>CM070873.1:254691574-255334074 GCA_036365515.1 Torymus aiolomorphi | reverse complement strand
GTAGGTACGGACGTCGCGAAAGAGGCCTCCGACATCATCCTCACGGACGACAATTTCTCGTCGATCGTCAAGGCTGTGATGTGGGGCAGGAACGTGTACGACAGTATCGCCAAGTTCCTGCAGTTCCAGTTGACCGTGAACGTCGTCGCGGTCGTCGTAGCTTTCATCGGCGCTTGCGCCGTACAGGACTCGCCCCTCAAGGCCGTGCAGATGCTGTGGGTCAACCTTATTATGGACACGCTCGCCTCACTCGCGCTGGCCACGGAGATGCCCACGCCCGATCTGCTGCTGAGGAAGCCCTACGGCAGAACGAAACCTCTCATCTCCAGGACGATGATGAAGAACATTCTTGGTCAGGCCGTTTATCAGTTGACCGTCATTTTTATGCTCCTCTTCGCTGGTGAGTTTGACAGCCATCTAATAATTATTATTAATGTTGCTTTTACTTTTTAAAAATAAAAATCAAATTTTAAATGGTAAATTGATATTTTCCAGGGGACAGAATGCTCGACATTCCCTCTGGCCGAGGAGTAGCGGCAGCCGGTGGCGGGCCCACTCAGCACTTCACCATCATCTTCAATACGTTTGTCATGATGACGCTGTTCAACGAATTCAATGCCAGAAAGATTCATGGCCAGCGACACGTCTTCCAGGGAATATTTACCAACTCCATCTTCTATTCCATTTGGATTGGCACCTGCCTTTCGCAAGTAAGTCATTATTACTTTTAAAAGCCACGTTGGAATTATATAGTTCATGTCGAAATTTAAAAATTCTCACAGAAGCTGCGTAGAACAATGATAGGATGTCCAGTTAATTTCTATTTGTTTGTTTGGGTTGACAATGTTTGAATTGAATAATAAAAAAAATGGTTGTGCTCTTTTTCAGGTGGTTATTATCCAGTATGGTAAGATGGCGTTCAGCACAAAAGCTTTAACCTTAGAACAGTGGATGTGGTGTCTATTCTTTGGGTTCGGCACACTGCTGTGGGGCCAATTAGTTACGACGATTCCTACACGCAAGATTCCCAAGATCCTTTCGTAAGTCGTACAACAAAAACCAAAATCAATTTAAATCTCTTAATTAGGTGACAACCTTTCGATAAAGCAATTTTGTATATCGATGCTCTCAAAGAGCGTCTATATCGCTCTCACTTTCTCTATTCTTCTCTATATATACTTCCTCTTTCTTATTTTTTATTTTTTCGAAAGTCTTCCTTTTTTTTAAATTTCCTTGTTTCCGATAATGACGTTTTGCACACTTTAACAAAAAAGGAGCAAGTTAATTGTCGGAAACAAGAAAAATAATTCCAGTATTTTGTTTTTTTTTTTTTATTTTTGAGTTTTTTTTATTTTAATCTTTGTGAGTAGCTAACGAAGGAAGAAAGCTGGCGCATGGTACCTCTATGTCTATGTAAAAATTAAATGATGAAAAAAAGAACAAATTACACTAAATGTTACCTTTTTAGATTTTTACAATGATGAATTTGCAATTATTTTACAATTAATTAGTAAAAGCCTTAATACTTTCTTAATTTTTAAGTGCTAAATTAGACGCCAGTCGGAGAGAATAATTAGCGAATCGTAATAAGTAATGAGTAGTCCTCGCCTGGACCTATCTGTAGTACGTGGTAGTGACCTTTGCATGTTAGAAATGAAATCCAATCCACGCAAATCTCACCCAATAACGCGAACTAACGCAATTAACTCGATATCTATATATATTTTCTATTAGTATTACTTTCGTCCTTTAATAGTTCCCTTGCTCTCGCCTCCCTCACACACTAACCCTTTTGAGCCTGCTTCTTCCATTTTTAAAAAGCAAAAACAACCACGCTGAATGTTGCATGCTTAATATTTTTTGAAACACCGAGAGACGTACTTTGAAAGTCTGCGTACTTGTTTGTAATCAACTATAAAGTAATTAGAATCCAAACTGTCGAAAGTTTTGCAAAAAAAAAAGAACGGGAAACTCGTTTAGTAATAATAAAGTGGGCTTGTTTTTTGAAAGAAAAAAAACAAAGAAACTATTATATGCATATATATTACGTCTTTTCCTTGTTTTCTGAAAAACAAACGAAAGAACGTAACATGATTACATCAACTGAATCAGTTTTAACCGTTCTTCGATTGATAACGCGAAACAGCCTTCTGCAGAGGGACTTGTGCTATTGTCCGAAGAATAGTTAAAACGTAGAGCAACATTGGAATTATTATTTTTAATTTGCTAAACTCCTTTGTTTTCTTTCCTCTAACCAACTTGGACGGAATTTTTTGTCTTGGAACGAACAACAAAATGGACACGAGAAAAACGCAATTCGGCAATACACGCACACACAGAAAAAGAAAAACAATAAGAACAAACAAACAGAAAAAAACGTACACCTCTTTTGTAGATTGGAAGAAACTAACTACTTACCCGCTGCCAGACCGCTGCGATTCTTCGGAATCCGTATACGACGGCGACAAGCTTCGACGATCCCTGAATCCGATCCCGTTCCTAGCACGTCCTACAATACCTGAGAGCTTGTGAAACGAAACAAATGTAATGAGGACACGAAAAAAAAGACCGCAAGTGCGGGTACATAAATCATCAGGTGATTTTAGAGCTTGACTCTCCTCCTTTTTAACAAAATTGATCGACAACAATATCTTGATATTTTACCGTTAACTCAACACAATCAACACACGTCTCTCTATTACATTTTTTTGCCTCGATATAACTACTTGATGGCTAACATGCTAACTGCATCTTAGTTTTGTCTCGTGTTAATCTATATAACGACGAATTTCGTATTTATATATATTTATACGCCACAGAAGATGTATCGTTCTATATAGAACACAAAATATGCGCCAGAAGATTGGAACACGTGTTGATGATGATGCGAGATACTTTTGTGAGACAAAAAATATATAACGACACACGTTTTTTCTGGACACGCGTGACTTGACCGAAATAACGACATTATTAACGATTGACTATTTATATATTGTACGACCAGCCTTTTTAGAGATTCTATGCGCGCTGCATGAAACGAAAGTCGTTGCGAGGAATCAATGTGGTACTTCCATCTTTACTCTTATTTTTTACATTGTAAAATTTTGTGCATTGTGCGCCGTTGGCTTCTGTGAAATTGTTGCTCACGTTGAATTTCACCGCAGTCAACGGATGATTCTTGAACATTGAATTTTCAATTGCTGACATGATATTTAGTTGTTTTTATGAATTTTGGGCCTGGCATCGATGAGTGACTTTTATACTTATCGATGCAGCTTGTGAGACATACTTTATTATTATTATTGTAAAACTTGAGTTTCTTATGTTTACAAGAATGAAAGTTTCATTAGTTTACTAGATTATTTTTTCATATCTTTATTTTTCTAGCTGGTATTAGATAATTTTAGCATTGTAAAAATGACCAGTCGTTTCGAAAGAGAAATTCTCTTTAGAAATGCAATTGTTCTGATTCCAAATAGTATATCCAAATTAGAAAAGTCCTTGTCTTAAGTTAACTTTTTTTAAGATATACTGCATATGATAATGATATACAACGATCACATTGAACCATTCGTTATCGATACTAACTTCTCTACACAAAACAAAATAGTTTACTAACCCATAAACGAAGGCGCGTGCCTGCATATAGCGACAACAATAAAATGAAATTAACCAATTAACCGACGGGGTACACTAACCGTCGAGAACCAAATTTACTAATATATTAACATGTATGTATTATGTACGACTAATATAATCACTATCACCAGGCACTACCTCTGTACTACACAAAAACCATTCGCATCTTTCTCTCTCCGTTTCTTTTTCTCTTTCTCTTAAATTTTTTTCTTTTCTTTCTAATACGGTTTTTTTTTTTTTAATTTTTTTTTTTTACAACTATGGTAGTCACTGTTCTCTCTGTGGAGCAGCGCGTAAGTCATAATATATATTTTTTTAATTATATTGCCATCAATCGTTGCTCGCAATTGTCATGATGAATCATTAATGTTTAAATCATATTTCGCAAAATGTCATTTTACATGCTACGGGATGGTAAAGAAAAAGGCATCTCTCCACCTTCTTTCTTCTCATTTGTCGACTCATGTTCGTCCACCACATTCTTTATGTTTATTTTAATGTTTATTTTTGTTTATTTGTTATGGGCATTTTGAGAAATGAGGCTATGTATGTTGTGTTAAAACGTTTTGTTTCAGTCTTGAAAGACATGTGCGCAGCTTTTACCATATTTGTTTATATGTATATGCTGTAATGTATGGCTTAATTATGTTTATTCGAAATATGTTGCGTAAGTGAGACAGTAACATATTATGTTATGATAATTTTTTTTTTTATGATATTGCACGTGCATATTACAAGACATCTTGGATAAATATAATTAAGCGCCATATGCTATAAACAATTAGAATATTTGTTTGTTAGAAATCAGTGTTATGAATGATTATGATAATTATTAAGTTATACTAAAAACGAGCACAATGTCTTCCAAAGATGGAAAAGAAGCAAAGTGCAAAACAGTCTCATTTAACAAAATCCATCGCAGGCATTTTAAAGCGATATCCATTATGCGATATCTCCTCCCTGCCCCCCCCCCCGAACTCTCTCTTTCTCTCTTGCTATCTCTCTATCTCTATCTTTCTATCTCTCTTCTATCTTTCTATCTTTTCAACTTTCTCCGACGTTTATGTCTCTTCGAGTCCCCGGTGGAAGAGTCAGGGGTCGGACCGCCGATAAGGGCGCCTCCGGATCCGGAGGAGTGAGAGGAACGAAGGACGCCTGCGGAACCATACTAAGCAAATGAAAAAAAAAGATCTTTCAAAAAAAAAGTAAAAAAAAAGTAAAAGAATCAATTCGAAGCCAACTGTGTGCTGTCATTCGGAATCAGAAATAAAATTCGGCACCAAACCAAACGAAAGATCTCGTCTGTGATATCGACTTTACGAAGTTGTGTCATGAACGATCCACCAATAAGTAAAAAAAGACCATTTGCGAAGCTACCTGAAGGCAATTACTAACAAAACGTGTTCACCGAGAGAACAATCCAAAAGAATATCCACAAAAAATACCAACTAACCAAAATCAAAAAACTAAACAAATAAAAGCTGTTTTGTTACTACTCTCCTGCAGAAAAGGCAGCGTGATGCGAGTAATATGAAGAATTTTGGTTTAATGTTTTTTAAAAACAGATGGGGTCGCGGCCAGCCGGATGATATCGGCGTTATCAATTTGGGAGACGAGAAATTCGACCCAGACTCGGATAAAAAGCCTCGCACCGGACAAATTCTGTGGATCCGTGGTCTGACACGACTGCAGACTCAGGTAACTATCCCTATCTCACTCTCTCTTCTCTCTCTCATTATTTCTCACTCTCTTTCTACTTTATCTCTTATCTCTTCTACAGCTCTCTCTGTTTTATCTCTATTATCTCTGTTAAGGATTCTCTCTCTTTCTCTTATTTCACTTCATTATTTATTCAGAAAAGAAAAAATCGACTTATCAAGGCCCTCATTGTGCGATTTGATTTCGTTGCATATACGACAACAATTTTTGCGACGTCATTTTTACGCATTATGATTTTTTTTATCAACCGTAGAGAAAGTACACTAAAAGAAGGGCCAGATTTGCCGTCATCTTTTTTTCTATTTCAGGAACTCAGGATTACTCGTGACTTCTCTACTTCTCTGCCTCTTACTTTCTCTATCTTTCTCTCTCTCTGTCTTTTTCTCTCCCTTCACGTTATTTCTATCACTCTCTACGTCTTATCTCCTCTTCTCTCTCGTACACTTTCATTCTCACCTTTCTCTATCTTGATTCTTTTTTCGATACGTTTCTATTTTTTTTTCCATTTTTTTCTTTCTTATTTGTTAAAAAAACAAATGATTCTAAGATATAAGTTTTGGGAGCGGCTCCTTCTGGAGTTTACTCCGCGACAGAAGCAAATGAATTAACATTGAAAAATAACTAAGAACGCGTACATATTAATGAAAAAGAAAAGAAAAAGTACGATTCCTCGTTCAGGAATTCCTGAGAGACTTTGTATATATATATTTCTAACGTTAAACGAAAAAGTACAAAAAAAAAAGAAATGAAAAATATTCTTCGATCACTCTGAAAAGCCAAACGAACTTCACAAACTCGTTCATTTTTACGTGTAATCATTTGTAGTTGAAGTAGAAAAAAAAACATACGAACGTTGCTTCAGGAGTTTCCGAGGAACCATTCTATCATCTAACTCTTGCGCTAGATCACGTTCTGATGAAACTTAAACAGAAAACAAAACAAAAAAAGAAAGAAACGATGATCAAAATTATGTGTATACTCTTCCTATATGCCACTCTTCTGTTTATTTCGACTGTGCATTCTTTCTCTGTCTACTATATACTGTAACGTTTATACATTCCTGCGCGCGTGCGCCGAGGCTCGCCGCGAGCGCCGGGGGAAAAGCCAGCTATGAAGCTTTTTTTTTCTCGTCCGTGTTCGCTCTCTCTTTCTATCTGTCTGTCTTTCGTCCCGGGTGTGCGCTTGCGGGCGCTCGCCGCATGAGCTCTCGGCACCTCAACTCGTATATATATATACTATATTCTTCCTACATTCATTATTTTTTTTTCTAATTTGTTTTATTTTTCATATAAAAAAAAAAAATTACACAAACCTCTTTTGTTGTGACTCTCTCGCGTCGAGGATAATCCGGTGACTCACGTGAACGCGTCCACTTTCTTGCTGAAATCTGAAACGATCTGTATAAAAGAGATCAAAAAACGCTTTAAAAGAAAACTATATAGCTAAACTGCATAAACGATAAGAGAATTGTACATATTTAAATAATAGCGAATAAGTGTTGAAAAATGTGTGGAGGGACTCAGCTTTTTGCTGGGTCTCTAGCTCAGTGGCACGTACCTCGCCAATCACGAAGCAATTTTTTTGATACATTTATATTATCTCTATATATTTTCTTGAAAAAAAAAACAACAACGTTTAGTCCCCCTTTTTCACCCAGAACGAGATTATATATTCTTAGACTTTTATTATTATTACATCGCGTAGTTTTTTGACTTTCAATTTGCAACATACATATTCGTAGTGATATATATATACATATAATTTTTTCTCAATCTCTTTTGTCTTTGGTATATTCTTCATATACAAAAATCTTTTATACATATATATATAACTGTTACATTATTATATCTCTGTGTAAAATCGCACTTCCGGCAAATGACAATATTAATTTCTCAGTATCATATGTGCAAATCAATGATCGCGTGTTAATAATCTTTTTTCTTATACATTCATCTATTTGTGTGTACATATATTTAATTACCTTTTCTCTTGTCCAATTTTTTCTTGAATCTTCTCAAAATTATTTATATATGTCAGTATATGATGATGATGATGATGATGTTGATGATGACGAGCGAACGAGAGTTCATCGAGCGATGTGAGAAAGTCGATTGACTCAATATTTGAAAATGCAATAACAAAAAGAAAAGCAGAGAAAAAGTTACTTAGGGTACCCGTTGCGCACATGCTATAAAACACCCCGAAAAAGAGCAGCGTCTTTTGCCCCATTCGCACGTGTTGTGGTTGTACTTATATGCGTTGAGTCACGCCGCACTAAACAAAAATGGCTTGCATAGATTTTTGGCGTTTGGCGAAAGGGAATCGCGGAAGATTACCGAAAGCTTTTAGTACGATACTTCCGGTTCAGTTGATAAACAAGAAACGCACTTGGTATAATTGATTACGTATTTGTTGAGTGACTCAAAGATTCGGTAATTTTCATTAAATGTATGTAACGGTTATCTTGCGTTTTTATTTATATTAAAGAGAATAGCGGAAAAGCAAAAATTCGTCATCGGTTTTTGAAATTGTTGAAAGTTACCACGAGAATGCGATCAAACGACATCGCGACTACGATAATTTTGAAAAAGCTTTTTCGAAGTTTTAAAGACATTTCAAATTTGATTATATGATTATATTTGGTCAACGAAGAGAACATTGATATAGACTGAGAGCTGTGATATTTGTTACTAAGAATTATTATATAACGCACCGTAATCCGCGACAAGTCGCAAAACTATGGTAGAAGAGGAGCTAATTAGGAACCAATTAGAAATGGTCCACACAGTCCTCAACCAACTTCTGTATCTCTCCTTTTCTTTTTTCTCTCTGTCTCTTTTTTCAGCTTTATTATATACTAAATGTCGATTTTTTATATATACATTATTATTACCTATATATAAAAAGAAAGCAAATTACGACGCAGTGAAAAGAAATTTTTTTTTATCCATTTATCGAACCGTTATATCTCTCACTTTTTATTGTCTCTTTTTTATTACACTTTCTTTATTATATTACGATTTACGTGTGTAAATGTGCGATGACAATATATCCTTGTTTGACGTGGAAAAAAGAAAGAAAGAATGCAAGGTTAAAAGAAAAGCCGTAATTTAAAACTTCGAAGAAACTGACCGATTTCTTCGACATCCACCTCGACGTGATGCGAAAATAAAAAAGAAATTAAGAGCAAGCAACAATACTCTCATACGATAAGCGTCGCATGTGAGTAACAGTCCCACGGGCTTCTAATTTTATTTACATGATTGATAGAGAAAAAGAAAATGGGGGAAGAAAACTAAGTAGTGGGGCGGCGGGGTCAGAAAGGCTTCATTGCACGGAAGGGATGTTTCGCCCACCATTCGATTGCGAATTACGCGCGGAAAGAATTACGGTTTAGGAGGGCTTCATGGAATACCAATAAAACGCGTTGATATCAAGGTAATGGCAATTATTATATTTCTTTTACATTGAAAAATGGTAAATAATTAAGGGTATAAAAAGATAGATGTATATAGGTTGTTCATAAATTTTATTTTTTAATCATTTTTTGACCTACTTTTAAAGAAATATTCTTTCTTATTTACTATTTTTATAATAGCGTCGTTACATAGTCATTTTATTTTAGATTTTTTTATAAAGAAAAAACGTTTTACATAATAAATATTTCAATAAGGTAACATTATCGATTAACTTTTATCGTAGTACTTAATCACTCCATGAACCTCTGCTAAACATTAAACAAAAGTGCCAGGAAAGTACATAAATTTAAAAGAAAAAAAATATAATTTTCTAAAGAAAGTAGCTTGGGAAACCGGAAGTGCGTTGCGCGTTTTCGTACCCTTAAATATAATAACAAAATCCGGAACTGAGAAAGAGATTATGATAAGAACTTACCCCCTGGAAGAATCGCGTGCGCGAGAGAGACCATATAACAGTATACACGTTACGAGAGTTGTGTGCATGGATGGACGAGAATTTATACACACAGTTGAACATATAATTTTCATATAAGCGCGAGTGTGTGCCATTGTGTATATAGATATTTATACATACACGTATACACAATATTATAATATTTATAGGGAAGACAAAATGAAAAGAAAAATAAAAACAATGTTAAATATGCAAGCAGAAAACACAATAACGGCTAGCATAAGCTAATCATATCAAATTGAATGTGTAACCTACTTTCAGACGAGCAATAGAACTCTGGTGCAGAATGTATCTGTGACAGGCAGATCCCCCTCTCAGGATTACTATATGGTTAGTCCGCAAGTCTCCAACTCTCTCCGCATTGTTTGGCCGTCTATTAATACTTATTTATTAATCATGGTTTCACGTTCTATATTGTTTAATTATCTCTTACTCAACTACTACTACTATAATTTTTCTTGTTTTTTTGACTATCTCTTTATCTCGCCTTTATTTTATTTTTTTGTTTTGTTTAATTTTTCTCTCTCGCCTCTTTTATTCCAGCGTATTGTCTCCGGCTGATCTATTTTTTTTTTCTCAACTTTTGTTTTTCCGCGTTTTTTCAACTATTTACGGACACGCAGTTTTGCCGATCTCTTTTTTATTTACCACCACAAACACCTCACCTATGTATCAATCACTCTTTCTCGCTCTCAATCCAAACCCTTTTTTATTATTTTACGCGCCGAATTAAGTTCTAATCACAATTCACTGCCTTAATTATTATCTTTTCGTTTGATGGAAGAATTTTAAAGCTCTTTACTACTTTTATAATAATTGTACAGATTTTATCTATATGATTCGTCTCGCTTCTTATTTGAACTCGCTCATTGATCCCCGCTCCCTCCCACTATCTGTCCCCACCCTTACACCCACTCCACGCCAACAACGTCTTCCCGTTCTTTTTATTTTCACGCTTTTTTTATTAATACACGTATTCTCTTACTTATTTTTTGTTTCTTTACTCATCATTTTTTGCAGCATTATTACTACTTTATACTTGAATGTGACTTAATTTGATTTTTTTAATCTTTCTATCTTTCTCTCTCAAATTACTCGATGAAATGTCGCATGCACGCAAGCGCGAAAATTGACGAGCGAAAGGGCTCGTTTCGCCCTCACGGTGGAACGAGTTTTCATACACACATATATATAAAATTATTATTTATCTATTATATATTATGTATGGAAAATAAAAATACAGTGTTGCGAGTGTGCCTGATGTCGCGACAATATTAACACGATCTCTGTTCACACTCCATTTATCTTATTCACGTTTTCGCGCGTTCGATATTATATCTCGCCTCTAACAAATTCTCTGTGTACTCGCTTCATTTGTTCACACCCTTATCGCAGTTTATTTTACATATTTTTTTTTGTTTTTTTTTTCTTCCTGTTCTGTTTGTTCTCTATATCTTCGATGCGCCATTTTTCACACTACCTCGCCGTGTGTGCCCGTGTCATTTTGATTATAAACACAAAAATCTTTTTTTTACGCTTTTTTGTTTCCATACTTATCACACCTTCTGTCAAACCTTTGTACGACTTTTATTTTCAACTCACGTGAACGCAGTGTGGTGTTGCTGTGACGTTATCATTTCTATTCTCTTAATAACTAACGCTACATATACCGCCACGTGTATATGCCGTCATTGTCCATTTATGTGTATGTGCTTACGTATGTGTATCACAATGTTTATTATGTATACATAAGATTATCCGTAGGTTAATATGTCGCATCCTTGCCACACGTTATCGAGGCGTGTAACAAACGTCTCGAGATGCGCTAATCGCGTGGTAGAGATGCGAGTAATAATTGTCGAAACGCGACGTGCTTCTCCGGCTGATGAGAAAGACGCGCGTTTCCACCCTTTTTTCTCAGCCACTCTTTGCTCACAGTGTTTTTTTTTTTCAATCAATTTTTCCATTTTTTTCAATCCACTTTCTGGAGTGAATGTGTTTCTCGCGGATTTTCATGATCACCAGTCGCTTTTGTTTGTTTGAAAATTTCACGTAACGCCACGAGTCAATTTTTCACACATTCTCTTTTTCATTCTCTATTATACTCGTTTCTTTGTCCTTGAAAACGAAGAATTAATCGAATTCTTTCTTTTCAAATCGAACATGTCCGTTTGAATCCATAAATATTTATCTCCTATTTCCAATTCGGTACCAATATATATTTAACACACACTAAATTTTTAAACGCATTTTGAGAAAAACAAACGAAGAATTGAAAACTAGAGAACAGCCGCGAATATCAAAAAACGTCAATAAAAAGGAGCAAAGGAACGTTAAATATATGATAAACAAACGAAGCGACTAAATTGATGTTCAAAAGAATTGCAACCGATTATCCAAGCAAAACGTGTGTACCGCGTTGTTAACGAAAAAAACTGTGAATGCATCGCATTAAAAACACGAGAGAATTTTGAAGGAAAACTGATGATAATCCATTTGTCGTTTGTTAGCCAGTGGAACCCATTCGAGAGACTGAGGTATAAACATGGCGGCAGTCTTACGTTACCCGCCGCCAGACATTTCCTGTCGGAGTACAAACAAGTACGTAGTCCTCTAACAAAGAGAAAAGCAAATTAAAAAAAAAACAACGAAAGAAATAATACACGACACTTGATACACGAGAATATGACATACACGACAATATTAACTATCACAATTGCAAGTAGATGATCGCCTGTCGTATGATACGTTGTCTTTTACCAACCTTTACTCACGCCTGTTAAACAGCCGGTAGGTCAAATCGTGTACCAAAATACTCTTAAAAAGCTGGCTTTTGATGTCATTAACATTTTTCGAACGGTCACGATTGGATCAACTTTGGCTAAAGACCTTGGATGATGATGACATTACCATGGTGACGTAACTGACCATTTGCTGCCATGTTGCTCATGATAATATTGACAATGACGATTTGCGTAATGATTTAGTTTGATATATATTTTTTTGTCTTAACGTGAAAGATGATGGTTTATTGCACCGATGTGTTTTCTGTGTGGCGAAGGTAGGACGGTCGACGACAAACAATGGCGACGCGTCAATTTGCTCTCTCTCTCTTTTTTCTTCTCTGACCGTAATTTACGAAACACGACGTACGTGACTGCCAATGACTATGACCATCGTTTAAACCAATTTTAAAAGTTAAAACGAACAGAATAACCCTTTTATCATAATGTTTTAAATTAACGGTACTAAATTATTAACAACTAAAAAAGGAAAAAGAAACGTTAAATTGAAAATGAACGACCGTCCGGCCCCGCTTCGGTAGTCTATAGATGTGTCTGCTGCGTGTCCCGTATTGGACTTTTTTTTGGCCCTTGCTCTTGAGTGTTTTGCAGACAACCGAACATTCGATGTTCAAACTAAAAAAAAAAACTCACCCATCTCATTGCGAGACAAAATACTCGTAACAACGAACAAACTAATCGAATCCCCTCCCCCCACCCCTTGAAACCGCCCCCTAAACCCGATCTGAAAAATTTTTCCTCGTACTACTCCAATCCTTCGTATCTAAATCTGTCTTCGTCTTATCTATCTCTGTCCATCACAATCCTTCTGTACTCTATGTCACAATTGTTTGCTCACACTTACAATGATTTTCTGTGTCTTTTTCTAGCTCTGTGTTTATCTGCCTTGCTAAAACAACAGTGTGTGCGTGTGCGTGTTACACAACTGTGTGTGTGTGTGTGTGTGTGTGCGCGTGTGTGTCTTTTTTTCTCTCGCCGGCGCGCCTGCATCGAGCTATATATATTTACGTATATCTTTATCCTTATTTTTGTTTTTTATTTTTCTCTGACTGTTATTTTGTTGCGTGCAACCTCCTCGCTAACCAAGAATATAGAAAAAAATTTAAAAAAAAATTGAGAAATCAGAGAAGACAAAGAAAAGCTAGCCGTCCCGTTTACTCTTACAATAATTCTACATATACTTTTGGATATTCAAGCCATAACAGCTGATTTACACACACACACACACGCAGCTGGTCTGTTGCGTTGGCCGTAAAGGCTTCACGTCCAACATTGACCGTTGTCGTATATATATACCACAGCTATAAACGTTGCACTGCAGCTGCGCAGAGTTTTCATTGTGACCGTTTACTTGTTCTAATATATTTTACATAAATATTTTTGGACTCACGAGTTGTGTTACACAGTGTGCGTGCGTGTGATTGTGCCTTATATATACATTAGTCTCTTATCAATTATTTTATTATTTTTTTTTTTCATTTTGTTTAATGTGATCCGTGTGCCGCCCTAAAATTATCATATGCCATAAAGCGTGTGCTGCTTCTACTCAAATTTTAAGTTATACATATATTACAATACTCAATTATTTTTCTCTCGCCACGCCTGTGTGCAACAACGCGTGAAATCCCCTTGTCAGAGCGGAGTACCCCAGTTTAGCTTTCGCGTGGCAAAACTGTCGATAACACACATACACCGATGAGACGACCTCTCTCGACTGCAACGACGTTACACTACTACTCTGTCTCTTTAGCGGCGCGGTGATCGCAGTTGTTGTTATAGTAATAGTACGGAATCCAAAGACTTAGTTCGCGCAGAAACTGAATCGTATATAAACTGCGATACAATGTGACCGCGCGCGCGTTCTCATTGTTGCCACTGCCGCGGCGGCTGCTGCTGCTGTTGCTGGCACAGGTCGACCGAAACTCTCCCTCGAGGGAGGAGAAACCGCATTCAAATCTGCGAAACTGACGTATTTACGATAATGCGACGACGAACGTTTTGAACTGGAATTTCATTAGCCGCGTACACAATAAACTGGAATCCCGACTTCGACACTGGGGGTTGTGTCGTTATGCGAAGCTTATATACTACACACGCTCACACACATACATACAGCTGTATATATACACATACATACATACATACACACACTTACGGCTATACGTATTTTATTATTACCAAGACGCTTACTGTCTTATCTGCCCGTCTCTCATTGTCTGCCGTAGATATTTAACCTTTTGTGTGCAGCGAAGCCGCTTGTGTTACAAAATGATGATATATATACATCGATCGCTACATACACGTGCCTCGCTATATATATATGTATACGTAACTGATGAATTTAATACATCATACAAGATTGTATGTTCTTTAATTTAGTCGGATTGATTAATAATTCATCGTTATATGATAGGAGTTTTTTGAATAATAACATGCCATCAAAGCCTTAAAATCTCAGTGTTCGTACTGCCTTTTTTACTCTTAATATTTTTGTGTGTGCGTGTGCGTGCGCAGTGTGTGAATGCGCTCGCGTAATCCTGTGATGTCGTGTGATAATTTCTTTCTTGGTGTTTCTTTTTTTTTTTAATATGTACGTTTGTTGCTGATCATTATTATTACTTACTGATTTAATTACTTATTATTATTATTGCCAATGATTAATGCAGTATACATATATTGACAATATATCGTATGTCACGCCCTTTACTGTTGGTATAGATATACTTGTTTAAATTCGGTGTTTGCAGTATATACGCATATAAATATCACAACGTGTGAGCAAAGCCTTTATAAAAGTCCAGGAAACAATTAAAGTAAATTCTTTGTCCTTATCTTGGTGTTTGACGTTGATTATAAAGAATCGTGTTGCAGCATTTCAAAATAAAATTTTTTTGCCCTTTTTTGCACATTTTAAAGATTATATTTGATATATGTGTCACGTAACACAAATTAAAGCACGGTATATGACTTCCAAATACACGCACATAATTGTATAATATTCCAAATCTATCTATTGTTTATTTAATTCTTTGTTATTCTATTCTATCTCTTTTTACCTCTCTGTCTCTGTCTTATTTAAAAAGTCACGAATATATCAACCCGAATATATAAAAAGTTGAGCACTGAATAACGTAAATACGTTTCAATTTGATTTTACACATATTAGATATTATATATGACATACATCAGATGAGAATATACATAAGTATGATTGATAATAAATTACAGCTTTTACGCGTAGCTTCCGTGTCAGAGAATGCAATCAATGTTATGTACAAAGTGTTTGTATATTTCGCACGCGCCATCAATATGCGCGGGAGCAGAGTTCCTCAGAGAATCACTTTTTGTTGTCTGTATTACGTGCAACTTTATGATTTTTTTTTCATTCTGTAATTTTCCCATTAATCACATGTTTTTCATTAATCATTCTTTTGTTATTCTTGATCGTCGTTATTTCGAGTTCGTATGAAATTAAAGAAAGTTCTTTAAATAAGTACAATCTTGCCACAATGAACAATTTACGCGTATCCTTAAAAAAGCTCAAAAAACATTAAGCTCTTTATAAAGGATGCTCTCGATGAATTGAAACAATTTGTAATTACATGTACATAAGTAACCTCACGGTTTACATGACTATACCTGAAAACACTGATCTATCTACTTCTTCTACAACATTTTGCACTTCTTTTCTACCTCTTTTATCTATATACATATCTTTAAGTTTATACTCTTCGAATGTATACTGTTTCTACAAGCTATGTACATATATAATTAAGTAGACGTAAACAATTTGAGCGACGACATTTTACTCGCTCGGTTCAGGACTGTTGCGGACCATTTTTAAAGCCGAGCGTCGAATATGCGAACGACATCATTATATATATACTATCTGAAATCTATCGATCGCTTGTCGGTGATATATATAAGCACAGAATATGTGTATGATAGGCCTAAGTTTAGTGGGTAGTTCGAGAAAATGAAAAAAACGAAACAATGGAAATGCTTTTCACAATTACTTAACCGTGAAACAATATATATATATAAAACGTCGATATTATTGAATGAAAAAGAAGGGAAAATAAGGAAACAGAAATGAATTGCATGTCGTGCTCACTGTCAGTTTTTTGCACGATCGATAAATCGTGACTGGACGAATAGTTTCAGTAAGACGCATTAGGTCCACACCCAACGCAGCCTTGAGAATGAGTTACTCCCGATGGGAGAAAGGGATAATACATACCGTCGTACTTAATCATTGTCAAAGCATACTTGCCACGTGAAATTTGCAAAGATATGAAAATGCTTTGCTGCAAGGCTTCGTTTTATCTTTTGTTTTCCAAGGCGAAAGCATCGGCAGTCTTTAAACCTGGATGTCGATTCGACATTAGAAAGCTCAAATCTATCAAAACATCCAATTATATCGAAAGATACCGATGCTTTCGCCTTAACTGTTTTACAAATCTAAATTGCCAACGCTATATTTGTGCATCTCTATATATACATATAAATATATGTACGTAAGCATCATTACAAAGAAGGCTCGTGCTACCTGTGCGTCTAAACGCGCACTATATAAAAGAACGAGAGGTGGATGTGCGAAACCACGAACGACATCGGGAGTGACTCATCTCGTGGGCTACGTGTGTCTCTCAATCTCTGTTAATCAGCCAAGACCTCTATCTATCTGTCAAAGCTGTGAGTGCGCTGTCCAACCTAGTGTGATAAATAGGTACGTATTCTATCTAAGCCCAATATAAGCCAGTCGTACGTGCTCGTGTTTGTGCCAGTTTTATAATGACCTAGCCGGAAAACCCTTCAGACACCCCCCCCCCTCTCAGCCCCCGTTGTACCACCACGCAATTTGCACTTGAAACCGCCTCTTTATTGCTGACCTGCGATGTGTTGCGCTCGTCGACCGAAAGCCATTACAAGATGCGAAACGCCAAGTCGAGCGCGCGTTTAACATCTAACAATTGTACGGGCCATCTAATCGTATAGTCGAGGATTACCGTTCACGTCCGGAATCCCGTAGCACGACATTTTATACTGTGTCGATGTCGTATTGCTAATGTATGATTACTAACGTTGTTAATTGGTTTTTTCTTTTTGAAAAATTAATTTTTTATTTTTGTACTAACGAAAACACATTTTGTCGTAATGGAACATGTCAACTTCACGTACGGTGTTGTAGTCGAATTTGTTCGAATCTTCGCTGCAAAGAAGTAAAGATCTCTCGTTCTTTCTGACGGTCTCGATTCGATCAAGCTCGTCTTAAGCACCGTACAATTCTTCGTAATAAGCGACAAAATTCGTCGCAAACTTAACCGAGCTTTCGGTCGACGTTCGTTGCTCGTGAGTGACGTAGATATACAACTAGATATAGCTATCTCTCTCTCTCTTTTAAATCTCGCCTATAACTAGTGTACGCAAGCTACCTTTTGAAAAACTAGAGCGAAAGCAGAGAAAGCAAAAAGAAACGAACGAACCGGGTATATGAGCAAACGAACGAAAACAAAGGGGGAGAGAGAAAACATCGCACGCTCTTATTGCCCGGACAATGAGAGGGTCGTTGTCGACACGCCGTGCCACAATCCAGAAACAAAAGAGAGCAAATAGCTGCTACATGCAGAAGCTAAATATCCTGCCAACAATTAAGCCTTTGCCCGCTCGTTCTCCTGCTCCACCCCCTACTCACCCCCACTCAGACATGCATATTCGCCACCTTTCTCGTGGAGAGACGACGACCACAACAACAGCAACAACACCGAAGTACAAAGAAAAAAATATTGAGAAAGTACAAAGAGTACGACAAAATTTCGAGGGCACAATAGGGAAGAATACCGTTTTAATGCGCCACGTTTTCTCTCGTGGCTCGTCGCAATCTCGTCGTAAGCTCTTTTCTCGTGATGTCCTTTACTTTTCCAAATTGAAGAAGTAGCGTGTAGATTCCTAAGGTTTTTCGGCTCGCCCACTCGGTCACACGGTCAGCAGTGCTTCGATGACGGGTCAACAGAGTGGCGTGTCTTGCAGGAAACTTAGCAAACTACAGCACTATTTCTCTCTCGCAGATGTGTCTAGCTCATATTGCGACAATTGGATATTAGGTTTTCGATGTGCTTCCAAACGTCCCCCAAAAGAAGAGGATTCTCGAATCCAAGTCACCTTGTATTCTTCCCTATTACCACGACAAAAGTATATATTCAAACGGCGTGCTTGTGTGTGTCGCTGGCCTTGTGTATATATACATATCTCTCTCTCCTCATCTCTCTGTCATTCTCTCTATAAACTTCTCTTTCGCGCAAGCCAACATGTCATCATCCTCTTTCTCTTTGACTCTCTTATTACGATAATTCCCCCGCAACATTGCAGCGTCTCTCCGAGACGGCGAGAACGAAAGCAAAAACCGAACAAAAGAAAAAGCCCACCACTTTTTTCTCTTTCTCTCTATCTCAAATCTTTTATTCTCTGTCTCTCTTTTCCTCTGCACACACATGATTCAGAAACGTCGGCCGTGTTCCGATTGCTCTTCTCGTTGCAGCTTCGGGTAATCCGAGCGTTCAGGTCGACTCTGGAAGACCTTGAGGAGCGTCGCTCCGTCCATAGTTTGCACAGCTTGCACAGTATGCGCAGCTCGCGCAGCCACACCGGGCCCCGTCCCCTGTCCGACTTCACGTATATAGACGAGGACCCGGCCAGCAAGCATGCCAGGAGTCAGCTACATCATCAGCAGCAGCATCAGCAGCAACACACCAACTCCAGTTCGGCGACCACGACGCCTAACAGCGCCGAGCACGATGGCGGACGCGGTGCTGCCTCGCCTCTGCTGCTCCATGTCCCGGGCAGCGGCAACCATCATCATCCTCATCATCAGCACCACCATCCGCATCATCATCAGCAGCAACAGAACAACGGAAGACAACAGCAGCAGCAAGAAGACGCGAATAATGCGGTCAATTCGTTAAGATCGAGCGCTAATAATCTCGTACTCCCGGAACTGCCCAAATTCGTCCACGAGACTTGTATCTAAACGCCCAGAGCAATTTTAGTGTTCATCTCTGCCTTTCTCTACTTTTCTATCTCTTTCTCTGACTCTCTCGGATGTGTTTCTTTTTTAAGTCTTATACGATACGAACGACGATTATCTCCTTCCACAGTATATCTCTCAGTACAATAATCTCTATTTCTCTCTTTCTCTTCTTTCCACTACTGTCTTTCTCGTAGACGTGTGTACTCTTTTGAGAGACGAGACCAGTCGCAGTCCCCTGTGGCTTCTTTCTCTTTTTTGTTACATTGTGCATACATTCTGCTCCTGTGTATCTGTCACCTGTTATTCTCTCTGTCTCTATTTCTCATATTCTCACCTTTGCTGTAGACGAACGAGGACTCATCTCTATCTCTCTTACTCTTATTGCTATACGATTCTTTGTTTTTGACTCGTGATATCCGTTCATTCCTTCTCTCTTTGTGTACCTTTTGTGTAGCTACTTGACGACTTTTTCGACGAAAGGGAAAATGGGACGGAAACCAATGGTGCATATAGACTCGTACACTTTGTGTGTAGAACGTGTGTTTCTCTTCTCCCTCCTCTGTCATCACTTGTGTATCATACTGCTATGAACTGACGAGTATCTTACTTGGAGACGAAAATAAAAGCAATCTAGATTTAGCCGTTTCGGACTCCAAGTGCGAAACGAATCATCCACTATCTTTTCTCGCATGTAGTCTCAACATTTCAATCATTCTTCGTAGCGTTTTGGACTCTGTCGAGGGCACTGGTCTCGTGTCTCCTATTGCGCGGTGTTCTCTTTCCAAATTACACGTGTTCTGTCTTTCTCTTCTACTCTTTTTTTTCATATACCACATGTGAATTTTTCACATGCAGCACCGCATTCGAGACCTCAGCGTGTACCAGAGCGTACAGGGTAGTAGCCTTAAACCATCCCTCGAATCGTCTCTATCTCTATCACTTTCTCTCTTCTGTCTCTGTCTCTACACAGTTCGTTTACTATTGTTGCATCGTGCGTCACTTTAAGTATCGTTTTATATCGTATGACGCGCGCGTGCCTCATTGTCATCGACAGACAGACACATTCGTGTTCATCGCCAATTATTATGGATGCTACGGGAATATATATATTCCCATCAACGAGATTTATCAAGGATGTCTCTTTACTGTGCTATATTTCCCTCTTGGGGAAAATATGAAAACGTGCGTGCTTGTTTACATACTTGTATAAATCTCGACCGTTTGTTTACTTTGCAAATACTGCCTTGCACCATATATATATATATATATCAACACACGACTAACTACTACTACTACTGCTACTAATTCAACTGTTACTAATATCTACTATCCACTGCTACTACTACTACTACTACCGCTGCTGCAAAAATCACTAAAACCGATATAAGTGGTTAATGGAGGATCAAACTTTTTCTCATCGGGAAGTTTCATGAAGTCCTTAAGTGTCTAAATTATATAAATGCGGAAACTATGTGGGAATCTCTTTTGCTTGTATGGCAGGAAGAAAAACGAGTACTTAACACCTCCAAACTTTCTGCCTTGTTTCGTTTTCCCTCTTTCTCTCACTTTCACTCACTCACTACTATCGACTATATCTTACAAAAAAGAAATTCCCTGTGAACGAAAAAGATGATCGAACGACCTCGCTTTTTTGTACCACTGCTTTACTGTGCATTAATCCTTAAACCTTTAGCAGGTACAATAGACGAAGCCGCTTGAACGTAAAATACAAAATAGAGGTTCTAAAGATAAAATCTGACGTGAAAATCCTGCCTGTATTGCCTGCCTGTTCTGCCTGTCTGCTTGCTTTAACTGGGTTTGGATGTGAATGCGTCTGTCCATGTTGACAATTGATTCTAGCCCCCCCGCCCCCCTTATATACATCACCCACCTAACCTTAAAATTATACGGATATCGATGCGGCTAGCGCGTCAGACTTAATAAGTTCACTTATTTTTGTATACAAAATCAACGAAAGATTGAAACAAGAAAAAAATAGAAAAAAAATGAGAAAAAAAAAAGTTTACGCAATAAATCGCTTTGTTGACCGTGTACGATAATAAAAAAATAAAATAAAAAATAAAGAAAGAAAAAAGCATTGACGAGAGAGCGCGCGTTGGCTTTTTGAGGTGAACGAGACTGTAAAAAGCAGCAACAAGCTATGAAACTATATCTTTTTTTCTATATAAAGCATTTTTCTCCATTATATACATATTTTCATGCGAAGTATATAATCTCTTTTTCCACAACTCTCTTTCGACTTGACTGTTACATCACTTTTGCTAAACGACTTTTATCGAAATTTTAAACTACGGGTAGTCGAGATTTATTAATCGCGTTATCTTGTACATATACGTCTTTTATCACTGTCTCTATTTCTAAATCTGTACTTTTTTCCAATTTCGAATGAAAAAAATATATATAAACGCAGAATGTACTTATACGACCTCATGCTTCGAGGCGATAATGTTTAATTGTTCTTTGCAAACTTTTCGTGTACGATTACAGTAGAGACATGATTAACAATTCGTTATTTCATTTAGAGATAAAGTGAAAACTCTAGTATAATCGATCACTATCGTACAGTAATCGCAAGGATTACGGTGACAACCGGAGAATACATATAAACCCCGCATGTGAGAACTGACGGGGCGCTCAAACTCAAAGCTACTAATCTATTTTTTTTAAACTGACTAAGCATCTCTGCACTGAATTTTCATTCTTCATATTTATGACAATGATGATGTAATGCTCCCCCCGACCCCCCTGTTTTTTCATTATTGTTTTTTTAGATATTGTATTTTTAATGCATTTTGTTAACAACACAGCCGTGAATTTTTTAACGTTGTAATAATATGTCGACGATGGTTCCGTGGAGAACGTTGATTGGGCCTCCCAGTCTCGATTTTATAATGTAAGTTTTTATTTATATTAATATTATTGCATATTGTCTAATAATCGTAACCATTATTATTATAATTATTTAACTCTCATTAAGTTTTTTTTTTTTTAACTATTGTGTCTTATTATATTCTCATTTATATTATGGCTACTGCTATTATGATTATTTTTACGATTATGATTTTATTGATTATCGACAACATTCATTTGACTAATTTCATTTTTTCTGTAAATTAATTTTGTAAACCACTCGTGACTCCGACGACCGAACCGCACTCGCTTTGCATTTTCCCCCGTTTAATCACTGTAGCTGTCCTCTTTGTAGAACTTTTTGAGGCCGCGTGTCGCCCTTTGCACTGGCGACTCGCGCCGCGTTTGTTGAGATTATTGTACGTGTTTAAGACGAGATAAAGAAGAAAAAAGAACTTACGATAATAATAAATAATGATAAATTATTGTAATAATAATAAAATAATTTAAATGATAATGATAATGTTATAAATTAAGAATAAGGAAGAAAAGAAACTTTAGAGAAACTAATTAAAATTTTAAGAGTGTGAAATCTCTCTATCTTTGTCTGTCTTTCGTGCGCGCGCGTTTTTTCGAAAATGCAAAGCGAGCGCGGCCCACAAAATTAAATTGAGGGCAATCTGTACTCCGAAATGATAAGTAAACGATCATCTGGGCGCACGCGCGCGACTGGTAGACGTATCGAGCGAACATGCACTGTACTTATTATCATATATGTACTATATGAATATATTTAAATCTAATTATTTTTTGCGCTATTACGTTGGATAAAGGATCATGTTCCAAGGTCAACGTACTCGAGGAAAAATATGTTGCACGAATTGCCAGTGCAACAATTCGTTTACTTCTCACGGTTCTAATGATTCGGCGTCAGATGTGCGTAAGAGTCGAGTGTGCACTATCAGCATTTTTTTACGTTCTCCTTAGTTACATAATCATTATTTATGCGTCTCTTCATTTTCTCGTTGTATCGTTTTTTTTTTTTAATCGTTACGTTTGTATATTGCTACCGATTATGAAATCATTGTAACGACACAGAGTTTTTTCACCGCGCTATTATGACCTGTGTGCGCCCGCAGTCGGAAAGGCAACCGAAAAAAAGGAAAAAAAAAATATAATAATAAACAGACACGAAGCGCGGGATTCGTGCGTTGAGATTCCCGTGCACGTCGTTTCTCGATTTCGAATCAACTTAAGTAATGAAAATAATAACTTTTTATTATTAAACATTTAACGTTTTCAAAGTAATAACGATAATGAAAAACAAACAAGCAAGCAAATAATAATAATAATAATAATAAAATGAAATATGATAGAAAGGCAAGAGATAAAGGTGAAATAATGAAAAGCCGATGCAATGAGAGTCGTTTTAGCTTTTTAAAAAACACTGAACCTAGCGATTAAAAATAGTTACCTACTGACTTCATTATTATTACAATTATTATATGATGCATATAGAGTATGTTATATAAATATATAATATATTAATTATTACTATCATAAAGTTTAAGACACGTTATTGCGACTTTGTGTATAACAAGGGACGCGCGATCAAAAAAAAAGAGGACCGATTTTCGTGGCCGCCTGTAATTATTATACTGTATACGCTTTTTCCCCGATAAACACGTACGAATTAACGAAGAACTATGAGTAAATCAAAGTTTAGCTCTCGTTTTATTTTCTCTCGAGTTTTTCCTTCACTGCAAGGTCGAGGCGATTTTCCGAACTCACTCACTTATTTGTATAATACCGCTATATGATTTGAGGTATACGAATGTTGTATATTTGTAAAAAAAAAAAAAATTATGAAGACGATGAACAATGGTAAAATTATCGATTTTATACGAGCTATACCTATTTTTTTGTGATATATTGATCGAGATATTGATATGATTTCGGAAATGTCGAATTTACAAATGTATAAAAGAAATAGAGTCGACGAAGGAACGAACTATTGTTAAGTGGGGACATATATTATACCCGAGTGAATAAAAAAAAGAGGAAAAACGAAAAAAAATAATGATATGAATCAGAAAAACAAACCACTCCCTACTGACACGGTGCGACTTTGAGCTTTCTCTCTTTGGGCGGTCGGGAAAACCGGAAGCGCTGCCATTTCCGCTGCCAATTGTTTTTAGCGGTGTTGTACTATAGCGAGAATGTACGTAGTCATTAAAAAAAGAAACAGGAAAAAACCAAGCTATAAAAGTGAACATTAAAAATGTTGAAATTTGATCGTAAATTACGTATATTGAAAACAAAGAAAACCAAAATCACGAAAAAAAAATGAATAAATAATGAATGTTGCGGCGTCTCGACGCGTTACATAGAAGCTATAAGAGTTTGAAAACTATACATAAACAATCGAGACATCGTTTCAGGTTGAAGGTTTAGTAAAAAAAAAAAAAAAAACACGAACAGAATGACATTTTGAACTCTAACTTCGACGGTCAATAAAAGTACTGTATCTTTCTTAAAAAAGAAAAAGTGTTATTTTGGTCCACACAATTTTGTCCCAGTCACATATCACACCGAGCGGGACGATTTTACGCTACATTTAAAATATTTTTATAAGCACATTGGCATGAATATAAAATTCAATTAAGATCGAGTGAAATCCTCTTGCTCATCCTTATTCTAATTTGAATTACTATTTTTTTTAATAATAACTACCGTTTGCGCCACACGTCAGCTATGAGCGACGAAGGGAAGTATCACGTAAGTGATAGCGAAAAAAAAGTACGCGTACGCATTTTTCCCAATGTCTCTCAACGAGCCGAGCGCGCCTGTCGAAAACTATATAAAGCAATGAGAAAAAAAAGATAAGTCACACACATATTTATAGAGTCTTGGAATATAAGTCTTTTTTTATATATATTGCCAATCATTTTATCGATATGTGTTTGTTCTCTATTATATACTTTTACCACTTCTCTATCGCTCTCTGAGAATTCGTATATTACTACTATTACTACTACTTTCGTCTTCCGAAGATTATTTCGAAAGTACAACAAGTATACTCTTTTTTTTTTAATGACGAATCATGAGTACTTTTTGAATCAGTATATCAATGTCTCTTTATCATTATATCTGTCTTTTCTATTCTTTTTTCTCTGTCTCTATCTGTTTTTCTGTCTGTCTCTTTATCTCACCTATTATCTACTTCTCTCTCACTATTCTCTGTCTATTCTGTCCTAGTACTTCTGTTTCTGTTCCTCTCATGTATCTCTATCTCTACTTCTCTTTTTTACACATCTCACTCTGCACAATAATAATAAAAAAGAAAGAAAAAAAACGTAAAAGCGATGAGCGAGTCGTGCGACGTTTAATTAACACTGTTTGAAAGTTCGCGTCGTTAAAAAGGAGAGTTGTCCGATTGATTGTTTATCGGCAAATTGGGCTATTTGAAAATTAAAATTAATCCGCAATCGATAAATAATAATTGATACGACTTCTTTGTGCGGCGATTTATTAAACGACGTACATTTTATTCGCTGAACGTTCATTGACTCGCTCTCGCGCTAATTAACAATTTGTATAAAAAAAAGTATAATAATAAACGTCGTAATTGCCGATCGCATATATAAACTAAATTTTAATTATCACCAATAGTTTTTTTTTTCATGTATGAAAAGCGTTTGCGACCTTGTTATCTGCACAACGTATATTTCGTCCCTTCTTTTTTGCGCGTGTTTACAAACGTGTTTTACTTCTCTTGTAGTTTAGCCAGATTTTTTACGATTAGCTCTTTCTTTCCGTTAACACGTTGTTGGTTTTTTTTCGTTACTTGAAAAGTAAGGTTTCTTTTTGATTCTTTGGCACTTATTTTTTGCTTTGATGAATTACACACGTACGTAAAAGTGACTACTTTTTTTGGCTTACCTTTCTCTCTTGTCGCGTTGCGCGATTGCTCGTTTACCGGTGTTATACGTTTTAATGGTTTATGATTTTCTATCTTCTGTTCTTCTGTCGCTTACACGTATTATTTCTGATTATTTCATCGTCAATAAGGGGATGTGAAGGGTACCAGAAACGTTATTTCTGACATAAAGTTTTTCATTAGATTTACGGTAACTTTAACACACAAGCATACAGCTTTCACATCCACTTGACGACTTCGTAGAAGTAAAAGAAAAAATTCTCCGAAACACATACTTTTATGATTTGATTCCGAGATCGAATTCGACGAAAACGCACCATATTTATCTCCTCCCACCCTCATTTATGTTTTTTATTTTTATCTCGTTCTCACTATCTCTTTCTCTCTTTTTTGTAACCATGATATTACCCTTTACTCTTGAAGGTGATAGGTGGCGAGTTGCAGGAACGTTTGATACCGGTACCCTACAGCAAGAGCTCGACAGACCAAGCTGTAAGCGCTCCTCTCTCTCTTGCTCAGACTTTTCTGCGCTGTCAAAGTCTTATTGCATCACTCTCTCATGCCCTTGGTTTTTTGTCTTATCGTTTTTATTTAACCCCAATAGTTTTCCCTTTATTTTGTTCACCATTTTTTGAGTTTATTTATTTGTCCCCGTTTTAGTTTCAGTTTTACTTTTTTACCCCCAAGCTCGCAGACGAGTTCAATGCCGCTTCCGAAGATCAGTGCGGTTTTGCTTTAAATCGACGATCTTTGGACAGAGCTTTGGCTTAGTGTCTCAGGCTTGACACCACAAGACACTACCAATTTTTTCGTTTGATTTTGAGTTTTGCCACCTTCTAATTTTATATCGACCTTTAAAAGACGTTTATAAAATATTAAATCTGTGTATATATCTAAAAAATTAAATAGGTGAATTTGATAACTAGCGTATTTTCATATTTTCTAAAAAGAAGACTCATAGTAGTCTCGATATGTACATTATTGTAAATACTTTTGTAAAAATGTTCAAATATTTCACACTATAGACTTACGAAAATCCCGTCTTTTAAGGGTTTCACTTTTAATTACTTCTTTACTTCCTCTTTTAATCAATTTTCTTTTACTTTTTCAACACACTGTTTACACATCATAATCGCTCTCGCTCTGTGTCTGCTTGACTGTGTCGTGTGTCCGTAAAAGCTCTCGCATTTAACACTTCGAAAGAAAAATATATGCACACTTCTCACACTCGACACTCACCAACTATGTTTCTGTTCTTATATAATTTAGGAAATGAATGACTATTATACATATTATAAATATTGCCTTCATTGTCACTATATATTTTTTTATACATCTTGCTCTATATATTTTTTCGTGCAAGTTCTACGTCTAAATATATCTCTGTTTTTTATATTTATATATATATATATTTATTTATTTACTTATTTATCATGCTTGCATGTGCTCCAAAGCGCTATACAGTTTTTTACGATTATTATTGCGCAGTATTGCGATTGCAAACGTTTGGTTGAATTGTTATGGTTGACTGAAGATAAACACGAAAAGAAAATTTGGAAGTTATGGTATATGACGATGCGTTATCATAGGGTCGTCATTAGTTGACTTTTGTTCGAGAGACGTTGCATCCAAAACATACAGTACAAAATTTATTGACTTACAGCTGATACCGTTATATTGATTTGTTATAAATGTTCTTGTTTATGTTAGGAGTTCAGTTTCATTTTCAGTGGCAAACGACAATTTGTGATTATAATTTCCGCCCCCTTACACCATTTATCCGTCTGTCTCTTTTTTAATTGAATTTCCTACAACGAATGATATGGCAATTAAAGTGACAGAAAATCGATAAGGTGCTTCTAACCGGAAAAATCACGTAAATCCTTTTACCTTTTTATACTATTTTACAACGTATTTTAAATGCATGCCCATTTGAAATTATATTTCTAGATTTATTAAGTTTCTTGAGTTATTATAGAACTATTGATCTAACAATTTATAGACATGATATTTTAATGATTGCACTTATAAATTATGGAAAGATATGAAAAGTAAAAGATAATCACACAAGTTTGTAGGCAAATCACTAATTATTCTCATTCTTGCTTATTTTATGCAAAAAAGCATGCTGCCTTCAAAAATAGCTTTGCTTAAATTTTAAAAACACGTAAAAGTATGAAATTTCACATAACTTTGAGAGTATTAGGTTGGATTAAAACGAGAAAAGGAATTTACGGATTATTCAGGTGTAGAAGCATTCTTAGCAACAGTTTCAGAGGCAATTTTGTTTTGAGTTTTTATTTACAACAATTCTAATTATCGCTACTTTGTTTTACTTATAATTTATGCGTGCTGCTTTGAGCGTAGTTGCGCTGCTCGACTCAATTGTTTTATGTCTTTGTATATTTTATTTTTTATGGAAACCAAATAATTTGAATTTCGTCAATTTTCTTTTATTGGCTATACCCTGTGTCTTTGCCGTGGATGCAGCTTCTGAAGCTTCTGAAAGACTCTTAGATGATATGTGTTATATTGCTTTAGTGGCGTCGAAGTCAATTGAAAAAAAAAATATATATATATTAAATCGTGTGTGTCGTCCCAACAACTTTCGAAAAGCGATGATATGTATCGAAAGAGCACGCGAAAAGACCAAAATTCAAGCCAAAAAGAAGTTCCTTCTCAAATTTTTACCTGAAAGCAAAAAAAAAAAGTAATTTGCGTCCATCGTTTCCAACGATCAGCGAAAAAGATTCGTTTTTCCACATTCCCACTTTTTGTTCGCATAATTATTATTTTAATTGTCCTTAAAAAAAAAAAAGAAAATCCTGCGAATAGACGTACATTCCGTAAAAAAAAAAAGAAAGCGAACTCGAAGCAACGATACGATTGTGCCCACAAGTCTGTCGATTCGTTAGCGTAAATAAGATAGAGGCAAAGAAAAAGAAAAAAACCGAAATCATAGAAAAAAAGAAATTGAATAAGAAGAGACAGCCAGGCTTACGAGTGTGTGCGTGCGGACGTGCGCGAGAGATGCGCGCGTTGGTGTTGTTGGTCCTCTCCACCATCTAACCTCGGCCGCCGCCGCCACCCCGTCACCCCCGCCCCCCGCTGCGCGGCAACACAGAGGAGGAGAGGTGTTTGGGGGCTGGCGAGAGAGACCCGAGGAGCTGGTGCGGACACACATACACCTCCTACCCATCCGGTAGTAATTCGTCTCCGCTCTCTATGTGTCTTGAGAGAAAATTGTCAAAGAAAAAGAGAGAAAAACAGCGTAAGTACACGAGAGAGACAACAGAAAAATAAAACACAGATACAACAGCAACAACAACAATGACAACCACGACGGGATCGGAACGGAGAGAAGAGCCTCACACACGTGCCTTGCTCTCATATATTTGTTGACGTGTACACCGTTGAGTCTCTTATTATTATTATTATTATTATTAATATTATATCTTTATTATTATTTCTTGCTATTTCTACTTTTCTTTGTACATACAATTTTTGTTTTCTTAATCCAGTGCTAATATTCGTTAACTATACACATACACGTTATATCGAGTACGTCTTCTAATATTCAATGTTGCTGAATTACTTTTTTTTTCTATACCCGCTACTTTCTTCTTCTTCTCTCACGACACTGTAACACCAGAAGTATACTCACAGACACACACATTCTATCACGAATGCAAAAAAATTTTGTTGACATGAAAAAAAAAGTGACAAAAAAAATCTGAATTCAAACACCATATGGCAAAGACACACGTTAGCAAAAGAATTAATCTCGAAAACATTACAAGGAATGACGAAAAAAATCTCAAACACGTGGGAGAAATGTGTATTCTCTTACTAACAGCTTCCTCGAGCTAAAGATACATCGTTATAACTTTTTGTTTATTTTTCTATATTCTAATTATATACTTATAAGTTTGTCATTAAACAAAGCATGCTGAATTGCAGTTTTTTTTTCTTATATATTATTATACATATTATACATACAATGCTTAGACCTTCTCCATGGCTCGTTGACCACTTGATTGTTTGTTCAAAGAGACTACCATTATTTATATACTATCTATATGTCAGAGTTACGTGTACGTTTACTTACATTCTACGTTATTACTACCTTCTTTCTTCAACTCTTACTCATTATTATTATTTATTTTTAACTATATAACAGACTTGTATAATACACTAATTTGAGATATGTATAAGACACCGCTCTGCCCATATATTTTTTCTATATTTATATATATACATATTGCCGTGTGCTTGGTCTTTGGCGAGACTGTGCTTTTCTTTGATTCTGATCGTTCGCTAACACTATAAAACTTTTTGCGCGCTGGCAGTGTTGATTAACCGCGTCGTTGTTTGCTTCTGTTGCTTTAATCGACGCTGCCTCTGTTTTTTTTTCTTACTTTATACAAATGATTGATCAAGCCTGATTGGCGGGCCGGATTTTTCATTTTTTTTTCCTTTTCGAAAGGACGAGAAAAAACAAAGCTTGCGATGGAACGATGTTGTGTGTCCCGAAGCGCGTTATACAGAGTGCTTCGCTTTCGTTTTTCACCGTATGTTGTTATCGAGTATCTGCAGCTTCGTATTATTATTATTATTGTAATTATTATTGTACGTAAATATATACATTAATATGCTTAAGTGTGTGATGCTCGTTTATTGTCTGTTGAATACTTGCTTGCTATATACATACAAAGGCTTATTTTATGTTCGTTACATCCTCCCACTTCTCAATATCGTTGCTCTATTGACTGTTTTTGTGGACGATTAAGAAAACTGTTTAAACGCACCCCTGACGAGGTAAGGACAAAAGAAAATTGGCAAAAGTTATGATATAAACAGTTTCCTTACTGCTATATCTTGTCTCTCGACTTGCAACGAGATTCTTAAAATGAAAATGACTAAAATAACTAAAAAAAACAGCTAAAATAATATTACGCATATATATTTATAAACATACACCACCAACAGTAACAACATCTCTTACTTCTCTGACTTGTACTAATTGCTCACTATATTCTCTTCTCTCTGCTCACTCTACGGCAGAGCTACTTTATTTAATTACCATTTTTTTCGCTTCTTTTTTATCTTGATTGAAGTATTTCGATTCTGTTTACTGTCTTCTCACTCTGTTCTCTGAGCCTATACACCTAATGTCTGTATTTCACGCCTTTGAAAAATTGAACAGCGTAAATATACATATTTATTTATCCGTGTCTATATGTATATCGTGCAAAGCAAAGTGTCGCGTGTATACAGAACTATATGGCGCTTTCTCGTTTACCACTACTTGCTGTGATCCACGTGGCTTTCGCTATATTTATATTATTAACTATTACTACTTGTTTTATACTCGCTGTTAAAAGATCCCGTGAGTCCACTAAATATTCTTGTGATGCGCATATTGAGGGTTTGGATGTCTCTTTGGCTTAATATATATACATATACATTTGCCCTTGATATATATATACACACTCTATACATTATATATATTTTATATGTGCCAATTGTCGTATCAACAACGATTCGAGGCATCGAATCGGTTTTTTCTTTGCTTTGAATTTAACAATAAAAAAAATAAACGTTAAATGATTCGAGAAAACGAAAGGAGCACTCTGTACGTCGCGGAGAGGAAGTGTGTTATCCACTTTCCGAGGAGGATGAATCTCGTGTATCCTATTGGTTCACAATTATACAACGAGAGAGAAAAAAAGCAGTTTGTCTTTGACCTTATATATACCTGTTGCAAAGAGAGCTTTCAAACTAACGAGTTTTTCGCTTTTGTTTGACTATCTTTTGTTTTTGAACAAGTGTTCGCTTTTTACTAATGTTACTATCTCTATATTATTTTTTCTCTTTTTTTTTGTTTTTGTCCTACATATCTGTCTCTGTCAGAAGCAGCTAACTATGCAAGATATCGTTATCTTTTTTTTTACATATACATATTATACATTTGATATTATAAGTGTGCAACTCTCGTGATCGAGAGATGAAAAGAATGGAAGAAAAAAAACGAATCGTGAAAGCAAAAAAAAAAAGGAAAGAAGGAAAGAAAAAGGACTTTTGTTTTATGGTCGATGGGTGCATGCCGGCGCAGCAACAGCAGCCACAGCATCAAGCTTTTTTTCTGTTCGCGCGTGATTATCGAAGCAATTTCGCGGCCTCGTTGTTTATTGTCTGTGCTCGACGCCGCCGCCGCCGCGTGTTTTGTGCTGCATACATACGTAGGCTCGTCGTTGAATCTCCGACACGGCAATGCTGTGTGACGAGACGATCGATGTTTTGTCGAACGAGAAAGGGAAAGCTATGACTTCCCTGTCCGCTCGGATTGATCGTGATGATTAGCCGTTTTGCAAGGCTCCCGCTGTTTTATTTTTGTGCGCATTGTTTGATATCTTAGATATATTAAAAAGTTCATTTCGTGAAGTGTTTTTCAGAAGAATTTGATTAATATGATAATGTATGGATGATAGACGTCCGTTTTTTTGCTTGTTTATACGTTTTGATATAGAGTATATACGTTATTGTCTAGCTTTTTTTTATACACTCACAAGCCTCTGCTTTTGAATTGTGTTATTAAAAGACAACGCTTTCATTTTTTTCAAAGTTCGCAGACTTAAAAGGCCGTTTCGACTAAATATATACATTCTTATCAGCCACTTGTTCATATCGGCCTAACGCAAAAAAAAGAAAAGAAAAAAGATCAAAATTTGTCAATCCCACCTCTAAAACAATCGTCCTTTGTCCTCCTCGCTTACTTTGAGGAGGAAACGCTTGCATCCTCGATTAACGAAATTTCGTTTAATATCCTGTAGAATTCTGAAAAAAACCCTGCTTGAATATCCTCTAACCTGCTTAAAAAAAAAAAAAAACGAAAATTTTCCCACCTAGAAAGCGGTGGGAAAAGTTAATATGAAAAGACCTCGAAAGTTGTTGGATAATACGGTGGTACTGAGACGATGTCTGTTGCAACTTTTCCTACGTTGTGTTTATCTAGAGTTTTAAATTAGAACTTTTTTTTTTTCGACAAGTAGACACAAAATATGTAGTTTTTATTTTTTTTTATTTTTTAGACACAAAATTTTACTATCTTTCACAAATTTAGATGATTTCGTAAAGTAGTGAATGTTTAAACATGTAGATTTGTGTGCCATTTTATACAATTTTACATATTATTCGTAGGAAAAGTATCAGCATCAGCACCGTCTCAGTACCACTCCTTAAAAAAAAAAGAAATATTCCCATTAAAACAGACCCTCCACATCCTCACAAACGAACTAACCGATCCTCGCCTCGACAATCCCACATGTTAAATTTAACCCCGCACGAAACAAACCCTTCCAGCCACATCCACGCACACACATATCTCACACAGAAACACACACATAAAAAGAAAACCAATCCAAAGTTCAGCGAAAGTCGACTAATCGTGGGCGTGTCTCCGCACGGCGCTCGCGTGTCGCGGCGTTTTTAAAACGCTCGCGCGCACGCATCTGCCCTGCTGCGGACCCGCTTGGGCGCTCTGCTCTTCTTTCTGCTTGCAGATCCGCGTAGTGAACGCATTTCGACAGGGCCTGGACTCGCGCTACGGCGAGCACAGCAACACGAATCTCGCCGAGGTGCTGAGGAAGCAGTCCTCCCTGAGCAAGCGGCTCTCGCAGACGAGCAGCATCGACTACGACAACAATCCGGACGAGCTGGCCATACCCGAGATCGACGTCGAGCGGCTCTCCAGCCACAGCCACACCGAGACGGCCGTCTAAACGCAGCAGCCCACAGGCAGCCAGGCAGCAGCTAAACAGAGAGAAGGAGATGAACATTTTTTCTTCGCTGAGTGAAGAGGAGACGCTGAGCAGCAGCAGCAGCATCGTCGTCGTGATGATGATGATGATGATGATGGGAGACCCACACCACGCCACCACACGCCCTCCTGACGAGCGCGCGCGTTCACGTGGAGTTGGAGGAGTGGAGACGCAAGCGCGCGCGCGCTCGGCTCTTTTTACGCTTAACACGAGGAATCCGAAGGATGGAAAGAAAGAAAGAGAGAGAGCGAGAGAACGAGATTTATCTGGAAGTTTGCTTGATGAATTGATTAAGAATGAAATAAAAAAAAATAATAATACAAACTTTGTGTGTCGTGTGCGTGTGTGTATGTGCGCGCGCCGATGTATAATCCACGTCTTTCGATGAGGGGACGAGGATGACTACGACGACGACGACTATATACGATGATGATGATGATAACCGTTGTAAAACGAACTCGTTTGTTAAGAAGATGAAGATTATGATGATTATGATAAAAGAAAACAAAAAAAACTCGAGGCTCCTTTGCGTTTAGACGACGCCTGTGTGTGTGTGAGCGTGGCACGTGCGTGTGTGCGTGAGAGAGAGAGAGGATGATGATGATGATACACGTCTCTCCTCTGTTTGCGCGCGCGTGTGTCACGTACGTGATGAACGCGAAAAAACGAGTATATATAGAGATTAGTGGCAAAAATAAACACACACACACTCGAATGTAAACATACACGAGGAGACACGCGGCGCGAAGATATCGCGGGCGAGCGACATATAGAGGAGAGACGCTGCGCGTGCGTGCACGCGCGTATGTATGTGTGTTGTAATTTAATTTAAATGAAGCAAAAAAAAGTCTAATAATTATATTAAAAAAAATATAAAATATAGAGAAAGTGTGCACGCTTCTTGCCATTACTTGACGGGCCCCTCCCGCCGTGGAATATATATGTATATGTCCGTGGACAGTGAACGAGAGCCTGTGAGAGAACGCGAGAGAGAGCGAGTAAGAATGAGAGAAAATAAAAATTGTTGTTAGAGCGCTCGTTGATGAAAAAAAAAACTTAGAAGACGCGCGCGAGTGTGAGAGAGTACGTAAACAAAAGTGTGCGAGTATATACATATATATACATATACATAGCGGAAGAAGTGATCGTTGTTATACGCGCGCTCGTAGAGGGAGAGAGTGAGAGAAAGAGCGAGAGAAGGACGTCGTGTACATGCGCGAGAGATTAGAGCGCGATTCTCTTTTCCGTCGGTTCTTCTTCTTCTTCGTCCGTTCTTTATCTTTTCGTACTTGCGGTGCGTATATATACCATATGTACATTCACACGGTGCGCGCGCGTATTTTCGCGGAACGGTGTTGTGTCGTGCTCTAGAGAGATTATTATTATTACTATTATTACTATTATTATTATTATTATTCTTACTACTATTACGGATTAATCGATTAATTGTTATATACATATATTGTTACGTGCATATGAAAAAGAGTGTGCAAAAGAAGACGACGACGACGACGTTGACGACGGCGCGTAGTATAGGCGTGCGTGCGCGGGGAGAGCGAGAAGAACGAAAAGGGAGAGAATAAAAAAAAGAAGTGAAGGAGACGCCTGCGTACCCGAGAGAGAGAGGCGCGTGTAAATAGTTCGTTCGTGACGTGGTTTGATGATGAAGATTATGATACAATACGCTGCTGCGATTCGCTGTCCTTCAGCAGATACTTCGGTTCTTCGTAATGTGCGTGCGCGCGAGTGAGAAAAGCCGTTGTTCTCATTTTTCCGTTTTTTCTTTCGTTGCTGCGCGCGAGGACAGAAAAGCGTGCGCGCGCGAGTAAGATAGTAGTAACGGTCCGCGTTCGACGTGACGACGGTTGCACTATAAACATACCCGCGAGTTTCTCGAAGCGAGCGTCGCCGACTCTCAGTCTCGACATTATATACATGATAAGCGAACGGGCGAATATTTTCTCGTTCGGAATCGATATTCCTCGTTCGCCAAAAACTACTATAACGATTAACGAAAGTGCTGGTCTCGCTTCGAGAAAGCCGACGATGACGCGCGACGATGCAAGTCCATACCGGAGCAACGCACCACTGCCGTTACCTCCCTCTCCGCCTTCTTTAACGCCAGCCATACAGAGAGACACACACACACACACATAGACGGACGCGGCGTGAGAATAATTAAGTAACGGTGCTCGCTACTGAGAGGATTCCTACGAAAAATAAAAAAGATGTTCAAGTGCTATACTACTAGCCACGAACCCTCGCGCGATCCTCGTTCTCGCTCTTTCTCTCGCGTTTCGCGCGAGAGACGAACGAAGGGTCTTTCGTTTTTACCTTGCCGACATACATTGTTGAAAGAAAAAAAAAAGATAAATAAGAGAGAACAACTCCCCCCCCCCTCCATCCAACTACTCCCTACCCCCAACTTCCTCATAATCCCCCTCTGTCGTACCGTGCTACTATACCTTCGTCCTCATGTTGATAAAGCAAGAGTTGAAAAAGCAAAAAAAGTAACGAAAAATTCTGTTCTTCTGTTTCCCTTGTACGATGATTTTCCTTGTGTATTATATATATATATACGAATAGCGTTGTTGTTACTCAAGAGAGATGTGGAATACTACACGATTAACGAAGGAATTAAGAAAAACAAATAAAGAGGAAACGTTCGCATTCTCTGTAGTGGAAATCTGGAGAAAGGGAAAGAGAGCTTCTTCTCCTCGCGCGGCTTGTAGAGTAAAACGCGGTGCTGCGAACGATGGATACGTGTGCATATAGTAAAGGAGAGAGTGTGTATGTGTGAGAGAGAGAGAGAAAAAAGAAAAACGAACAAACGTGTCCCCCTCGCCGGCCCCCGCTCGACCCGTCAGGGGCGGATATGATACGAATTTTTTTTTCCACAAGAACATGTACTTTTTCGGCCTTCTACTTTTCTTTGTTTTAATTTATTATATATGTAACTATATACTTTATTTTTGTTTCCTTTATCTTTACCCCCCCCCCCCGACCTCTCATTTATTATTATGATTTTTTCAGTCGAATGCGTTCATTGCCAGAAAAAAAACTTTGTGTATTGTTTAATTTTAAGTTTTATCGTGTACAACAAGTTGATTATTATTATTATTATACTCGTATTGTAGTTTTCTCTTTTTCTTTCTTAACGGACATCTAACCGACTACTGACGACTTACCGCCCTTTTTTCAGTTCTTACCTCGTTTATCACTTACGATTATTATTGCGATCCTCCATTCCTTTCCCCCGTCGTGCATAAACACACCTCTCTTATTACGATTCCGATTATTTATTCTTATTGTGAATAAACGAAGGAAGCGTTAGAGACCCGCGCGCGAGGGCGAGCGTTGTCGCGACCGACAAAAATTATCAATATATATATATTAAAAAAAAAGAAGTGAAGTGAAGAAATGCTAAAGTGGCAACCGCTCGATGACTCCACTCATCCACTTTTACCTCTGTTACTTAGAATATAACACCCTTCGCGTGCGCGAGAAAGAATTATATTCTACGCCGCTGTCATCGCGGACGTCGCGCGCACGGCACACGCGACGAGCGAGAGAAACAAAAGAAAGATATAGATAATTAAATTATATAGAGAGAAGGACGAAAATGCTGACGAAACCGAACAAACCATACAAAAAAAAGGAAAAAAGAAACAAAGAATAAACGAAGAAACAATACGAGATGATGAACGTGAAGTAACAAAAAAATAATAATATTATATATATATATTAAATAGAGCCACGGTCGAACGCCCGCGAGATCCGCCCCTGTGTACCTAGTTTTACCACCAAGTGTTTTTCCGGAGAAAAGTCCCTTGCCCCCTCACTCATCTCCTCTTCCACTCACCCACTCTACCGCATACCTTACTATACGTTCTCTCGAAAGCGAACAAAAAAACTGATAAACAACAATCCTCTTTCTCTTTGACAAAAAGTATATTATATGATGACAAAAAAAAAGAAATAAAAATAAAATAAAAGTAAAAGTAAGGATATTGTCGAGCGGCCCGAAGAAGAATCCTCGTTTAACGTCCTAGTCACTCGTTTTGTTTGTACGCAAGAAAAAAAAAATATATATATATAGCGATTAATTGTTGATTATTAATAATTAAAAATAATTATAATTATACGATAATAAGATGAAGGAGAAAAAAAATAAAATAAATGATTGTAGATTTACCAAATAGAAAGTAAAAGTGGATAAACAAGAAAATAAGTGAGACGCGCGAGAAGTTGAGAGCGAGAGAGCGAGAGAGTTAATGAAGTTATATTAAAAAAAATAAAATAAAGAGGAGCAAAAGGAGATTACGAAACAGTGAAGGTTTTCTAATGTATACTCTCTTGTATAAATTATATAAAATGCCGCGCCGCTCGGATATCGCGCACCTCGACGTTGTATAATCGTTTAACAAAGACAAAATAATAATGATGATAATGATGAGATGATGACGACAAAACTGCAGCGTACTACGTTTACTACCTTATTATTTTACTAGTATCAATATTATCACGGTTATCGCTATTACTACGATTATGGTTATCGTCATTAATATTACTATTATTGCTAGTCGTTATCGTTATCATTTGTATATGTTATTAGAGGCGACGAATTCTCAAGTACATAAATACATAAATATATATAAAAAGAAAAGTGAACGACGCGCGAAGCAGAGAGCGAAAGTGTCGCGTGTTCGTTTCGAGCAAGCCAAGAGGCGCGCGCGCACGTATATTATTAAAAAACAATGAAAAAAATAAAGATTAAAAGAATAACAAAACTATAAATAAAGTAAACAAATGAAAATTATAAAAGTAAAATGAGGAGTAAAACGTGTACGGGAAAGAGAGACAGCGCGATCCGAAAGCCCGGGATAAAAAGAAAGAGGAAGGGAGGCGAGAGACGTCCAACGTGATTGAGAGAATGCCGTGTGAGAGAGTAAGAGGTAGAGAATGCGAGGAGACGATACGACTTTTCTGCGTGTGTACTTAAATCCGAGGTACTTAACAAAAAACAAAAAAAAAATAATAATAATGATATCGTGTTTAAACTCGCTCTCACGTGTATATTTATTAAAACAAAGAAAAAAGATGACACTGTAATGAATTTAAATAAGGTTCAATGAATTTTTCAGAGCGCGTAATTCTCTCGCACCGTATATCGAAACTAAACTTTCTATTACTGCCGTATGCCATTTTTAAATAGCACATAGATTGAGTACACGCATATACACACATGCGCACTAAACACACAGACACACACGTATACACATCTCGCGACACGTATGCATACGTTATACACACAGACGCGCGCGCGAACGCACTCACGTGCGTTGGAAGGACGCCGACGACGACGACGTCGAGGATACGTAAAAAAATAATTAAAGTATACATTAGTGAAAAAATCGTCATCATGCAAACGAACAAAAATAAAAAAAAAACCGAGCTCTCATCTCTCTGTCTCGCAGCGGTTGGGACCAAGCCTCAGCGATCACTTCGAAGAAGACACTTATATACATAGACACGATTACACGTTCACACACATATATACGTGTACATGCCTATACATACACATACATAAACACTTTTCGCGCTTGCAAAAAAAAAAAAAAAGAAAAACTTGTACACGGAAACACAATTTGTCATCTCGTCCCGTGCACCCCAGTGTTTTCTCTTTTTTTACGAAAAAGGGAAGAAGAGAAAAGAAAAATAAAAGACACAATGACAAGGCCGGACGATAATCACGCCGGACGAGAACGAGAGAGAGAGAGAGAGAGAGAGAGAGAGAGAGAGAGAGAGAGAGAGAGAGAGAGAGAGAGAGAGAGAGAGAGAGAAAAGCAACGACGAACACGACGAGGACTAATTAACCGATAATTAATCACTAGCGATCGATAAAAAAGCGCGCGCGCCGCCCAAGAGATAGAGCAATTCTTCGTTCCTCCTTTTTGTCCTCTCTTCCGTCTTCTTCTTCTACTACTACTACTTGTTCTATTATTACTACTACTACTACGACTACTAATTCTTCTTCGTCTCCTCCTTCTCGCGGAAGAGGAACCACCGCCGCCGCCGTCGCCGCCGCCGCCACCACCCTTATGCCACACAAATAATAAACACAGACAGACAAACACTCGTCTCACCCACGCGTCACGTTCCTGCGCCTGCTCGCGCGCGCGCGCAAATTTCTAAGGGTATTATTAATTAATTAATTATCTCGCGTAACGATTAATTACTATACTGTTAAATAGGGATCGCGCGGGGAATCCGTGTGCCTGTCCGCGGGATTAGAGCGACAGTCGACAGATATGTACGCGGGTAATATGGGTGAAAAAAAAAATATATATAATACTTAAAAACGAGACGAGTCTCTCCTCTTCCGTCTTTTCGGACTCTATAAACTCGACTCTCTATACATAATTGGTTTTCCTAACGGAGGCATCGTTATTATAAAGGATAAATAAGGAAAAAAAAATATCGTTGAACGAGCATATAGTTTAGTTTTTTCGAATTTGTATACTCCGAGTAGAGAACAAGTAAAAAAAAAAAACAAACAAAGCGGCGGGAGACGTACATAATGCTGCACGCGATAGGCGCGCGCGAACGAGGAGATTAATTGTTTTCGACGAGAGCAAGAGAAACTGCGGAGAGACAGAGATAAATATGCGCCGCAAACTTAACCTACGTACGTAAAAATTTACTATAAACAAAAAATGAATTCTATTACTTACACGCTAAGAGTATAAAGGCGAATAAAAAAAACAAGCCGAGCTAGGGAGAAAAAAATCGTTAAGTATATACATATATACATAAAAAAAATCATGTAATAGAGATTAGTAGCGCGACGACAAAAGTCCTAGATCTTTAAACAAAAAAAAAAAAGAAAAAGAAATCGACGAACAAGAGAGTGCGAGGGGCGATGCGAGCCCGACGTTATACATTTCCTCGAGCGAGATTGAGAGATTGAGAGAGCGAGAGCGAATAAAAGAATAAAAATTTAGGTTCCAGCACCAAAAAAAAAAGACAAACCAGAATTTCTTAACCGAGTCTTCGTCGCTATCCGCCGTTCTTGCTATTGAAAAAAAATCTACTAAAAGAGCGAAGAATTAATGAATAATTGATAATAAAAAAAGAGAGAATAACAAACGTCTCGGTCTCTTGTAAGAGCGTATAAAGTGGCGAGTTTGATGAGTACCTCCGAGGCGACACACCGCGAGGACGAGAACAAAAAAAAATAATAAAGAAATCACTGCTTCGCGAACCGCCAGGAGTGTGTCGAGGAAAGAGTTAAGAAAAAAAAAAAAAGAAAACTTTGTAAATCCATATTCTAAACGATACCGACGACGATTGTAAAACGCTTTGTAAAGACCGAACGCGCGATTGTTCCAGGTAGTTCCTCCGTGAGAGAAAGATTATATTTATGCGTCAATTTTTCTTGTCACACTGTGTTTCTGTCTCGCGCGCAGAGAGAGTGAATAAGAGAAAAAAGAATAAAATAAAACAGATTAACGTTAGCACGGGAGTGTCCGAGAAAGAGGGAGAGACTATAGAGAAACCCTGGAATGTATATTATTTGTTTCTTACAATAAAGATGTTTTTGAAAACTATATTATGCTGACGTAGTGAATCTAAATTTTCGCGGAGTGAAAATTTTCACACCTTATATTATATATATAAACATACAAATACGATGATAATATTATATATATATACACTTCTTTCTCTCTTTTCCAAAAGAAAAGAAAAAACACGCATTGTATAATCCACCGACGAACTAAAGGAAGAAAAAAAAAAGATACATTTTTACTCCCTCGAATTCGGACGTGCGCACGGGTACTCATTGGACTCGCGTGCATACATACATACATATACGTACATGCATACACACGAAACAAAACTTTTCTCCCTTGCCAATCGGCGCACACAGTCACGAGTCCGCGGATTGATAGATATTATATATATATATACACCCACACACGTATACACTGAGACGCGGAAATAAAAGTTACGCGCGCGCGCGGACGCCTATAATTAGCTCTACTACGAGAGGAAGTAAGGAGAAAAAACTACGTATACATAATTATACATACATGCATATATTATATATATTTCTCGATTGACGATCTCGTTTATTAATTGAAGAAGAAGACAAAGTTGTACAGCCTCTTTAATTGAGTACAGATTAAAAAAAATACATAAATAAATATAAATTTAAAGAATTAAAGTATAAATATAATGAGATGAAATCTTATACATATATATATATATATAATTATATATATATACATATGTGTGTGTGCGCCACGCGCAAAGCGTGAGGCGCTGAGTTTTTAGTGCGACGACTACTTACGACGACGAGAGTAACACACACACCTCTCTAATCGTAAAAGCGAATGACGTGACACACAAGGGAAACGAGAAGGAGATTAAATAAAGATTAATTACTTAATTAATTATAAAAGAAAAAATTTAAAAAGGTAACTTATTAAAGAAAAAAACACTAATGACGAGGAAGAAAAAAAGAAAGAAAGAGAAGAATAACTGTGTAACCGAGCGGAGAAGAAACTATATATCATAATATACGATGTCGGGCAAGAGCATAATATATAATAATACACACAAGTACGACTCGATGGCGCGCGATGTGCCGACGGCATGCGTGCGTGAGTGCGCGAGCGACTGAGCGCGTGCGTGAGTGCGTGTGTGTGTGTGCTATAGTTTTCCGGTGCGCCTGTGCGTCACGACTTTGTGAAACAAGATATGAAGATGGTGAAATAAACGATGCTACTCACACACACCTACGACTATACACTACGATGACTGCGCTGAATTATATAGAGTTATTTACCTGAGAGTGCGAGAGCGTGTACAGAAAGCGAGAGAGAGAGATAGAGAGAGGGAGTTGGTCTGGGACACCGGGGAGGATGAGAATGATGATGATGATGCGATTATGAGAGCGAGAGTGCGAGAATGCGAGAGAGAAGTATGCGAAGCGAGAGAGAGAGAGAGAGATTAAAGTAAAGGAATGGACAGAAAAATTCTCATTACTATTAATTACCTGCTATATTATACAATTGTACGTGTAAATAAATTGCGATTTAACGTTGTTTGCTAATTTAAATGAAACAAATAAAAGAGGAAAAACAATTGACACAATAGTACTGTACACTCATGGAACAACGGGGATGCTTATCTGTGTACGTGTTTATCTGTATGTATATGCATGCATGTATCGAATACTCCGCAGAGGAGGCTCGAAAAGTGGTGCGGTGAAACCAAGAGAAAAATTAGCTATAACACATCTATCGGTTAGGCCGTTTCTTTCCTCGTTTAGTGTAGTGAAGTAAAAAGGTGAATGTCAGGGATGTGGGAGGGGCAAGCAGTAGCAGTGGCACACTTTTAGAGTGTTTTATTATTATCCGTCGACGTCGAGAAAGGCATGTGGGGGCAAACAAAAAATCCTATCGACATTACATATATATGCATTACACATATATAAATATAAATATATTTCGTAGCCTTATTTCTCTTTCTCTCTATAAAATTTCTATTCTTCGTCTTTGTCGCTCTCTGGCCCGCCCTGCGCGCGCTTTACCATCTCCGCGAACGCGCAAAGAAGACACAAAAGTATGTAAATACAGTGGAGGAGGAGGAGGAGAGAAAGTTTCCTTGGCGCGAGCTCGCGATATATAATAACTCATGTGCATTTTGTTGGAGGCAATTCGTCGAGGCGATTGTCGCTAACTGGAACGAGAGATGATTCGCGTTAAGTTTTGTCGGGGTTTCGATGGTGACGCTCGCGTTCACGAGAATCATACGATATTGCTAGAAACATAGGCTATATAGTGTTTAACAGATACACATCTCACCCACTCTCTTACACGCAGTATCTAACGTTATTTTAATCCCCCCCACCCGGCCGGGTTTCGAGGAAAAAAATTTACCGACTATTTTTAAGGGTACATAATGGTTGTACGCTAAAAAATTTTATAATTATTATGTCCACCCCGAGGTATTTGTACTTTTATACTGGATTATATCGATGTGAGGAAAGGTCACACGCAAAAAAAAAAATATATAATTGTAAACCTGTATATTTTAGTTTATATACGTAATATGTGGAATAGAACGACGGCGAGGGTAACGAGAGCGCGTCGTTCGAGATTATGTTGCGAGCACAACTAAAACAAAACCTATCGTTAGTCTTTTTTACGAGTCGTGCGTCACCCCCGAGATCACGATACAATTTCTTACGCGAAATTTCTCCTTTCAGCCGGCGGCAATCGTTTCGAGGTGTATACAAAGTGCATTACGTAACGAAACTTTCGTATGCTACGTACACATATATATTAAATAGCCTTCGTCCTCCTTTTTCTATAGGGCATGTTAAAATAAGTCGCACGTATAATTATGTGCGCGCGTGTTTGTCTATATCTCTCTATAACTTCATTCAACTTTCTATTACTCTTTTTCTCCTCCCGTCGCGACGAGCTATTCCTATTTCTACTTAAAACTTTAGCGGTGAATTCAAAGCGATATTAGTCGCATTATAAATATATCGCGTATATATACACACAACCCACACGTAGGAGGCGAACGAAACGTTTTTAAATGAAATCGCGCGCACTCGAGGCATAAGGAAAGATCGCGTTCGCAGGCGAAGGAGATGGTGAAGCGGCGATCGGGTCCGATTCGTGTACTTTATATAAACCAAAAAAAAAAAAAAACATTAGCGACCGCGAAGGGGTCTAAGGATTTAAAAAGGAAACCCAGAAAATACACTAAAAAATAATGAGCGATCACGCGGCAACCTACGATTATTATTATTATACGATTAGAGAAAAAAAATATATAATATATAAATAGATGATGCATGATGCGCAACGTGTTGATCGTACCACGGGGTAAGTCGCGTCGTTCGTATAAATAATACCAAAAAATTAAATACCTAAAAGTCTATACATATATATGTTTAACGAAGGATAAAAGAGAGAATCACGAGGAGTGGAAGGGTTGATCACGCATTACTTGTTAATTATTACAAATAAGATAGTGGAAATTGAAAATATGCAGCCCGGCGCAGCGCGCGTTTCCCCTCTTTTTTCCACGATGCGCATGCACGCGCGCGCCTGTTGACCGTAAATATATATATCGTGTGTGAAAAAATGAAAAAAAATCAGAGTCATAAGAACGATTTAAAAGATATATATATATAAAAGAAAATAAATAAATACTAGGCCGTGAGAACGAATAAGCCTGCGTGTGTACGTATGTATGTGAACGATATATATATATGAGCGCGGTATGCCAGATGATATTTTTCTGTCGTTATTGTTACATTATGACTATCCGTTAGTGTATCATATGTATACGCGAGGAGGCGCGCGGAGGTCGAAACTTTACAAGATTAATGAATATATTATATATATAAATATTTTACGTAGTACTATACGCGCGCGTGTATAATGACGAAGGGCCGCCGACCGCTAACTCTTGATCGGGACGAGTCGTTCCTTGTTTCTTCACCTTCGTTTCTTTAACTATTTACTATATCTTATTATTACTACTAATACTATATTACTAACTACTGCTACTTCCGACAGCGCCGCGCCCTTGTTGTTGTGTCGTTATCACTGTATACTTTTTACCCTAAAAACCCCTCCCCCGTAAAATCCGTGTCGTCTCGTCTCACGATCGTCTCACGATCGTCTCACGGCTATACTATACGCGTATATAAATATACATATAATTATACATAAACACCGAGCGTCTTACCTACCGTAGGAGGGATTACCTTTTTACACTTCGCGAGCGACTTGATTTCTCCCCTATCCCCGTGTGTTTTTGTCCTCGCAATCGACGACCCTTCTTTTTTCATTGTTATAAAGGAAGAAAAAAAGTATATTATATATATATAATGATGATGATTATTATTATTAAGGAGGTGCGAGATGAGAGAACGCAGCCGTCGTATACGATTGCGCCGCGAGAGAGTGCATTAGATTAAAAAAAGGCAAAACACACAAAAAAAGTATATGCGGAAATTTCTGTGACGTGAGAAAGAGAGAAGCATTCTGAGAAATAATAAATAATACAAATCATTGCTCTCTTTCTCGCGCGTGAACGCGGCGCGAAGCTCTTATAAATTTCGCGCGGATCACGTATAAATTTCGTTTTTAAATGTTATAATGAGGAATAAAAAAAAAAATATTAATATGAATAAGAGGAAAAAAAGTCACACGCTAAAGATACGTTGATTGTTGAATTTAGTTGTTATATCGTAGGAGAATGAGACGAGGAGTACTAACAAAAATGATGAAAAAAAAATAAGAATGATAATGAATAAAATAAAAAAAATTAAAATACATGAAAAAGCTCGGTGTCCTTGCCTACGTTGTACATAAAGCACTGCCCATAAATTATCGAGATACGAGAATGAGGGTGAGAGAGAGAGAGAGAGAAAGCGAATGTAGATTCCCTGTTTTTCGGTGCGCGGCTGGACATGATCGTGAGGCGCGGTTATATTATAGCCGATAAACAAAAAAACAAAAAAGAAAGGGGACAGGGACATTATATATCCGCGATCCGAGAGAGCAAAGAAAATAAGGCGTGAGTCGAATTCTTTTTCGGCGAAGGACTAAGAGGTGGTTTGTAAGTGAATAAAAAACTGATTAATTACTTGATTAAAAAAAAATAATAATAATTCTTTGACGCGTAATTCTATACATAGTATCACAATCCCAGCGGAGAGAAACGCGCGTGTGAACCGCGAAACGAAGCATATAAGACCATAGCGACGAGGCGAGCGTTTTGAGAGTAGTGCAAGCAGTGTTTTTGCATGGACGAGAAAGCAGCTTCCGGATGAAGGAGGCAAAAAGACGGACCCATTGTACGTGTTGCAGATATGTGGGGCTAATCCGCGGAGGACCGAGAGGGAAGGAGAGAGAGAGCGAGAGAGAGAGAAAGAGAGAGGATACCATTCGTTATTTATCTATCGGAATAATGCGCTGTACGAATATGTATATACCTATATAAATATATCTATATATATTATATAAATTATAAATAAACGATTAAGTAAAAATGATGAAAAAATTAGATAAAAAATGGTAAAGACACGATAACAAAGAGAAAAAAAAAAACAGAAAATATTCCTCTCGGAATGCGGGGCAAACACTTAACAAACAACAAAAAAATATTACAGATAGAATTAAACGAAAAAAAAAACGGACAAAATGACGGGATGAATGCGATTCATATAAGGCCCGAGCAGCAAAACGAAAGAAAAAAAAAGACAATTTAGCCGAGGATTATATGAATCGACGCGTGGCTCTATATTATTCCGAGAGAGAGGGAGAGCGAGAGAGTGCGAAAGAGAGAGAGAGAGAGCAGATGGTGAGAGTGAGACAGATATGAGCGAACGAGGAAAGAGAGGATAAAAACGCGCCTTGATGGATTTGCGGCTTCTTGGCAATATATTATATTAATAAAATAATTGATTAATTAAAAGAAAAGGATGAAAAAATGATACAAATGATTATAATTAAAGACTAAGGATTGCCGGATGATTCAATGATAAAGATGATTATGCGTTAACTAAGACGATTATTGACTATTAATTATTATCACATTAAAGAAGAAAGCTTGTTCTTAATCGTGCGAGTAATTTTCACTCTCACAACCATCCCCCTTGTTCTTGCTCTTGTTCTTGTCACTTTGTATTGCCTATAATGATCAATACGCTTTCCCTTGCGGATACATCCAATATTTTTTTTTTCGTCTTTTCTTTGTCTTTGGTTTAACTAAGAGACAGAAGTCTTTATTTTTTACAAAAAAAGTGAAAGTTTTGCGTGGATAAAATCATTTATTTTCCATTATTAGCATTTTCATTTTACGAGCTGCAGAAGCGACGTTTTTAGTTGATTTTACATTTGATTTGCAATAATGATGGTAACTAGTAATAAAAATAATGTTTACAAAGAACAGTAGGATTAGTTTAATATGATTTTCAACCTTTATTAATCTGAAGTAGATATAATTTACCTGAATACGCAAGATGAATGTCAACTTCGTAACCAGGAAGAATATGCTTCTGAGGTGTGCTTCTGAGATGCACACCATATTTTGTAAGTTCTTGAAGGTAAGTATAAGAATTTATTTTTGGCAATTTAAATAATATTATTATAAGTAATTCGTTGGCTTCTCATAAATATAAAGATAATATTAAATATAAAGTTTGCAACTGTTGGCAAATTATTTATCAATAATATTGTTTTGTAAGGAAAATTTAACTAATGATGTCATATAGTAATATTAATGAAGCAAACATAAACAGTAATTTAATTCATAATTATTGTTATCAGAGATATAATTTTCTAATGCTAAATAAAATCGTACATTGAATAAATAGAATTAAGAAATCTTTAATATATAGCAAATATTATACAATGAAGTATATTTTTTAGGAGATATAAAAGCCTTGTTCATCAATGTTAAGAGCTTTACATCACAGAAAATAAATATAGAATCATGAATTAAATTTTTATATGCAATGAAACATTTCTTTCACCTACCTTGATTACTCCTATTAACGTCACATCAATGCAGATTTGCATGAAAAATTATGAGGAAAAAATAATTTAGGTCGTAGCGTTCCTAAGCGACCCTTTTGCCAAAAATATGTTCAGCAATTGCGACGTAACGAACAAAAATGCGATGTCGTAAGTATACTATAAAAAGATCGTGAAAATTTTATTTCTAAAGCTCATACTTAATTTTCTTACGATGAGTATGCAGAATAAGTACAAAAATTAGATAATTTGACAGTAATGAGCATTCGACCTTAATGAGTGACAATCAATTATAGCCTAAGGCTAAAGAAACTAAAAATAATCTGCTCTATTCGGAAATTCAGTGAATCTGTAATTTAAAATTTTCTCTGCAAAAACTTTTTTTTGCAAGTAAAATTTTATTTTTATCGTAATACAATTAACGTTAAATTAAAATGCATTAGTTTGAATCAAATGATAAAGTATATCGGTTTGTTAAATTGTTTGTTTATTGAATACTTACCTGATATTGACTATTAACTACATATAAAAAATAGAGCTAAATTTTGTATGATCACAGAGAAAATAAAAATCTTTTCCAAAAAAATTAATAAGTATTCTACGATTTATAATTTAAAGTAAAAAATGAATGAATTACAAATTTATTATTTCCATGATGCATACAAGAAATAACCAAAATAAATATTGAATAAGTATTATAAAATCTACAAAATATAATCTTTAAAATTATATACAAAAATACTTTTGCGATTTAAGTACGCTCTTTAAATATTGAACAATTATTTTGTTTTGAGTCACTTTTCTATCATTATGAGGAACTGAAAAAGTAGATATCAGAGACAAACAATTAATACAAGAATAAAAGTATACAGATACAAAAAAAAACAATAAGTAACAAAAACTGCTATACAGGAGCTGTCAGAACTTATAATTCCTTGCCAAATGATCTAAAGAACTTAGAATGTAGTAGAATTACAATTAAGAAAAAGTTTTAAAAAATGGGTTGCTAAAAATATATAATTACGTCATGCCACTGTTTTGATAACAAATTTTTCATAAGATTACACAGCTTATTTAACCTGTTAACTATGTTCACAGGACGTAAGTGATATAAACAAATTTTAGTCATTAGTTATGAATAAACACACTTCTGTTTTCTCTGTCTTTTCTTTCTGACATGCAGATGAATAACGGTTGTGAAATTAGTAAAATCAGCTAGTAAGTTACTTTGTAAATTACTGGTTTCAATAAATATAAAATAAAATATAATTTCGCACAATAAACAGAGGAAAAAATAAAAACAAACAAGACTTTAACAAGGAATAATTTGTAATAACAAAAATGAGGATATCGTTAATTTAATTAGGAACGTATAGACAGGTAAGCAATCTCACACCTCTATTATAATAAAATTAACATTTTATTTGAAAAATTGAGACGTACACAGTTGCGAAAAATCAATGATAGAACATGACGATAGCATCGTTACAGTATAGCACGGAGGATCCAGGGTGGGTAGAGGGCTTATAATCTCGTTCGAGAATGAGCGATGAGAGACGTCTCCATCGTCGCAATTCATCATCGCAATGTCTCTCTCCGGGGGTATATGTGTATGTATGTGTATCTGTGAGGGGAGGTGAGGGAGTCAGCGAATATACTCGTGTACACAATATTGCGCGATGAAAATCAGTCGACTTCGATTAAAATTCAACATTTAAAATTACTCGTTATAGACAACCGTTACCTCGGATAACTCATCAACTCTGTGTGGGTTTTTTTTTCTGTATATAATAACCGACTGCGCGCGAATATATATAATAACTCAGAACTCGATTCGCGTCTCGAAGAGTCAATATAATAATTTCTCTTCGTTAATTCTGTAAGCATGTTGAGAATCGAAAAGAAGTATACGTATTTCTTTCTTTTTTCTCACTCGGTTCGAATAATAATACGACTCTCGCCGTGACATTATTACGTCTTTTTATTTCGGACAGGGCTTTATAAAGTAATCTCGCGATATACACTTGGCTTTTTTATATTTTCCCTTTCTTTTTGTTCTCTACTGTACTGCGTTATTTCAATTGTAAATAGACTTTTACATCTGCTATTTTGCTCGCGATAAATACTCATGTGGACTCGATTGAGATCAGTTCTCGCTCCGTTACTTCCAAGGTTCGACACAACGAAAGAACGGAAAAAATTGAAAAGATTTGAAAAAAAAAAAACGCCCACGCATGACGCGCTTACACAGGGTAGGTGTGCAATTAAACTATCGTAAAACGTAACGAACGCAAGAGAGAGCGAGATATTACTTTTACAAAACCCCTTAAACTTAACAACGACGGTATCTTTTACTTTCTTCACGTTACACTTTTCTCCCCTAGCTCTGCTCCTGCGCAATAAAACTCGCTCGACCATTTCACCGCTCCTCGGTTTATTACGACAACACCATATCTCACACGCAGCGCGATGATAATCATAATAACAAACACGAAGGTAATGGCAATAATAATAATAGTAATAATAACTCTTCCCTTTTCCTTCTCAGAATATACTCCGATTCTTATAGATTATACTCCGGGTGGGTTAGTGGTGGTGGTATAATAATCATACGCTATAATGGTAATTATAAATACACGTCCAACGCTTTTTTCAGTTTTCTCTTTATTATAACTTGTTGCTTGTAATTAGAGAGATAGATTATATATAAAGGAACTATGCGGCGATGAATTTAACAGCGGTAAAGTTTAAGTACTTTGACTAATCCGCACGCGCTTTTTTTTATTGTTTGTTGAGTTTTTTTTTCTTCTGTTATTCTTTTTGTTACAGTACAAGAACAAAACTATTACAGTCAGTGTGTAACTCGGCCTCTGTTTTTCTCTTCTCTTTCTTTTTTTCCGCTTTACTCCTCAGAGACGCGTCTCTTTCGTTCCGTTACAAAATTCAACTACGCGCCAAGGGGCAAGAGATATACGCGAGAGAAAGAGAAGACGCGCGTACAAACGGACAATCGGAGAAAAATGCGCTTTTGCGATCATCATCGTCATCATCGACGCACATGTGTGTATGTATAATGTATGTATGTGTGTGTGTGTGAGAGGGGGAGGATAAATCATAAAAGTATATAGTAGTCGGCTCGCCGTACACGTACACATCGAAAATAGTAAGTATATCGCAGCCTATTAGAAATCCTCATATCGGGTGATTGATTATACAATCAATGTTTTTTTTTCGTTCGTTCGCTTCAAAGATCGGCATATCGTACAAGAATAAGTTGAACTCCTTGCTCCTTACACGCCTTAAAATTACACGCAGTGTTCGGTACATCGTGAAAAAAGAACGTTTCTTGACTTTTCAACGCTACAATATGTACCATATTCTATCGAGTTGGCACTACGACGTTTTCTTTTTATTTTCCTCTCACTTCTTTTTCGCCGCTTACAAAATCGCCGACTACGTTTGTGTCTGTTGGGGTCATAACATATACGCGTGTGTCTGTGTGAGAGATATATCCGCGGAAAAGCCAATGTCGGTGCGCTGCCTCGCGACACGAGATTATCATTTACTTTTATCGAGAGAGGGGGCGAGATGCTCTTTTTATAGCTTTTTCTTTATACATATACATTATTAGTTTAGCGTTTTATCCATTTTAAGTTGAGAGAATCTTTTACTTTTTTTTCCTCAAGTAGAAATAGAGAAAGAGATAGAGCAACCGACACACACGAATCGAAGAATAGTGAGACTCGAGAGATGACGATCAAAAAGGAAAAGAGTGGACGAATCGTTTGCTTCGTCGTTATTTACTCTTCTTTTTTTATACACATCTCGATAATTGCGGGGGATGAAAAGGGGTGCAATGTAAATACGTCTAAAAGGCGTTTGTTCTCGCGTTTTTTTTTTCGTTTTGGCATGACATTATAGTGGTTTTCTTCTTCTTCTTTTCTTTTGTTCTCGAGTTCTATCGGGACCGCGCTTGATTATTTTCTTTTTTGGCACTGCGAGCAGCGCGTGCGTCGCAGGAGCCACACAGAGTTCCGCCCGACGTTATTCTTCGCCTACAATTATATACGTACGCTTTATTTTTCTCTTACAAACTTTATATACCATCTATACGTTTATTTGTTTTGTTATTTTCTTATCTTATACATCTGCTTATGTGGGTTTGCTGTTGTTGTCTTCGCCTTCGTTGTTGTGTACTTGTTAAGCTTTCATTATTCGGCACAGATATAATATTACACACGTCGGTTCAGAATTCACGGGCTCTTATATATACCGGAACGAAAATTTTGTTTAGCGGTTGTTTTACAGTCGAAAAATAACGTCTTATATGCGTCTCTATGTATAAGAAAATTTATTTATCATATACATTATTTATCGTTATTATCACTATTACCAAAAAATAGCTCTATTTACCATTTTTTTGTTACTTTAACCTTTACTTTACTTATTTTTTTTGATGTTTCGACCTTTTGATTAGTACAGAATACTCTAGCTCCTTTAGCGTATAAGCGATAGATATATATTTATATAACTTCCTTTGATACGAGCACGGGCGCACGCGACTTATAGTGTTTGATTCGATACGGTTTATATACTTTCAATGCCTTCCTCATCATCATTGCAAAACGAAAAGAGTGTCTGAACGGTTACACGTGTGGCTCCCGCGCATACGAACGTCGCCTCGCGCGAGTAATTCGGTGCGAGATTCTACTTTCAGGGGGTGATCATCTCTAGATTATACGACGGGAAGCGCTCGAAAATGTTTTTTTTTCACTGCCGTGTTGTCCCACACATTGTATTCCTCGCTTCTTTCATAAAGACATGGGTGATGGACTCGCGTTCGTATTTCGCGTGCGTATCGGCCTACATACTCGCAGTAATCGCTATGTACAATGGTTTTCGTCTCTTAAGGAGAGGAAAAAGAGTGGAAATTCTGTAGAAACTATGTAGATATAATACGTCGGTCGATGCTGCGTGAATGTGTGAGTGACTGTAAGTGGGAGTTTCTATAACGCGAAGAAAAGCGTTGCGCTCGGCGGGGCGAAAAATCTGCCGGCTCGAAAATATGGGGACAAAGAAGGCGCACACATGAATGCAATCTCTTAATTCGGAGGAACAATAGAACGAACGAACGTGAAAGGAATTCTCTCATCCACCTTCTTTTTGCCAACTTTTCAGTGGTGCACGGCTATTCAATCATAAGTTTTTTTTTTTAGTTGAGATATCAAAAGTTAATTAAGCTTATACGAATCAATATAATGTAATTCAATTGTACAATTTAAGGTTAAATTGCTAATCTTAAAATTAGATAACGCTATGGCTAACGAAGTATAATAAAATTACATGTACAGCATTCTCGCCGCGTAATCGCCACAACAATTATCTTTGTGTGTTTCGCAAGAGAAGCGCGACAGTGACGCTCTGTCCAGAATATCGTAAATTGAAATATAAATTTTCGTTAAGTTTCCATTTTCAATCTACAATCAACACGTAAATATGCATCCAATACCCGAACCAAGAATCGCAGTTCACTCTCAATTAACCATCTCGATGATAAGATTACTGTCACGCTTCACGTTATCTCTACAATAATAATCATGGCTGCGTCTATTATTCGATAGAATTTAAAAAACATAACTATAGATATGCGAAGAAGAGTCACTTATATAAAAAAAGAAGAAAAAAAAACGATAAGCTGCCGAGTCGCTAAGAAGAGCAATCGCATGCATACACACACGCTCATAGTACGTCCTTTCCTCGCAAGTGTGGAAAAATACTCTACGAGTATATGTAGATATACAGCGTACATGCGGAATGCGGCGAAAAATGAAAAAAGTCGTTTGGACGCTCGTGTTGTACGTTTTGCTCTTTTATCGTTATTATATCTTTGTTGGTTTGTCGTGTCTTCTCCTCCTTTGTTTTTACATCGATGGTCGGCAGCAGCCTCGCGCACGCGCGCGCGAAATGGAGATCGAGAGCTGTGTGTTCTGGTAAAAAAGTCGGTGATATACATAAGCTTTTACACACGCATACACGTATTGTTACTTATATTATATAAAAAAGAATTCCAGGGGGCTCGCGGCTTTTGTATCGTTATAGAGATCCATGTGTTTTTTTAGAATTGGAGTTTATTTTCTTTTATAGAGATTAGACGAATCTGAATAAACTATCACAGAATGTATATTGAGAATATAACGAGATTATACGAAGTGGAAAGCCGAACTTTACTCATGGTCTAAGAAACTTTTCGTCTCCTTTACACCTGAGTAATAATCGTCCGTTATAATGGGGTTGTAATGGGGTGTACTTACCTACGTTGTTATGGACATGAGTAAAATTGAACTTTACGGTTCGATTTTCTCTGTAAAATACTTTACATAAATGTATAAAACAATTTAAAGCGTAACAATAATAATGATCTTTCAAACATTTCGATATAAAAATTTAATAAAATTATTGTAAATGTATATGTAACATTAACAAATTATATAGATATTTCAAACATTCTCGAATATCAAATTATAAATTCAATTTCACTTAACATTCTACATGTGTATAATTATAATAAACTGGATATCCAATGTTAACATTTTTTTATGATAAATACATTTAACTAACTGATTAAGATTCATACTTCCATGGAATTCGCGATTAAAATCTACATTTTCTACATATTTGAATAAATTTCGTCACTTGATTCACCAGAAAAAGTGGAAGCCTTTTTACAAATTAAGCTATGACAACTACGACGGAGCATTTTCTATTTAAAAAAAATATTAAAAAAATACGTTAGAACCAGAGTATAGCAATATTTTACATAATTTTGAAACATCGTTTTTCCTTAAACCTTAATTTTACGATTTTGAGTATTAATTTTGAAGTTGATGTTAAAAAATCTAGTTCTTATACAAAACTCTGTCAATTAAAAAATTTAGTGTTTTTAACATTCCATTTTGCGAGAAAGACATATTTATATAATTTTAATGACTTTTCAAGTCCCGACAACCGAAACAGAGAGAAAACAGCTAGGTGTATAATGTATCAAGACGGAATTCGCTCGCTTATCAGCAGAAATTTGATTCAATTCGTATTATATATAATATATTATCTTCGTTTACATATTTCGTATGCATGCAGTATGATTAAACCTTCATCTACATAACACTCAAGAAAATTATTGTAACCCCAACATAGTGCTCCTCCGCTACTTGTTATCAACAATTCACCCCCTCCCTCTTGAACTCAAATAATCATCATCCCCGTACACTTGGTCAACCCTTACCTATATAGGTACCTCATCCGCCCTCACCCGTACAGGAACGTTGCTAGAACCCTTGCTCCCATCGTCAACTCTCCCAGCGCATTGGCACGTCAAAAATATCGCTCTTCAGGTACGCGTGGAAAAAATGCCCTTCTAAACGATCATAAACGCGTCAGCCTTATCACGCCGTTACAGCATCATAATCAAGTATCATAATAATAATAATAATCGCACAACCATCGTATACGCACGCGCAGCCATCCGATCGCGCACCCTGACAGCCCATCGTGAGATCAACGATTTCAGCAACGTTCCCAATCTCGATCCTTTTACCAGAACGTCACAGCTCACTCGATCTCGAGACTGACGTCGACGGTGTGCACGCGCGACGAGTCCGTGGGCAGTAGCTGCAGTCGCTCGGGTTCCGCGTCCAGCATAATGATGCACACGAAGCTTCGACCCGAGGTTTGATCGCGCGGGCAGATGGTCACGGGGGCGAACTTCTCGGCGCTGTCGTCGACGTAGGCGCACAGTCGGCCGTAGACCTGGGGGAAGTGTCGTCGCAGCGAGACGCCGCGCTGTTCCAGCTGCTTCTGGATGTTCTCCAAGCCGAGCTCGCGGGTCTCCCGGGGCGTCCGGCTGCCGTCCTCCAGGGGATAGGATACGAGGACCAGGGTCTCCGAGGACTCCATCTCCCGGGTGATGTTGCACGGCGAGGCCGTCAGCTGGGCTCGGGTCTGCTGGGGCGAGGTGATGGCCGAGGCCGAGGAGGAGGTGTTGGTCGCCGGCGTGGCGGCCGCGGTACCGGCAGCCGGCTTCTCCTGGCGACAGGAGGCGTCCAACCGCAGCTTCGCGCACCGCGACACCGGCTGTCGCTCCCACCTGACGGCGCCTCCGCTGCTGCTCGGCACTTCTCTCACCACGCACACGGACACGTAGAGGACGAGCCTCGTCTCCGAGTTGTACGACTCGCAGAGCCTCACCGCCTCCGCGTACAGCTCCGCGCCCATCTCGCTCGGCAGTATATCCGACCACCTGACGTACGTCGGCTCGCCCAGCTCCAGGAAGCCGGCCGCGATGAACTTCTCCGCTGCCTCCGGGCTGGCGAAGAAACACTTGACGGCGCCGCGGCCGTGCGCGGCGAAGCCCCGCTTCGCCAGGATCGACACGTGTTTGAGGGTCGTCGGGTCCTTCTTCACCGACGACAGCACCTGGATGCACAAGCTGCTCGCCCGCGAGTACAGGCACGTCCTGCGGTGCCGCTGCCAGTGCGCCCGCCGACACTCCCTCGAGCAGTACAGGCAGGTGCAGTTGTGGCAGCTCTTGTACGTCTTGCGGGCCTCGGCGAGGGTCGCCGAGTTGGCGCACTTGCTGTTGCGACAGCGCACGATGCGGTCCTCCCGGTTCGCGGCGACGTTCTCGAGGCTGCCCGCGCTGTCGAAGGAGACGCGCCGCTGACGCGAGCCGTGACGCTGCTGCTGGTGGTGGTGGTGCTGACGCTGGGTAGAGGCTCCACGGGACGAGGAGCGCGCGGGCACGGAGTCGCTGCCCTCGCTCGCGCGTCGCTGCAAGGGTAGACGAGAGCGCTGCTGGTGGGGAAGACGCTGATGCGATGTGTCCGAGACGCGCTGCGGCACGTCCGTCGCCGAGGCTGATACCGCTGCGGAGAGAGAAAGAGAGAGATGTGGTTGCGTGGTTTTTTAAAGAGAGAGATAGTGAGAAGGGGAGAAGGGAGAGACAGCTGGCTGTTAGTATTGCGAGGAGATGTCCTGGTAGAAATTTAGAAATATAGGCGGCAGAGTTTAAAAGGATGCAGAATAATGGACATTTCTACCAGGATTTGTATTAAATTGAATAATAAGTGTTTGTTTTGGTTACTTTTTTTTTTAATCTTATTTGCACTAGGAATATTTCAACAGCATCTGATTTCATAATGCGGAATTTAACAATAAGTGCAATCTTCTTCATTATATACCTTCATAAAAGTGTATACCATAAAACATGAACATTTGATAGAGCTTTAATATTAATAAATTTATAAACGTTTCGTTTTGCTGTTAAAATATTGTTTTGAAAATTTGATAATATTGGCGTGTATTACTTATGTTAGTCGTTATTAGTTTGTGAAGCGAAAGTGCTCATATGTACTGAGAGAAGAACTTGTTTTGTGTTAATATTCTTTAAAGGTTAGTAAAATTTTGAATTTTCGACTTACCAATTTATCAATATATTTCAATATCAGCCTAAGATAATAATATTATTTTAGATAATTTTCAAATTATAAATAAATTCTTTTCCCAGTCAAATGCTTACAAAGCAGCTGGATCGACGTGTATAGTAATAATAATTGGTGAAATATATCATTCTACTTTTTTTTTTTAAAAAAGATAATTGTCATCATCAATATAAAAATTATTCAACAAATTAGCAGTAAACATTTGTAGAATGTATCAATTTATAGCTAAAATTGTCATAAAACACATTCTTCATCAAAACCTCTCAACCCAAATATTTATATCATGGTCATAAATCAGTAAATATAAATATAAAAAAAATAAATTCGAAATTACAAATTACTTGATAGTATAAGACTGAAAATTAAGCAATTTACCGTGAATGCGACTTTGCGCAGCAAGGTGCCCTTACTTACTTTAATTGGACGTCTGACCATACTCGGGCATTTCTACTTGCATTACGCTCTCTACTTCGTTCTACTGGAGCGCGTAACTCTCTCCGCTGTCTTGGATTTTTACTTACCACTACATTATTAAGTTTAACGAGTTTCATAAAATAAAGGCGCCTTATTCTCTCGATTCTCCGGCATTTCAAGAACCCTCTGTACGTAAATAAAGTATACTTTTCTCGCGTTTATTCGCGCTGCTAACCCAAGTTTACTCGTATAAAATTTACTCTACCACTATAAAAAGTACTCGACTCAATTATATTAATATGCATGAATGGGCGAAAAAAAAAATTCGCTCTCGCGCTTCCAAATTCCAACTTTTGAAACTCACCCCATCAAAATTAAAAAAAAAACTCCAGTTATTTCAAAAACTACGCAATATACATCAGGTTCGGAAAAATTTTCCCACTTACGAACTTTCTTCATCCCGACTTTTTCTTCCAACGCGAGTTAAAAAAAAAGTAAGAGAGAATTCAACACGGCAGCGTCTCGATATCGAATGGAACACCTCGGCCCCGTCCATCCAGCGCCTTGGTACGTACACACATAAATGTACACGTGCGCGCACAGAGTCACCTTCCCTTCCATATAAACGCGTGGCGAGCACAATCGCATCACACAATACATAGAGGCGGAATGCACAAACAATCGGCGTTCAACTATTATATATATATATATATATATATGCTTTCACATATACATAATATATAGATATGGACAAGCTCATACGTATATATGTGGTATACTTGCAGCGTATCTTTAAAAAATATATATACATACTCATGGATGATGCATTACATGTTATGTGGAATGAAGTGAGATGTCATGTTCGAGAGATAGACAGATAGAGAGTTCGATATTCCCGTTGTTGTTGTTGTTGAGAGACAGATGCGCGCGAATTAAACACACCCGGCGGGGATAGGTGTACACACTCATGTGCACACGTATATTATACTCTCTTCGCGAATCTCGGTCAGCATCGATCGATCGCATTCGTCCGCCCGCGCGCGTACCTTTCTTTCATTCCGCGGATTGATTTTCTATCCGATGGACAAGCGCGCCCGCGCGCGACTAGGAGCGAATCTCTCATCTTGCGTCCCGTATATATGTATAGTAGCGATCGATTTTTCGGCGAGAGATAGAGGATGGGTTCTCGTTATCGGTGCAAATGAAGTACGAGAGAGAAATAGAGAGCTGGTCTCGCCTCTGCGAGGAGAGAGAGAGAGAGAGAGAGAGAGAGAGAGACAATCCGGATGCTAAATAATGCAGTTGCGGAGTGTGTACAAGACCGGAATAAAGAGATGTGGTTGTGTTTTTATTAGAACGAAATCAAAATTAATAATGGTAGAACAAAAAAATAGATATTTGGGGTTTATTTTAAAAAAGTATATTTACAAATCTGGCAATATGCATGTGCAGACTATAATAATAGTTCTTTAGTTGTTAGCTATATTTTTAAACTGTATTTTTAATGCTTTGTCGAATGCACTAGTTACTATGTTGGTTTAATTTATATGTACACGTTTTAGTTATCTAGCACGTTTTATTAGAAAATTTATAAGGTATAAATGTTCACTTACGTTATTTCGGCCGTTGATAACTTACTAGAAATTTCGGTTGGATATTTGCTCTCCTTGACATTTAATAATAATGTTGCCTAAACTTTTCCGTTTTAATTTTTATTATACCTATATCTTTACCAGAAAACTTTAATTCTTTTACTAAATATATGCAGCTTTTAAAATCATCGTATCTTTAGTTCTCAGTGGAAATATTATTAGATTCCCTAAGATTTTTAAAACAGCGTATGACTTACTCCAAAACATCTATTCTGTATGTGCTCAGAACAAACAGCGTAACTTTTCACTTCATTTGATTCTGCACCCTGACCACAAACCTTTTCTATCGAGGGGGAGCTCGACGATAACAAAAAGCGGCAAAACTGTCCACGGTCTCGTCTGTCTTTATTGTCACGATATTATACATATATACATCCTCGCCAAGGGTCATCACGCGAAACGGCCGCGCCAATATCCTGGGCCTGATCGCATATACACACACAGTAACAATATTAACGTCGTCATCGTGGAGGGAGCGTCTCGGGACAAGGACAATGAGATGGAAGGATCAATGAACCGAATCCCAAGATACAACAGCGAAACAAGCGAACGTAATCTTCCGAGAAATCGGGTGAGAATGAAAAAAAAAAGAATGAAAAAAATAAATGAAAGAGAGATAATAATCAAATGAAAAAAGTGGCAGTAATAATAGCGGTAGTAGTCGGGCGTGTAGTATGCAGAACTGTGAAAACGCAAGTGAGAAAGCGAAGTGAGAAAAAAAGTTTAAAAGCGCGCGATGCAATATTAAGTACGTGAGAAAAGTAAGAGAGAGAGAAAAAGAGAGAGAGAGAGAGAGAGAGAGAGAGAGAGAGAGAGAGAGAGAGAGAGAGAGAGAGAGAGAGAGAGAGAGCTTGACTGAAGTGTAAGAAGCTTTGAATAAGTAAATGCGAGAGAAAGAGAGAGAGGAGGAGGAGAGAGAGAGAGGAAAGTCGGGAGAAGGATAATCGGTTCGGTAATGCACCGGCAAAAGCCAGAGTTACTGAGCCCGTAAAAGTCTCGTTTTCGAAGAGCATTACCGAAGCGACTTAATCCCCGGCGTTCCGAACATTCTTTCTCTTTCTCTCTCTCTGTTCCTCAACGTGTCGCTCACGCGCGCGCAAGATTAGCGAAAAAGTATATACTCTCGCAGCTTGGCGAGAAAAAAAGCGTCGGCTCTGACTGGCTGGCTGGCTGGCCACTCAATTGGCCGTCGACACGCACAAGCGCCATTTAGAATCGTTACCCGTTTAACGACCCTTCCGCCTATACACACACACACACACACACTGGTTGCAGGCGTTCGAAAAATCCATAATTACATACATTTCCCAACCGATAATGGACACAGCTACTTGTATATTTCGACTCGTTATATATACGAGGATATAAGTAAACGTGCGCGGAGGGCAATACACTCGTCTCTGTATATAACCAGCCCGGAATGAAGCGATCACTGCATGAAACTTTAAAGCGCGAGCGCGCGCGTGCCGTTCTCGCGTGTCAAGCGGCAATGCAGCACAGCGACAAGTCAGTCTCGCGCTTCGTGCGACGACGCTCTTTCTCTCGTGATGTGATGTGTGTGTGTGTGTACAAAGTAAGTAGCGGCGGCAGCAGACAGAAAAAAAAGTAAAAGTAGAAAGAAGAAGAAAGAAAAGTAGAGAGAAAGAGAAAGAGGGAGAGAGGGGAGACACGTCGCGTGTGCCATTCCTTGCAAACTAAACAGGAGCCTTCTCTCCCTCTCTCCCTCTTTTACATATACACAGAGCGGGGACACCGCCGGCGCTCAGCGGCCAACTTGCGTATCCGCTCTTACCGCCATCGTAATCACACAGAATCGTGTGATTCAAACGTCGGGCCCTACCTCGCGCGCCATCATCCGTCCCTCTCTAGCCTACGGCCCGGATCACCGGCGACGGCGGCAGCAGCTGCTGCGTCCTCATCCTCCTCCTCAATGCGTTGTTGTCGTAGTTCAGGAACCTGGCTGAGCGACTCAATGGCGCGACGTGGCAGCCGCCGCGTGCTGCTGCTGCTGTACTGGCCCGGGACTGGGAGAGCGCGAAGCGGATGGTAGACCCAGCAGCGAGTCCAGCACGTCTTCCAGGGTCGTCGAGCCCGGGCTCGGCTTGTTCCACAGGTAGGCGGACGTCGCTGCTGTCGTCGTTGACGTTGACGTTACTGCTACGGACCTGATTGCGCCGACCTCGTCGCTGCTGCTCAGTGGCTCCACTGCCGAGTAGTACGAGTCGTTCGTCGTCGTCGTCGTCGTCGTCTCGCTGTAGTAGTACTCGTCCTGTTGGCCCGAGCGCCCTAGCATGGGGGGTTTTTGCCAGTGTTTTTCATCCTCTCTTTTTTTTGGTTTTTGCGGTCGGTGGTTGGGTGGGGCAGTTTTAAAAAATTTTTTCTTTTCGTTCTTTCGCATGCGATTGAGAGGGCTGGGGTGGGGTGTGGTGTTGGGGGTAAGGTGGTGGGGTGTAGAGATATAGAGGGATAAGGGGGGTGTGAGAAGCTCGAGGTGCAAGCCGATGATGACACTGCGTGCGCGCGGGTTGAATTTTGGCCGCAGGAAGCACATTGATATCAATGTCGTTGATGGAGGATTGGCAAAAATTGCGCATCCGATAGTCGCTTTCGTTGTCATCGTTCCTTTTCTGTTTTATTATTATTGTTTTTTTTTTCACAACTTTTATAAAATCTTATTTTTTAACGACACATAAATCAAATATATACTTACTTCGAACATACTACTTATCGGTATGCATTAGATTTGTGTATTTTTGAGAATCCTCTATCAAAGACTTCAACCGAGCATAATTTTAGTATCAACATCTGAATAACGTCTTTGATTTTAAGTGCATTTTCGTTTTGAATCTTCCTTTCTGTCATACTTATTACTTGTTTATCATTCCATTTTTAATTGTTAACACTATCAATTTTTATTTTAAACATCTCTTTTAATCCCCTCGTTAAAATTGAATTTCTTTTTTTTAAATAAGTTCAACATTAATTTACTTCGACGTCATTCATCAAAATGAAATTCTCATCATTACAATCTGGCTCTGCACGTATAGCTGAGAGAATAGCGGTGAGAGACAGAGGGTAATATGTCTAAGGGCTTAGGAGTGTAAGTATAGGCATTGCCGGAATCCAAGTCCAAGTGAGAACACACTTTCGGGAGGCCATTAAGGAGCGCCAAATGTATAATATATTCAATAAAATACGTCAACCATGTTACTCAGGGGGGGGGGGGGGAGTAGAGTATATGTACGCAAAGGAAAACAAAACAAGTAAGTGGTATAGCGAGAAACAACCATTAAGTTTGAGATAAAAAATCTGTCCGGGTTAAAAGATAATAATAATAATAATAATAAAAGATTTAAAAAACGGAGAAAGAGAGATCAACAAGGGATAAGATAAACAAGGGGGTATCAGTTGATCGTCGTCAAGACCGATTTAGTGAGGAACAAATTTTCTCTTTTTTTTTTTTACTTTCTGGTCCGTGTCGACGCGTCATTACGTACTGTTGTAACTTTATCATCAACATATATATATATATCGGTGGTTATCTACTGTACACATTGTTAGATATATATAAGTATGCACAAAGAGTCTTTCTCGTTCGAGGGTTATATATAGATAGATTTACGTTATATGTATAAAGGTGCGATCAGAGTCGGATCGTACAACGCTTTTGACACATATGTCACGTTCATCAAGCATTATATATATATAAAAACGGTAAATCTATGTTTTGCTTTAGAATTACTTCAACGGTACCGAACAAATATTTGTATCAACAAAGACAAAATATACGTAAGTAATAAGAGACTACTTTACATAGGGTGCGCTAAACACTGTCAAATACTGTTTTTCTTTTGGTACTGCCTACGTTTTTTATATATACTGTACGTTATGTTTAAAAAATTACACATTATTCTAAGAAAGTCTAACAACTCGTATCTACATACGTGGGATTGTTAAGACAGAGAAAGACTATGTTAATGTTTATTTACGGGTGTTACGAAGGTATATGTTTAAAAAAAGAATACGTATAATTTGTAAGCGCTAAGTTCAAGGCACTGTCGCTATATAGGCATTAGAACCGACTATGTATCACTAATTAGAGGCATAACAGAAAAAACAAAAGGAAAGTCATCACTTACCGTTCCAAGCAAACGAAACAAGAATATGTATAATATACCGTGTCAACTCATATGTAAAAAAGACAGACAGAGTATAATAATAGGATGCACAGATAAACGTGGCGAGACACATGAAGTATTATTTATGTATTATGTAATATATACCGAGCGAGTGAAGAGAGAGAGATAAAAGAATGAGAAAACAAGGACAATTAACGAGGATAGAACAAATGATAACAGCGATGGTAATAATAATAATGGCATGTGAAGTGAAAATAAATAAAAAGACGGGACAACGCAAAAGTACAAACAATAATTTATTATTCTCTCATTTTTTTTTCATCTGCCAAGGATAAAGATAATAATAATAATATAGCTACAGATTAAAAATGATAAAACTGCCGACGTATTCGTGTCTATGTGTATATTTATGTATAATTTTTTTTTTCGTTTCGTTCTTACTTTTTCTCTCTGCACGTGCGAAATCCGAACGCTAAGTACGGAGATTCTCTAGTTATTTAGCGCCCAATCGTATTTTATTCTACTCCTCCTTCTCCTCTTCGTCGTATATATCGTTTTACGAGTGTAATACAGCCTACGGCGAAGTTCGATTTTTTTTTTTTTTTTCGTTGACCATTGACGTTATTACAAACGGAAAAAGTAACAAAAGTCGTACAAATAATAATAATAATAATATTAATAATAATAATAATAAAAACGAGAGAAAGAGAAGAAACGAAAAAGTGTACTGGGATAAACGAATTCGGGCTAGTCGTTGCTCGCGCGCAACCAAAAAGTAAAATTTTTTGTTTCTCGCATCGTTAAAAGTATATAGAGATAGCAGCATCTCGTGTGATTATAATAAAATTAAAAATAATAGCGATAATAGTAATTAATAAAACATAGTCCTTAATCGACGCAATTATATAATATCATCGTACGACGCGCTTTCGAAAGAAAAAAAAACACAGTGAATCCTCGGTATATATATACGTCTGCGGTACTTTATACGCATCCTCTTCGTGCTTCATTTAAATCAAATTTTGTCTTCGTTTATATGTCGTTTAAAATCTCTCTAGGTGTACATAATATAGCTATATGTAAATAATACGTACAATCAACACAATAGCAAATAGGGATAGTGGGTTTAGAGTTTAGGGATGGAAGTAATAATAATAATTATAATAATAATAATAATAATAATAATAATAGTGGGGAAAAGCGAGCAGACAACTTTACAATAATAATAAAAACATACATAAAGCGCTAAGTATTGTAAACTACTTTGAAGTAAAGGACTAACTACGGTTTTGTTTTGTTGCGTACAAGAAAAGTTTTGCACTGTTTCGGATTTCTAATAATATATATTTTATACATGTATTATCAATAATAATTCTATATATACTCTTTTAAAATATATATATAATAATAATAATAATAGTAATAATAATCATCAACCGTTGTCGTCTCACAGGGACCATTACTTCATCGTTGAACTGTTTTATTTTTTTGTCTCTCTTATCATTCGTTTATTTATTTTTTCAATCTCAGCGGATAGCTCTGCGCGCTTGCGCGTGCATGTGGGTGTGTACAAAGTCTGTCTGTATATCGCGCATATATATATATGCGCGCGTGTATGTATATAATATTTGCACGTGAACGCATCTCGCGTCTCGCGCGCGGCACGAAATTAGAGTCGAGCAGCGACTCGAAAAAGCTCAGAGTACAGTGTGTATACGTGTATATGTATGTGTGTACATGTATTCGCGCATGAAGCGAGGAAAGAAGCGTATACAAGAGTAGTAGTAGTAGTAGTAGTAGCAGTAGAATAATAAGAAGAAGAAGAAGCCGGAAAGAGACAGAGGCGTTTATCCCTCCCGGTTGGAGTGTACAGTATAGAAAGTGAGCGACGCTTTCCTTCCTCCTGCCAGGAAGGCGGGGGAGAGAAACGACGCAGACGAGTCGCGTATATATACTTATATATCACACGTATATAGAAGTAGAAGAAGATATCGCGCGCTATTGGAATGACGATTCGTCGCTGCGCGCGCACCTGAGACCTTTCTCTCCTCCCCCTGTTTCTCTCTCTTTCCTCCCGAATATGGCACCGGGGAGAGGAGAAAGAGAGAGAAAACATGTATAGAGAGAAAAGTGCGTGATTTTCAGCTTTGCGAGTGCGCAGCGAGAAAGAAGTGTCGAAGAAGACAGAGACGGATAAAGAAGATTCTGCAGAGAGGCGCAGAGATATTGACGGTGGTGGTGGTGGTGGTGGTTTTTCGATTCGCTGATCGCGTCGCGCGGAAACACGATTCCGTTATCATACATCTGTACAAATACAATCTGTCTGCACCGTCGATTGCGAGCACCCGCCTTTTCCCCCCACACACACAAACGAACTACAAACGCTCGTCAAAGTTTTCTTTCTCGCACGCTAGGTATAGTGCCCCGAAAATAGCGCATTAATTTCGTCGCCTATTAGCGGGCCGATCTCTCTCCTTGGACCGCGGCCCGCCGACAGCCAGACGTCCCTCGCTCGAAGAGACACTACACGCAGCTTCCTACTCGTCGTCGTCGGTCTCGTCCAAGGCCTCTCTCGGCGCGAGAAACGTGATCGCGTTGGCGCTTGCATAATCGAACGGAATTCGAGGTCCGTGCCGTAGAAACCGATAGCGCGCGCGCGCGCGTGTGTGTGTGGGTTTTTCGTCGAAATAAGGAATGCCTGAGCACATATTTCGAACGATATACACCGAGATCAGTGTTGTAATGCAAAGATTCCCCGTTTTGATTGTGATCATTTTTTTTTTTTTTAATTAATAATAAGATAAAATGAGAGAGTAGGTATTGCGCGAAACTCGCGTAAATATATATATATATATATATATATATATATATATATATATATAAAATGCGAATGAAATTTATACACAAAACACGTTCCGGGTGCTCGCCCGCCTTTACTATATTCATTATTGTATTCCTCGCACTCGACACACGCAAAATCTATATATATAATATATATTTATATGTAATAATATACGTATATATATATTGCTTCGCATCCCGGTAAAACAAGTTCGCACGTATATAGACAATAAAAACTTATCACATAGGCAAAGAGAAGTGTCATGGTTTTTTTAATAATAATAATAATAATAATAATAGTAATAAAAAGGAGCCGAGAACGACGCGCGCGTAAACACGAAAACGTAGCGGCTTCGCTGTCCGTTCTCCGGCTGGAAAACCGACGCGAGCTCGCGCACACGCGCGTACTTATATTATAGAGCCACGGGAGAACAGATACACGGTTACACATACAACGCTGTACAAGTATTATAACACTATATGATATATAATCTGTTTTTTTTTCAATATCTTTCGTTCTCTCGTCATCATCTTTCGTTTCTATCCTATATAAGACGTATGTCGGTCTGTATGTACGTATGTGTGTGTGTGTGTGTGTGTGTGTGTTTGTATACACGAATGCCGAGCACGACAACACGTAGCAGTATGTGTGTACATGGTCAAAAAGTTCGAAAAATTGAGAGTGCAGAGAAAATATATAATAATAGCGTACAGGGGAGGTGTGAGGAGCACAGCAGAGAGCCAAGGCAACACACAACCACCACAATAATGCACATAATCGTCGGAGCAGGGGTGTACGGGGACCAGCCATAATCATAATAATAAGGAAACATGTGTAGTAACGGTGGTTGGAATGCCGTATACAAAAGAGAGCCTCGGTATATCGATGTATGCAGAATGCAGCCATTTCTTACGCATGTGTGGTCGTGGAAGATTGTGAGCGGAGATATATAGACAGAGAGCAGGTGTATGTGTTTGGTAGTGATGGTGGTGGTACAGGGTTTGAACAAACACGCAAGTGCGTGTCTGCGTGTGGACGTGTGGTGGTATACATACAAATCAACGGCATCATAGCTCCCTACATTGCGTCATATATATGTAAAAAAACACACACACAATCACACACATATAGATATATCTCTGAAAAATCTCTCTGTATATAACAAACAATGTGCTTTGGTGTGTTTCTTTCTCTTATTATTTTTGCTTTTTATTATCATCATCATCACGATCGTCATCATCGTCTCATTCCTTAAATCCCCAAGAAAAATGATCCCGGGGTCGCGGCTACGCGAGCAGCAACTCACCACGCTGGTGTTGCTGCTGCTGGGGCGACATCTGCTGCTGATGCTGCCGATGATGATGCTGCTCCTCGCCCCGGTGCCGCTGCCTGCTCTGGTGGTGATGCTTCTCGGGCAGTAGCGTCGGCGAGGGCGACTCCCGCCTCTCGTTCTCGCTGCGCCGATGGCGACGCTGCCGATGCCTCGAGTCCTGCGGCAAACTGTACTGCGACAACTGCTGCTGCTGCTGCGACTGCTGCTGTTGGTCGGGCGACTGGACGAGGTCGAGGTATAGACTTCCGGGGGCGTCGATCGTCGTCGTGGTGGAACCGCCGCTGAGGCTCATGAAGCCACTGGCGGCGTCGCCGTCGCCGTGCGGACAGACGCCGGGTGTCGAGCCGCCGTCCTCGCTCGTCGTCTCGCCGCCCGAGCGAAAGGTCGTCGTCGTTATGGTCGTGAGCGTCGTCGCCTCGAGGAGCGAGGAGCGCGAGGGTGAGGGCTGACGACTCGGCGTGGCCGTCTGGGGCACGGCGATGCTCGTCGGCGCGTCGGGCGATTCCACCGGGCGCACGCCCACGAACGAACTCTCCATCCAGATCAGCCGTGTACTCCCTTTTGATTCGAGAGAGAGAGAGAGAGAGGAATATTGGTGGTTTGAGATTTTTTTTAAGGGGTTAGTGGATTAATTGGTTAGTATATATAGTTGACGCGGTTGTTAGTCACTCGAGTGGTTAGTTGTTGTAGTAGTAGTAGTAGTAGTGATGGTGGAGTTCGTGGCGAGGTAGAGTTGGCGACGAGACGTTTCATAATACGTAATTCTGATAATAAAGCTTGCCCTAATTTTTCCCAGCTTGTGGTCTAAACTGGTCCATCGTATATGTAAGTTTTCAAAATGTTTCTTAAATTTTGTTTATTTCAGTTGTATAGACAAATATTTTAAGCAGATATGAAATTATTTAGTTAAAAATTATGATAGAAATAGCGATATAACATCAAATACTAAACTTTATTCTATAAAATTAAAAGTATAGGTAAAACAAATGGATCAATCACATTACTCGGTACAAGCTCTCTCTCTAACTACGCATCGAAACGATCTGATCGTGCAAGCTCTGACTCGTGACTCATCATGTTAAACGTTCGCAAATGTGCCAGATGATGAGCAACCAAGACGACTGTAAACTACGTCTTCTTATTATCCCTCCCGCGTTAATGATATACACTTCTTATACATGGGTGAAAGCTATATATATATAACATTCTTTGCGAGAGACAGCGTAGAGGAGAGAAAGAGAAAAATTCTCTTTAGGGTAATAGTAGCAGTGATGAGAGCAAGAGAGGCGACGAATATGCAAGACGTAACGTTAGATGAGTATGACGAGCGCACTCGCTCTCACGGCTGCACGCGTTGACTTCGTAGCCCCGGCGGCGGCGTGTCGCTGATCAAGCCAAGAGGAAGATGATTATTCGCATGATGAAGAGAGCGAGAGAAACGGAGAAGTAGAGATAATGGCGAGAGATGGTTGAGAGCAAAAGAAAGAGAGAGAGATTATTAGTCGAGTGGTGAATTGAGTGATTGAAACAGCGAGGAGTAGCTGGAAAAGTTGTTTGTACATTGTTTCCTTCTTTCTTTTTTCTTTTTTCTTTTTTTTTTTAAATTTTGTGTAATGGTTTATGATTCTGATTTATGATTAACACTTTAGTTTCCTACTATCGGTGGATGATCACATCTAAAGTGTATATATAAGAAAGTTTTGAACTAACGTGACACCATTGGAATTCTATCAATAAAAATATATGTACAAAAATAATAACATCTATGTATGTATATAATAAAAAAAAAAGGTGATCCTTCCTACAGTTTCCAATTTCAAGCAACTTTTACTTCCTCACCCCGAACTCCCTCCAAATATATCAAACAACATACAACACTTCTCCCCGAATTACCATCATCCCATTCGTAATAAAATCAAAGTCACCACCGGACACCTGCGCGCCAGCTGCGCTAATTACAACAGCGCGGGGAGGGAAAAAACGGGGCCGCGCGTCAATTAAAGAGCGCGCGCTTCTTTATTTAATTCCGGATGGGAAATCATCGATCGATGTCGCGCGCGCGCGCGAGCGACGAGCTAATGGCTCGATCAACCTCGTTACGCAGACGCGAGCGCGCGCGGGAAAATGGATGACAGCGCTGGACACGGGGGAAATGTTGCGCCGCGGTACGATGACGTCGAGTTTTACGGGCCGCCGGGGTTTTGATTAATTGTGGAAGTTGCGTGAAGGGCGAGAGAGAAGTTGCATTGTGATTTTTTTTAACGAGGGGTTTTATTTTTGTAAATGTGGAAGATAATTGAAGTTGCGAATATGGTTTTGCGAAATTGAAATAAATGATTTAACGTTGTTATTTAATTTATCGAGCTGTGAATATCAAAAAACAATTAAAAAAGGTTCTAATTGTCAAATTAACTCGAAATGAAATCTTGCTCATACAATAAATTCATCTATTTCATTTAATGATTCCGGCAAAACGCACATCTCGCTAATATCCTACTTTGACGAATAAAATAAGTAACATCAAAACCTCCCTCTTCACCACCGCTCAACCCACTTACCTACCCTTAACCCCGAGCGACCGGCCCAGAGAGAAGACTTTATACTCAAAAGCGCGGAAAATAGCGGCTTTTATCGCTGCGCTTTCCGCCCCTATTATTCGACCGCATTATCCCCCACCGCATTCTTCATTCCCGCGCTTTTATTCTTTACGCCCAGCGCGGCGCGCGCTTTTCGCGAGATGACGCGGGAAACGGCCCGGGCCGGAAAAACAGGGCCAAGGTTGCGTGCAGCTCGTTTTTCTTTTATTGCGGATCGAAGGCGCGCGCACGAAACAGTCGCGTTCGTATTATTAGAGAAAAGAGGGCGGGTTGCGGCCCTTTTAGTTCGAGTGGGCGCGTGGTGGTGAGGTGGTGGTGGGATGATATATAATAGCTAGGTGCGAAGAGATAATTTTAGAGGAAATTTGTTGTAATTATAGTGGTTTGGCGATATTTTTTAAGAATTCGGATATGAATAAGAATCAACAACGAATTGCTTTCTAGTATATATCTTGGTCGTGATTGAATGAAATTAAACTAGTTCAAAAAGCTAATTAGATAAATACAAGTGAACTAACAGGTGGCTAACTTTAAAAAATTGCAAGGGTGCTATGCTACGTTAACTTGAAATTGGAAAAGTATAAGAAACGTGACAGCTATATCGATAAAGAGTCTACATAACAGTGTCAATTGTAAAAAAGTGTGTAGTAATAGTAATAAATAGTAATAAAAAAAATGCACATAAATTACTGCTTGAAGATAGAGTAGCCTTACCTTAAAGACGCTTCGTTATCGCATATACACATATATAATCCGAAGATGTTTTTACATAAAAAAAAAGAAATATTCAATGACAGCATGAACATCGAAAGAGAGCGTGTGTATAACATGTATATGAATATACAGAGATAGGGGACACAGACAGCTTTGCGCGAAAGTAAAAAAGAATGAAAAAAAAGAACAATTCATGGCATGAGCAATGATCTTCGGCAAAATGAACGAAGCGATAAAAAAATAAACGACACCCATGAATGTATACATATATATATATATGAAACACCAAAGTCGCAGTGAAGAGATAAAAAAAAAATATAGGCAGCGAGAAAGTAGAGCTCGTGGGAACTGTGCGCGCGCGCACACGCGTGAGAGATCGAAAAGTGACACGAGCCCCAGCGCTTTATAATAAAGATCGACGGTATCGCGACAGCGATCAGACATCACACACTCGCCTGGACCCTCCCTCGAATTCGTCGAAAACGCGCGCCTCGTCTCGTGTGCGACGTGCGAATTTTCTTCTTCCTTTTACGCACACGTCGCTGCTTTGCAGCGCATCCCTATCTGCGTCCTTTTTTTGTTCTCTTCTTGCAGCTGTCATTTTAAAGTGTGTTGCGTGTGTATAGTGTGCGTGTTTGTAGTTGAATTGAAATTATATTGGTAGAGGACCAGGTGATCGCGGTTCCTCCTCGTTTAATGTATGAATGAACTTTGGATGTATAAAGGTGATATGTGTGTGAGTTAGTAAAAGAAACAAAAAGGTTAAACGGCGCGTTAGAAAGGAAAAGCACGGCGGGTGTGAATCGTCGGAGAGCGAGAGCATCAGGTGGAAAATGAACTCCAATGTTTCTTATGGGCTGGAGCTATAAAGATTCTCGAGTAGGAGAAACGAGCTGCCGTTTCCTCGAGTGAGAAAATTGAATTTCATTTTTCTTCCTCTTTACCGTTATATAAATCGTAGATAGCGTGGTTATTATTATAACGTTAGTAGACGAGCGGATTAGTCGGAAGTGAAAATTAGTATACGCGGTACGTTAAAAACGATGCTGCTCTCGAGTTTCAGATCCTTTTTCGCGCCAGCATAAGGGTATATAGCTTTTAATATTAAAGCTAAAGCTCTCCCGTTATCAAAGGGGTAAGCACTCGTTTATAATACGCGGAAAAGGACCTGAACACCGAAGGCAGATCACAGCGACAGATACTATAAAAAGAAAGAAGAACCAGAAAGTAAAACCCGCACATAACCAACATAAACCAAAATAATCAAACTCAAAAGAAAATAATGTTTACCTGGGTAACGCGGAGCAAAACAGGGTTTCTCTCGATTTTTATTTAATTTATAACTCTTTTTTTTCGTGACGTGGTGTCGTGACGGTGGTAGTGGCAGTGATGATGGTGGTGGTGATGGTAGTGGGATGCGACACGACAATAATCTCGTACACCAAGCAGTACATATATCATCGTCATGATATCATCATCATCATCATCATCGAAACACAGACATATTTCCATTCCTCTCAAAATACTATATATATATATATATATATCTCGCTCTCGTTCATTCTCGTCTCATCGTAGGAAAGAAAAGACAACGCCACAGGTGCGTAGTCGTCGTCGCAGATACACATATACATACGTGCGCGTGTATCCGTACATCCCCACGCACACATATATATATATTTCTTTCGTTTTTTTTTCTCTGGATACGTGTGTTTGCGCGCGTGTGTGTGTCGTATCGTATGTATATATATCTATGGTCTCGTAGAAGGGGGAGGTGGTTGCGTTAGTGCTCACCTCGGGGGCTGGTGGAGCGTGCACCGCCCCTGTCCTCCCAGTTGTCGGGTCGGGGCGACAGTCGGCCACTGCCGCTGCCGCCCACCTCCTGGCCGCTCTGCACGTAGTGCACGATCGCCGAGGTGACCTCTTTTATCGAGTTTCGCACCTCCTGGTTCGTGCCCGACGGGTGGGACGACGACGTCGCCGACGCTGGCTGGTGATGATGGTGGTGGTGGTGACCCGACGAGGGCGACTGCTGCGCAGACTGCGGCTGCGTCGGCTGCTGCGGTGACTGCGGCTGCTGCGCAGACTGCTACCAGCGGCGCGTGTAAGAAGGTAATGAGGTGATTAGTGATTGTTTTGCTTTTGGTTGGGGGAGGGTAATTGGGGGAAGAGAATGTCGGGCTTGATTGTGCCGATCACTGCAGTGATTTTTTTCTCGTAGCTGCGGTTGTAGAAATAGATCGGTTGGAATAATTTATAATACAATCGATTGCTAGAATAATAAATTGGTAGCAAATATAGGTACGAAATAACATTCAGGCAGCTCTGACATTCGTAATATTTTATTTTAATATCAAAATTCGTGTAAAAACATTTCCACGAATACCCGCTGCATTATTTGCGCATGGAAATCAAAAATCAATGCGACATTGATGTTGAATAGTTTTGAATTTCGCATTGACCAAGCGAGGCTGTTTTTCATTTCAATATTTAAACAAGCGCTGTATTTCATTACAGTATACATGTCATCGAATCGAAAACTCTCGCGACCTTGCGACACGGACGCGCGCAAGTTTAAATATCGTCTGTTTACATTAGCTCGAAATAAAAAACACATCGGCTGTTATTTTTATCGGGCCTCCGCGACCAATTTTATCTCGCCCCTCTGTCTGTTTTAAAAAACACGACTGAAAACATAAAAATACACGGGCGCGCGCGCGATAAAAAACTTTCCACGCCTTGTCGCACACCACACCGAACTACGCGAATCGCAATTTGCGCTTTACGCGTTCCCCGCAAGGTCGTTAAAGATCAAAAACTCGCGCCACACGCACGTGCGCAACCCCTCAGCTCGCCTTTTTCCCCCGAAACAATTATTACATTACTTCGAAAAAGCGCCTTAAAACGGCTTTAATAATGTACACACGCGTTCGTAATAATTAAACGCGCAGCCGTCGAGAGAGAGAGAGGTAAGAGAGTGGTGACCTCGTCGTGTGCGCGTAATGGCTTAATTTGACTGGAAAAGTATCCGAGTCGCCCTCGTTTCTGTACGAGCATACACGCATACGTGCGTACTTATTATAGACCGTAGTTATACGTTTTTACGCAATTTTTCCGTGTGATTATGCACGTGGGGGGCGGGGATGGAATAATGCGACGACAAGAGCATCCGCTTTAACGTAAATATTTTCGTTTAATACCGGTAAAAGCTTTGCAAGCTTGCATTATTTATTTACAGGCGCATTGTGCTCGCAAACAACAAAGCGAGCGTTCGCGCTTCTTCCCTCGACATACAGCTGTACACGCAGGAGAAATTTGTGGATTTTCAATTAATCGTAATGTATTTAAACAAGCGTTTCACGATTGAAAGCGTTCCGAAACTCGACAGCTCTCGTTTATATTAAATTTTTCATCCCCCTTATTTCATCAATCTCACTCGCGAAACGCACAAACACGCGCGTTTCTACCCCAAAAACGCTTTTCCCCAACGACGGCATACGTAACCCGCGCCATCGCGGCCTCTAATTATAAACGTCGCGCACGCGCGAACATTAAAAATAAGCAGCAACGCGCGCCGTCGGGGGGTACACACATCGCGTGGGCGGTCCCTGGGTCACGTACGGTCAAGACGTTGCGGCGCGCGGCGCTATATACACGTACGCCGCGTTGCTTCTCTCTTTCGGGGGTATAAAAGCTACAGTGGAATGGCTCGATTACGCGGATGGGTGTATCGGAGCTTTACACGTAAGCGATTTCGTATTCGATTAAGGCGGCCGGGCTGGAATTGGATCGGAGATTGAAGAGTAAAGGGTGATCAAATTTTTTAATGGATAGAGAGAAAGAGAGTTTTATACGTCGTGTACACGTTATGTAGTCCAAGTCGGTTATACTCGCGTCGTTGATCTCTCTCCATTGTCTTTTTTTTCTCTCCCTCGAGCTGTAATTCGAATCAATTGCTGCAATTGCGGTCGAGTCGAATTAGCGCGGAATGAACTTCTCAGGTGGAGCAAAATTCGTGGCTCTAGTTTCTCTTTCTCTCCTCTTATTTGCATAATTAGGCCTACATATATACATACAGCACGCTCGTCTCGTCCGAAGCTCGTTTCTTTCACCTCGTGCATAATTAATCGCGAAAGTATATATCCGACAACCCTCCTGTTACTATTTTTCTATACATCCACATCGCAACATGAATAAAATTCACCTGCGATTCATTGCGGCCTATAAATCACCATAATTTAACGCTCGCGCAACCTATATTAACAGCACTACGACGTCGGCGACATTCCGCGTCTCTTCCTCGAGAATAATTCACGACGGCGTCTCCGACTTGATCAAAGTCAGCGCGCGCGCGCATCCGCTCGTCGTGCGGCACATTTTGGCATAGCTCCTCGCGCGGCGTCGTCGATATACATATATTTCTGCGCGTGTTCGAGTTTTACCTGGCGTTCGCGTAAATGACCTTTGGCCTGTGCGCGACTTATAAAGTGTTCGCAACGAGCGAAGTGGAAAACAAAGAGAATACATTCGAGGCAATGGATTCCGAGACCTCGAGACACGGCGGAAAATAGAGGGAATACGCAAAAATGGGCAATAAGCGCGGATATTTAGAGAGATACGTCGTGTGAACGTTGGTTGCGGATAGAAGTGCACGTGTTAGAAAGAACTCTGCAGAATGAACGTCGAGAAGTTATTTTTGATTATTTGATTACCGAACTTTTTAAATATTACAAGTATTGAAGATATTATCGAGGAAAACTGTTTTATTTCTCATTTAGCGTTAATTATACGTTTTCCAATATTACTCGATTTATTGTAAAATAATAATAGGAATTTCAATGCAAGTCACGAACAAATTGTACTGATTAAAATGAACGGCAGTTAATAAAATATTAATACTCAAATTATGCCCTGAAAACGGTATATTGAGCTTTAACATCGCATTAAAATGAACATTTACACAATGTTAATACATAAATTAATTTAATGAACTACCCAACTCGAAACATTATTTAAAAAACCAGCCTATATCGAACTCCCCAAACTAAAAAATAAAAGAAAATTTTTCGAAAACCACCCCACCCCACCACTACCAACCCACGACAAGTGCATAATCCCCCCTTCAGCATCCCCTCGGCCCAGAATCGAGCGACAAAAGACGCCGTCCGACATCGCGCGTAAGCCTCGGCGTCAACAGCAGCAACGCGGGGTCATCAACCCCTCACACGGCAGACACAGTAGCCGCAGCAGTATAGTACTAGTAGAGAAAAGAGAAAGAAAGAGAGAGACCCACCTTGTTTGCATTCTGCAGCTGAGGTAGAATGCCCTGGGCGAGTCGTTCCGCGGGCGTGCGGGGGTTGGCCAGGCGCTCCTGGGAGCGCCAGCCGAGGTAAGGCTGCCGGTGGTTGAAGGACGAGCGGGCGGAGCTCGCGGGCGAGCTGCCCGCGCTGTTCAGCAAGCTCGTGCTCCATCGCGAGAAAACGGGCGGCGTCGGGCTCGGGCTCAGTAGCGTACCTATATAATACAGAGAAGCCAAAACAATATATATGCTGCATGCTTTTGGATTGAGGTAAGTTGTTTGTTAGTTACGTATATGGAAGAGAGAGAGAGAGAAAGAAGTGTTTTGGTATAAAGATTTAAACAAGTAAATTGGTAAATGACTGGTAATTATTTATTTATTTATTTATTTATTTATTTGTAAGAGATTAAAGTTGTTATGATACTTTTGTATAAGCTTTTGTATATGTTGCTAAAAGATTTCTCTTTTTGTTATATAACGAAATACTATAAGTATTAAAGTATAAGTTAAAGTTTCATTTTAAAATGATCAATGCATGAATATTTTTATTTTTGCAAACATCGTTCATAAATATCATGCAAACCGTAATATTAATATTGTTTTTGTTTTGCTTCTGATGATGTAATATTCTGTCTATGAAAAATTATGTACAATGTACCAAATTGGTCAATGTAAATAACAAGTTAATAATCACTGTTGTCATTGTTATATTAACATATGCCATAAATAATTTCTTCATTTTACATTATCTTCCGTCATATACAACGTTTATTTAACGAAAATATCCATCGATAATAATTGTTTGAAAAATAAAGTTATTATAAGTATTGATCAACATCTCTCACCCTTGCAACACACCAAAACCTAAAAAGAAAAATTCTCCTCCACCCCTATATCTTTAAGAAAAATCTCTCCAGCTAAACATGAAACACGCCGCCTCATAACACTATCCTAAACTCATCTCTCGGCCCTCTCAACGACCTCCTTCCCGCAATATTCCAAAACACGAAATTTCCGGAGCCATCCCCTTACACACACCACTCACTCCAGCCTACAACTCCCCGCCTCCTATCCCCTACAGCCCCATCGATCGCCTCGCCGTCGCCATCCAGACACACACGCACATACACACAGCCATGTGCAACGTTGAGAGCGAAAAAGAGAGAAATCCTCGCTGGCGCGCGCAAGACGAGGCGTAATCGAGTTAACGTCCGAGCTAACTTTGCCGAAGAGGCAGAGAGAGAGAGGGGGGCATGCGAGCTAGCGTTTCCTATTAGCCATTAGCAGGAAGAAACTGTTACGCGAGCGAAATTGGCGTCATGCACACTGCTGCAGTGTATGTGGATGTACGTAGGGTATATATAGATAGGGGGCTATACGCTAAATTCGGACTTTTGCGAGTGCGCGCGAGGTTGTTCTGGCCCGCTGGTTTTGGATTGGTTGCGCGCGACGTCTGGGAGAATTGCTGGGTTTGCGGATGGTGAAGGGTGATGTTATAGGGATGGAATCGCTTATCCTGGAAGTGAATGTATGTGTACATGCAAATGGAAGCTGACGTGTTCCTATATTTATATGTTTGCAAAATAAAACATTGCTAATAATCGTGTTTTCTTAAACGGACTATAAATTCATAATTTGCGATTAGATAGAGCGTTAGCCCAGTTCGAGTCAGCAGTAGTTTTATCTTCATTAAGCTTGATACGCCAAAAAATAAATTAAAACAAAATGTTCCTTTTCGTGCGTCGGAAAAGTGGAGCATACGTTATATAGTTAAAATTATTAAAATAAAATGCTACGCGCCTGCCTGCGTACAAGTCAAAGTAGATAAGGCCAGAACCAGGTCAGACGTACTTAACCATATATAGTAGGAGGTGTAAATACACGTTCCCATTGCATTTTCTCAACTTTAACAGAGCACTTAGTCATTTTTTTCCCTCAAGTTTCCTTTTCAATTAGCAACAATGTATAGGTAAGTTTCAGTCTCCAAGATCGGTCGATCATCGTCTAAATCATTTCATATTTTTACAATTCAAAACAATGCGCCGACAACTTCGTTCAGTGGAATTGTATAGAAAACGAGGCGAACTAGACTGTACACTGTTGCTCTACTTTGATAACAAAAATTTATGAATAACGGTACCTAATTATATAGCTCAAAAACTGCGTGTTTTAGCAAATTTGAAAAGTACGGTACTAAAAGAAATAGCCCCAGTCGTGAAAGAGATAATGAAAGTCTGTTATTACTACATTATGTTTGCTATGAAAAAAGCTTCACACGTATACAGTTTTAATCTCTTATGATATTTCAGCAATAAAAAAACGTTCATTTTAAATATTTGGAAATACAACAATAACTTTTTATTACCAGCATTATAGGTTCACACCCCTGAATAACAAACGACTATTCAAAACGACCATTCAAAATACTCCCCACCCTTCAGAAGCTAACCCACCACCCCGATCACTTTCAACCATCCGTACATTTCCCCGTTGCATCCATCTCACCTGTGGTCGGTTGGCGATTGGAAGACGACGAGAGGGACGACAGCGAGGTGGTCTTGGAGCCGAGAGCGCGCCATCCGCCGTGCTGCGAGGCGTCCGAGTGCCTCTTCAGCCGGAAGCCACCGCCGTCCCGTGCGGCCGGCGAGTTCTTGTACCAGTCGGGCACGTTGAGCCGCTGCAGCGAGCGCTGCACGCGCAGCTCGTGCTCCGACGGCACGCGCTCGCCCACCTTCTGCAGCTCGTTCTCCGGCGGCTGCAAACAATCGAGAGAGTCAAGATTAGATTGATTGGAGATGTTGCATTGTTGATTTGTAGGGGGGAGTTGAGGAAGTTTGGAAAATTGATGGGGAATGGAAAGAGGACTATGTATGTATAGATTATGTTAAAAGTGCACAAGTTGGGGGTAGTTTTTGTGGTAAACGTTGCTTACGCAGAAATTTGTATTTTGAGTTTTATTTTTTATACAAAATTTTTGCGTGGTAACGGATTTATCTATCGACTGGATATAATTATGTCCGAAAATAATAAACAATTTTCATCGTTTGGTTTGATCTGGGAAATATTCATTTCATCACGATAAAATTTGAATTACATTTTACATTCAGGGTAAAAATTCATTCCACGGAAAATATTTTTAAAAAATCTGAAACATTTTCATATTACGTTCATTCGTATAACACAATAGCACGCGTCGCAATTCGGAACTTCATTTTCCCACCGCCGGAGGCCCAACGCTCAATAAAACTTCGTGAAACGCTTGACAAAAAAGTTGCACGCCTGCGCGCGTGTGCACGATTATCCGGAACTTTTGTTCATCAGGGAAAAACTCTCCAAGTTTTTTTCTTTTATTGCCAGACGGGGAATCATTATTTTTCCGCGCCGCGTAAATAAGAATAGACGGAAGTTCGGTATGCGGGGTGCCAACTCTCGTGTCGGTGTGTGTGTGTATTACGAACGTATAACGAAAAGTTTCAGTCGGCAACAAAGTTGACGTTAAATGGGTTACACGTTTGCTGCATAACGAAAATTCTGTGTATGATAGACCAAAGTTATGCTCAGCTCGTTTTTTTTTTTATCTCATCGGAAATTCATTACGGAACTGTAGCGACGAGTTATAGCTCTGTGCTATAAGAAAAAAAAACTTCCATGGATTCGAACTTATCCAATATAAAAAGTTATATATACGATATGTGTTTACTTTCAGTAATGAAGACTAAGCAGAATAAATTTCTACTAAAAATTGCCATACATAATCGTTATTCTAAAATATTATCACAAATTCCTTGACAAATTATTCATACTAAAATTTGCCCTCTCCCTTATTCATCCCCAAACAATTCAATTCCGATATCCCAATAAACCATCCATTCAAACTCTCCATTCAACCCTATATCCTCTCCCTTCGCCATACAAACGATACCCCAACGATCCGCGATAACGTCATTATCACACAACACACACACCTTCTCAGATCAATATCTCTTCCCCTCACCTATACACATACCGACACATTCAACCGGAAGTCATCGTCTCGGGTTTTCGGCAGCGCGCCGCATTAGCAGAGATTCTCCCATTTCCGAAATCGCGCGCGCGCGGCAGCTGCGCCTCGCCTCGTCGGGGTTATTAATAATTTCGAGACGACGAGGAGTGGCGGAGAGGCGCGGAGGAGGGAAACTCGCCGCTGTACGGCGCCGCAGCGACGCTAATAATAACGTCGCGAAGACGACGAGGTGGGTATACAGTGGCAGCCGGAGGCAGCTGATATTTCGCGAAGGAGAGAGTGAGAGAGACTGGGTCTCCAGAGGCCCGGATGGTCCAGATTTGATTTTTAGTTGGGGGGAGAGGAGGAGGACGGGCGAATTGGGTGGAGGTTTGGGACGATGGAATTCGAGGATGAGGTTGGTTGAGGTGGTATTGCGAGATTTTATTGGTTTGCTGAATGATGATAAGATAAATCTTACATTGGGAGATTGTCACGAGTGCTAAAAAAGTTAAAATTAAGTTTCATTTAAAAATATCCTCCAATTCGATCATACTCTTACATCACATTTAATCCCAATGCCTGAAGTCGCCAATAAACTCGTCGTTTAAAATTTTTTCACAACAAACAACACATCTATTTCCATCAACCCCGAGCTTCGTCGTCCTCTTTTCCTCCAGCCCCTCCCAAATACGCACTCCGAGAGCCAAGGCAACCTTAGAAAACCAAACGTTTCGCCATTCGCATTCCCCCCTACCCCCTTGCAAAAAAACAAACATCCGAGCTCCTCTGCGAGCGTCAAAACAGCTCCATAACGCAAATCCGTATCGGATATATAAATCCGGGTGTGGGAGGCGGCGGCGGCGAAGGGCGGCAGGAATTTCATCTGTCGCGGGCGAGAGATCGCCGCATCCGATTTTAGCGGCAGCTGTGAAAACAGTGCGGGCGTTGTGTTTTCGCGAGAGAGAGCGAGAGAAGAGGAAGATGGTCTGCGAGGAGAGAGACTCAGGGTCAAGCCTGGAGAATGCGCAGAAGCCCGCGAGAGAGCTTTTTATGGTGGGTTCGTTAAAGATGCGTTATGGTTGGCAATAAGTGCGCGAGGACCATTACTCTTGCGAAATGAAGTTATAGGTCTCGGTAATTAACGGTGCTATTTTAATAGCCAAATCAGGGTTAGCAAAATCTTCCAAAATACCGACCACCCATCCTCTGAAAAATTAAAATTAAAACCCTGCCCCTCTCCCTACACACACCCGCACTTCTCCCAGCGGAATGCACGCGCATGCAAAAAAGATCTCTTACTGCGTAGTACGCGCTAGAATTGAGACTTTTCGCCGTCGTCGTCGATGGATATGAAAAGCCTTCAAGGTCTGCTTGCATTGTTGATGGAGTCATCATGTATGCGCATGCAAGTACGTGCCCTTTCGGTAATTACACTCTCTCTCTCTCTCTCTCTCTCTCTCTCTCTCTCTCTCTCTCTCTCTCTCTCTCTCTCTCTCTCTCTCTCTCTCTCTCTCTCTCTCTCTCTCTCTCTCTCTCTCTCTCTCTCTCTCTCTCTCTCTCTCTCTCTCTCTCTCTCTCTCTCTCTCTTCGACGCGTCTTTTTATACGTCTCGATTTGTTTAAGATTTCGAGAGCATGCGGCAGCGGCGCGCCGTTGTTTTATTTCGGCATTCCTGGGCACGCGCGCGGGCGCTTGACTTGTCTCTCTCTCTCTCTCTCTCTCTCTCTCTCTCTCTCTCGAGAGAGAGAGAGAGAGAGAGCCGAAGGATTGTTTTACTTCGGAGGAATGGGGATTCTTCGCGGAAGGAATTTATAAGATAGTTCGACGGATGGATTGTTGGTGGCTTTGGATCGGCAAGTATGCTGGCTATCGGTAGTATAAGTATATGTAATGCGTATACATTGTTTATCGATGACGAAAAGGTTCTAGAGTGGGTAATAAAATATGCTGTAATTTAGCTAACGGTATATAAATAATATTCAAATGAATCAATTTTAAAAATATAATAAACGTACTATAACGTTTCTCGGAAGAACACTTATGAAAAATTACTTCGATTCCGCGAAAATGTAGGTTAAGCTGTTTTTCAGTTGCATCACACACGCGCGTAGCTCCGTAAATATAATATAACGCGTATTATTATACCCTGCATACACACACACACACACACACACACACACACACACACACACACACACACACACACACACACACACACACACACACACACACACACAATACACTGTAATATCGCGACTGAACGTAACTCAAGCCCGCCGTCACCTCTACATAAAATATTTACCCATCACATCGCAAAATAGCGCTATTCACCGAAAATCATAACCCAAAAATAGCCCGAAAAAAGAACCCACACAAGAGGGTGTCCCAGCGGACGAACCCTCCTCCACCCGGGCGCTCTGACCTGAAAAAGATCAATCGCCGGAGGAATGTGGGTTATCCGCGATTCGCGTGCAACTCGAAAGCCGCGCGTCGCCGTCGTTGTCACCTGCTCGTTGATGCTTCCGTCGAATCCATTTACAGGCGATTCAGAAAAGCAGAAGGAGAAGAAGAAAGGCTGATGCTGGATTGGCCAGGGCACGAGGGACATGCCGGCGGAACTTCATTCATGGGTGATGATGATGTATAGTGGCTTCGCGCGGATACAATGGAGATACGAACTGGAATTTTTTCGGTGAGCTTTTGAGGTTGAGGTGGATGCGTGTTGTGTTCCTGACTTCAAAGTGCGAACGAGGATGTGTGAATGTAGCTTTCTTATTCGTTCGCGAATATATTTTGAAAATTTTCGTATTCACGTGTGATCTTAAAGTATTTGCATTTTAATAATGATTCGCCGATAGCTCCAAGGCAGAATCCATTACTATATAACATGCATTACTGATTCCGCTTCTTTTTACGAATAAAGCAAAACCGCCGTCCTTTGATCATTATTGAAGATAGAGAGAGAGAGAGACGTAAGCATCCGAGCATCTTCGTATTTTTTTGCCAACGACCGCGAGCGGGAAAAAAATTCAAACGAAAGCGACGCGTGTACATCACTCGCAATACGCGCACGCAACGAGCGGCAGCAGCAGCAGAGCGCGAGAGGCAGACGCTCGGAGATTATTTTTAGGATTTTTTCAAGGCCTACATTTCTTCAAAGACACAGCAGCGAAGAACGAGCGAGGGAACACGCAAAAAGTTCTTTCTCTCGGCAGCAGTTATAACCAGCGGTCGAACAGTCGGTTTTTGCGCGGGCGAGCGAGCTTTTAAAATCATGAGTGCACTCTTTTTTTCCGCGCGTCTAATTTTAAACGAGTGCCAATTCCGAGAGGCGCTTTGTATAATCGTCGCTGTCGTTCTACTTATCGGCCGCTACGTATGTATGGCCGGTTCAATTTGCAAAAGCAATTGGTGCAATTATACAGAGGTTGTTATAACATATATTTGTTGCGGGCATTGAATAACTATAACACGTAAACAAAGGGTAAATTGGAGTTATCGCGCGACGATGAAACATCGTTTGAAGTTTTTAAATAACAATATTATAGTACTTAAAATATAGTACTACGTCGATGTTTTCGTTTTTTTATACCACTCTAACCTCAAAATCACACTTTGATATGATTTTTCGGCGCTCGTGGTATAAAATACCGTTCGAAACTAGTGCGTAAGTCGATTATTATAACACGAGAGAAGCGAGTGCGAAAAAGTCACACCACCTAAATAATCGACTTCCCCACCCGTGTCGAAATGTACTATTACAAACGAAATAAAGAAAAGCTAAATATAGCTTTTTCTTAAAAGGTTATATAAACTATTCGGAGTTGTTAGTTTCTTCAATCAATCATTCGTTCCTTACCACCAAAAATAAACCTCTCTCCACTAGAATAAGTCTCAATTACAAACCCATCGATATTAAAACCTCTTCTTTGCAAAAATTACACCAAACCCATATTAACCCCCTAATCCCACCCGCACAGACACACACACACTCGTACATTTTTAAACAGCCACGACGCCACTGTTTCACGGCGCACGCCAAAAACAAAACCAGACCTACGGTGATGACGACGACAATGTGCGGCACGCACACACAACAGCCGCGGCCAATGCGGCCGATTAATAAATCGAGGCGCGCGAAAGCGGAAGCGCGCGGGGACGACCGGATGAGAGAGGGAACAACGCGATGGGCGTGAATGAATGCACGCACGCGCGTATATAGAGGCGATAAATGTCATTAAGCGAGTTTTTCGGTCGAGTGCCATCGTGGGGAGTAGCGAGAATGGGAGAGTGGCTCGTTGTGGGAGTGGATATAGTGCGTTTACGTGCGCGATACTTGAGGAAGAGTGCGTTTTGGATTGTGCGGGGATTTTATATTCGGTGGGTATGATAATCCAATACATTTTGTAACTAATAACTGACTATTTATTTTAGAAACTTGCTATAAAATGGGAATTTATCTTGTCCAGTTTCTAGCTCCCGGTGAAATGCCTTTTCCCCTATTATATGGCCATTTAATAGATTGATAAATAGAATGAGTTTTTCGAAGACAAGCACAAGCTTATTCTTGAGTATTTTAAAGGTATTAAAATTGATCAGTTTCTTTAGTCTGGAAATGACTAATAGAAGGCTTGCTGTTATGATAAGGAGTGAGAGAGAATCAGATGGAGAAATAAAAATTTCGCGGAATTATTCATAGAAGGAGTACAACAAATGATTTTTCTTACTCGCCCACCCGAAAGTACGTACTTTCGGCCCGCATCTCCGGGCCGAAAGAGAAACTTTCGCATCCTATTTTAGACCAACCGCGCGCTCTGATTGGCTGCCGAAATTTCCTGACCCGCGGCGCTTGAGCGCCCGCGCGCATGTCTGACGAAAGATGTTTGTGCGGTGTGAAGGTTAGACACGTACGAAATAAACAGAGGAAAGTGCACAGGTGACGACAAAAAAGAGTTAAATGAAATAAAAAGTGGTGTTGTTTGATCGTGGTCATTGTTTTTTCTTCTTGTTTCCTACACGTACTTTCGAGTCGTGTAGAAACAATTAAGTAAACGTACGGACGGAAGCGTTCGAAGAAATATGTTTGTGTGGTGTGAAGGTTAGACACGTACGAAATAGACAGAGGAAAGTACACTTGTGACGAGAAAAAAGAGTTAGTTGAAATAAAAAGTGGTGTTGTCTTTTTTTAATGAATGTGTTTCTGATGCCCGCCCCGACCAGCAAAACCTCGGCTTCGCCTCGGTCTTGCAAATGTCGGGCGGGCATCAAACCATCTGTGTAACAGCGAAAGTAGCAGACGGCCAAAAAACCAGCTCTCCACGCCGGGTCGAAAGAAAAAACGGTCGGTAATATCGACTGAGCTACCCAAAGCGGCCGACAGAGGCAGTACTATCGAGCGGGTCGAAAGAAAAACTAACACTCAAACGTCTCAAACACAGCTAGCAGACGACAACGCAATTTTATCAATTATTTAACAATTACAGAACGTACTTTCGGCCGGGGAGTAAGAAAAATAGTATACAATACTTGGACCGGAAATTGGATGCCCTGACCGTGCGTCATGACGCCCTCGGCTTCGCCTCGGGCGTCATACCACGCACGGCCCGGAAATCCAATTTCCGGCCCACGTATCGTAATATACTATTGCAGTTAATGTTATTTATTTATATTTTGATAAGTCATCCAATGCACTTTAATGCTCTTTCATATACGATAGATTTAGTAAGAAAATCAAATACGAATATTTTGTTGTGGCGTCAATCTAAGAAATAGGTAAATAATGGTCGAAAAATCGTTTCATCATAGCCATTAATTAGCCAGTTTTACTAGCTATTTTCTAACTTCTTGGCCATTTCATGTAGATGAATTTTTACCAGGGTATGGGCAAATGGTATACTTTTACGGCGCAGCGTAAAGCGCGCTCTTAACGATGATATAGGATATTTTTTGTGTAGGGATTCTCGTATATATATATATATATATATATACTTTTGAATGATGAGAATTTTTCTTTTTACCTAAAACCGCCGCACATCCGCGCTATACATTTTCAAAAATGCAAATAAAATTCTGATTCCCTTGCGAAAACCCTCCTCGCCGCGGCGTCAAAACGATCGTAAAGACAGCTGCTGCTTCTCTCCGCAGTCCCAGCTGAAACCGCTCTCAAAACATTTTTAGAGCTCTGCTCACCCACGCGTGCGAAAATGGCATAAAAATTCAAGGAACGCGCGAGGTAAGATTTACAATCGCCCTCGCGTTTATTTTGCTTCTATAAATTTCGGCGCAAAGAGCCTAACAGCTGATCTTCCGGAAAAGCCATTGTGTTCACAGAGCGGGCGCACAAATCGCCGTAAATCAGTCGCGCGCTAGGGTAAACCGAAATTTTTGCATTACGATCTCACGCGGCGAAAAATAAGCGGCGCGCACGATTAGCGCACGTGCATACGGCGAAGAGGAGAGACAGCAGTAGCGAGTCATTTTCCAATTGCGGCTGGCTAATGGGGGCGAATTGAGATTTAGGCGTTGAGTGCGCGCGCGCGCATAAATTATTGTTATTGGTGCATGCTGTGGTAATGTAAGAACGAATGGGGGTGGCACCTCGCTGCGTGACTTTATGACAATTTGGTGCAATTGAAATGGTGCTGGGCTTATTTTGACAGGACCTTATTGTCTTCTCGACACGCGGCGAATATAAACGAACAAAGTATTCGTTATTATTCAAATCATACGATTTTGTGCATTGCTTAGTACATTTATACTTGCAAAAAATGTATAATATTCCTCTTTGTTTACCACTCTAAAAATTCCATTCATCATATCCCCCTTCAAAAACATTATTATTCTTTTTTCTTATAAAAATAATCAAATTCAACTTCAACCCATACGCGAACCCTAATTAAATTCCCACTTAAATCCTCCGGCACATAAAATTACCGTATTTACAGCACCGAAAACACTGCGCAAAATAACAACCGTCACTCTCCCAATTCGTCCATCGCCAATCCCCAAATCCCGCATTAGGTCAGCACACTGCCGCTCGCTCATTGTTCAATTGAGCCTCGTCAATGCGGGCTATGCGCACACAAACACACTCGGAGAGCAAAAATACCGGGGCGACGCCGATTTCCGGCCGCACGCGTAACGGTGTATTACTTACGCGCGCGTATACCGCATATATACACCTACTACGGCCCACGCGCGTTCGTTGCGCATTCACGAGGCGCGGCCGCAGGCGCGCATATTTCGCGCGCGCGTTGTGTGTGTGTCTATCGGCAAGTGTCGGCGTGCCGGAGCGCTGGACGGAGTTTTGTCGAGGGTGAATGGAGGGATTATGGGGGTATTGTGAGGGAGTATAATGGAGCTGGAGGCTGAGATTTGGGAGGATTTTAGAGGTTTTCGGGGAGGTTAGGTGGTCGTCGGGTAATGTGCTAATTTTCTATGGGATTGGGTTGCTTTGATAGTACGTTATACGATTAATTGTTGTTTTTACTTTGTGAAACATTTTTTATATAGGATGATGGATACATGCTAAGGGAATTATGTACGCTAATGCACTTTATCGATTCTTCCGCTGATCAAATACTTCCACGAATTTCTTTTGTAACTTCTAGATATAATCAACTTCGATGGACTAGTTGTCGAGTTGGAATCCGACGATAAATTATTATTACGCTCGAAACATGAAATACGGCATTTCCTGGACACGTGGATTATTAATGGAGTTTTACGCTGGCGAAGTAAAAATCTTTGGAGATTTTCTATTTTGTTGGATCTCACGAAAAGCACATTTTCATCACATTTTTATTACTTTATCTATAACCTCCCGTTTCTTTCGAAAAAGTTAAAGCTTTGTCAGCGCTAGATTTTCACACTTTTATTGGCCATTCGCTTTTATAATTCACTCAATGTAAGACAACTTGTTTTAACTAAAAACTTTATTGGAAATATTAAATGTACTTTTTCTTTTATTCGAATATAGCTCTAAATTGGCAATATGTAAAAAATACAGGCGTATTTTGAGATTAAATATCGTCTAAAAATACGGGTAACACCATTTTCCAGCGAAGCACCGTCAGAGTTATTGATGGTATGAGATAATTTCTTTGAAAATATATGAGTTTGAGGCTGTTTAAAATTAGCGCTCCCAAAACAAATTCAGAGAATGGAATCCGGCACTATTACCGTTACTCCAAGACAGTTTACTATGAAATCTATTTCGGACGTTTACTTGTACAAGATTTTTCGCAACCTCGATTGTTGTAGTCCGAATGAAAATTGACATTAAACTTCAAACGAATATAATAAGTTTTATTTCAAACCTTTATCTTACAATGTTTGCGATTGAGAAAAGTTATATAAATTATAAACCCAATTGTATAATTAACAAAAATAAAGTTTATTTACCGAATCGAGGATAAATTATGCTATTAATACTCGATGTATTTTAATTAATGTTTATATTTACGTTGACTGCCATGCACGTGAGGAAAGCAGGTCACTCGTACTTATTTTATAAATAGAACGCTGCAACTGCTTCGATCTGCGAAAGACGCGCGCACTGACAGAATTTCAAAGATGCCGAGATGGGCTCTGTTCCTTACTCATCATGACATTTCTGTTATTACCTCGATTTCCCAGCAAAAGCATATTTAACGTCGCGTTTAAATATACCTTTTTCCCCCCGTTAAAACGGAGCAAAAATATATCGTTGAATCTCTTCCTTCCCTGAAACTATTATACCCATACTCGAAATAAATAATAATAAAAGAAAAAACAAACGAAAAAAGATAAGCTTATCTAGAGGCAGATAAAATAACTCGCTTAGCCATCATGACTAATAATTTATGATTTATTCAACCGCTGAATGAATCACGCGGAGGAAGTCTGCTGCGCGCATGCGACATTATAATTAGCTACATTCTCATATGGAATGTTGCACAATCGAAACCCGCAAAAAAGAAACGTGCACGCCGCAAAACAAACCTTCAATTGTCCAATTTTTTTTTTTTTTTTTTCGTCGCATAAATCAAAATTCTAACAACACCCAGCTTTTAAACTTCCGTTAATTAAACAACATTCGCATCAACCAAAAAAAAAAAAATACATTTTCATTACTTTTGATACACAATCTATATCCTTGTACATTTCATATCTGATTGTATTCGGGAAAAGACGTAATAACAACCGCGGGGCCAAAAAGGTATACGCCGCCTTCCCGGGAGAGAGAAAAAAAACGCATTACCGGAAGCTCGCGCGCGCCTGTGTACAAGCTTGATAGATTACCCCGGCTGAAAAAGATTATACACACTGTGCGATTTATCTGGGACCATACATCATCGCGCGCACAACCGCGTTTACAAGAATATATTTAAACATATATATACACGACCCAAACATGAACAGGAATAAATAAAACCATCGCTAAAATAGGCTATCTCTCTCTCTCTCTCTACATATAAACCACACCGGCAACGTTCCACCTAAAATTCAAAAGCGTTATACACACAAATCAGCCATTCGCGCGGGGCCATAAAAGGCCATTACAGAGCGCGGCGGGCTTCCGAGAAGGGCGCGAGAATTCACAACACGCTCGCGAAAACGCCGAGGCGCGAAAAGCGCCGCCGCCTGCCCGTGCGTGTGGGCTCGCATGCAGCGGCGTTGCATAATACACCATCGCCGCTTGTGTGTGTGTGCAAGTATGCGCGTTGCGCGCCGAGTTAATTTTAATTGCCATCCTTCGAACGTGTAGATGACGTCGGCGCTTTCTTAAGAGCTGCTGCGCGAGCTCTTGTAATGGCTGCGTTTTTCGTGTATTACACGCCTAATCATTGATTTTTCGTTTGGTATAGTCTTACGACTGTTTTTACCGTCGCGTGTACATACATTAGCCTCCCACCCTCGCGTGATATATGTTTGTCACTGTATAATGTGGAAGCACACGTGGGTAAAAGAAAACAAAGATTTATCCTCTCCTCCCGCGTGACTTTTACGAGCGGCAGCAGCGTGGAACCGTTTTATGAAAAAGCTCTAAACCCCAAAGGCATAAGCTTTTACGATATTAAGAATTTTGTCAGCCGCCCCCCTGGTGCGGCTTATCTTTTCGGCCTCGTCAAAAAATAAAATACCGTTGCTTTTAATGTTATATTTTATATTATGAAGCCCTAATTCTTGCAAGTATGATAACACTCCAGTACCTATTATAACTAAATTCCAAAAAGACGCACTGAACCAGTCATCCACCTCCAAAATGAACTTTTTCCCCACAATAACAGCCTCGTTCTCCCTCAACAATCCGTCGCAACCCATATCTCCTCCGCCCATCCTATACTGCATCTCCCATCTGCCCCTCGTCTCGCTCATTCCGCGTCTCCCAATTGAGGCAAATTGAAGGGCCGACGACGCGCTCGCCTCGTCTTTGACGGGCGCCTGCTGCCTCGCTTCCTTCGTTTTTTTTCCCTCTCTCTCGTCTCTTTCGCGCTCGCGCGTCATTATCGGGACAAAGACCTCGCGACGACTATTCAGCCAGGCTTGCGCGGCGACGACGCGGCGCGTGCAGTGTATGCGTCGGGTATAAGGGTAGGGAAAATTAGAGTGCGCATCGGGGAAAAACGCATCGTCATGGCGAGCGAGCAAGATTGCACACCGGCGTTTGATGCGAGATGCTGCTCCCAGGGATTGTTTACGCCTGCGCGTGTGCGTGTGTATGTATACAAGTGTGCGTGGATGTTTTGTGCGTTTTGATAGGAGAGAGAGTGAGATTTTTAAGGGCCGAGCGCGAGGGCTGGTTTCTGTTAGCTCAAGTGCGGAAACTGCTCTTCTGTTACAGCTAGTGCGTTTTTTCCACTTTCGCTTTCAGACTGAAATTATCGTCTAACTATATGTATTTTTTACCAGAATGTACTGTATAAGAGAAAGATAAAGGAAACCGTCGTTCCCCCTTTAACCGGCAACCGTACGAAGATCTTCGCATGAATTTCACAGCACTCGGAAAGCCGCAGCCTCACACAGAGCGCTTATGAGCAAGCAAAACATAGAGCCAGCAGCAGCAGCAGCAGCGAGAGGGCACATATACCTCTACTTACTCTCGCACGCTGCTATCCATTTCCCCGTGTATTTTCGGGCTGCACGTATGCACATATATACTCGCGTGACCGCGCTTACCGTGCCAAGTTACACGTCTAGCCGGAGACGCGAAGATAGCGCGCCGGCTCAAGACGTAAGGGGCCGGCCGGCGGCGGCGCTGTATTTCGCCGCGGGGGAATTAATTCTCGCAAAAAGCGGCCGAGTTTCGGAGGACCCACGTACCCGCGTGTATGTGTGATTACTGCGAGGATTAATTAAAATTTAATTGTGTAATGGGTCACAGCGTTGACGGCGCGGTTGTTAACGTGATTATACGATGTGGAGAGATAAAGTTTAACTTTGTATATAATTTAGTTGATAAGAGCTGGTATCAAGATTAATTATGGCGATTACGGTGGGCTAATTTAGTAATGACACGTATAATTACGGTAATTGTTGGAGTCAAGTGTCGATGAGCGCACAGTTGACCTTCGTGCGCTTCCAATCTCTTATCAGAAACCTTCGCCTTGAGGTCCGTAAGATTTACGCTTTATACAGCCGCCCGAAATATGTATACTGGAGTAACGAAGACATCGCTCCGAATAAAAAAAAAGAAAACTTTACTACGCTCGGAAAGCACCTACACAAAAAAGTCACGAGCCTGAATATATATTAAACGCGCGCGGCGCACACTCGAGCTATCAGCCGATAATTTCGAGCCGCAGATGGGCGTCAACGCGGCGCGCACGCGAGCTAATCTGCGTAAATGTCAATTTGGTATTCACGAAGTGCGCGAGCTGCGCGGTATTTATTGCCCCCGCGGAGATAGATATAGCACGCGCGCATGCGTTTAACGGTGTTTTTCGATTTTTAATCAGAGGAAGAGAGAGAGAGCGACGCGGCGTTTACGAGCGTCAATTTTCGCACTCGCGCGCGGCGGAAGGGTATGATAAATTATTGATTTTTGCAGGCGCCAGATGGTTTATGGCTGTTTTGATTTTTGGTATAATGGGGCAGGTGGGTTATATGCGATGATTATAATTGTTTGGTAAATGTAATACCTGATTGTTTATATAGCGCGAAAAGAGCGATGCAACATGCGTTAACGATGAAAAATTATTCTTGATCCACGTGTCATTTTAAACTTTTAAAGGTTCGCATTATGGTAATGATCAGAGCTACTTACCCGCGCGACTACATAAAAATTCCCTTCTCCCGACAGGCGCCTGCACACGCGTGTTATTATACGAGCGCCCATAAAACGTGGAATCGCGTTGAACACGCGTACCAACAAATATACGCGCTTTATCCTATCCGGCTCCACGCCAAAAGCGTTACATACATACACAGATAATCCCATGGTCATCGATACCATCAACTCGCGCTCGCCCTTTCGCCATTATTAATCGCGAGTAAGTATAATATATATATACATATAAGAGCGCCACGCGTTGTTTGCGCAATAAGTACCTCGCTCACGCTCACGCGCGCGCGCTAAATACAATTACAAAAAACTATAGGTATATATGTTATTACGAATTCGCCGGCTGTGGGTATTTGTTTTTCCGCGGAGCGCGATCGTCGATATCGCGGAAGGGAGCCGCCGCTGCTGCTGTGTGTGCTCATAGGGTATAGGTATAATGAATTGTGGTAATTGTGTATGTGTTTAGATAGTGGAGACTGGATGTGTCTGTATGTGTGTTTCTGTTTGCAATAGGTCGGACAAATTATTGCGTTTGCGCCGACCTGGATATTACGCGGCTGTATCTAAACTAAAGCGCGCGGGTTATGTACACGGAGGTTGTAATAGGCGTGTTGTATTTGAATACAATTGTTTGGAATCGAGCGTTGGGCACTTTACTGCGTTATTAGACTTTTTAATGTGAAGAATGTATTGTTTAATAAACGATTGTTTCGAACGTGGAACGTTGCTCTGCATATTTTATTGATATATCTATACTTTCCGAATTCACGGAATTTTTGAACGGCTATTTCTGACTAACGAGCCTCAAAAGTAAATTAAATTAATTTAAAAAATACGCGCACAAAACGCGAAATATAATAACAACACTGAGTTTCACCCAGTTTACGAAACCACAACCCTCTCTCTCCCAAAACTTTCTGCATTCTTTAATTACGACGCGACGCGATACACTCTTCAGTACTCCCGACGCACATTAACCGCGACGAATGGATTCTCTCTCCCCAACTTTCGCGAAGTTTTCCACAATGCGAGCAGTCCCGAAACCGTGTACGTATAAATCAAACCCGTATGTACGTGCGCGAAACCGGTGGCTTCCAACATCTGCCAAGATTTAGCGTCTTGGATATACATTATACGCATATACACATATATACCTACGCGCGCGAATTTGTCCGGTGTGTGTCAGTGTCGGTTTGTCGGGGGGCTGCGCGTATAAATCATGGGAATGGGGAGAGGGTAATGGAGACGACTTCCCGAGGAGATGCAGCTTCGGGGAGCGGTGAATAAAGCGGCGGGGTGGGTATTATACTGAAAATGTTGCCGGAGGGCTGAAAGATAACGTGCGAATAGTGAATATTTTTGTCATTGGTTTGGAAATGTGATGGTGAGGGTTGATAGCGGGAATTGAACTTTTGGATAAAGAGCGATATTTTAAGAGGAATATGACATCCGGAAAGTTTTTAACGAAGGGTTATAATGTGCAGTACAACATTTCTCAATTTTACATTCAGAGTTTTAATAAACAGGGCAAGCTAAAATATAATTGTATAGCTGCACAGCGGCGAAATTGTAATGAGAGACTTTGAAACGTCGTTTAAACTGTATTCATTAAACTTTCAAAACTCGCGGAAGCAAAAACAGAATAAAATTCACGAATATATACGTACAAAGTTAATCCTTTTTACGATATTTTTCAACTTTATATAGAGAAACGAACACGCGTACAAGTTTAGACGAAATGAAAAAAAAAAAAAAAAACATTTATCATTTAACGCCTCCGCAAAATAATATTTTAAATTCCCCATACAGAAAAAAAATACCGCTCGCTCTAAAATCCTGAATCCAATTCGCCTGTATTTATCCCTCCGCAATATACGCACCTGCAGCGCTCTCGCTCTCACAATTGCACTTGCACGCGGTTTCTTAGTCTCCTGCGACGACCTACATTACACAGCGTGCATAAATTTCACTATTATACACACAACGGCGGCGTGCCCCGGAAAACCGGAAAATTATCCATCTCATCTCTCTCTCGCACAAATTAACGTCTCTCTCTCTCTCTCTCTCTTCCAGTTCAATTGTTCTCCTCTCTTTCTCTCTCTATCCTTTATACGAGCGTAAGCGCGCGTAGGCAAGTCGAGGAAAAGCGAACGCCCACACGCGCGCGTATACGAGGCTATAATAAATAACGCTCAAGTATAAGCGCGTGTCATTCGCATTCCGTCGCTTTTGCGGAATGAAATTCGAGAATCGAGCGAGCGAGTAGATGGACGCGAGCGATATTTCTTTGAGAGGAGGTCGATTGGTGTGTGCGCGCGCGCTGCCTGTCTGCCTGCCTTTTTCGTTATACTTTTTATCGTGGGTGGCGCGGTTAATGGGGTTGACGTTTGCGCAAGCGGAGAGTCTGTTGAGCTCGCGATTGTGTTCGGTTAACGAGGGGTTTGAAGGGGAAAAGGAGAAAGAATGAGATAAAATTTATATAATGATGGTCCGTGGATTATTATTATTATTATGATTTTTTTTTAATGGCCGTAACGACCGTCTTAATTTAATTTCTGCATTTTTTTTATTGAGCGAATAGAGCTATACGTTTTTATTATCAAAATACTTTTTCTTTAATTAAGGTAGAAGAACGTTTTGAATGATACGCTGTAAAAAGTCATCTCAAGTGTTAAAAAATGTATGGACTTGATAATAATTACTTCCCGAAATATTACAATTTCTTTTCTAATGTACAAGAAAGACACACCCAACGATAATTGAAAGCTTCCCTGTTCAGAGCGCTTCATCCACCTTGTAAACCTTGAATAAACAAGAATACGACCGGAGATAAATCGTTTGTATCCACTAGGAAGCCGGTGTATAAGATATATAGTCCCTCTTGGAGATAAATGGTCCGAAGTGTACGGCAGTTTGCTCTAATTAGCGAGCGCGGCGATTCTTATTCCTCTGCCATTTTTAAGAGCCGACACTTGGACAAAAATCAAACGTTGATTCCAAGCAAAAGATGTCACAATACCAAACTCGCGCCCCATTAAAGCTTCTCCTCAACACACAATAAACTTCCGGCCCATCAATCTTCGACTGTATACGCTCCAAACTATCCCTCGTCAAGATCATTCCATCAAACCCCCCAATCGACAGCTTTTTCCCACACTGCATCTACGAACGCACGTATATTTCAATCTGCCCCGCCGTAAAAATCCCGTGTCACATTGCGTCAACGTGGCCTAATAAAACCGCGCCATTATAGCGCTGACAACGAAGTATTTACAGGTTCGTATATACAGACGGATATTTTTTCAATTTTTCGTCGCGATAAAAGCAAACTGCTGCTGCCGTGCGGCAATAAATCTCGAATTTACATGCATGCTAGGAATGCATATTCAGCGCGTGTCGCGCACGTGGGAGTTTATAAAGTCTATAAGCAAGAGAGACAGTGGTGAAAATGAGGGGGGGGGGGGGGGGGAATTAAATGCGCGCGGACGAGGTAATTCGGGTCAGCCGCGCGCTGCGTCCGGTCGAAAAGTGCGCTCGCGGTTTCTTTATTGACGCGTCGGAGTGTGAGCGTGGGTGTTGAGTTGCATAAGTAGGGTCTCAATTTGCGAGAGGAGCGTATTATGATCATCGTACAGGCTGCAAAAATTACATAAAGATAAATGTTGTTCACATTTTTGTCTCGTAAAATAGTTTAAATGTAAAATAGTGGAAAATCCACTATCTATAAGATGTAAATTAATTACTCATTAACATCGAACCTTTCCAAAACTATTTAATAATGAGTGACAAAGAAATTCTATGGAATTATAAGATGTAAAACTCGTGCACTACCGAAATAGTGGGCATCTACTATTTTAGTAGTGTATATTAACTTTTTTTAAATAGCAAAATTTAACTATTTTTAAAAAATATTAATATACGTACACTATTAGAGCAGTGAATGTCCACTATTTCGGAGTGCATATTCACTATTTCAGCAGTGCACGAGTTTTAACTCTTAGATAGTGGATTTTCCATTATTTTATATTTAGAGAGTACGTATAGGGGGGGGCGTCGTTATTTAGTTTTCATACGCTCTCGTACTAAAGCGAGAATCGATTTATCATCAGAAGCCGCCGACGCCGCACAGTGTTCTATTTTGAAAAAAAATGGACAAAATGAAATATTTCGCAAACGGATATCGATAGCCGGATGAATCCAACTGCATTTTAAAGTTGAAGTAATGTACAATAAAGGAAAAATAGTCTAGTACTGATCATTTGACCCTGTGACCTTGGAAATGAAAAATTGAAGTCGAATAAATAACGTATTTTCGGCTTTTTCATTGTAGACTTTCTGGCTATCAATTTTTTCGATCAAAAAAATATGTACTCCTGTAGTGTTTGATGCAAGGAATTCGAATTTGATGTCAGAATTGTCCTATCGCACACCAATTTGTTTTTAAATCTGAAAACTCCATAAAAAATACGAAAAATTCACCCTGAAAAAATGGAGCATTATTGAGTAATTTCGACTTCAAATTCGGATTCAGCGAATCAAAATACATGGGGACATAAATACAAGTACAAAAATTTGTAGGTGCATATATGAATTATTAAAATTTAAGGGTTATTAAAAAATGGCATTTTTTACAATATTTTCATGCTCTTTAATAAAATTATATTAAATACAAGCGTTTGTGTACCCATGTATTATGATAAGCTGAATCCAAATCCGAAGTCGAAATTGCTCAATAATATTCCATTTCTTCCAGGATGAGTTTTTCGTATTTTTTATGGAGTTTTCAGCTTTAAAAACAAATTGCTGTGCGATAGGACAATTCTGACATCAAATTCGGATTCCTTGCATCAAACACTACAGGAGTACATATTTTTTTGATCGAAAAAATTGATAGCCACAAAGTCTACAATGAAAAATAAGACGGCGTAAAAATCTCTCCTCCCGTACACGAGACGTGTGTGTGTGTGTGTGTGTGTGTGTGTGTGTGTGTGTGTGTGTGTGTGTGTGTGTGTGTGTGTGTGTGTGTGTGTGTGTGTGTGTGTGTGTGTGTGTGTGTGTGTGTGTGTGTGTGTGTGTGTGTGTGTGTGTGTGTGTGTGTGTGTGTAATTTATTATTTTGAAGATCAACTTCGTCTAGTTTATCATCCTCAGACTGTTTCGTCATTAATCACCGACCCGCCTATCAATCTTGACTAACATAATGATACATACTAATACACACCCAACGACGCGTCTATCAATACGAAACCGTACAAAACACAGCTTATAATCCACTCTATACAGCCACCTTCGATTCGATAAATTACTTCGAACCCCCAATCGATAGCCACTTACAATCGTCATCGGCCCCGCAACTGATTGAACCGCTATTTCAACGTACATACGTATATTATATATATGAAGACCGTGACGCAATAACACACAACTCGGGCTTTTCACCCACTTTCGCAGCAAGCGAGCGAGCTGCTCTTTATTGGGGCTGATTCCGAAGCGCACCGCCGCCGTCGTCGTAAATATTTTATAATCAAGCGTCGACCTGATAAAGCGCCGCCGGCCTATACGCGAGAGCTTTATATACAGGGAGAGCTTCCTTTTCGTTTACTGCCGATGCCGTACGGAGTTTTTTATAGGCGAAGTGTTAATGTTGGATGAGAGAGAGGGCTATTCGCGTGCGCGGTTATACACGTTGATTTGCTAAAGTGAGTGGTGTAGATATAGAGGGAGGTTGGTTTCGTTAAAGTAGCACGATCGTTGATTAACCTTTACAAACGTATACACGCTCGAAAAGTTAAAAACGCCAAGTCTCGTAAATGTAATTAAATACAATTTTCCCCCTCTCTCTCTGCGAGACACCTATCCGGCGCTAATAATACCACCCAACTCACAAAGGCCACGTGCCACACGAGAGCGCAGCTGTACATCAGTATTATACGTATATTATGAAGAGACACGGAGATATATAAGTGAAATTTGTCCGATTGCCACGGGCGCGCGGCGGCGGCGAACTTGAAACAACAACTACCGCCAGACTTTTCACTTCGCCGCAGCGACAACGGTATAGAGCCGACTACATCTCGACCTTGCGTCGCGCCTAATGAGAGCCAAATTGCACTCGCGAGACGCTCGAGTACTGAGAGCGCGGGCCGAGATAAGATTGCCATCGAGAGCGAGTGTGCAGTGTTTGGCTGAGGGAAATGGTTGTGGGGGTTGACTTACGTGGAGAAGAAGATCGAGGGGGTTGTTGGTTGATGGGGGTTTTCACTCACCTGGAACAGAAAAATAATTGTATGGTTAGATGTGGTATTGAATAATGTAATAGAGAATTATGTTTTAATTTCAATAGAGTGACAATGGTCGCTTGTTAACTGTCAGGTTTGCAGAAAGATTTTTTATTCGGCGTGTTATTGTGATTGGTCGACGCAAGAGGATTACATGACATTTGACTGACGTATTTCAGTGTATTCCAACAGATTATGTGGATATACGTGCACACAATATTATAAGTGCTTTAATTCGATTTGTATAACATTGTTTCAAAAAAGCTTAAAAGGGAAAGATATTTGTATACGAATACGATATTTCTTCGCGAAAACGTCATAAATACCATAAAATTCCAAGTTTCCTGAAATCTGCTATCGCAAGAATTATTCACATGTTTCTCAACTACGATAAACCAAAAAACTCCAGAGGGGCAAAGCTGTTAAACTCCGCGCGCGAGATAACATTTGCCCGACTTCCGTTGGAAGTTTACGCCTTCATGTATAATAAGAAATATTTAAGAGGCTCGTCCGCGCCTCACAACATAAGCATACATCCACCATCGCGTTACACTTAGTGCGCACGCGCGCGCGCTTTCAAAATGTTTTGCCACGTCCGCACGCCTCCAGTATCCAAGTTTTCCGCGTTGGCTTTAACGTCAAATAAGCTCAAAAACGTATAATTACATGCTTATATGCATACACATACCTATGTGTACAAAACTAAATTTCATTTCAACAAAATAGCGTGTAACTGGGTCACACAGCGGCTAACCTATACTAAATACGAGCAGGAATTCAAAGTCCGACATTCCACTATACGATGAAGAATCGTTAGCAAGGAAGTTTATATGCGAACCCTCCAAGAATTCGCGCCTTCTTTATATTATACATATGCATAACGCACGCGGGGACAGTAGGTCACAACAGCAGCGGCAGCAGCAGGCCTGATATCCCAGTTACGCCGTAATTTTCGTATTCCGTTCTCGCCGTATAACAATGCCAGAGAGGAATAATAATAATGATAATAATAAGTCGCGGGAAGGGAGAGAGAAAGAGGGGAAAAGGAGCAAGTTTTCCCGATATCATTCTTCTCTCGCGCGAAACTCGCTGACTTTATAACCGCGATTCGCACGGCTGCGCGCTTTTCCAGATACTTTGGATCGATGCACGCAACTAAGAAAAAGAATAAGTCGTTTTGTGAATTTTTTGCTATTCGCATATGTGAATTCACGGTCGGATGGCATTATTTCGATATCTTTAAGCAGATTACGATGAAATGAGTGTCTATCTCTAGGTTTTACGATTACTGTGTCTATAAAAATTCATTCTATTAGTCATCTTCCGCCAGTTGAAATTCATTCTGATGTTTTTTTCAGATATTTCATCGGAATCCCGATATAAAAGAATAGTCGATTATGCGACGCTCTTAAAAATTACAGCCGCGGAGAGTAGCTGACGTCAGAGTCGCGCGTGACGAATTGAGGCGAAAGTAAAGCGGCGCGTACGATTAACATTTTAATTAATTGAAAAATGTAATATAAATGTTAACTAGAATTCCTGCCAAAGCGGATCAGTTTAATTATTATTAAAGCCCGTGATGGAAAGCGCGATGCGGATTTTAAATTTTAAATAATCCATCTACGCTCTGTCGTTTGTAAATGATTTTCGTTTTGATTTATATATATGTACGCCGTAGTTTAACTATACCGCTTTAAATGTAAATCCCAAATTATTTATGATCCATTGCCACTCTGTAAAATATATACACACACACACACACACACACACACACACACACACACACACACACACACACACACACACACACACACAGAGAGAGAGAGAGAGAGAGAGAGAGAGAACACATCGTACATATGAGTAAATCCACAATTAGTCTACACTTAGAGGGTTCAAAAAAAAAAATAAAATTTGAAAGCACACCTTCGCGACAAGTTTGTTCTCATTCTATAGGTCATACAATGTAAAAAAAGCTCGTGAATATTAGAAAACGGTCTTGTGACACTGTCCATTTTTTATATGGAAATTTAACATGGGAAAATGGACGAAAAGTATAGACACACAGAGAAAAGTGATTCCTTGCTACAAAGAAATAATTCATTTATGTCACGAAATAGTACATTTCGACACTGATGCGGAAGGTATTTTATACCACGAGCGCCGAAAAATCATACCAAAGTTGTGATTTTGAGGTTAGAGTGGTATAAAACTTATATGTTTGGTACAAATTTCCCATTCATTAACAGTTAAGAAATATGACTTTCCGAGATGTAGCTAAAAAGGTAGGTTAGGCACGTTGCAATCACGATTAGTATTGAAATCTTCGTACTTTATTTAGTTGTATATATTTGAACTGGAATTTATTCTATAAAACAATTGTATTTTGCATTCACAAGTTATGTGATTCACCTGAGGTACGAGTAACATATTATTTAGAAGTACTGTAGAGCACTACACCAGCGCAGCGGTAGTATATGGATTTCAAATAACCATTTCTTAACTGTTAATGAATATTCAATTGACTATATCCCAAATGAATATTTCTTAACAGTTAATGAATGTCATTTGGCACAAAGAATCACTTTTCTCAGTGCACTGATGATGAGCCAATAGTAAGCTTTTAAAGGTGTCAACAAATATTCCACAAAAAAGCGATTAAAGTAGAAGAAAAGAGCTTTAATTTAAGCTAAAGATCGTTAAAATCGATCGGTTCTGCGCAAAGTTACGTGCATTTGAAAATCGCAAAAAATGATCAAAAATGAGCGATTTTTCCCGAATCCACGTAATTCAATCATTTCTTTGATTGCTTCCCTGCTGGAAATCGTCCATTTTTCACCCATTTGTGAAACGATTTTTCTCCCATTTTCTAGTCATTTAATGGCGAGTTGACCGAAATCGCTAGAAAATGGCTAGAAAATGGGAGAAAAATCGTTTCACAAATGGAAGAAACATAGACGATTTCTACCAGGGTGTTTTATGGAATATTTGTTGGCAACAAAAGCTTACATCAGTGACAACTATTCGTCCATTTTTCCCATATTAAATTTCCATAAGAAAAATGGATTTTTTTCTAAAACGGTGTCACAAACCCGTTTTCTAATGTTCACGAGCTTTTTCGTGTATTTCATGACCTATAGAATGAGAACAAACTTGTCGCGAAGGTGTTCCTTAAAATTTTTTTCTTTTTTTTTTGTGTACCTGAGTGTAGCCAAATTGTGGATTTGCTCATAAACACAATCTTTATTAATCCTAAATAAAAATATAACAAAAAACACTCTAAAACAACTTTCCAATATTCCCGAAATCTCCCGAACCAAACCCCGCGCACAAACACTTTTACGATCGCGCACCCCAGCCACGCAGCCGCTGCCGCACCTGAGACACACAGCGCAGCGGAATCATCATCGCGCGATATTGCACCCCAGAGAGACACATCCATCGAGTTTCCTCTCTCTCCCTCTCTCTCTTTAACCCTATCTCTAGGCATACCGCGACGGCGAGATGATATCCCTCCCGACGTATCTCTACCTACCCCACGCATATATACGTGCGGGAAAGAAGCGTGCGCGCGTCCCATATCTGTCGCTCGCTGCGGCGTCGCCGGCGTGCAGGATCGATTCGCGCGGTGTACGCCCTTTTACCTCCCCCAGATATACGCCACGCGGCGCGCGCCGGATGCTATACGTGAGCTTGGAAGTCTCCTTTGTCTTGAAAGGGGGGGGGGAGGGAGAGAGAGAGAGAGAGAGAGAGAGAGAGAGAGAGAGAGAGAGAGAGAGAGAGAGAGAGAGAGAGAGAGAGAGAGAGAGAGAGAGAGAGAGAGAGAGAGAGAGAGAGAGAGAGAGAGAGAGAGAGAGAGAGAGAGAGAGAGAGAGAGAGAGAGAGAGAGAGAGAGAGAGAGAGAGAGAGAGAGAGAGAGAGAGAGAGAGAGGTGCATTAGCATGTTACGCGTCTTATCGGTGTAGGGTGACGGATGTAGGTGTCGTGAAGGGAGAGAGAGAGATGCGTGCTGCTGGTGGTCTGATAAGAGATGGGGTGGTGGGATAGGGTGGTACGGTTTTAATTGGTAATTTTAGATAGGTAAAGTCCTCGATTGTTAGAGGTGAATGTGTTTTAGAAGAATTTGTCGGAGCTTAAGTGACGATGATTGCTTTAACGTTGAAAAGAATATCTTTATAATTTTTTATTGCTTCTGCGCTTTATTTAATGATACACGGAGAGAAATTTTGTAGTGAAAATTACAAATATTCGAGGCAAAATTACCTTTTCTATGGTAATGGATGGACAGACTGACAATTTCAAACTTTTTACCAAAGTGCCTTGGTAAAATTTTTTTTTAGTTAATTTAAATTAAAAAAATTAACTTTTTTTATCTATATTAATGGATATATAGTATTTTAATATAGAAATAGAAACAGAAACAAGGATGAAAAAACATTAAACTGAACAAAAATTTTTACGGAAGCGGGATTCGATCCGACGATTTTTGGGTTGAGAGTCCGATGTTCTACCGACTGCGCCACGGAAGCTGTTACCAACAGTCATTTGAATCGCCGTTATTACTTACTGAAAATATGTGTATTGTTTTCATTTTAACGTCGCGCACGCCTCTAGTATCAATCTTCTGAAACACAATAATGCGCAGTGCGCATGCGCGAATACACAAATACCAGGTTATTTGGCAAAATTTATCATTTTTCTTAGTAAAAATTCTTAGGTTACCCTGTAAAAATGACTAGATCTCAATTTTTACCAGTGTGTCTGGTAATTTTTATTCCGATAATTTGGTATTTTTTTTAAGTGGTTATGGTAGTTTTTCCTGGGAAACTTATAAATTGTATTAGAAACCTGGGAATATCAAGGCTTTTGACAGTCTATCCATGCACTACCAAGGCACCTTGGTAATTTTTACTCTAAAATTTCTCTCCGTGTAGAAATAAAATGAGCTATAAGGAAGATTCTTAGCTGAAGCACCCAAGTAATTAAAATGATAAAAATGCTTATTATTTCATCAAAACTTATTACTATAAAAGAAGTTTATAATTTGATTAAATTGATTTTCATCAACGAGAATGCTTTCACATTACCATCGTGTCCTATACACAATCACGCATCGAGAATGTGTCTTATTAAAATCGTTCTCTTCACGCGCGCACGCGTTTCATCAAAATTTTCCCAAGCCAGGGGGAAGAAGAACACTCGGAAAACGCGGGGGAAAATTTTTAATGAAGCACGTAACGGAATTCGCGGTCGTCATCGATCGCGCCGAGAAACGCTGATCCGAGAGAAAATTTCATTAATCCCTGCTTCCATCGATGTTCCGGCCTCGCACACGAATCGGAATGCAAGACTGTACGTGTATAATGGAAGTACAGCAGCAGCAGCAACAGAGGAAAGATGAAAAGGTAGGAAAAATGTACAATCGCCAGGAAGGAATTTCCTGCTCGGATTTCAAATGTATTTTTTGTGAGAGAGTCGAGTGAAAGAAGAGCGAGAGAGAAAGAGACCGGAATTGCGTCAATGACGGTAATAAGGTGCCGGCAGAGGCAATTGTGATTTCCAGGAAATATACTTTTATTCTACAAGAAAAAAAGCTTCCTACAATAGCTACCATAAAGCTCATCCAATGATTTCCTTAATTATCATTATATCTTCGTCCAATCCATTTTCACACTCACTTCTCACCTACAACTCTCGAAAAACAACATCTCTGTCGTCAATCCAGCACCCCCACCCGGGAAAAACTTCCTCGCGCTGCACGTCCACCGAGAGAGAAGAAAAGAGAGGGAAAAAACAAAGGCATCTTAATTAATACTAACGAAGTTAGATACTCGGGCGACAAGGATGCGCGCAGCTGGGAAGGCTAAGGAGCGAGCGACTCACACACCCGAGATATGTATATATACGTCTACACACCCAACTTCTACTGCGCCGGCGGATCAATATATACGCGCGGCGGCGGCGGCGGTGGTTCGTGTTTTTTGCTACTTCGCGCCGAGAGGGATTAATAGTTTCCAGAAGACTCGATGATAGTGTAGTGCGATAGGAGCGGAGAGTAGTTGTTTCATTGCCGCTGGAATAAGATCTCCCTGGCTTTATATATACGAGAATTTTAAATTTAGCAGTAGGTCGAAAGTGTAAAATTAATTCAGTAGCTCCGGGGATAGAGTTTCTTTTGATGCTCGGTAGAGTGCACGTATATAGAGTGTAGTTTTATGCAGATATATAGTGGCGCTCATTGTTTCAGGTTTAGGATTTCGTAAGACGATTTTTATTTTTCTGTATAATACGTATATTGCCTCATGAGTCGCTGCTGCTTTTGTCTTATTACGGCTGCGTGCCCGAGAGATAGTAATACGTGCGATGTAAAGTACTTGTGTCATGCTAGACGAAGGGATTTAGAGTTTGCGAGCGTTTAAAAAAGAAGTCGATTGTAAGATCGGATTATTTCCCGTCGCAATCACGCGTGTACACACGTTAACTTCAATTCTTACTATTAACACATCCATTTCGCAAGCGTCTTGACACACCAACTATACATCAAATCACCAGCCATTATCATACCGTCAGATCCAAAAACAACCACTTCTAATTATAATTCGCACTCGCGCAACCCGATCCTTAGAATTTCCCGCGCCCTTGCATAACACACCGCCACCTCCGCGTATCTCTACTTCTACCTTCGAACTATAACCATAGCCTCTCCGTAAGCCAACACTAATCGCCTTCCCGTTGCGACATCAGATCCGTGCGCAAATGACGAAATACCCATCGCAAATACGAGTACTTATATATACATCTCGCGAACGAGGCGTGTGCAGTGTCTGTCGCAAACTTGACCCGCGCGGCCTTGACTGCAGGAAAAAAGCAGAGCGCGCGAGAGAGTCGTAAATGGGCGCGGAAGTGGAGCACGCGAGGCGAGGAGAGTTGAAACGTCACGTGTCAGAGATGCGCTTTTCTCTCAGAAGTATAGAGAGAAAGAGTAATTTTTCGAGGATGGGTTATCCCCGCGCGCGTGAGTTATCGGCAAAGTTTGCGAGATGGAGCTTTGGGGATTGGTCGGAAGCGAGAGAGAGAAAGAGAATTGGAGTTGCGCCGGGGCCGGATTGGGTCGAGGAGAATTGGCGCGGAAGGACGAGGCGGTAAATTTAATGCACGCGCGCGTTTTTTTCTTTTTTTCGCGAAACGCGGTTTATGTAATGGTTTGGTAAGTGCGTCGGAAAATGGGAATGCAAAGTTATGCTGCATTTGCTTTATCTGATTCGTTTTTTCAGCGCGAGTTGTGTGACTTTTATCTTTTTCGTTCTACTTGGGTATTACATTCCATTGTCTATTCTGCGCGTAAACTAGTTAAGTGAAAAAAGCAAAACATTCTATTATCCATCCTACTAACATGTTTTTGTTTTCGAAAAGAAAACGGATTGCCTGTCGTGTTATTCATTTCAAAACGCGAGCTTAGCTGCAGTTCGGATTGACAGGTTGGAAAAACTATATTACTAAAATTAATAACATAATTTTGTTATGTTTTCAGTTTAGTTATCAATTAATTTCTAAAAAATACTTAATACCTGGCGTATATACATAATGATAAATGATAATCAAATAACTGCTAATAAATAATATTCAACGCACTCGGCGTACAAAGATAAGCCATAATTAAATAATCCGCTTAAATATTTACTTTGCCTTAATATTGAAAACAAACGATCATCAGTTCTCCTATCCACAACACCGAGCACATCCAACTAATTAGCGCAAACACGTTCGCCCGATTAATTCATACCTCGAAGCAACTACTTTTTACCTCAACGACAAAATACACATAATCACCTAACCAACGTCCACTCCTATGTACAAAAAAGAAGCCCACACTCCGCACCTCGCACCTCTATCACACGCGCCGCGCAATTTATACATCCTCCTCTGTTCTATACATATATATAACGCAACTTCACTCTCACTCTCGATTTCCCTGTTCGGGCCGCGCGGGGGCAGCTCTCCCACGCGCTTCTCCATAATTTTCCAACGCGCGCGCGAGAGGGAGAAGCTAATCGATCGAGCGCACACACGCTCGCCGTTTAAATCGAGGCCGGCGACTGGCGAGTATTATAAGCTGGCTGGATGGGTGGGATAGGTATCAGGAGGTAATGGGCGCCTTTGTTGACGTGGTTTAGGAAAATTGCACGGTGCGTGCTATTGGAAGGTTTCTAATATGTCGGTTCGTCGGAGTATATTGAGGATTTTTTTTCGCGTTTTCGTGTTGTGGAGGGTTTGAGCTGTACGAGTGCGAAGTTGTATATTTATTTATTGTATCGTCTGCGTTGACTTCTTTGATGTTAAACTTTATAATAGATGGGATAAAAAGTAGGTTACGCAATACGCTAGTTATGGTTACATTCAAATTTTAAATTATATACGCAATAAACGCTTTTTACGTAAATTTTATATATATATATATATTAAAAAGAGATTTATCCATTTCCCGCAAAACCACATAATATTCGCATTATACCCAATTAGACAGCGCCCAGTATCTTCTAAAAGAATTAACACTCTCGAAGAAGTTCCTTAGCTCCCTCGACCCGAACTTCCACCTTCTTCCTTTTTTTTTTTTTATTTTATCTGATCCGCAAACACCACCTTAATCGTCCCGCAATACCCATCGTCCTTTTTTCCCCTTCGCTTCCTTTTCACCGCGCCGCACACTTTTATTGCAGTCCAACAGCAGGGTTAGGACAAAATCCGCGGGGGATTACTCGGCATTCCGTTAAAGAGAGCGCGGTAATGCGATTCCCCGATAAAAATAATATATAATATACTACGCGCTCTTTCTCACTCGCGTATGTATACGTATGTACACCCTCTGGCCTTTAATCCAACGACGTCGACGGCTACACAGCGCCGGCTTATTCGGCCTCCATTGTGTGCTCAAAGGTCGTGCGAAATGGGTCGCGCGCGTGGGAAAATTTTCGTCGTTCGAGAGAGATATTCTTTTTTCTCTCTCTCGTTCGTTCGCGCGTGCAGCTAGCTTGACAGTTTTACACGCTACACGTGCAAGTTGTGTGCCTCGAGGTATACTGTAGCGTTGTTTCGGGTCGCCTCGCGAAATTGCTCGGGAAATTCATGCTGCGTTCGCGACGCAATGTGTTTTCGGTATGAATGGAATTTTTGCGACCGCGGTGAAGTAATTTTTATAGGAATGAATATTCTCTCCGATAGTGCGACTAAATGTGCGTTTATGTTTTTCTGTGATAAGAGTGTTGTTTCATAAATTATGAAAGAGTATGTTGGGCAAAAGTGGAGATAGTCGACGTATCTCATAAGCACGATATACTATTAATAGTAAATGCTCGATAAAATGTAACGAAAAAAGAAGCCATCATTTTTCAAAATAATACTCTGGAAAATATAATGTATTTAAGAACCACACCTCACCCCGCATAATTAATCACTTCACGCCCAACCATATCCCCATATACGAGCTAATTAATAAAACGCGCATCACAGTGCAGCCCCTCATTCCAACCTCTGTACACAAAAACCAGCGTCGACACCTCCGCGCGATCGCGGCAAAAAAGCCAAGCAAGTAAATGGAACAAAACGGCGTCGTCGTCGCTCGACGCTTCCGGCGTTGCGAGCGGCACGACTACGCGGTTTCTCTTCCGAGAGAGAAAGAGCTTTTTTGCTCGTGATCTCGGACACGAGGCGCTTCGCGCGGCGGCGATCCGGTCGATGACGCGCTTACACAATTATATATACGGGGGCACGAGGCGCTACTTCGCGCTCGCGCGCGAGAAAGATCGTCGTACTGTACTCTCTAAAGTTGAATTAGTGAAAATTGCTCCACCATTTCAATTAGTAGAAAAAACTACTAATTTATTAGTGAATATTCACTATTTCATTAGTGGTTGTTTAAAAACTACTAATTAAATTAGTAAAAACTACTAAATGAAATAGTGAATATTCACTAATAAATTAGAAGTTTTTTCTACTAATTGAAATGGTGGAGCAAATTTCACTAATTCAACTATAGAGAGTATGATGAGTGCAGCGAGATGGTTTCTGTACTTCTTTTATATACAATATTATATGTGTGAGTTTTAGTATTTATTTGTAAAATATTACGTTGTACGGTAAATAATATAAATATAATTCAGGTGTATAAGGTTAAATAGCATCCATATATAATCGGGTATAAAGAAGAAAATTACATTTTTAGGAATATACAAATCTTTCTTCCCGCCACATTTCCCTATACACACGATCGCCCATAAATCGCGAAAATATAAATCTCCCGTATATACGACAGCGCTGTATCGGAAACTTATAAAATATTCCCCTCTTTCTCATTTCCCGGCACCGCAATCCCACCGCGGGCGTCTTTCAGCATCTATACACATCGACCACGTCTAACCACCGCCTTTAACCTCCCCAATACAGCCCACCACTCGATCCCCCCTCTAACCTCGTAACTCCGACCACCTTCTTTGGCTCCCGCGAAAGCATAAAACACAACATAGGCGGAAACGCCGCGCCGACACGCGACTCCCTCCCCCGCACGCATATACGTCTATGCACAAGGCGCGGTAGAAAAAGAAAGCGCGAGGTGTACTTACTGCTCTACTGCGGCGCAGGTAGTAGCTTTAAAGTAAAGAACGCGGTGCCGCGCGCGCGCGAGGAAATTGGCGCGACGCCCGAGCGAGAGAAGGTGAACCCGGGGAGAGGAGCTTCTTTGATAGCTCAGCACAGTGGGCGAAATGAAATCGTAGAGGTGGAGGGGGCGGAAAAGTCGGCTCTCTGTCTTTGGTGCGAGATTGAAGTAATAAAAATGGACGGGCGGATTGCCCGGGGCCGATAAAGCGACGCGCGCGGTTTTGAAAAATGCTGGCGAATTTTTTTCTCTCTCTATACGGGAAAGGGAAATTGAACTGTATATACGCGGTCGCGTGGTGTATAGTGAGTGATTTCATCGTGGCGGAGAGACGGTTTTTATTGGTGTTCGCGAGCTGTGACGCGTGTGAAAAAAAAAGAAGCGTTTTGGAAAAATTCGTGGTGAAGCGATGTTCGCGTCGAACGAAAAGGCGAATTCGCTGCGATGTGTGTTATATACATGAGGAATACGGGATGGGAAATCGTTGTATTGGACAAATGCTCATGGCCAGTATTTTTTTTCGTACTAAATATATTTCGCGTACCGTTCGAACATAACAACGTATTACTCTGAACCCTAAACCAACGAATATAAACAAAATCTATTGCACCTACCATATTTATCCCAGCCCATATCAATCAATCACACTATAAACCTCGCCACCGCCTCTAATATTAAACCGTTTAATTTTACAATTTCCCCGGACATTAATACGCCGGCGATCGATGCCGGCCCGACTAAAGACGCGACGCAGCAGCATCGAGCCTCGTCCCTTTAAAAATAACCTCTCTCTCACTTCCATCCCTCCTCTCAGCGGCTTATTAACGATTTCTCGCGCCCCAATTAACTGAGATACGATGCGCGCCACCGACAGAGAAGAGAGCGAGAGTCCGTGTAGCTGACCCGGACGCCGCGTGTATTACGGGAATTAAAAGCAGAGAGGTTGTAGTTGCTTCGACTTTTTCGGTGGGGGGTTATTAAAATGGAGATGAAAGGGTACAACGCTACGCGAAGTTTTTTGAGGGGTATAGTATTATACAAGGTTTCATTTTTGGAGGGAGAGAGGTAAATGGATTTCAAAGTGGCCTGTTGGTGGGTGAATATTAATTATTGCCAGAATACAACGCGTTATTAATTAATGAGGATGATGGGATGAGCCGGTGGAATGTGAATAATAAAGTTTCGGTTGTTTTGGAGGGTACAACATTCATCGCGAAAGTTCAAAGTATTAAAATTACATGAACGCGCTCGCGCCTCGCGTATAACTCAATAATATTTCATTAAAAATAACCGCTTATTTTTATGCCACCACGTAAATAACCATCGATCTCCATCATCATAAAACGGCCCTTTACGCGCCTTATCTCATCTCCATACCCATCATCCAGCTCCGCACTACTCCGCGTTCAAAAACACCCTCCGCCCTTGCTGCTCTTTCCCACCGCTGCTCGACGCAAAACAAACGCTGCTACTCTCTGCTCTCTGCTCTCGACTCGCGACTCCTAAACGTCAAAAGATAAGAGAACGAGAGAGAGAGAAAGAGGCCCTAGCATAGCATAGCTCCCCCTGTAACAAATAGCCCCCATTTTAATGCAAACGACGGCGAAAAGCTCGCGTAGAGTGTGATACACTCGCGCGGCCCTTTAATCTCGCCCGAGTGCTCTGTGTATATCTGGGTATGTATTTTACGTGTGCGGGCGAATGGAATTACACGGAGGCGGGCTGATTTGTCGGCCGGCGCTCGCTTTTAATGCGTCATAATGCCCCGGAATTTACGGCTACGTAATGCGGTAGACTACGCCCGAGCGTGTTTATGAAGACAGCCGCGGTGGTGAATGTGTAGAAGGTTTGTAGGGGGGAACGGGGGTGTTTGAGATGCGATAAATGTGATAGAGGATACGGCGTGGTGTAGTACGATGCGACCTGAGCTGCAGTTAATATTCGACGGGTATGGGTTTATATGGAGCAAATCGATTGGTGTATCATGGGGGCTATCGATGGTATTTTTAGTGGGAGAGAGAGAAAATGGTATTGGTAAAGTATAAAATACTCTATTAAGGTAGTTCCTCAACATTCATGAAAATGGGAATAAGACACCAAACAATTCTATTACAATCTTTAATAAACAAAGAATTTTTACAATTTTTTTTATGTACGTTGCCGACCTAATTTTCAAGAAAAAAATTATTGAAAATGGTTACTTTTACATTGAGAGTAAGTGAGCGCTATATAACCCATAACTGGAAGTAATAGTATTACTTTATAAAAAACGGGACTTCAAAAAGAAAAACATAGCTTAAGGGGGCTAGACACCTTTTTTCTCTGAAATAAGAAGTCACATTTTAATACATAAATGTAAACTAATTATACTTTTTACATATAAAAGTGGATATATTTACCTTACCTTAAAACTTTCTCCGATGGGCCTTTTATGTGGTCCAGAACCATAGTCATCGATGAAACAAGTTTTTTCACTATCCGTAAGCTTTGAAATTTTCCTGTGGATGGATTGACTCCAGATTTGAACTAAATTACTCCTGAATAGTATAATTCTCATATGAGTGTAGGGATTTAGGATTAAATGTCGGAAAAAATTTTTACATCAGAAAAATTATGAAAAAATATAAAAAATTTTAAAAAATTAAAAAAAAAACTCTTGAAAAACAGCACAATTTTTTTTTCTCATTAGATCAAAAATCCCTACACTCATATGAGAATTATACTATTCAGGAGTAATTTAGTTCAAATCTGAAGTCAATCCATCCACAGGAAAATTTCAAAGCTTACGGATAGTGAAAAAACTTGTTTCATCGATGACTATGGTTCTGGACCATATAAAAGGCCCATCGGAGAAAGTTTTAAGGTAAGGTAAATATACCCACTTTTATATGTAAAAAGTATGAAATAATTAGTTTACATTTATGTATTAAAATGTGACTTCTTATTTCAGAGAAAAAAGGTGTCTAGCCCCCTTAAGAAAGATGAAATTCGGCTCTTTCTTTTGAGTTTATCAAATATGGTGTCAAGCCGAGCTTTTTAAAAAGACATGAATGATTATAATCATAAATAGCAGACGACGAGTGCAAGAGAGATAGAACGATCCCCATGGTATAGTTTGTGCTCTCGTTGAGCGCACATAAACTATAACGCGTTGATGAACCACCTTAATTTAATCACTGTATATTAAGACCACTTAATATAACAGTAATCTTTTCGAAATTCACTCCCAAGACCGGAACTAGCAGTAGAAACAGACGAGCACGGCAAGAGTCGCAGTTTCCGTTAACTTTAAAATCTCATTCTCCATTTTGGATCTTATACTTTCCAGCGCTGCACCTCTAACTTTTAAATATCCCTTTTACATTTATCCGTAAATCACTCTTACTTTTTCTTCGTCTAAAACAATCCGTGGCAGGCTCAAATCCTTTCCCGTCGCACTAATTGCATCTTCCTCCTCTAACCCACCACTCCGAAATTAATTGCGTTAACCTTGATTTTCACGCGTCGAAAGGAAGCGCAGTAGTGCGAGTACGACCGCAGCGGCAGTCCGGAGAGCCTCTTCAGCGCGCGTCATCGATGGCACTCGAGGGACAGCCCGCCGCGCGGCCCTTCACGAGTGCGAGCGAGAGGGCGGAGGAGGCGGTTACGCGAGGTGGTGAATATATATTTTTTTTTTCTTCTTCGATTTTAGGTGCGGGGGTAGTCTTGAAGTGTGCGCGGTCGGTCGGAGGTGTCGTTTAAGTACGAGTGTTTAGAGGGGAAATAGGTCGGGTGTGTGTTTTTTCGTTGGTGTGGATGGATATGGAAAAATGCTGGGTTACATAAAAACAGTTTAAGAGAAAAATGATGTGGTCGATTTACTTGTTTTAATTAAATGCGGTTGATTGTCGGGTATGTGGGCTGGTAATTATTAATTCTGCTATATGTATATATAAACGTTAAAGACGGAATTAAGTGCTCGCGCGTGTACTCGGGCTATGTGTATAAGCGTCATTCGAGGATATAATAGCGAAGCATATAATATAAGGATAATCAAAAGTTATATTATATTACAGCTGAAACTGGAATACTTAGGCGACGACTACTTAGCGACTTTGCACTGCGTGCGCGCGAGCGAGAGAGAAACTACTCTCTCTCTCTCTCTCAGTTTTCTCCTCTCTCTTTGCTTAACAAATTTCTCCTCGCCGGCAAAAGGGTAAACACTTTCCCGCTTTATTGTTGTCGTGTATACTTACCCTCGGCAACGGGATTTCACGACGGTGGCGCGAAAAGGAAAATTCTCTCGCGCTTGTTCGCGGAAACGAATAATGCTTGTTGTAAAGGATCGAGAGAAAAAGAGAGACCTTACACTGCTTTGAAAAAAGCCATACATAAAAAGAAATGAAATTTTTCTTGTACGACGTTTCCATCTCCAATAAAGCAACCTACTCATATACACCCTATACAACTATATATACATAAAATTTCTCCATATAGGCACGATATAAATCTTGGCCTTCCCTCACCCCAAACCGCGGCCATCGAAAAACTTGTCTCTTTTTCTGATTTACGACCTACTCCAACAAACTCGTGTATATTCGAGAAAAGAAAACCCTGACACCAACCGCAACCCTTATATTACTCAATTCAATAAAAAAAAGAAATCAAATCTACACATCACACACTACCATTCCGACCTTACACATTTCCATCGATCGCCCCCCACACACAGAGACAACGACACCTTTATCCCTCGTCCCTACATCAAAAAAATCACGCGTATATAGAATCGAATCCTTGTCCCACTCGAGACTCCCGAGAATCACGTACTCGCGCGCGCGTGCTATAACGGCCGCGCGGATGTAACGTTATGCTAAAGACTCTCCGCGCGCTGCACTTTTGTTTTTTGCATTATGGATGGGCGTGACGACGCGCGCCTCCGCCGCGAGCAAGTTCAAGCGCTCCTTCTTCCGCAGTACGTACGTTATATATCAGAATTGCCTCTATCTCTCTCGTTGCGCGTGAGCGTGGAGAATCGATTTCATTCATGATGCGCGCACGGGGGCCCCCTCCTCGGGAGCTGCATTGCTTTTAAGTGATTTGATTAGACGCGTTTAAAAATTCTTAAAACATATTTGAATGTATAAACTTTTCTTTTTCTTGAAAATTGTTGGCAGTTTTTCTTTTGTCACCCGATAAGGCTTTTATAGTAGGAGAAACCGTGTCGGTAAAACACACACCACGAGTTTTTACCGCACGCCCGCGCGCGGTCGTTGGAAAATTGCGGGACAGCTATATATGTACACTTATTCATGCATGCAGACACGCACACGCGTACACCACGACGCATGAAAATTTTATTGATAAGAGAGGTAATACTTTTGCGTATAGATTACGGTGATTTACGGCAGGGAAAAGCCAACGCTATATACATCCTAGCGGGGCAATGAAAAATATTTATATTCGCACCGTTCGAGCTTGTGCGTAAAAGTCCTTCTAAGTAAATACCCGTGTAGGCAACTCGTAAAGCGGCTTTAATAAAACGGAGACTCCGCGCTCAAGATAACGGCGCTTAATTTTACGAATCGAAAAGAAAAAACAACCTCGTCACCTATTCCAGCCGCTGATTCGTTATTTATACGAAACATCCTCGAGAGCTTTCGTTCATCTATACACGGATGCATATTTCCACCTCCCGCATCTTTCGAAAACTCCAGTCGTTATCGATTATTCAGCATAACCACCGCCACCTCCTACCTGTACGCAGTCTATCGCTGACATGTATGCCGCCGTAGTCTCGAAAACCTCGGAGATCAGCGCGAATCTCTATCTCTTGCACATCACACTCACACACTTATCCCATATCTCTCCCTCTCACGATCTTCTCTAGCGCTCGCGAACTACATATATATAGGTACACCGGCGCCGCTGCGGGCCGCGCGCGCGTGGGACCGACTGAGAGTAGATTTCGCGCGCCAAGCAAGTGTATATTTGCATGTGCCATCGTCGTCGTCGTCGTCCTGGATACAGCCGAGCAAAATAAACCGAACTTTGGCCCCGCGACTGGCGCCCGGGGGTGGGGGTGAATAAGACGAGAGTCGCGAGCTTTCTTGACGCGGGTTCGCAAGGGGACGACGACGGACGTGTAGACACGTGGACGAGGGGAAGAAGAGTTGGTCAAGTGGTTGAGATAGAGATGGTGTGCAGATGATGGGTACTTTTGTTTGGGGATATGCTTGGGTTGTTATAGCAGTGTAAATGTTGGGGTTAGTGGAGGATGTAATAGGATGTGCGGGTGGATGAAGTTTTTTGTACGCATGTGGGCAGAAAGTAATTTGCTGAACTATATACCATTTTACGACGAGAAACCTTTTAATTTAAAAAAAAGAAATAAAAAAAATCCAAGCGCTACAAAAAAGTGGCTCGTATGAGAAAACTTCTTTTCGCGAAAATATGCGCACGAGGAATATTCGCGGACGAGGATTTATTTCTGCGTATATATATACGGGAGAAAAAAGCTGCGGGCAATTCAAAAGTAATTAGGACGCGAATATTATATATTATATATTTTTTTTTCAAAGAAATATATTCAGTGTAACGCGACATTACAGAATAACATTTGCTCTTAATGATCGCCAGTTTTATTGTTTCCAACATTCACCCTCTGCGCCTGTCATTGTGCTTTATTTCACTCCGGTTTCGCGAAATGCTCCAATTACGCAAACAGACTCGTTCTGTGTATGAAGCTAGTTTTCATTTTTATTCAGCCGAGCGAACACTTGTCGGGCTAAACGGTGAAATTGAAAAACTTCAGTGCACTTTTCATGCTTTCTCCCCCTTACTTACTCAACTGCGAAGTTTTATTTACTCCCGCTCCAGGATCGCGTATTACACGTCGTAAAAAGAAGTCCATTCTCAATTTTCCTTATATTTGATTTTATTACACGCGAATGAAGCTTTACGACTGTTCGGAGTATTAAAACCCGGTGCAATTCGAGATAATGGATCGAGAGCTATATTGCAGGACGCGATAATTAAATGCCTGTTAAATGAATCCTCGTGAAGTTTCTTTTATTCGTTGGTTATATAGAGAAGAATTTCATTGAGCAAGCGACATTTTCTACCATTTAACCCAATTTCTAGAGATGGCAAGTTAAGTGCCGAGTTCTTGCGATCACTTCGCTGCAACTTCTAATGACGTATTTCAGTTTACATCCAACCTATTACATCATTATATTTTCCTACAACTAAATAACATTATACAATTACCGTTTATTTCCCTTAAAAAAAAAAAACCTCTTGCAAAATTTTTCCCACGATTCAATGCAAATCCCTCAAATTTCCCTATCTTTCACGCGACCCATCCCATATCTCCCCGAAAAGAAAAATCCCACCATTAACCCTTTCTTTCTCTCTCTCTCTCGCTCACAACCCAATTCTCCCCCCACGTTTATTTATCGAAACGATCCCTCCTCCAACGACGGAAAACGTCCCGGCCCATAAAGCCACCCCTCGGGCTAAACCTTCCCGCTTCTCTCTCTCTCCTCAGTATATACCCGGGCCACTTGATTACACTTGCGCGGGCGCGCGCGCGCAGGTCGTTGGCTCGCTCGCGTGCTCGCACGCACGGAAGAACGCGCACGTGTCGAGTGGTGCAGTGAAGAGTTTTTTCTCGCTACCGAGAAGGGCCGACACTAGCGCGGCAAAGTGTTACCTTGGTATTTTTTCGTAAAAAACGAATTCGCATACGCTCTCAATTAAAAGATTCCGAGAACGTCGTACATATGTATGCATATGCGCAAAAAATAGCAACGCTCTTAATATCGACGATTCCGGCATTATATATACGCGCGTATTTTTACATAGGAACTAGGGCACCACGCGCGACGACCCTCAACATTTCCACATTTTCCCCATCAAAAATTCATCGCGAAAACATATCGTTATACGCACGCACAGACATACACTCGTGCGCTCATTAATCTCCGCCCCGGCCGTTACATACTAGAGCCAGCACATATATAGCCGCCGCTCGTTCTCGTAACCCCCAGCGTCCGCGGGGAGAAAAATATGCCAGTGTTTTAAATCGATGCCCCGCCGCCGCGTACTCATGAATAAACCATCCCTCCGCCACGGAAAATTATAAGCTCGCTATATACTCTCGCGCAATGTCTTTGGGCGAACGTGTTATAGTACGCTATATATACATCAGCGGGATTTCTGGATCTGAGAGGAGTTCTATATACAGACACGCTGCGATTGATAATGATGGGCGTACGTACGTATATATACCTAGCTCTCTCTCTCTCGCTCTGTTTGCCGTGTATCAATAGGATCGAGTTAATTGGCCGCAATCGAATGGTCGGGGCCGCGATTGTTCGTTTCGACGTTCGCCCGCGTGTTTACTCGACCCAGAATATAGTATATGCGGAAACGTAACGCGGTCGCACGTGTATATATTCGATACACTATATACGCATTAATATCGTCTTCAATAATCATATCCCTTGTTATAATTAATTAATTAATTAATCTTATTAAAGCTTACGCGAATATTACATAATCCAGCAAACGCGTAATTATATATATAACATGCTTGTTAAAACACGAAACTTTGAAGCCGCGAAATTTGTAACGCAATCCCCAGCGGAATCCAACGCGGAAATAGAGTCGTGGGCGCGCGCGAGACACGACGACGCGGAGGGACGCGACGCGGAGGCCCTTACGATCGCGCGCGCATTTGCTTTGTAAATCAGCTGCGCGCCGCCGCCGCCGCCGAGGCGAGTGGCTGTGAATTAGAAATTTTATGCCCCGCGCGTTTATACGTACGGTACGCGGCGGGTATTTACTAGAACGCGTCGCGCATAGATTGTGGGGTATTATTGTAATTCGTTGGGGATAGCCGCGCGCTCTGTGCGGTTTTGTGGAGTGTGGTGAGGATTTAGTGGAGTGTTAATAATGTAGCGGGTTGTTGTTAAAACGTGCGATAAATCTCTCGTTTTTATCTATTGCGAGCTCTTGTACAAAAAATGCCGATACTCGAGTAGAAAAATGAAAACGAGGTAAACAGCTTCAACAAAAAAAATTACTCAACAAAGATAACAGTATAACTATATACATGTCAATCGAGGTTTGCCCTCTGGAAACTACATCCACGTATATAGACACACCGGTCAACTGTCTCAGCTCTATTACTAAAGCGTTTCTGGCTTTCCCCTACGGACCTCACACGTCGCGCAATACAACCCGCTGTAAAACCGATGCCAACCCTCAAGAACCGCGAAACGCCCTAAACTAAGCCACCGCGAGGTAACCGCAATCGCCGCATCGCGCGCCGGGCCAGCATCACGCACAACAAACTCCTCTCCGCAGCAGAGAAACATGCAGTGCAGTCTCGTCGAATTTCCGCGTGAAAACTCCGCTGTATACGTACATACAGTATAGCGCCAGCCAGCAAAGGTCTCTCTATCGATTTTGTCGGGAGTTGCGCGTGTGAGAGGGAGGGTGTGAGGGTGAACGAGAGAGGAAAGCCCTTTTCCTTTCCCTTTTCGCGCCTCGCTCGCATGAATATAAGGGAGGAACGAGAGAGGGACTCAGCCGTGCGGTACATTAATCAAAAGAGCGGAGGTATCGATGCTTTTGGGGGCGAGACGTTTTTTTTTTGAGAGGGGAAGGGTGTTTTTTTACGTTTGCCGGGTCGAAAGTTCGACGAGGAAGAGCGAGCAATTAAAAGGAGAAAATGTGTGTGTGTGTATATATACCGAAGGGGAGAAGAGAAGTATATATAACGGGAAGCGAGAAACGAGGTTTGACATTAAAGATTCATTCAATTTCTCGAGACTTCCTCCGTCTCCAGGAGCCGCGTGTGCATGTATAATGAATATGCAAGGATTCGATAAATGTTTCAACCCCGACTTTTAACTCTTTCCTCTCCCGCTCTCCTCTCACTTAGAAATTTTCAACTCCTTCCGTATACGAGACTCTACCTCTCTTACGAGTGGGCGTTGGAAAACTTCTCTCGCCGAGCGCGCGCACGTGTACCTTTTATCCATGCAGCACATTAAAACTTCTAACTCGCGGAGCACAGCCAGAAGGACAAATTTCCCTCCTCTCAGATAGGGAAAACATCATCGCGCTATCGATTACGACAGTGCGGGTCACATCCCCATTCTCCTCCTCGGAAGCCATTGTGCGAATTTATAGGTATGTATACATTTAAAGGATCGAGCGCCAGCGCGTACAATACATGTCTCCCTTTCTCTCTCCTCCCGCAGGAGCGCAGACTACTATTACTCGCTGGAGTTGTGACAAGCGCGAATCAATAGCGGGACAATTGGGTCAAGGGCGCGTGTCGTCGTCGTCGTCGTAAGTTGTAAGTTATAACCGCGGCGATGAGGATGATGGTATGCGCGTGTGTCTCAGATGCTGTTCGTCACAAGTATGGCGAGCAGGAATATGAGAGTTTAAGTGTTTAGAGGACACGTAGACACCGGTGTAAGAAGACACTGAACCATACTTAGTCGAAAAAAGTGCGCTTCACTCGACACTACAGGGAGAAGAGACAGCGAAAATTACTCGCTCGCTTCTACTCGGCTCCCCTACGTACGTGGGCGGCGCATTACATAATTTGCTTCTTGAGCGACACTGATGCGCCTCCTCCTCTCACCCTCTCTCTTTATATACCCACACAGAAGCACACAACACAATGCACCGTCATCTCCGGCGTGCAGGCCAGCCAAATCCAATCAAGCCCTAATCTCCCCTCCTCGCACGCTCGCGCGCGGCCGACGTCAACAGCTCTTCGGGGGTGCCCCTAGTGCCGCCGGCGCGAAGAAAAAAACCATCGATACCCTTGTGCACGGGAAAACATAAGTTGAGAGTATGGGGGGAAGACACGAGAGAGTTACGTATAGGGGGTGGATAACGTACACGCGCGCGCGGGCGTTATGTAAGTAGAATTGGGGAAAGCTTTGAAGTGAGAAAGAGGGGGGAGAGAATATAACCGTTTTTATGGAATTAAGTGCCCTTTTCCGGGTGCCTGCGCGCGCGTGTCCTAATTCCACGCACGGGAGGCGCGGACGATACATTATCTGAACGGGCCCCCGGAATCGATACAAATTAGACTCGAGCTAAGCCCCGCGACTCGCAGGACGATATCCCCGGGTAATCGGCGGCCGTATCCCGAAAATCCCCTGTGCTTTTTCATTGCGGTCGCGAGGGAATGAATCGGCCTCATTGTAGAAGCCCCGCCGCATTCTTTCTTTCCTTCCCTCTCGCTCCGCTAGAATAAACGAGGCTTTTTCCGCTCGGATTCTCTCTGCTCTCTCTCTCCGTCGAGCAATCGATACACCGCGCGTACATGTATATTCCGAAAAGCAGATAATAGATATATGTGCTTGTACCTTGACGAAGTGCAGGTTCTCCTTGTCGAGGAGGAACTCCATGGATTTGTGTGGCCGCTGGTGCTGTCCAGCGGCTGCCGCTGCTGCTGCTGCCGCTGCTGCAGCCTCGCAGGCCGCCTTAGCCCTGTGATGATGATGGTTCAGATGCTGCTGCTGCTGCCGCGACTGCCCATTGGCCGCTCCGCCTCCCCTCTGCTGGCAGCAGAGCGAGCCATCGTCGTCCTCCTCGTGCTCCAGCTCGCAGCCGGCGTCGTAGTCGTCGTCGTAGTCGTCGTAGCCGCCGCCGCCTCTGGCTATCGACAGCGACAGGTGCGGCGGCTGCCTCGAGTGATGATGATGGTGATGATGATGCTCCAAGTGATGGTGGTGGTGGTGGTGGCCGTTGTGGTTGAGATTCAGGAGGCTGCGGGCCTTCTTCGCGGCCGCCTCCTCGTCGGGCGCGTCGAGGTCCGTCTCGAGGAGGCCGGCTGGCCGATGATGATGATGATACTGCTGCTGCTGATGATGATGCTGCAGCAGCTCGGTGCCCCGGCGCTGTGGCTGCTGCTCCTGTGCGAGCATCGCGGCGCGCGCTTTCGCCATCTCGATGGCCGCCGGGTTGCCAAGGTCCGTGGCGGCGCGTCTGCGCGACGGACCGCTGGTAGGGACGCCTACGCCCGCTGTCGTCGGCCCTGACGCCGGCGTCGCCGCTGAGGAGGCGTTGCTGCCGGTTATCGCACTGCTCGTGCGCAGTGACTGCGGCGGCAGGGGCGGCTTCTTGCCGCTGCACACTGGCGGCCTCCCGTTCGCGCTGCAACAAGATCACGAGGGTTGGAGCTTTTTATCAAGAGGGGGTGAGTTATCGGTGGAGGGTGCTGGAGGCGCGGCTGGGAAGGTAGGAATCTGCAGAGGGTGGCGACGATGCGGACAGCCCGGTTAAGGCTGTAATATTGGCCGTCGCGCTGTTTCAGCTTGCACGGTGAGGAGTGTGTTTGTGTGGAAGAGAGAGAGGGAGGGGGAGTTATCTGGCGAGGTGATAATGGAGATTTTTATGCGGGTGGTAATTGTAGATTGTTGACGATTGATTGTTGGAGCGGCTGCACGGGTTATGTAACCGCGAGTGGTGTACGTGTAAGCGGATGCATATTTAGACGGTTCCACTGTTTGGAGTATATATAGCGCTTCTTGTAAATACTGTCTGATTGGCTGAGTCCATTCAAGTGCGGCTGGACTGTCTTATTGTTTACTCATACTTGAGTGCGGAAATTTTAACTGTATCTTTTCTTTTACTTTATTTGTAATAATCTTATCGGCGCGCATCTACGTTGTTCTGTTTTTTTTCGGTTCAATTGGTTAAATTCCTGCGTTCCCGCGTAAAAAAAATTTGTGGGCAATATATGGGCCATATGTGGCTCCGGCGCCTCAGCCGAATATGGGACATAGTTTTCCCACATAATACTTATATGTACCTCACACTTGAAGAAAAAAAATATGGGACTAATGTAAACATGATATGGGAAACAGTATGGCCAATATTCGGCTTAGGCGCCGGAGCCCCATATTGCCCATACACTGCACTAATGTGGGCAGTGTGGCCAATATATTGCCAATATATTGCCCATACTGTTGTAAATATGTGGGCCACAAAATCATTTTTGGGCGGGATTACATTTCTGATTATTAATATTCGATTAATATTAAGCTTTTAAAAATTATCCCGGTAATTGTTGTTTATAATAATTTAGATGACGGTGAGCAAAACAAAAATAATTATTGACAATGAAAAATAATAAAACTTATTTATTTTTTCTGCAGTCCAATTTAAAACTCTTTTACAAACAAAAATTTAATTTAATATATATTACTTTAACAAAATCGATAGATAATACGCAATAAGCACATCATTCTATTATAATATTACATAAGCTTCTAATTCCCCTTCAAAATTAACTGTCGGCTACACGAAAGACATAAAAATCACAATTAAAATAGTTATTCCGATAACGAGCCACCACTTATCGTCCTCAATGTCACCAACTCCCCATCAACTTCACACATCACCTGATTGAGAATGCGCGATAAACCAATACCCAGAACTATATACCCGCGCTCTTCACCCACATGTGCACACGTACACGTACATCCACACACATCTATATAGGCATAGTTTTGCAATCGCGATCAATCAGTGCCAAAAATTAAATATCTCGCCACGAGTGCCGACGATTAAGCAAATCGGAGCACACACACACACACACACACACACGTGCGCGCGTGATAAACGAGTCTTTTGACGAGCGTCAAAAGGCCGACTGACCCCTGGTGGCCCTAATTATCGAGACCATATATATATCTGGCGATAGAGAGACAGAGAGATAATATATAATTTTAGCGAGTGTATTTATGAATGAAACCGAGAGAGGCTCATATCGAAGTAACTCTCGAGCGGTAGCGACAAATCGATTATTTGCAAAGCGCTTTTTAAAAATAATAAGCACAACCGATGCATTTTTTATGACGATTAAACATAGTTTTTTTAAATAGAATGGAAAAGGCCCATATGCACGCCTATAAGCACGAGACACGGTATTATTAAAATGTTGATTGACTGTCGATCCCTATCAGTTATACATAAAACAGTTTTTCCTATAATCGCCCAGAGCGATCCCTTTTTTTTCCCACCATCACCACCGCCATTCATACCGTATTCCCCACTTTATCAACAAATCAACCGCATACGGTCAATACAGCAGCTATATACACCCCGACCAATCGATTCCGACTAGCCGCGGCTAATCAAAAGATAAAAAAAAAAGAATCTCAGCCTCTCTCCGTCTTAACGAGCGCCAACAGCACACACAGAGCCCGCGAAATTCAATTGTCGAGAATTAAGCACGCGCCGCACGCGACCTTTTTCCAATCGTCGCATTCTCCGCTCATTGTCTGTCTCTCCAACGTATCGACGTGAGACGCGCGCGTCGAAATCCGAACACCGGCGCTTGCGACACATATACCTGCATGATACACACGTGTGTAGAGCCGAGGATTCGTGTGCGGTTGCAGCCGCGAGTTGCTCTTTCGCCTTCCTTTCTAATGCCATTATATACCACTGCGTGCGCGCGTGCTGTGGGTTTCGAGATGAACGCGCGTTTACACGTGTGTGGGTATGTGTGGGAAAAGTGGACAGCATGTGGTGATGATGTAACGTTTGGTCGTAGGGTTGGGTGGATCGCGCGGGGGATACATAATGAGATTTAAATGCGAATGTATCGGATATATATATATTACACACGCGCGCGATTTATGGCTTTTGATATTCGCTTTATCGGCGCGTTTACGTTTAATTTTTTACGCGTATACGTCGCTTGATAAACCGACCGGCGGATATGTACAAATGGATCGCGTAATGGCCGTTCGTTTAATGGAAAATTAGCGACCGATAGACTCTCCATAATTCACAGCGCGCGTTATCTCATAATTTTAATTAATCCCTCAATAAATAAATAAATCACTTAACATCCTATATACCTCGCAGCCCACTATACTCGCCGGCGACCCACTTTCCATCCTGTGCACGTACACCCATCTCTCTCTTTCTCTCTCGCACAATCAACGCTACTACCATAAGTAAACAGACCCAAAAAACTATACGCATCGCGCTATAAGTACGCGTCAACTTTCCACGCACTCGCGCGCACGTGGACATCAAAGCGCCGTCGCCGCGAAATTTATAGATCCACTGGCAATTTTGTCTACTCTCTCTATCTCTTCCTAGCGCGCGCGAAAAAAGAAACGAGGTCGGACCGATTCGATCGCGAATTTCTTCGGAGCGCGTGCGCATTGTCTGAGAGAGGCGCTCGTTTACCATATAAGCGCGCGGGCGACGAGGAGATTAACGACGCGAGTGAGAAGACCGGTGTACAAGCCTATTTCTTGCGAGTATAAGCGAGCGCTGAGGAAAGGCTGTTCTTTTCTTTGGATTCTGTGGACGGATGAACGGATGGATCACTGCCAGGGGTACGTGCCTGCGGGGAGTCGCACGGCATTGACAGGCTCGGGGAATGATGTAATTGAAAAGAGAGAGAAAGAGAGAAAGAGAGAGAGAGAAAGCGAGAGAAAGGTTGTTGGAATAGCAATTAGTGGCAGGTTGTAGGTGGTGGTGTTTGTCGTGAAAAATATGTTATTATCGTCGAAAAATAGATGTTTTATTTTACATAAATATATAAATAGGTGCATATGGGTTTGCATAAATAAAGTTTTTATGACGTACAGTTTAAACGCGCGACGGTTATTGTACTGTACACACATCGGTATTTTCATCCTTGAATTAAAAAAAAAAAAAAGTCCAACATATAACTCACCGCTTCCCATTCCCATGCCACATGCATATACCAATAGAAAATACACCACAAAGACATTATATTTTTACATTATCGATAAGCTTAAATCAATTAGAAAAATTAACACGCGCCGCGAGAGCCTTTTGCGATTCACTCTCTATATTTACGGCACGAATTAAAGAAGATCCGCGCGCCTTGATAACGCGCCAGCTGTGATAACCACGATAGGTACACATTTTTATATAACCGGCCGCGCGCGCGCGCTAAGTGATTATTATCCGGTCCCCGACAAGTGCGCTTTAGCGCTGTCTCTCAACAAAATATATAGAATATATATTCTTTATCTATCGCGCGCCGATGAGACGACAGGATAAAAGCGCGGCCTTTATCGGATGCCGTTATCGACCGACCATATACATCGGCGAAAGGTACTTCCTCCTGGTTTTTTCGTCCGCGCCTATTTGTTTGTCGTACGCGCAGTATGGAGCGCGCATTATTAATCCCGCTGCTGCTGCAATTTTATGTCATCGATTAAAAATAGAATTTTAAGACGCCGCGCGACGTACGTGCACGCGCGTGCGAGAGGCCGGAGCGGCCGGAAAGAGCGCGTTATCGCGGGAAGAACGTGGGATTTGAGATAAATGTACACGGAGAGAAATGGTTGAGTAAAAATTACTATACTGTATTGAAACCGGGGGACAGACTCAAATTATCAAAAAAATTACTATACTTTCTAGTAAAAATTGTTATAAATGTAGTAAAAATTACTAGAAATATAGTAATTTTTACTAGAAAGTATACTAATTTTTTTGATAATGCGAGTCTGTCCCCCGGTTTCAATACAGTATAGTAATTTTTACTCAAACATTTTTCTCCGTGTATATATACGTGTGCGCGTGAGAGACGATTGAGGTTCGGGTTGTGTACATAATATGTTGTGGTGATACATATTGATGAAATTGATTAGACAACTTTTTTCGAGATTGCGAAATAGTTTGAGGCGATAAAGTATTCAAACGAAAATTCTTTAAACTTTGAACAAATATTTTTCTATAGTGCTTAGGGTACATACAACGTACGAATGGATTCAAGTCGCAGGCGTGTAAAAAGAATCGCTTATATATAGTGTGACATTTTGATTAGCAAATCGTCGTCCTCTTTAAAAGACCATCTGGCTTAACACGTGCGCTATTATGCGCTGAGTGCTTGTGTGTGTGTGTGTATAGAGCAAATATGACTGCCGGAGATTAATGGCTGTGCGAAATTTGCTCACTTTTTATGCTAATGACAACCTATTTCGCCGCGTATATATACGCGGCACGGCGATGAAGTCATCCGGTTGACAGGATAAAAAATGATTTTAAAAATGTTTTATTTATTGACGACCGCGATAAATCTGCTGCTGCTGCTACATTTTGCGGTTTCTCAAATTTAATCTTTCATACGTATATACGAAATTTCAATATGCCGTTCTATACCATTGCCACTCTGCAAGAGAATACGCTTAATGGGCAAATCCGGACAATGGCCTGTACTCCCGAAAACCGAATACACCAGTGCCAAAAATACCCACACCCACAGCTTTCTAGGCGCCATTCAATTCTTTATCCCAAGTCGCACATCCACGCGTGTCTCGACTATAACGGAGCGCGTCCGCGCGATTATACGAACGTCGCATGATAAACATTTTATTATAGGCGGCCGACGCGCGGTTACGTGATTGTAGCTGCGCATAAGTGTATAGGTGCGCGAATTCGAGAACTCGCACACGTGCGGGCGCCTCATCAGCGCTTATTTTTAACGCGCACATATGGCTAGCTTTGATTTCGCTGAATTAGCAATTCGACGCGCGCGAGGCTAGTTTAGAGGCAATAGGTGAGGGGGGGAATTGATTTGATTGGTTTTTTTCGTTAGATTTTCACGTCGCGTGCGCGCGCGAGGAAAAGCCGCGAGCGCAGAGTGCGTGAGTCATGAGTGGAGTATGCGCGTGACTGGCTAGTGTTTCATTCTTGCAACGATGTATTTTTAAGTGAAATACCGCGAGGGAACGCGATGGATTGTCAGCTGGGGATTGATTCGAGTCGTTCTGGAAAGATGGCTGTGAGAAGTGTTTTTAGGTTGGAAGTTAAGTTAACAAAACTGTTTTAATTCAATAGTCGACCTTCAATTCTTTTTAAATATTTTTCTCGCTTTTATGTACACTGAGAGAAGGATTACTTATATTTAATACATAATTGTTAACTATTAATATTAAAATAGCTAATTTTGGTGAAATGAGGAAATATTTGACGGAAATATCCAAAGTCTTAATATAAAGATGCGCATATTAATAGTTAATATGCGATATTGATAGTTACTATATTTTTCTGTACATTTTTAATATATTTTCTTATTAGCTATAAATAAATTCTTCTCACAGTGTATATTATTTTAACGAGTATTATGGTAAACCATTTGAGTCGACATAAAATTACAAGGTGCTTGAAATTTCGAACGTTCATAGTGAACGAAAGATTTTTGCCATTTTCAGATTTAGCCGAAGTTGGCTACTTAATATATTTAAAAAATGATAATAACTGTATCTCTTCACTTGTCACTCTTGCAGTCACGACTAAAACCACTTCGACGAATGCTAACCAAAATTAGAAATTATATGTTAATATTTCGTTCACTATGAACGTTCGAAATTTCAAATACGTAAATTACATATAAATCTTGTACGAGTTCGCGACAATTTATATACGCAAATCATCAGCTAAATATAAAATGAATTGTCAATTCACCATATAGTTTTCGTAATCGCTTCCTCCAATCCCAACAAACCATATCCCAGCGGAAACGCAACCATTACAACCGAAATCCTCATCATCGCAACGCAAACCACGCGCTCTTACATCAACGCTCATCAAAATCATACCGACTATCTCCGCGCTCCCTCATCCACCCACATCACCGATCGGAATTCACAAACGGCGCCGCCGTCGCCGCCGCACCCGGAGCCATCGTCGCCGACGCAGAAAGAAATTTGACTACAATATGAATGAATAATTCCGATCGGAAAGAAACTTTCCAGCGCGCGGCGCGATTAATTCAATATCCAACGCGCGCTTGCGGAAGTACGTTTATATACACGCGGCGCGCTTATGTACATATAGGTGTAGGTATATAGCGCGAGCGTAGAATTGTAATTGCGAGCGCCGCGAGCGCGCGTTGTAGGTATAAGTATACGGTAGCGCGTGCAGATGTTTTCGATCGCTGTAATATGCAGTCGGTTCGAGAAGCAGCAGCAGCTCTGCGATGGATGGATCGGGCGATTATTTTGAATGGTCGGAAAGGTTTATGGAGAGGATTTGATGGGTCGTACGGTTGTACTCGCTGTCCGTGATGTGGCTTTTGCCAGAGTTTATTCTGACGAATCGACGCGCGGTCGAGTAATACGCGTAATAAAGTAAACTTTGTTTGAAGATAAGAGAGGAACAGATATTTTTTTTTCGAGAGAGAATTGTACGACAAATATCAAAGTAATATCGACTCGTGTATGAGTACTCTTCGTATTTTATATTTTTTCGCTTCCATTCGCGCGCGACTTAATTAAATTTTTCTCATTCTCCGCTCCCATTAACGATATATCTGAAAGAATGCAAATTTTAATTCAAATTCTCGAATTACACTTTGTTATCCGATACCCCGCCTATTTGTCGCTCTAATATATAGAACAAAAAGATTAACATACTTATAGAGTTTGCGCGTGCGCGCGCCCACGCCTCGCTAATTCGCGCATGTTCCTTAAGTATATTCAAACTCTCGCGCGAGCAGCGAATATTCCGCGCCCGCGCTAAACTGCGCGGAATGGCAACGTGTAATCGCGCCCCGCGCGCTCATGAATATTTTCTTTTGACTTTCCCCTCGCGGCGGATGGTTAAATTGGGTTTAAACGTAATTATCATAATTGCTCTCGGGGATGAACAATATTCCTCTCTTTATTTTAAAACTAATATACTTGTATACATATACTCCTCGCCCAGTGTACTGCTGTACGCGTGCTGCTGGTATTAAAAAGTATTAACGCTTTTTATCTCCCGATGGGGGTAATGAAACGCTCTTGATACAGCCGTAAGTACATCTCGATTTTTATTACGCGCCTGCCGAAGTGGCACGCACTAGCGTGCGCGCACTAAAATCTTAATCGTAGGTGTAGTGTGTACACTCGTTACACGCTCTCTCTCTCTCTCTCTCTCTCTCTCACTCCACACGCGTGCCGAGTTAATAGATTTTTCATGCTCCGCGGTGCTGCCTATATACATCTCGCAAGGTCTCTCTCTCCGTAAACTCAGCGTATCTTCTTCTTCTTCTAAAAATAGCCGCCTCCTCGCCTATCGTAAAACTCCGACCGATTCACACAGCAGCCCTACATGAAAACTCCGTTATTACCGAAACACGCGCGTGCGCTTAGATCTATCTAAGAGGGTCACGCAAAAATTCCGCGCTCGCGCGACGAACAATTAATAACCGCGCGCGCGAGAAGTGAATTACCCGGTGTGCAGCTAGCGCGAGAGCTTCATTGTCGTATTCTCCCCCCCTTCTCCTCGCCTTTAATAATCTCGTGGGCACGTCTCGAATTTCATTCCTCTTCATGACTCGCGCTTCGTTCTTTCCCTCTCTCGTGTATACATATACATACATAGACGAGCGCGCTTGGCGAAAGTCGCGGAGTAAAATTACCGGGGCCCGATAATAAACGTGGGACAACACGAGGCGCGCGTGCGCACATTGTCATGCCCCGGCGATAAAGTGCAGCGCGTGTAGCGGTAAAAATCGCTCGCGCTCCGAGCGGGAAATTCTTTCGTGGCTCGTAAATTTTTCGGTGAAACTATCTATCTGGCGACGAGAGTGGAGAAAATTTGCCTCTGACGTGTTGTGTGTGCTTGTTTGGGAAGTTACGATATGTTTGCGCGCGCAGTGTGGTGATGATGGCTTCGTGAGAAAAGTTTCTCTCGGTGTGTATACGTGAGTATAGGGAAGGGTTTGAATATGTTATGTAATTATGCGCTTTGCAAACCGCAGATCGCGCTGAATCGTGCCAGTTCTTAGATATTAAAACATTGTTAGCGTTGGTTGTGGAGTCTCTCCGCGTGCGTGGTATATACGGTCTAATTAATTTCATATAGAGAAAAAGTGTGTGCGCGTATATGGAAGTAATAATCATGCCACGCGTTCCGACTGAATTACAATTTGAAATATATATCCTCATGTTTTATTCAGACCAAGTCATTTTCATCGTTTCTATATGGTTTATAATTTTTAATAAACGTTAAAATTTCTCTTCGCTTATAATTGCTCGAAAAGAAAAAACAAACAAAAGAGTTTAGCGTAATTTCGCACTAATATATACATATACCAAACTTGCACATTAATTCACACACTATGATAGAAAGAAATATTTGAGCCAAATTCCTGTGACTTAACAGTTAATACACGAAACTAAAATTATTAAAAATAAATTGATCTTACAAATAAAGAAACAAGAATTAATAGTATTCTCAAAGTTTTAATAATTATACTAACATTATCAGTATTTATAGGGGGGGGGTCCAAAGTTTAGACGACTCACTTGAAAATTGAAGTCAACTATAGACGTGCTCGGTTTCGATATAAGCTACTGCAGATTGTGCAAAATTTCGAAATTCTAAATTACGAAAATCATATTTTCGAATCTAACAATTCACCTACTGTCCAAAACATCGAATTTCATCAATACGATTTCAAAGCAAATATAACTTGTTTCTAATGATTTATTTCGAAATATGTTTATTGTATCCCTATTGAAATTTTATTAATGAAATTCGATGTTTTGGACAGTAGGTGAATTGTTACATTCGAAAATATGATTTTCGTAATTTAGAATTTCGAAATTTTGCACAATCTGCAGTAGCTTATATTGAAACCGAGCACGTCTATAGTTGACTTCAATTTTCAAGTGAGTCGTCTAAACTTTGGACCCCCCCCCCCCTATTTATAGTACTTTTTTGATGTTTTAAATTGTTTAATACGAAATAATAACTATTGACTAGATACGCAAATTAAAAGTTAAATCAAATATTAAAAAACGATGAAAAGTTCATAAAATGTTTTATAAACAGTTGAAGTTTTATTACATAATTCAATTTGACTTACTTATTAATAATATCATCATATTTTTAATAAATTTAGTTTCGTGTATTCACAGTTAAGTCACAGGAATTTCGCTCAAATATTTCTATCTATCAGTGCACCTTCCTTCCACCCCAAAAATACCCATTGATCGCTACCACCCACCCCACCGATTTCTTAAGCATCATCTCAACCTCTGCATACCCCGATGCCTCACCCACACTGTATGTATACACAACTAACCTCCTCGCGCGGTCTGCGAACCGTTAGACGGCACTTCACGATGTCGGCGGCGGGGAAAAAATCGGCGCGCCGAGGATGCTGTATGCGCGCGTGGATAAGGGATCGCTGTTATATACCGAGCGAGCGGCCCTTAATGAAGAGGACAGACGGAGATAAAGCAGACGCGTGCGCCCCGAGCTATACACGGAGATGGGTGAGACTGTGGCTGTGTGTGTATAAGAGAGGGGGTTTAAGGATGAACTTGACTTTGTGTATTGATGCGGGTATTTTTGGGAGGGGGGATGTGTAACAGGTTGCAGTGTAGAGTTTCAATGTGGGATGTAAGTATGTAGAGAAAGGTTTTATGAAGTGGTCGTGGATTAGCTTTTAGAGTGTAGCGCAGTGCCTTTTCTCTGAAAAATCGCGTTGGGGTTTGCGTTCGCAGTACAAAGAGGCAAAAAGTGATGACAAAGATTATTACTTATAAGCTTATCATCCACCAGCGCACATCAAAGTTCATTTCAATACCCACGTTCCACTGTAAGTACACACTCCACACCTCTCCACGAAAATCGGCACGTCCTAATGACACTCTCTCTCATACACACATATACTTACGTGCACACTTAACACAACTCGCCCTGACCCACTTCTACACCCCTTTTTCCAACGAATCAATAATAAAAAGAAACCCTCCTCCTCAAGATCGCGAAGAAGAAAGCTGCTACACTAACACTGAGCGCATTGATCCCGAAAAGCGTCACACACTCGCACACACGGCGGGACGATCGAGGAGAAGAAGAAGACCGACGCGTCATCCCGGTGGCACGCGAGCGTCCGTCAATCGACGTTCGTTGTTGTGTCGAGTCGAGCTGCAGCAGCAGAAGCTGAAGTAGCGATGAATCGCGCGCCTAATGACCCAAACGAAGCCGCGGCTCTGCAGCAGTTGCTTCTGTTTGGGAAGGAGTTTGTTGGGCGCAATCAGCGACGGGAGAGAGAGTTTGCGTTGGCAATTTAAGGTTTTTGAAGATTGCGAATAAGTCGTCAAGGTTTTTGCGATCGGAGTGAAACACGACAATGGGCGATAAAAATTGATTCGTAACCGGTGTAGTGGTGGATTATTGTCGTTTTCTAGCATTACCTTTTTTTTTTTAGTTACGTAATGGGTAATTTGGGATTAACGATTTTTTATTACGTACGCGGAGGAGGGTGATATAACTCGAGCGCGTTTCCACGTTAGCGAAGATGCGCAGAATGCAGGAGGAGATTAGCGACGAGTGTTGCGTAACAATTAAACTATCGAAATTGCTTTGTTTACAGATATTATTGCCGAGGAAATTACTCCTGGCACGAAATCACGAATATTCGTGAACCATTTCGAGTTTGAATATTCTATAATATGAAAAATTGACCGGTGGAAACGGAGCTGTCGGATGGAACGGAAAAATATAAAAATGGACTGACAGTGACTTATTTCCGAAAATGTTCCTCGAAATATCATGTTCGCGTGGTCGGGCCCTCGGGTGAAACTCGAAAAACGTTGCGTATGGATTACACGGTTATTGTTATCTTGCTGATTTACTCTTGCAAATATCCTCGTTAATAACGGAGGAAATTATTATTATGTTTAACGAAGCTCTGCGCGTGAACATTTAAAAAAACGCGGCGTAAGTGCACGTTATCGTTTGAAAAATTAAATTGAAATCTGTTAAAAAGTCATATAGCGCTAAATCACAAAACCCAGTGTACAAGAATAATTGGATTATATTCATTGATCAATCGTAGTTGGTTTTTAAATTGAATAATAAAAAGAGATGAAATGTTCTTTTTTTCTTGTTTTCTAATAAATCTAATGTTGAAGAATACCGGAATATTTTCAAATACAACCTAATTCACGTGAAGCCAAGCATCTACCTCACCCACATGATCGCAAACCCAAACCACCTCCCAACAACCACCATACATCTCTCTCTACCCGCAAACCATTTCCATCAACCAAACCATTCGACAATCCGCGCGCGCATCACGCTACCACTGCAATACCTTGTACATACCTCACCGCTTCAAAACAAACGCGCGTCGTCCCGCACCCATTATAAACCCCGACGCGCGCGAAACACAGCCCAACCGTGCGTCCGTTGACTCGCTTGTTGCTCTCTCTCTTTCACTCGCTCGCTCGCTGACCCCATTGTCATCGGCAGCAATCGAGAGAGGCGAGGTCAAGGGTCCCCGAGCGACCGGCGCGAGCATTGTGCGTTTTTCCGGGCGCGCGCGTCGCTGACATTACGGGTGTAAATTATACGCCTGGCGAAGCCGCGCGAATAAATTACAATCAGAGAGGGATCGATGGGTTGCTGTGTGTCTGTGCGGTTGAGGTTTGGCGAGAGGATATAAATCGGTTGCAGGCGGAAGAGTGCGCGCGAGCGTGGAATTTTCACGGCCGCGCGTATAGCTATTAGTTAGAACCGTGCGGGGATATGTTATACGCGGTGTATAAGTTTTTAAAAGAAACAAATGTAAATACGTTGTACAGTGCCGACCTTCGACCGCCGAGTGCCATTCTACGCTGTTTTTACTAGAGTGAAAATTTTAATTTATCGCTCGACTGAATTTTTGACATTCCCCGCGCTTGTCCTTACAGACTTCGGCCGTCCCAGTTAACTTGAGAACTTGCATAGTATCGGCAGAACAGCTGCCTCGATTAGTTGCGGAATTTCGCAAGGCCCGCGCGCAGACGTAGATGACGACGGCTGTCGATGAGAAGTATGGGTGTATATAGCGCGAGTGGCTGTCAATTTCCCAAGAATTCCAATGGTATCGAAAGATTTTTTTTTTCTTCTATGCTCTCAGAGTTTCCAAGTTGCGACATGCTGTAATGGAAGATTGGGGAGTTGGTTCGATGATGTCTCTTTTGTTGAATTTCAATTAGTTGAGCTGGAGTGGCAGTGTGACGGTAGGTTACGTTTCTAGAATGTGTCTTGATTTTACGTGAGGAAAATTAAATATATCAAGTATAGGAAAGCACTATTATACGTCATCAACTTAGATAATATACCGATTTTTAAAAATTAAATATACGTTTTTTAATTGAATTCACCCGTACTAAAAAAACTATTTATTATAACAATAAATGAAATTTTATGATAGAAAGTTTAGGCATATAACAAATTTTAATAAAGCCATCTACTTTGTAAATTACTTTCATCTTACACGCATTTTCAAACCAACTACCCAAAGTTTTTCGAAAGACAAATATTATCCCTCCAAAGAATACCTTCCTTCCCTTTTTCCCACACTCCTACATCTCCCGCGTTTACCCATCCGAATCCTCAATCCTCCGAATTATTATTCCCCCGGCGCGGCCCAAACGCCTCCTATTTACCTCCAAACTTTCCAATTCCGAATCTCAATTTTCCCTCAGCTCCTCCGCAATCAACCTCCTCCTCCTCCTCCTCCTCCAAAAAAAACAGACAAAACGCGCACACGCCGCGTCGCTGCTAACGAATGACGCGGGAGCGTCGCCATCGCGGAATTCTCATCTCTCTCTCGTCGCCTCCTATACAGTCACCCACACGGCGTGAAATCGTCATAAACGCTCGTTTACAATCTATAATTAAGGCCGCGCGCGAGCGTAGTTCTCTGCGCAAACAAACGCGCGCCGGAAGCAGCTCGTTAAATATTTACCCGGCGAGCGGGTGAAAATTTAGAGATGAGACTTTTTCCCCCCTTTGCTTCGTATGTGTATGCACGTGTATGAGTAGACAGAGAGAGAGAGAGAGAGTATACAAGAGTAGAGTACGTTTACCAGACGGCCCGGCGTGCGCATAAGCGCCTTAGCCGACATTATTATGTGCGCGCATCCTTGACTCGGAGGGGAGTAGTAGTATAGTGAGCGCACTCTTTATCTCTAAACGACTTTAAATACCCGCATGGCTGCGCGCCGGACTCGTAAATCAGCTGCTGCTGCTGCGTATACCTGTACTGGAAAAGCGGAGCGCAACGGTATATAGCAGCAGCGAGAGCTGAGCTTGGAAGATGAATTTTCCGTTTTGTAGTAGCAAACAACGCCGCGTGATTTACGACCAAAACAAGCGACGTTCTTTTCACGGTGAGAGTATAGAATGCCGCGCGCGCGATTGATAGTGACGGAAGAGGAATCTCTGTGTCTACGTGATGTGTTTACGGGGGGAGAGATTTGTACAAATTGCTAATGTTGCGGTGAGCTCGATGGCTTTTGTCGAGTCGCCGCAGAGTTTGATGGGCGGTCGGAGAGGTGAAAGATTGTCAAGTTGAGGAGAATTTAGTGGGTTTTGGAAAATGGATGCAGGTTTTTCTGGAGAAGTATAGCGCGCGGCGCTATTTGTCACCGGCTTTCTAGCTATTTTGACAGATTATAACTGTGAAATGGAAGAGAAATCGTTTCGAAACTATAAAATAAATAAAAACAGATGATTTCCCTGCGGAGAGTTGTGAAAAAAGTTGAATCTTGAATTTTGGTATCTCGTATTATTTAGAAACAACGTAATGTGGGAAATATAATACGGTGTTATCATATTTCATTTTGTAAACATATCGCAGCAAACATGCTCCTTAAATTCTATCATTCCAACAACCTCAAAAAAACCTATATCAGATATATAGATACCTCGCAGGTGCGCTCGCGCGCCTCTTCAGACTCAAAAACTGCATTTTCGCCCTCACAGCAACACACTGTATATTTCCTCCCACACAATCACTGCTCCGTGTATACACTCAGCAAACTCGAGCGACCCATACACACGCGCATAATACACTATACTATCCAATAACGGCCAATAACACTTTTCGCGAACACACACATAATACGCGCTGCAGCACTAATCGGCCTTCGCTGTCTCGTCGTCGTTACCGTGCTGCATCGCTGCGCGCAAAATCCAATACCGTGTTTACGATTGCGTCGCGTTATACTTGTCAGTGCTTGTGGCTCTGTACACATCGTATGTGTATATGCGGGAGAGAAAGTCGGAAAGTCTCGCGCGCGCCCGCGTTTGTAAACAGTCTCTGCGTGTATGTATTATACCAAAACATCGTGGATCTGTGCAGCCCTCGCGCGGGATATATCCGAAATGATAATGTAAACAGAGGATCAGGGAGGATCAGCTGTGAATGACGGAGTGAGTTGGTAAAAAAGAGACATGCGTGCGTGGGGGGAAAGTGGAATGACTTGAGGTTACTTTTTTAAAATTATTAAAGTTAATTTTAGATCTTGCTCCAATTTGTTAACAACATTTAATTTTTATCAATTTTTCACTTTATTTATTCAAAATCGACCCCTTAACTATCCCATTCTTTCCCTTAAATTTCTTCACACCCCCTTATCATAAAAACTTTTCTAACATTGAAAAAAATAAAAATTGGAGCTCCACTTGCATAACCGCGGCATAATCCCATTCCGCTCATTATACAACTCCTTAGACCTGACCTCTCAGCCCTATATATCCCTTTCATCCGCAGCAAACTCACCTGACATTCGAAGCGCTCCTCTCGACGTCGGACCCTGCCGCGACCGGCAGCGCATCCTGCTGCTGTCTCTGCTGGAGCATCGTCCTCTCGTTCTCCCTCTCGACCTCGTCGCTCGGCGGATGCAGCGGTATGATAATGTAATCGGGCTCGTTGTTCTTCTTCCTCAGCTGGCCCGCCTGTTGCACCACTACTCTACCCGTCACATTCTCACCGGCACCACTGTTGTTAGCACTCTTTTTCTGCACCTCGGAGCGCGGCACTTTCGACCTGCCGCTGAAGCGCAGCTTCGAGAACCTCTGCAGAAAGCCGCCCAGTCCACCCTTCTTCCTCTCCTCCTTATTGTTGTTAATGTTGCTCGCCGAGCTCGCGTTGTTGATGGTGTTCATGCTGGTGGTGCTGCTGGCGGCGGTGCCGGACATGGCGAGCCGTTTGGCCGCCGTGGCCGACATCTCGCTCGCCCTCGTCGACGGCAGCGTGCTGCTGTTAGTACCGAGTGGTGGCGATGCAGCTTCACCGCGGCGTACGTCGGCCGCGCTCGCTGGAGAACTGAGCCAGCCGGCTGACTCGCCGGCACTCGCTGCTGCCGCTGCCGCTGCCGGCTCGTAGAGTAGTGGGGAGGAAGCGGCGGTGACTCGTGCCGCCGCGGCTGACGTTCCATTGCCGTTCTCCTTCTCCGCGCGCTGCTTCTCCACCACGACTCTCCACAGCCTCTCGCCCGGCACGTTGTTGTTACTACTACCGCTACCGTTACTACTGCTGCTGCTACTACTCGTCACGTTCTCGCAGCTCTTGGATACCACCGCGTGGGGGTAATTCAGCGTCGGTGACAACGTGTCGGGGTAAAACTCGCCGATGAATGACTTCTTGATGTACGCCTCGTCTACGTTACCTAATAACTTTACCACTACTTCTTCTTCTTCTTCTTCTTCTTTATCGTCTACATAATTAGTTTTGTCGCCGCTAAGCAGGAGCGTGTTTTCGGTGGCGCTGCGCCGCGCCGCTATTATGGGTTTGTTCTCCAGCAAGCAGGGGTAGTCTACCTCGTCGTCTAGAGCGCTGGGCACGCAGGGACTGGAGACGGCCGGCACGCGGCCGTTACCAGCGCCTTCTCCAGAAGTCGAAAAGAAATCCGAGTTTTTTTTTATCTGGTCCAGCAGCGATTGTGGCTCCTCCGGCGGCGACGGCGGCTCCGCGCGCTTTCTGGAGCCTCCAGCGCGAGCAGACACGTTCTCGGTGGATTTCGAGTAGGTGCGTGCATCCGGTACGCGTTCACGGGTAACGCTCTCCAGGTTCGATGTCGATCCACGCATCTCCTCGACCAGCTCGCTCAGCTTGAGAGTGGAATTGCCGCTTGACGCGGGTTCGATCAATTCCTCACAGGCATCCATACGCTGGAACTGCTTACCGAAGCCGAACGATAAGTTCTTCATCACGTCGTTCTGCTGGGCTAACTCGTAGCTCGCGTTGTTAAGCACGCGACGCTGTCGGGTCGATCCTGGCGGCGACGACGTGGACTCCTCCTGGGCCACGTGGCGGCGGCGTCGCGGACGCACGGAGGCCTCATCTACCGTGTTCTGCTGAGCCAATTCGTAACTAGCGTTGTTCTTTACCCAACGACGCTCCTGATTATTCTCGAGGATGCTCTGCTTCATACGCTGCGCGTTCTCCAGCGCGGCAGTTAGCTCCTCAACGTTAGCACTGTTCTTCGAGGTGGCCTCCTCCACCTCTCGCTGCAGATGACGAATAGCCTCGTCGACAACCGCGTCCGGATCGTTCTCCATGGCCATAGCGATCTCCATAACGGTCGACTCGACCCTATCTTGCGTCTTGACCGTCGAATTCAGCACCGGTTTCTCCTCCAGCATATTCTGGTTCTCCTCGTCGATGAAACTAACCATATCGCTATTCACATCCGCCAGCACGTCACTAGCTTTACCCTCCTGCGACTTCATCTCCTTGGCGCGCTTCCTCATCCTAGCCTTCTCCTCGCCAACGATCTTCCCCGGCTCTAAATCATCCTCCGGCATAACTTCCCCACCGTCGTGGTTCATGACAACCTCGGCCATCATCTCGATATCCCTGAGTCTCTCCTCCTCGTCGTGGGCACTGAGCGTCCTCTCCTCGGAACTGGCGACCTTCAGCGTCGCCTCCCTATAATCATCGTCCTCCTCCTCCTCCTCGTCTTTCAGCAACAAAGCGCTACTACCGCCACCGCAGAGGTCGAGGTCCACCGGCACACTGGCTACGCGCGTGTAATCCGAGCAACTGCCGCCGGCGGCGAGGAGGCTGCGCGCGGACTCCAAGAGGCTGCCCGGCAGACTGGGCGCGCTGCGCCACTTGTCCGCCGCGAATCTAAAATTAAAGCCCCCGCTACCGCCGCCACTACTCGCGCCGACGCAGCAGCTACTGCTCCCGCTCTGGCGCGCGTCCGCGCCCGCGTACTGATGCTGCGACTGTAGAGACGCGCCACCGCCGCCGCCGCTGCAGCTGCCGCTACTGCTGCGATGATGATGATGGTGGTGGTGATGGTGGTGCCGCGGTCGGCGCAGCTGCACGCTCGGGTCGATATCCGAGAGGTACTCCTCCTCTTCGTCCTCTTCTTCCTCCTCCTCTTCCTCCTCCATCTCCTCCTCCTCCTCGTCTTCGTCGAAGGATGTGGAGGAGGTCGTCGAGCCGACGTCCTCGTTGGAGCGGTCACGCGTGCGACGGCGGTGCGAGCGTCGGGTGGGTATATTTAGCCGCGCGGCAGCCTTGAGGTCGAGGAGCGTCGACTCGCGGCGTGCCCGCTCGTCGTCCGAGTCGTCCAAGCCGAAGTCGCGCAGGTCCACGCTGTTGCGACAGTCGAGGGAGGCCGTGTGCTGCCCGTAGCCGTTGCCCGCGTCGCCGAAGACGAGGAGCTGGTCGACCTCGTTGTAGCGGGGCGCGGCGCCGAACCCATTGTCCAGGAGGGCCGAGGCGTCGGGCTCGCTGAGGTTGTCCGGGGACGAGGAGTCGTTCGGGTGCTCCTCGTAGTCGGAGTCGTGCAGCTGCTGCCAGGGGTCCCTGAAACAGTAGGGACAAAGGATGTTATCGATTAGTCAACAAGGTCTTTTTTGTATAATAAAATGCCGGGTGTAGGTATTGGATAATAGGGTGAAGGGTTATAATTAAGCGGTCGTTGGAATGTTTAATAGAGGGATTTCGAATCGATAGAGGAACTTTTATTTATGAAACTGGGATGGAAATAGGTCCGGAGCGAGGAGAGGCAAATAAAAATGGCACGCGGTGTATATATGTATATGCACGGCGTTACCTAATCCATACGAACTCCCGAAATATATATGTATAGGTGTAACGCTGTTTCGACGGCTGAAAATGTTTTTGTTAAAAAGAGATTGCGTGTGGTATATTTATGTGAAAAGTTCGGGGGGAAAAAACGTGAGATGCGTGGAACATTTTTTTTCACCTAATTTCGGAGAGCTTTTCTTGGAAAATAGCGATGCCGCGTTGGAACGCTGCCAGTTACATAATAGTTTCTCGTCCTAGATGAATTATGATTCAATGGTTATTCAATTACTCGGTGCCCCTCCCCGGCTTGTCTGCAGCTACACTTTTGAAAATGTGTAAAAGTAAACATAATATTCGAATTGACGGCCGAATTTCGCTAACATTTATTTTCGGTCGCTATTTATATACGTACTTTGTTTGGCCCACATTTATATAACAGGAAATATTTTTCGAAAAAATATTCGAAATACAAGCAATTTTATCCGAATATTTTATACAAACATTTCGAAACAGTATAACGACAAAATTAATTAATTCTAATGAGCGTATAATTACCAGCGACCGCGTCATGCCGAAAGACCATTTTCGCGCATATCCAGCGACCACATACGTATACACACACGCGCGTGCTCGCCACTCCGCACAGGCAGAAGCAGCAGCACACTTTCCTTCGCGCCGTTAATTCCGTGAAGCCGCGCGAGAGATGCGGGCTCGGGCGTTCATTGGATAATGCCCACTCTCTCCTCCTCTCTCTCGCACTCTGGTAATTGAGATAAGTTAAGGGTCATTATAATAAAGCCCGTTTTTTACGCTCTCCTGCGCACTCATCGCCGCCTAGACATCATCGCTCGCTCGAGTAACGAGAGTGAGAAAAGAATACATCACACACACACACACACACACACACACACACACACACACACACACACACACACACACACACACACACACACACACACACACACACACACACACATACACGCACACACACACACACACACACACACACACACACGTGTGCGAAATAATTCGCGCGTGTGGTTCTCTGTTCGAGCTCAGGGTCAAGTTTGACACATGCAGACGCGCGCGGGGGGTGGGCCAAGAAAAATTCGGGTCACGTGGCGACGCGGCCAAATCGACACGCTGCCAAGTGAGTCTGCGCGCACTCGAGATTTAAGGTCGATCGGGAACGGTCTAAGAGAGGAGAAGGGGGGATGGGAAGATAGAACCCGAGGGAGCTTTTCGGCAAGCGCGAGAGAGCGAGCTTCGAAAAGTCCATTGGCGAGGTCGCGATGTGCCAGCGATTGTTGGGTGGAGAGAGAGAGAAAGAGATGGGACGAAGTTTTGGAATTGTAGATGAGGATGAAAAAGTTGTTTGGAGTTCTGTTATGTGGATTATGTCCGAGTTTGGGGTTACTTAGGTCGCCGGTTATGGGTCGGAGTGGTTGTTGTAAGGGTTTGAAAAATTTGTTTTCTTTTGGAAGGTTTTGACGATGGTACTTGAATTACTTGGAATTCGGTACGTTAGTTTTTATTTTTTTATGAGGATGTGGTGAAGATGGGGAATGAATGTCAAAATTTTATCGGAAACAATGAAAGGGCTGCGAGATGACGTTGAATTATTGCACACAATGCATAATTCTGAAATTGAACGATGATAATTATATTCGCGCATATTCATTAGGTAGGCAGAGATGGTACGAAATTTTGCCCCGAATTCCGGTGCGAAGGGAACGCGTGACTTTAAATTATAACGTTATTATAATTGCAATTGAAACTTTATCATAAAACTATGTATATGTATATATACAAGTGGCAATGTCTCGCTAGCGGCACAATGCTTTGACGTAGTAATGAAATAATGAACGTTTGTAATTCTGTTTGAAATGCTATGATTAACGTGTTTCATGATAAAAGTAACTTTATGATTTCATACGAAAATTTTTTTTATCGGACTAACGAAATAAAGCTGCAACCATTCTAAGAAACACCAGTGCTTATGTAAATAACCAACTTTGAATGACTTTTCCAATACAAATAAAGCGTTGCCATTTTCAGCGCCCAAAACATTTTCAACCGTACCTTCTCCTGGACCTCGGCCTCCTTGCAACCATGGACAGATCGCAATTCTTCCCGAACGCGTGGGAGGCAAAACCATTCGACAGCATGCCACCCAAATTCTGCTCCCTCGGCATCAGATCCCTCTCCCCCAGGCTCTCGAAGCTCCTGTAGGGCCTCAGTCTCCCATACAGCCCGTCTGCCTCCCTGGGCAGCTCCGGCAGGTAACCACCGCCGTTGAACTGCGCGTAATCCTGCTCCAGACTGTCGGGCGACGCTGGACAAGGCTCGTGTCTAGCCGTGGAACCATTGATGCCGGTGCGAGCGATCCGACCGTTGTTGTATTCCAGGGAGTCGAAGCTGTAGCTGGACGGCGAGAGGGTGGCGCAGGTGCGCTCGAGAGATTCGAATTGAAGGAGGGAGGAGGAGCGCGAGGACGCCGATGAGTCGTCGCGGGACGAGGAGCCGCCGTTGGTGCCAAGGGCGTCTGTCTCGCTGCCGTTGCGACGTCGGCGTTTCTTCGGGATGAGGTTCGAGTCGCTGCCGCTGCCGTCGTGCTTCTCGTCTGGAATCAGATAAATGAGGGCTGGTTAGTGCTGAGTATTTTGGCTTTTTTCGAGAATTACGTGAGAATCTCTGTTTTATTTGCAAGAGGAACTATTTTATTTGCGTATCGAATCGTTCCGCGGTTGGTTGTAAAAAAACTGCTATATTTGGAATCTGATCTGGAGTATTTTTATAGCGGGCGATGTATGACATTTTTTTGGACATAGCCGCAGCAGTTGGCAAAAAATCTAGATACACGAGAGACCCTGAAAATCGGGAAGATTGAAAAACTTAAATTAGATTTTTTTATTTGGCAGCCGATCTTTAACGCAGTTCTAAAACTATTTTAATACTGCTTTACCTAATACTGAAAATGGAAAGTTTCAGTGATAAAATATAATAAAATAATAATAATAAACTTTTTTACGTTCGTAGTTCATCGTATCGTATCAAACGATAAAGTATGAAAACATAAAAAAAGTTGACAGTTTTACTTATCCTATAAAATACCAAAAGTTTGGAGTTAACTATAGTTTATCATGAAATAACAAATAAAATTATTACATATATATTATTTTTTAATTAAACAAACAAATTTGTTCTTTATTTATGTCAAAAAATTTTCATTCATTTACATTTTGTATATACTTTTCATATATTTTTATCTAACAATTATTATAATATATCCATTGTAACTTTTAACGCTGCCGATAAAGGAACTCTTTACGAGCATAGATCAAATAAGGTGCTTCAAGAGGTCAGAAAGCCAACTGACGAAACGTCGCGCATTTTAAATCAGTATTGTTATTTAATACGCATTGGCCCTCAAACGATCCTTTATTACTCATCACCCCCCAACAATCAAAATCCTTCCCCATCCCCACCATCACCTCCAAAAATCTGTCCCCTAATCCCACACGCTCTCCCCAACTCCACCTAACATCGATTACACGCTCGATCGTCCATTCGTCGCCTGCTCCTCGCATCACCGCCATCCCAACGAGCCGGGCTGGATTCCGAAGCCTAATTCAATCAAGACGCTCCGTGGGAGAGAGAGAGAGGCGCGCGGCATCGACAATGTAATAACGCCCCACGCGCGCGCGCACGTGTATATAACGCCGACGCCACGCCGACGCCCGAATAAAGAGACTCGACACATAAGTCGTTTCTCACTCCCTCGCTCCCAGACTTAATGAAACTGGAGCGGGCGGGTTGAATGAGACTTCCGCGCTCGTTCGAGTGAGCGCGGGGCTGCTCGTAGCGCGATAACGAATCGCATTAATTTCGGGAAGGCCGAATTTGCAAGCAAGCGAGCGTGTATCCGGCGCGCGATTACGGGTATGGATGTGTGTGTGTGTGTGTGTGTGTGTGTGTGTGTGTGTGTGTGTGTGTGTGTGTGTGTGTGTGTGTTTGGGTCAGCGCGGTGATTGGGAAAGTCGCCCGCGACTGTTTATAGTATTGGTAATCGATATGGGCTGAGGTAGGATGAATTTGGGATGAGTTTGGGAGGGAGAGAGCGTGATTTAATAAACGCTGATGAAGTTTTCAGTGGGGAATTAGGGTGCAGTGTGGGTTCGCACACGCGGGTGGTTATTTTTATTTCCGATACATGAGGTGAATACAATGAGCAGTTTTATATATGTGCGAATTTTAAATATTGAAATGGCTCAATTATGATAAAAATGTTTGTTATAGTATATTTCGTAAATAGAGCTACTATAATGCTAAATTTAATATCCCATTTGACTCTGTAGTAAAAAAAAAAATGACTTTTATCCGATCTCATCCAACTATATAGTATATCTTCTTTCAAAACATCACGTAATCTACACACCATCAACCCGTTCATTACGCAAAAAAAAAAGAAAACAAATCCCTCCGCAACCTTCACGCTTCCTCTATACCCACCTCACTTCCCTTCCATCACGAGCAACAACACCGCACTCCTCATGTACACCCATCATCCTCATCATCGTCATCAGAACCGGCTACACTATACGCCTGTCCGCAAAAAGCCGTCGATTGTCGACGCAGTCGCAGTCCGGCTATACGTACGTGCCTCGGCTTCGCGCTCGCCGTCTAATTCCATAAGCGCGACGCGACTTCCGGTCGAGCGAGCGCAGCGCAGTGTATAGTAGCCCCCCGCGGCTTCCTGCGTGGACAGACATAGAAGGGGGGAAGAGAACACGACGACAAAGGCCGAAGACCCACTTTCTATATACGCGCGCTCGCCGAGCTACACTCTTTTCACCGAGTTTCTCGTCCAGAGATAGAGACACACGAGCGCGCGCGCGCAAAACAATGCGATTGCGGGAAGGGTATAAAAAGAGGAAAGACAGAGAGAGAGAGAAGGTAGGCAGGATTCCTTAAGGAGTATCAGCAGCGCTGGTCAGCGCGACGCGGAGCTTGTTTGCCTACATATCCACGCGTGAGAATGTGGGTACGCGTGGGAGTAAGCGCGTGATGTGTATAATGAACGATATACACCTTTGTCTATCTCTATCGCGTTGATTTTTACGTTATGTCTAATAGGATCGTATGTAAATTTAATATCGATCGAGTAGTTGATGCGTATATACACACACACACACACACACACACACACACACACACACACACACACACACACACACACACACACACACACACACACACACACACACACACACACACACACACACACACACACACACACACACACACACACACACACACACACATATATATATATATATATATATATATATATATATATATATATATATATATATATATATATATATATATACCGATCGTAACCCACTTCTTCCCCCTTTCGCGAACACACGCGACCCATTCATTCGCGCTCGAATTAGCAGTATAATTAGCAGCCGCGAGATGAATTAAACTCCCCCTCCCTACCCCATCTATTGGAGACTTCCTCTCTTGCTACTGCCGATGCACACTTAACTTAACGGTAACGCGCGTGCGCGTGGGATTAAAAAGTAATTTATAAGGAATCCGATGGCAACTGGAGCATAATCCGATACCATTTACCGATTTAATTGCAATGAGCGCGGAGTGTACGTATTATGTACGTATTATACGTAGGTGAACAAAAGCCCGTAACGGCGATTAGATTTTATAGTAAGCGAGTGGTGGGCGTACGCGAGCTTGATTCTATAGTTTGGGTGCCGATTGTTAATGATCGGGGGTGGAAAAGATTTTGGATTGAATGAGGGGATGGTTTTGTTTTGTGAAATGCAGTTCTCTCTTTTTTTGGTAAAGAAAGGTCTTACACCCCGAGTTTGTATTCATGTTTGATCTGTAGTTTTGTCTTAAGCATAAATAAAATTAAAATAATTATTTTTAAAAACACCGAAACACTCGAATCTTGAAATTAAATTTTAATAAAAGATAATAGAGCTATAGCTTTGTCCTCAAGAGGAGGAAGCTTAAATCTTGGCATTGATCGGCATTGGCATTGACACTGCACGCGGTCTCTATAAATTACCCACGAAATTGTTATAAAAGACAATTAACCGCGTCTAGATCATTACATACAGCCCCCGCTCTTTGTTACAATCTAATTGAGATTGACGAATATCACGGCACATTAAACCCATTCCAAATCATGCCACCTCTGCCAACCCCGCTACACACATGTAATACCCACACGAAAAAAGCCCATCTATTAAACCACATCAATCGTTATCGATCCTCGTGCCGACGATTATTAAGATCCATTTCTTATAACATCTCGCAAGCGGAGCGCAACGCGCAGTCTCGTGCCTCTCCTCTTTCCCAGCGCGGAAAGCCCGCTCACGTGTAATTGGCTCGCGTGCCACCTACATGCACACCTATATGCACCTGCGCGAATTCCCCGACGGCCAGCGCGACGATCTAATTTTAACTCACGCGCGCGCGAGAGAGAGAACAAAGGGTATATGCTATAAGCATTACGCGATCGGCGTCGTTTCGAGTCATCAGAATCGCGGTCTCGTTTCCAGTGGCCGGCGGTCTTTAACTGCAGCCCGCGCTTTAATCTTCGAGCGTAAGTACGTACGTGAGCGCGTCGCGCCAAGAAGTATATATACTGTGCGCGCTACTGTACCGCGCTGTGTGCTTTTTCTGGCTTTTATCGCGCGCAGTTTCGTCGTCGCGGCCAGACGACGGGCGCGGCGGAAGAGTTCGTTTAACGACTTGTAAATTTTCGGTAAGAGAGGAACGGTGACACTTTGAGAGAGGCGAGCGAAGTCGGCGTAAATATTGTTTCTTGCGGGGGTTATACGAGCTGTGGGTGATTGATGTTTTTCCGGTAGATAGGTTTCGGTTGTTGGTTTTTGTTTAACTGTTATTGTTTAGTTGTTATTTCTGGGTTATAAGGTTGGAAATTTTGATAAGGGGGTTTGCGAGATTAATAATGTTGAGAGGTAGTTGCGAATTTATTGCGAAAATTATATAGGATTGTTCGAAAATCTAAATTTAGATAGAAAAGAGAATAATGCAGCGAGAATTGGAAATTTACCATTCAAGTACTTGAAGTATCGATTGAAGTGGCGGGAAATAAGTTTCATTAATTATGCATTCGGTCTGAACAATGCCAACCATCTCATCCTGATAACTTTTTTATGACTCAATTTTTCCGATAATTTGACTTGTCTCGTGAGATCCACTATTTACCACCTGAAAAACATCTAAAAATACAACCGCCAATACCCTACCTTGATGCCCTCATATTTACAAAGCAAAAAGCATTCGATGTTTGGCGACCTCAAAGATTTATTTGCACTAAAATAATGAGTTTCCTCGCGTATTCTCAGTCATATCTGCGTACAGATGACAAAACACAGGCGCAGCAGCGGCAACTTTGCCAACCGCAAAATGCGACTGACTGACTGGTTGACTTTCTCAACGAAAAAAAGAGGCGAACTTAGAGTTGCTCAACGCGCGTGTATATTGACACATTCGCGCCTAAACTTCGGATTTCAGGTGTGACGAGGTAACGTTTTTTTTAAGCCTCGAAAATCCATAGGCATTATATTATTTTGGGAATCGCAAGCGATGCGTTGTTTTTCTCTCACAAAATACAAAGAGATTGTGGGCGTAGGCTAAAAATGGGAGAGGAGGATAACTGAAGTTTGACAGGCGATTCGTTTGGCGAATTTTATGCTTTGCGTTTGTTTCGAGGAATTTTTTTTTGTCGATAATCCATTTTGAGCATGGATGATTCATTTTAAATTTAAAAGCTGTTATCTTTCGTCGCTGAGTCAAGCCAATAAGATACGCAAATATATATTTTTAAAAGTTTTCCAAATTAAAAAAGACAACTCAGACCGTTATTGTTATTTTAAAATTGGATAATAATAATAATAATAATAATATAAAGGTTTATTTGCAAAAAGAAAATACAAAAAGAAAGCGCATATAGGTATACATATGAGGCGTTTCACGTCAGCTCTCCAGGCGCGGCGTGCGAGCGCGAAATCATACTGTTTTCAGCTTGTGTTTGAAGGACTAAGATGTATCTAAAAAAAATAATCCCCAAGTGATTTCGATGTATTTTTTCCTCAGCTTTCCGATGGTGCTATTAGCGCGGCGGCTGGCCGAACGCCTTGTATTTCTTGAATAACATCTCGAAAAAATAAAAAAAACCCCTATGTAGAAAAAGGCTATATCCATGTAAAATTTCCTCCTCTTTCGATCTAGCAGGTCAAAAAAAATATTAAAAATATAGTTTTAGAGATATAACACGTTTTATGTTTTTTTGAGATTACAATTGAAAAATGTTGAGAAACTAATAGCACCATCGGAAAGCTGAGGAAAAAATACATCGAAATCACTTGGGGATTATTTTTTTTAGATATATCTTAGCCCTTCAAACACAAGCTGAAAACAGCATGATTTCGCGCTCGCGCGCCGCGCCTGGAGAGCTGACGTGAAACGCCTCATATACCACAGTATTTCAGTTACATATAGTTCTCATGCAGGGAAGCGAAATCATTATCGCAGTCCAGATTATCGCATAATAAATATTCAAATATACAAATATCGCACGATTATCGCAATTAACGGATACAAAATAATTGGACATAAAATGATACTTCTTAACAATACTCATACAATAAAAATACTCTGATAACTATATTAAAAACAATTTTCGTATAAACAATCTTTTTCACTCTTAATAAATTCCATAGTCTTTACCGTGAAGTAAAAACCAGCAAGTACAAGAAACATCCCAAAACCTGGACTATTAAACCCGACTCATCACCCATACCCTCCCCCATCTATCCACTCCTCCACTACACCAAGCCCAGAAAAAGTGAAAGAATCGCTCGCGCGCGGCTGTCTTTCCGTCTATTCATAGGCCTCCTCGTAAAAATAGAGGATGAAACAATCGTCGCCGCGGACTTTGGGGGAGGAGAGTCACTCGCGCCGAGTGACGAAGTCACACATTATATATCCGTCACACACACGCGCGCGCGGGGAAGTGGAAGAAATATTGCGCGGCACGTGCCGCTGAGTCGGCGTTTTTTCCATTCTCTCAGGAGAGACTTTGCGTTTCTTTTGCTCTCTATTTCGAGAAGAGAAGAGAGTGGGTACGGTGGTCCGTCATGTTAGCTGTAAGGAGGGATAGTTTTGACGTGGGTGACGTTCGATTTGGAGGAAAACACGGATTAATTACACGGGTTCGGGGGGTTTTTATTTTTACTCGGGGGAATTGGGTTCGAGGAAGTGCTTGTGAGAAATGTAAGATGTGAAATGGGTTATCAGTTATCCGTTTTTGTTGATTTTGTATTGCACAGGTCAATGGAAACGTATGCTTTATAATTTATGGATGTGTATAATATGTTCATCATACGCTTTGACCTTTTGCAAAAATAATTAGTAGAAAGTCACACGAAATGAATGATGGACTCGTTCCCGAGGCACCTGTCGCGTACATTAAACATCGATTATTGGATTTTATATTCGAAAGATGAAATTGCTTTTAATTTATGTCCATCATATAGAACACAATTGGTTTTAAATATCTTTATCGCTCGGTATCGGACGCTTGAATGTCGCCCGACACTCGCCATATACTATAGACAGAGCAGATGGAGAGTTCATTTTAACTAAAATGATTATTAATTTTCATTTACTTGATATTACTACGAGTAAAATAAATTCTTATTGGATCATCATTTGCAACAAATAATTACACTAAATAAGGTCATTTTTATTAAATTTTCGAAATTCTAGTATTAAAAAATACTCTATTGGTTTTATATAAATGTTTTAACATCTTAACTAAGTGCTTATATACTTATTTTTATTTTTTAATTATCCTAAAACTGATATTCAAACACAAAAAAGTTTAATCTATTATAATTGTAGTGGAGAAACTTTTTAAGAATCGCAAAAAACCAACTCTTCTCTTCTTTTAATTAATCAATTGCTGTTAATTTGATTGAAAAAAAGTACAAATTAGGCTTTTTATATAAGTCTGTTCAAGGATCATTTATCGAGCAAATCTTCCCTAATATTACGTTGCAAGATATTTTATTAGCTTTAAAAATTTTTTAAAAATTTAAAACTAAATACTCACATAACGAAACCAATAAAAACCATCATCGCATTACATATCAATTCAACCCAATCTTCTCCTTTAAAACTACCATCGCAACCTACTTCCAATCTCTACAAACTCCTAAAAAAATGCTTACCTCGCTCAAAAGAACCAGCATGCTGCACATATACCCACGCTAGACAACCGCATATAGCGCGCCTGTACGACCGCAACCGCGCGGCCGACCGCGCACGCGGCGATGCGTTCAGCCAGGCGGCGGCGAAAGTAAACATTTGCATCTGGAATCGGCGCACTTTTGCGGCTCGGGGGCGATTATCTCCCGGCACTTGCTCAATTCGTGCTGTTTTCATAGGCATGTGCTTTGCGCGTGCGTTTGCGATATAGCTGATAGGATAGGGATAGTGGTTGCGAGGTGAAGGAGAATTTTGAAAGAGAGTTGGTGTTTGGGTGAACGGAATAGGATTTTTTTTTATTTTAAGAGAAAGAGTTGACCGGCTGATAAGAAGTGGAAGAGATATAGTCGAGTATGAGGTGATCTCAGGATGAGTCACGTATGGGGAATTGGTTCGGGATTTATAGCGCATAAATTAGAAATATCATTAGCATTTTTAATGAACGACTTGGAGAGGCTTGTAATATTGGTAATACAGGAAATTAGTAAGATTAAAAGCCGAGATTACGAACGCTTTTAGCTATTTCTGCATTCTTTGATACAGAATTAAATGGAGTTCGTTTACTTTTTAATTCACTAATTAAAATATATCTATATGTATACGTATACATGAACACTTTTAAAAGACATTCGTCAACGTTGATAGATTTAACATTTTTCGAGAAATTCAGCTGAATAAAAAATTAACTTTTCGAAGGGCCGTAAATCACTTTAGGAGAAAGCGATACGGACTTCAGTTTTTAATTACCGCTCTACAGCACTAATAAGACGTAAATTTAACGAACGCTTGACTAAACTCGCTTTTCTGGCAGCTCATCAACACCGTGTAAAACTCACCGGCATTTTCTCCTCTGGAAACAATGCAGTCAATCTTCCCTATAACTTCGGAAAAGTGAAAGCTACATAACACAGAATACTGCAACCATAAAACCGCACAAAAACTCACATAACGCGTATTATATCGTGCGAAAAATCCTCACCAATTAATGGCTTAAAAACGCCGACCACCCATTATATACACACATCGTGCGAAAAATTCCAACCATCCCCTCTTCCCTCCAGCTCCTTTAATTGCCCCCCTCGCCCGCCTCTCACCCATAAACGCGCCGCTTCTTATGCAAATTACGATCTGCGCGCGCGCTCGCGCGTACGGAATTAAAACTCAACCGCCTCTCTCCGTCGAGGGATAAAATTAGCTCGCCGAGGCTTAATGCACGTGTAATCAATTTCCTCAAATTAAGGCGTTCCTCGATTTGCTCAGCGACTCGGTCGGTCGGCCGGGCGCCGCCGCCGGTGAACGTATGTGTGTATGCAGGAAAGTCGCCGCTATGCGAATCGATAGGCGAATGGGATCGGAGAACCGTGTGTTATAAGGGAGAGTTTCGGAGTAGGTCGTTGGCCCGATAAGCGGAAAAATGCCGTAGTACAGCAGCAGTATAGTCGCGTAAATCAAGAGGCCTTTTTCCGAATGGCTTCCGTTTAAAATGGCGAAGTAGTAAGGTATCTATCCGCTTTGCCTCGGGTTACACGTATAATATCTCAATTAGTGCATTTCGCAACACTTGTAATTGAATGGTTTATCCTTTATTTTTCATCGACTCTAAGCGCTAATAAAACTTTTTACACCGCGATTTATGCGAGCGGAACCCAATTCCCGGCATAACTCGCCGCAGACCCGACTTACTTACATTTTTGATCGATCGTGAGTCACATCGCGCCGCGAATATTTCCTCATACAACCACGCGCTACACTTGCACACGTTATAAAATGTACTCTATCAAACGCAATCCACTCTGATACGCTTTATCGCGGTAAAGAGAGCGGGCGCAAAGAGAGCGCGACAGAGACATGATTGACACTGTAAACAACGTCGGTCCTTATCGTCTTTGCATAATTCTCTCTCTCTTACTATCCCGCGCGTTGGTACACAAAGTTACGCAATTCCCAAATATTTTTTTTCTCGATGCTTCGCGTTCTCGTGCGCACCATCGCGATATAGCAGCGAGGATACTACGTGTCCTGTTGCAGACGGTAGGTAAAGAAAGGGGTGCACGTACCGGCGGTGCGCTGTCCAGCCTTGATGTGGATGACGCTCTCGGTCTCGGAGTCGGAGCCGAGCCAGTAGGTGGTGCCGCTGCGGTCCGAGTCGCTCTGCAGATCGTCCGACGTCTCCTCCAGGATCGTCTCCAGGAAGTCCACCTGTTGCATCACCATCGTTTCTGCAAGGAAAAGAGAAAGTTGTTGTTATTATGCGATTGTAAATATTTTCATGTTTGGGGTGTAATAATAACGGTTAAATCAATGTAAACAGATTATTGTTATTGCAAACATTAATATATTAGATGGTGTTTAAACATTGTATATGAAACATAATATATTGAATAAAATAATTTCTTTGAGTAATACAAACACAATGAATAAAACGCTTTTGTTCTTTAAACTAAGCCGACGTTCAAATCGTTTTTAAAAGCATTCTTCTCCACTTAAATCACAAACATCGTCCAGATTGAAAAAAGTCAAGATTTCAAACACCTCCGCGCGACCGCGCTTTTCCCTTACCAATCAAACCTCGATCGCCCTAATCCCATCTCACTCCGACATCGCCGCGACGTCGACGACGACGAGAAAACCGCGAGGAAAGAAAGTGCTCGTCCCCCCTTAAAAAGCCGGCAATTGTCCAGAGCGACTCGGCAACGAGAGAAAGAGCAGCAGCAGCAGCAGTAACGCGACTTACGAGCGGCGAGCAACTGGGTCGCTTTAACAAAGTCTAATTACCGACTTTATCGCGCAGCGCGTCATCTCCCTCCTCTCGAACGAAATTTTTCGTCAGAAGAGACAAAGAGAGAGAAATGAAAGGAGAAAGAATGCCGCCACGGCGTCAATGAGGATCCTCGGAACTCTACGCGCGTGACTCACGCGAGGTATGCGCGTGTGTAATGTTTCGGGTTGCGTTATCGATCGACGCGCTGCAGCAATGTAATGTGCTGTTGACAGCGGCGAGACGCGCGCTGGATTGTGCGGGAGGGAGAGAGGCAGAGTGCAGAGGCTTTTCGGAGTGGATGAAAGGAAGTGAAGGCCTTTGTTTTTGAGCGGAGAGAGGTTTGTGGTTGAGTGGAGAGGGAGGCAAATGGTGGTGGGGTCAGTGGACAGTAAATGACTAACCGAGGATATATAGCTTTGGTTGTAGACTTTAGAATTAAGATATTTAGAAGGTCATTGTGGCTCGTTAATCAGTGTATACTGGCAAATGTTTGGTTTATAGTAAGCTTTTTTAGTATTTACAAGTTAAATAATTATAGATAGACTTCTAATGTTTTCGCTTTGAGAAAGCAATAAAAAGTATCATCAGAAAATACAAAACATATTTTGTAACGAACTCATTGTTACACTTTAACACGTTCACATGGTTGCAAAAATGTTATTAATGTTTGTTGTTTCTTGTATTTCTGAAAGAAAGAATTACTGTGTCTGTGAACAATAAATTGTTCAATTAAAATATTTGTTACAATTAACACGTTTCTATAGAGATATATTGGTATTTGAGATGCAAGTTTTTTTATAATCTTGATAAATTGCGATACGTCATTTAAGATTAACAAACCACAACAACAGCTGCACAATTAACATCGAAACAAATTTAAAAACTACACAATCTTCTATCCAATATTCTACTGACATCACTCAAACTCATCGGTGCAACGACTCTATGGGCTTCTCAAAAATCCCCAACAAAATAGCATCACTCTATCTCTCTTCACTCCACGTGCGCTAGTACATATATTTGCGTCTCTACTTGCGCACGTGAGTGCACTCGCGATCACGAGAAAATCAATTCGAAGCCCCGCGTGCTCCGCAGCAAAACAATGCTAATGGCAGCGCGATCAGCGAGAAGGAGATAAAGTCGCAGACAGCGCTGAATTTATTGAGGCTTGATAAACTACTTTAATTAATGCCGTTTCCAATTTGGAGCAGAGAGCGCGCGCGCGCGCGCGAGGAAAAGCGAAGAGAGAGGGATAGTATAGGGTATCTCGTATATGTATATAGATGTATATATACGGTGTGCTCGTGAAGTATCGGCGCGCGCGCGCGAACGTGCGGCTGATGGGGAGTGAGGAGTCGCTAATTCGAAAATGATGAGAATACGGCCGAGGTAATGAAATGCACTTGCGGCTGACGGATTCATTTGGCGCTGTCTTTATGAAAAGGGGGACGCGCGAGTCTTATTGTTGTTGGGGCTTGGAGAGACACGGTTTTGTGTTTAATGTTCAATTTCGAGAAAATGTCTCGTTGTACTACTTTCTGGGTTTAATAAAAAGTAACGCGGAAGAAAAAGACGTTTCTTTAAATTTCGAAAGTAAATTGGAGTAAATGGGTCTTGATAAGTGTCACTATAACAGAATGAATTTGAATTAAATTAGATTTGAATGGCATTTGCGCGACCGAATTCCATTTTAGCGAAGTTCTTGAAAACGTCTCTTATTTCATTGTAAATTAAAAATGCCTACATCAATTACTTTATTTTACGGATAAAAAATATTGGTTATATAAATTGTAAAGATGGGTACATTATTGTACGTATAAAGAGACAAAAAAAAATTACCACAAAAAATAATCTACATTGACTGTGCATATACTATCTTGTTTATTATTTAAGCAACTCGGCAAAGTAATTACTACGATAAACGACTTTGTAAATTTTACACCAAATGAATACTTTCTGCAACAATTTCATTGGTCGTACACTAACTCTAAAATGCTTCCATTTGCTATTTCACGTTTATTGTCATGACAAACGCATATGTAACTATTTTCCTGGTTAGCCTTGCCAATCGTTTTCCCTGTATTTATCAATTTTAAATAATTGTCCAAGCACGTATACACATTCCCTTATACCATTCGAACTTCCAAAACATAACAATCTTCAACCCCAACCTTCCACACCAAATCGCCTCAATAAAGTCTCCCTTCTCCTCCCCTCTGCCCCGCGGGTCACCGAACCTGCATCTATCCCGAAAATTAAACGCACCATTGGAACAAAGAGCCTCACCGCCGACGCGACACTCTCGAACGAGAAAGTAACCACCGCGCGGCGTCGCGCGTCAAGTTTGCTTCCATAAATAAGATCCTTTGCTGCTGCTGCTGGCGCCGCAGCAGCGGAAACCTGCTCTCTCTCTCCCTCCCTTCCTCGTATTTTTCCTGTCGCGTTCTAAAAACAAGCTCGCATGCGCTGCAAGTACGGAGAGAGCGAAAGCGCACTCGGGTTCCCGGTACTCGCTCGGAGTTCGCGAAATTTCGTCGCGGGGCTTTTTGATTAATGCGGGGGGGCGAGGGAACATCGTGTTTTCGAGGTGGTTCGATTTGGTGAATAGAGATATCGCGTGTGTTTATATGTGTGTGTGTAGAGCTACGGAGAAGGTGTGTACATATGTAATTGGTCTATATACCGAGTGTGACTAAGTGGTTAATTGAGACCTGGTGTGTCTGTTTTGTTAGCGTAATGAGCGAGGAGGGAAAGTCTAATGTACATATGTATGAGCAGTGATCAACAGGATGAGCCAATAAAACGATTTTGTAGAAAAGTATAGTAGTTTAATTGTTATATCACGTTGATTATTGTATATTTTCGTAATACGACTTCTGGAAACTGTCAGAATCTCTGGTAGAGATATGGAATTACAAACTGATCGAAATTCTGACATTTTTCTTTTTTTATTATTTCATTATTTCTTTCCGTGTTATTTTGCAGTCACAGTGAACATTGAAATTATACACGGAAAAATGATCTGTTATGATTGCCTGATTAATTGGTTGAACGTATCCACATTACTCAGCGCAGTAAAATTCATCAACAAAAAAATAGTTACCGCTACCAACTGCTGTTATACCAAATTACACGCGAAACATTTATCGTAACAATTTTATTAGTTTCTCTTATTATGCTGAACAGTGGTGATAATTGCAGGTAATCGCAATCAATTCTCTTTTCTGTAACTTCTAAGTGGAAGGAATAACGAAAAAAGTCGGTGTTTCGAAAAAACACACGAAAATAAATCGTCCGAAACGTTGGATAAATAATTGGTATTTGTTTTTCTTTACTACATGGGCAGTAGAACCATTAACGTCCTATCCTACAATATATTCTAATTTGACTGCCATTTGCTGCTAAAAAAACTATATGTTTCGACAAAATACAACGACTGTGATACCGATTTCAATATACACATAACATCGAATATTTTTTTTCGCATAATAAATGACCCTTAGTTTCCACAATCTCAAAATACTTCCAACAACATCACCGCCTATTAACTTACCACCCCAACATCTCACACACACACACTCACACACACACACACCTACCCCATCAGCCTCCCCAAATTCCACACCCCACTCATAAATCATACATCACCTCGTCCACGACGGCTCATATCTCCGCGCCGCGAAAAACGATTAGCTGTCGTCGTGAACCACGCGAACTTTCGCGATTCTCCACACGCACACACACATACATACACGGTAAGTATAAGTACCCAAGTGAATAATGAACCGTACGATCAGCGCAAGGAGCGATTAGTTCGAGCACCACTCGCCATGACACGCTTGCGTCACACACGCACCCCCCGTCATTAATAAACACGCGGCGGGCTCTCGATTATGATTAACAACGTTATTTCCTCCAGTGCAAGTGTGTCTATACTTATACTCCCGACTTGAATGCAGTTTATATTCGCGCGAAACTTGGTCACACGCAGAGGTCGCTAGCCTGTAATAAGTTGGTTAGTTCGCGAGAGGGAGTCTGATTGTTGAATGGCCGACGACGGGATGGAGAGTATTTGGGTCTTGGGAGATGCGCGTAGGTGGAATTGGAGATTGGCTCTGATGAATGTGATTTTTAAAAATTTTCTTTTGATGGAGAAAATTTGATGAATGATGAGAGAGAAATCGTTCGTTAACGTATAGAAACTTGGTTGTGGAATTCAGTGCGTTAATTGAATTGATTTACAAACGAGAAATTAGCCAAATACAGTTTTCTAATCCTCGCTAAAACTTTAACAAGTATAAATACACCTTTAAAGACCGATAAATAAAATTTCCCATACACATCGATCACGTTTCACGTATATATACACACTCATGCACGCTTGTAAAAGGACTTAAAAAATTAACTGTGAAAATGCATCCACGAGACAATGCGAAAATTATTCACGCGAAACCAGCACCATCAGCGCGCAAATTTATCGTCATACCTATATCCGCGTTGCGCCAAAAGACAGACAAAAAAAGTCACTGACTCATTTGCCTCTGCATATGTACATATACATACACATCACGCGCGCTCACCTCTATATACCTAACGCATTATTTGTCATAGCCAATCACCGCTATTAATTTTCCGCGCGTACAGCCCGTATTTTTTACGCTGCAGCCAGCAGCAGCAGCAGCTAACTCTCTGTAAGTACCGCGCGCAGACTCGTTTTCGATTTCTCTCCGCGCGGCGCGCAAAGTGCGTCAATGGCGCCGGTTATAACGAGCGACGCCGTCGTCGTAAACGCACTTCCGTGTTCTGAAAAAGTTTCACAATGAACGCTTTTCTCGAAAGAGAGAGAGAGAGCGGGAAAGGCAAGAGGGACTTATCTGGTATCGCGGAGGCTGTGTTACAGCGGAGGATATAATTAAACGATTTTTAGTATTGCATAATTTTATCGCGCGGTTGGGTGCGAATTTGGTTGCGAGTTATGTGTAATTGTTATAGGATTTTTCTTCTGCTTTTATTTTGAAGGTTTGGAATATAATGGTGTGTGTTGTGGCAAAAAATGACTAAGGTAATTAGCGGCGGTATAATGGCAAAGCACTGTAGACAAATATTTAAAAGCGATTCTCTGTGTGTGCTTTGTGCAGCTTCTTGTGCAATGACATAACGTGACGTGCAAATTCACAAGTCTGCAATTGTTAGCACTTAAAGAGATTAAAGATTCTGAGAAATTTCTTTTTGGATGTTTGCAATCAATGAAAGGTGTAATAAATTGTATAATGCAGTGCCATGTTATCATTTTTTTAGCAGAAGTCGATTTTATGGCAACTTAAACATTGATTTTAAATAAGTGTTATAAAGGCATTGTTTTATTAAGATAAAGGTAGAACATATTCCTATACAGTTTTTTCAAAATACAAATTTATCTTCCATTTTTTCGAATGTACAAAAATCTCTAGCCCTGTTGTAGGGGGAAAAATTTTGATTGTAAGTAGAGAACAGATTCATATTTTCGTAAAAATTATCACAATTTATACTAAAAATTGTTATGAATTTACAGTAAGAACTACCACAACCGTATAGTAATTTTCACAATAAGTTGAGGTCATTTTTACAAGAATATGAGCCTATCTGCCTTTTTACTATGAAATATAGCAATCTTTACTACAAAATTTTTCCTTATGTACAAGCACACAGCGTACATCTGAAATTTCAACTCTACCCACATTTCAACGACCATCTAAAATAAATCATCGCAAGCTGCACTCCCTCATCTTCCAAAGCCAAACAAAACCCTGCAAAACCTCCAGAGCCTCAACCTAAATCATATATTCTTCTTCAAAAACTCGCGCAGAAGAATCCGAGTGCGCACCTTCCCCTCGCCTCTCTTTCTCTCTCCGCGCATGCCCATCACACCTTGGACAAGAAAACGGGGCGGGAGCGAGCGAGACAGAAGAGGCACTGCGCCCGACGCAACAGGTGGTTCTCCTCCGCGCCTTCTCTTACTCTCTCTCTCTCCCCTACCTACCATATATATACACGTGCGTGATGTGCACCGTTGCCGCAGAGCGCGAATCACGCACGCATGCATGCATGCATACATGCAGCGGAGAGAAAACCAATCGCGTGCGTCGCCGTCTGTCTCTTTTTCTCTCTCTCCTGCGTTCGCTGCTGCTCGTCAATTATGTTCGCGGTTCGCGGAATAAACGACCTTCCGGGGAAAATTGCTATCTCTCGCGGGTGATGATCATTGAAAAATGCGACTGCACGGTTAGGTGAAAAGAAAGAAAGAGAGAAGAAAGAAGTTGAGGTGTAGAGAGTGCCATGGGTTTTACGAGGTAGTATAGTCGCTTTGGTTTGTTGGAGTTTTAGGTTCGATTGTTGGCAGGAGGATTCGTGTTGAAAGAGAGCGAAATCGAGGAAATGGCGTGGTCGGAGGAGAAATGTAACGCTTGTTAATCGCAATAAACGTGGGATAGCATAGGCTTAGTTATATAATATAAAAAGAATTGTAAAGTCTGATCGTAAAGCATTGTCAGTGTTATGAATTGTATATTAAAAGCGATATCGTCACTCGTTAAATTTCACGAGATTGCTTTACAGACGCGTTCTTTACAAAGCAGTATTTACTTTATGTATTCTATTATTTGTTTTACAAAGAAACGGGAAGGCACAGTAACGCTTTGTAGTTTTAATAGCTTATGAAAGTTTGATTAAAAATGCGATACACACACATACAAGATTTCACATTTAAGAATTCATTGAAGTCCGCGCACGGGATTGTTATTTAAGAACTGCTATAATCATTTTATAATGCGGATATTTATACGCGAATCACACAAGACATGCATAGAGATACGCGAAAAAAATTTTAAACGTCTATAACCATCAGAGTCGACAACAATCATCACTGTGTCATTGAAAGATATACGCGCATATAGAAACAAGCACGAGCGGAGTTTCTGAACATGATATCACTCTCGTCTACGCAACATTAGATTAACAAGCATGTTTTTCCTCCTACGAATTATGTACACTCCTTTATCTCGGTTTTATTGTCTCAAACATTCGCGTCGCGTTCACAATCTGCAATTCATATAGCCACGATTAATATTTCCCAACCTATGTACACCACAAACATACTCCCAACATTACCCCGACTATTTACTTATCTACAGCCATCCCAAAACCACATACCGCATAGAGCAACTAAACCATTCGCGTAGACGCAAAAGCGACCCTGAAATTCCTACAACAGGAACGTGTAACGCGCACACACACACAGTCGTTGCGCGTAACGCGCGCGTGCGAGCGCACTTAACGACTTCCACACACGGCTCTTGTAAATGAAGCCGATAAAACGCGCGAATGCAGTGCGATTTCAGAGAGAGAGAGAGAGAGAGAGAGAGAGGGGGCAGAGGGGGAAAAACGTGCGCAGCCTTTTGAAGCCGGCCGCGGAATGAATCGACGCGCGCTGCGCCGATGCGAGGAATTACGGAGATTATGCGCTATACTGCTGCAGCTGATGACTCGTGCCACGCCTGAGATGACGTCGGGGTTTCAGGAATTTTCCCTCTGGACGTACAGTATGTGGAAGGTAAAAAAAAACGAGTGCGGTGCTGGTCGTGATGAAAATGGACTTTGATGGTTGCGTATATATGCACGTGAATGGTGGAATTTGTACAGTTAGAGGAAATTTTCAAAGAGTGCGTATATGTGGTAATTGTGATTTATTTTTGTAAAACGTTGCGGATCGTTAAGAGAAAATTTTCAGTTGCAGTATAATGTAAGAGAAAATCGATTCATTCCATTTTTGTAATTGGTAATCATAGCATTGGAACTTTTTTTCTTTTTATTCCTTTTAAGTGACCGGAATATAGTTCTAGAAAAAAAAAACTTCGCTTTTCAAATAGAAAGCCCAACCTCGACTATATACTCGAAGCTGCACATCAGCGCGCAATTAGGATTAAACAAAACCTAATTAACGCGTTAAAATCCTTTTACCACATTCCCGTCCTGACGTAAACCATCACACAATCCCACCAACATACAAACTTGTCTTCCGCAACGCAACCATTCCACACAACGCACGCACGCACGCAAACACCATGCCATCATCACGCGCGAAATACGGACGTCGCGTGATTTTTTCCTTCCTCGTTACAGCTGGAGGCTGGAAAGTAGGCCCTGAGAGATCGTAATATCGGCATGCCACACGCATCTACATGCGGCGCATCCGATTTTCCCGCGCGCGTGCTGATTGATACCGCTGCTGCTGCCCCGCGGTGTGTGTTATCTGGAGCGTGGAGGCGCCACCGAACGCGCGTGCGTACATGCGAGAGCTGGAACTCTGGAAGTGCGGTTTCTCTCGTACCGCGCTGATGCTGCGGCATTGTTGGGGATGTATTCGCGAGAACGTTGACTCTATGTCGACGTTATCCACGGAGTGTTACGTGCGGTTGGAATGTGTATGGGGTAGTTTCTGACTATAGGTGGCGTGGGTTGGGAGTTTGTTGGAGGTTTTGATGGTTTTTGGAAGGACGAAGGGTTGTTGTTGTTTTAATTTGGGTTTGGGAATTTGAACGTATTTGGCTCGAAATTTCAGAAAGTAAGAAGATTTGTGAATTGTAGTTCAGTCGGGAACTTGAAACGTTAATGAGAAAAATAGTACGAAATAACTAGCAGTTTCCGAGGCTCTTTTTGTGACGCGTTGTACGTATAAAAACATTAAATAAACGCAGAGTTATTGTACACCCGAGGGAAGTTGATTCTTGTCGAACGTGCCGGGTAATTTCAAAATCCTAATTCAAGTGTAAACATTAACACCAAATTGGAATTGTCCAATGAGATTGCAGGATTTTCAAATTGACTAGGCACATACAGAACTGTACAGAACTGTACATACAGAAAATATGACATAAAATAATTTAAAAGACTTTTTAATCTAATAATAATAGCAAAAGCCTCAGGAACTTTTAATTATTTTGAAACTGCTTCGTAATTGCAGCTCAATTGTATAATATAGACTCATTAAGAAATGTAACAATTAAAAATATAGATAACGTTTGCTTACGTATACAACGAAGACAAAGGCAATTATTTGAATTCTCTCTATTATAAAAAGGTAGAATAATAGTACATTTCGACACGGGTGGGGAAGTCGATTATTTAGCTGGTGTGACTTTTTGCACGAGCGAAGGGAGTCGATTATTATCGACTTACGCACTAGTTTCGAACGGTATTTTATACCACGAGCGCCGAAAAATCATATCAAAGTTGTGATTTTGAGGTTAGAGTGGTATAAAAAATAAAGTAGAATCCTATGAAACTACGAAGTCATCAATCTCATATGCCAAATGAACAACAGTCCGTAAATAATTGCTCACTTGAAATATTGCAACTAAGCGAAAAATGGATAGAATTACATCACGGCAGTTTATATTACAATGGGCTTGACGTCACACAAACTCTGGTCATTCGACGCTCAAAATAGCTTCCGTAATTTTCAGAATTGTTATAAAGAACAAAAACGAGTACAATTCCGCGCTATCAGCTGTTGTATCCATTAAGTAATACAAAGTGCTAAATAACTGGTAAAAAAAGAAGCAACGAAAGATTAATACAAGAACCGCGAGCGGTCTGAATGTTTACGATGATAAGAAAAATCACGTGCTTTTCATTAGAGCGCACAATGAAGAATGCAGTCGACGTCATAAATCGCAACGAATTGAAAGCAATAAATAACCCTGGTCAGATATACTCAGTGATATTATTCGTGCTAAAACTATCATAAATCACAATCTATTTTTGTTTGTCGCGAGTATAAATCATAATCTGTTTACTCTCTGCTCTCTCTCTCTCTCTCTCTCGAGAGAGAGAGAGAGAGAGAGAGAGAAAGAGATTTTCTTGTACTATGAATTCCGCCGGCTTAATGATACTTTTTGGCGCGTCCACGCACACGACAAAACAATTAAGTATCACCAGAATCATACAATCATACGACCACAATATTGCGCCTAATTAATTAATCATACGTAATTCCATATAACTCAATTTTCTCGTTCAGAATAAAACTCGGTGCCGCTTCATTCAGCCGCATATCTCGTCTTATCGGCACAACAATACACCGCAGATAAGCCCTGATTTCGACGAGTATATACACAGAGCTCGCGATCTTATCCGTCAATCGCATCGCACTCTCTCACTTTTCTCCCTATATACACACATACATACACACGTCTATTCCCCGATCCATTGAACAATGTTTACGATAAATTCAGATAAGCGCCCCACGTTTTTCCTCGCCTCGCGATACACGCACGCACCGCGCACAGGTCGAGCGCGTAAGTATATTACACAACGAGCGAGCAACTTCTTTGCTCGCATGAATGAGAAAGTCGCTCGTTATACAGGACGACGGCGGCGGGGGTAGTAAGAGCGCACACGACAGACAGAGAGAGAGAGAGAGAGAGAGGGAGAGAGATGCTGAAGATTTAAAGGCGCATCCGGCCTTTTGCGCACGCGCGCTCTCGGGAATGGGTTTCAGGAGAGCACACGCGCGAAAGTAATTAGAAAGTTCGTGCAAGTGCAGTGCAGTGCGTTCGCGCTGTTGAAACGCTGTTGTGTGTGTGCGAGAGAGAGAGAGAGAGAGAGAGAGAGAGAGAGAGAGAGAGAGGGAGAGAGAGAGAGAGAGAGAGAGAGAGAGAGAGAGAGAGAGAGAGAGAGAGAGAGAGAGAGAGAGAGAGAGAGAGAGAGAGAGAGAGAGAGAGAGAGAGAGAGAGAGAGAGAGAGAGAGAGAGAGAAGATTTTGCAAGTGCATTTGTTACGTGGAGGAAGTAAGTAACGGCGCACGCGCGAGGCGCGGAATTGAATTAACAATCGAGAAGTCGGTGTTGGGAAATGCAGACGCGTGAGCTATAGCTGTCTAAAAATAAGTTTTGAATAAATCATGAGGTAATGCGTATACCTGTCTGTGTCTGTGTGAGGTTAATGAAGTAGCGTGCCGGTGGTTTTATTTCGGATGTGTAATGGTAATGTGTTATAAATTGTATATAATGCTTTGGTTGATTGCGCGTTTAATTACTTGGAGAAAGAGACGTGCTTTAGCATGCGGTATCACTTTGGTGATGGAAGTTTTGTCAAAGTAAATGTGAGTTACGATAGTGTTATTATGTAGAATTTAGAATTATTTATATAGTGAACGGTATCGTGAATTACAATAAAAGAGCTCATCTTTTATAACTGGGACTGCATAATATGTATGTATAATGTATGTAAGGTAAAATTTTATCTGGTGTAAATAAATAAATAGTTGCGCATTTCAGAGTATATCATCGTCGGCTTATTGATTCATCAATAATGCAAACGAAGAGAGCGCTGATTAATAATTAACTACATTTCTATACGAACGTGTAGTATATACAAAAACTATATTATAAATGTTAAATTATGATACCTATTGACGGCATTAAATTTTAATGTTTGTAAAATGAACTGGGATGATTTAATGAAAAACAAATTAACATGTAGATAGATACTACAAATATAAATTAAATCAGTGGCAATATTTAACTCTATACCTATAACAACAATATCGAACAACTTAACTGACAAATCATTTTAAAAATCAAAAATATTAACACGAGAGTAGGATACGCATATTCATGTATATGGGACAGGACTCTCTTTCTCTTCGAGCCTCGGATGCGCGCGTACGTGGCCTTCGCGCCGGAAGTAGCTTATAGTCCGGAAGCGGGGCGCACAAAGCGCGCGCGACGCTCTCGCCGCGGGGATTTGTGTATTTTAGTTCGACAGCGCGCGACGCGCTGCTGTTTATCTCAAACCTAGATGATTCATGAATATATATTTTACTATGGCTGAAAGGGGTTTTTACGCCCGGTGATTATTTTCTCTCTCGTTTTTTTTTTTTCGTTGACTTTTGTGAAGAAAACAAATTCAATTTAGGTACCGTTTGCTTTGTTTATGGAGGAACTTTTAATACGGTAACAAAAATTACGTATTTTCGTTAGATTTGTATCTATATGAAGGTGCGATCTATTTTGTACCGTAATAGATGACTTTCGTATTCTTTATTTTCGAGGTTTTTATAGAGGTATACTTATAATAATAAGCAAGAGAATTAATTTTTTTTTTTAATTTTCAATTAAAAAACTTCCTATCGCCAACCTATCGCTCGAAAAACCAAAGTTCACCAGTCCGACCTCGACCTCCGCCGTTCCCCACTTAACATTCGCACGACAACGCCCGCAATCGCCATTGCATCACGCGACACGACACGTCGTCCAAATACCTCCGTCGAAGTCACTCCACCCGACTCAAAAGTACAGTTGGCCAGTCCGCTTACGCGCCGCGAATAATATCATCACATAGTTACACCCATCCGTACTCTATATACTAAAGAAATGACCAGTTAACGAACCGTTAACGCGTAGATCCTCATGCGCGGGCTGGTAGCTCGGCGGCGCCGACTGCTGGTGATGCTGGAGCTGGAAGCCGTAGGCTGGGAGCCAGGGATTCGGCCGGTTCACCAGGTCCATCTCCGGGCCCATGCTCATGCTGGACACAGTCGTCGTCGTCGTCGTCGGCCGCTCCTCCGCCTCGTTCATCGCCGCCTACGCGCCGCATGCGTCCGAACCCTGTGTATGCGAAGAGAAAAAAAATTGTGATTTAGAGCTGGATTAAGGTGGATTATAGTGTGAGATGGGTTCGGGTTTTTGGTATGCGAGGGAAAAAAACGTGTTTTGTGGGATTTTTGAAATGTGGTAGGTCGAAAGAATGTGTGAATGAAAAATAACTGGGATATAACGTTGAGTTAATCGTATGTATATGATATGCTTGGGATGAAGGTTATCTTTTTGCCGATAAGATAATTATTAATATAAGACTATATTTCTGTGAAATATGCCATGTTGTGTCTAAGGTGTTATTATTTCTAACTAACGTACAAATAAGTAAAATTTTATAAAATGATGCGTATGTTTATTGCACATAAAAGTAAATATATTATTATTAATTATTATAATTCCTGTCGCGTTGTCGCTAATATTTGTTGGACGTATGTGTATTAATTAATAATCAAATAATTATTCCATGAAGCCCTTAATAATTTTTTTGCCTAGCGGGCCGAAAGTGCCACTTTTGCTCCCGGCGCCCGATCGCGAAGGTTGTATTTTCGGCCTCGCCAGGCAAAAAAATCGTATACGCACCACGGGAGCAAATAAAGAATGCCTCAGATCGCATGTTTGTCACCCTCGCCTTCGGCTCGGGTGACAATTTACATGCGATCTGGGACATTCTTTACTTTTGCTCCCTAGGGGCGTAATATACTTTAAAAATCAACATGAATATTATCTCATTAAGGTGGATCTATGGTTAAAATCGACGTTAAATATAAAAATTTGATACAATGACTACTTCACATATTATAACATAAGTAACGGCATAACTTGAAAGAACGGCACTTTAAGGTTGTATATGACCCGTAACATCCCATTCAAAAGATAGTTTTTTGAGTTAAATATATAAAGCAAATAATCAATTTGAGTTTTCGCAATCTATGTATAAATGCAATAAGAATATTATAAGCTTTAAAAATTGGAAATCGAAGCAAAATTGTAAAATTGGCATATCTTGTTTTAAATTCGTCAAAATTCACTAATTTAGACATAATGCAGATTTGAAAATGAGATATGCCTATTCTACAATTCTGCTTCGATTTCCAATTTTTGAAGCTTATATTATTTTTATATTGCATTATACAATAAGAATATTGTTCTTATTATATTATACATAGATCGCGAAAATTCAAAATTGATTATTTGCTTTACATAATTATTTATCGCAGTTTTAACGTCAAAAACTAACTTTCGAATGGGATGGTATACGGGTCATACAACCTTAAGTACTATTGTCTTAACAACTATTGTCAAAGCAGATACCACCACCTAAAGAAAAATTCAATAAAACACTGGAATCTTTTCTAATTTCTATCCGATTTTAATTTGGAAGGTCTCATTTTGTTCCTTGTTCAATGTCAGAGGGAGGTACCAATATAAAAAATGGAAGATTATCGAGACCTGCATAGAGTTACGTCATTTTATTTGTAAAAACACGTACATTCTTATAAACAATTGGACGTAACTCTACAGGTCTCGATAATTTTCCATTTTTGCTTCCTCAAAGAGGAAGCTTTGTAACGGTGAAAAAATTTTTGAAATAAAAAATGTTCAAAAACATGTTTTAAGACTTTTGGCGCTAAAATCCGTTGTTTTTGATAAAAAAATTTTTCGTGCTGTGTGTATGTGTGTGTGTACAGGCGATAACTTTTGAACCGATCGACCGATTTACATCGGACAAAGCTTATTTTCTTCGTTTCGGAGGAAAATAGAGAGATCATAACCTAGTTTTTTATTTTATCAAATTTCTTTTTTTTATAACCAAAAAACGATTTTGAATTTTTCGTTTTTTTGATTTTTTAATTCGTTACAGCCAGTATTACTTAATAAAATAAATTTTTCTTAAAAGGTCGTTAAATTACCTACAATTTCTTTTTTTAATATTTAAATTATCTTTAGCCTGTCATTTGTTAGTAATGAAAATATGGTTTATAATTCTTTAATTAATATCTCAAAAACTTGTTCATTTATCCACTCAAAATTTTTACTAATTATTACACTTATCGAGTACAACATTGTGTTAAAATTTGAAGAGGTTATGTTGATTTGTTTCCGAAAAAGAAATTATTTTTGAAAACAAGTGCGTTTTCTTTCGTTTACGATAACAGGAGTAAAAGTCAATGAATCGTTTTGAAATTCGGCAGAGAAGTAGCATTTTTATATCTAAGGATCGAGTTCTTAGCCCAAAAAAATGTGACTGTTGTGACCAAAGATATTTAAAATATAGTTAAAACTTTTTTATAAATTTATTATATTTGCATTTTTAAAAAGAATATTCGCTAGATTAACGCAAAATTTTTACCACTTATTGCACTTATCGGGTACAACATTATGTTGAAATTTCAAGAGATTTTCCGATTTTTTTCTCAAGAAAGAAATTATTTTCGATAACAAGTGCATTTTCTCTTGTTTACGACAACAGGAATCAAGTTCTTTCTTAAACTAATGTATTTCTTTAAAATTTTTTATAACAATAATTAATTGTTTGTATAAGATACTTAAAGAAAAAACAAAAAAGATATTTTTTGTATTAAGTCAAATTATTTAACAAACAACAAAGAATACCAAAGAAAACAGTTTTATTTATTAATAAAGTTTTGTTGTGAAAAATTTACTTTTGTTTTTTAAATTTAAAAAATGGAATCGATAAATTCCAGCGGTTTTTATATTGGTACATCCACCTGAAATTGAATAAGAAATAAAATGAGACCTTCAAAATCGAACACAAATTAAAAAATATTCCAGTGTTTTAATGAATTTTTTTTTAGATGGTGGTATCAACTTTGACAGTAGTTAAATTTTGTCAAAAAAAATTATTTTCGTTACTTAAAGTGTCGTTCTTTCAAGTGATGCCGTTATTTGTGTTATAATATGCGAAGTAATTATCGTAAAAAATCTTTATATTTAACGTCGATTTTAATTATAGAACCACCTTAATGACTTAATATTCATGTTGATTTTAAAATTATTAGGGGCCTTAAATAATATGTTGATCACAAAGAGTTCTCAGCTTTTTAGCAACTTATAATTTATATTCATTTCTGAACTCATAATACATGGCCATAAAACAGCCCAAATTCATTCCCCAGTTAGACATATGTAATACAAAAAAAAACTTATCCTCAAGAAACCTATCTACTCAGTATACCCATAAACCTTCCTAATAATTCACAAACTCCCCCCAAAATTGATTACACCCTAGCCGAAAAAAACCTTCTCAAAATAATTGAAAACTTTACTACACCACCGAGACACCAAACCCCCAATCCTCCTCCTCCTCAATACCCGATCCGCAGCAACCGACACCTGTGCGTACGCCCGTAATCGAGTATTCAATTCGCTTTAATATTACTATTATCGCTCTCTCTCTCTCTCTCTCTCTCTCTCTCTCTCTCTCTCTCTCTCTCTCTCTCTCTCTCTCTCTCTCTCTCTCTCTCTCTCTCTCTCTCTCTCTCTCTCTCTCTCTCTCTCTCGCTCGTTAATCTACCACGCACAATAAAACACCGCTGCTCGCAATAATACGCGCGCGCGTAATACGACGAAAGGCGCGCAACAACAATCATCATAAAGAAAGAACGAAAGAAAACACACGGCGTGCGCGCGCGGGCGAGAGGCACGACTCCTCGGCTTACGCGTCGCACGCACATTCCCTCCTTACGCCGCGCCTTCTCGTTTTTCGTATACACACACATACACACATTGCTGTGCCTGCAGGAAGAAGACATATACTGCTATATACTACGACTACAACCGTTTCGACGGTTTTTCGTCCGCCGCTCGTGCCACTCGTTAGTGCCTCCGCCGAAGTGTGAATCCCCCTTTTCCTGCCGCAGGAGCTTCGCTCGTCTTGCGTGGATATAGGTACGCGCGTATGGGGAAACCACAGCAGCAGCTCGCGCGCCATTGAAATTTAGATTAAAACGGTCGCGGCGAGGGAAAGATGGTATCGCCGCGCGCGAGCCGGTGTACACATACCGGATTTTTTCCTTCTTTTCCCTAATATAGGTATATGTCTACTGCACCCGTGGTGTGGCTTTCCTTTTTTCCCCGCGGCTATAGGATACCTGCTGCCAGCGCTTTTTTTTATCTATGGTGTGGGGAACGAGTGTATGCAAACGAACGGTTCGGATGGCGAGTTCTTTTTCTTTTCGTCTGGTTATCGGGGCGTGTATTTGAAGTGAAAACGGCGCGAAATTTAAATGAGCCGGCGTGAAATGTACCTGCGGTACAGTTTATTCAGATATGTGCTGAATAAATATTTAATCCTTCCGAGAGAAACAGATAAATAGGTGGATATTATATACACGGAAATGTGCAGCGACGAGTGAAACAGTTTTCGAGCAATTTGTGATTAAATATCCCGAACGGGCCTATAAAATTACCATAAAGATATATTGTAACGCTTTCCACGTATAAGCAAGTATATCCTTGCGTATACAACTTAAATGCAGTTTTGAAAAAACAATGTCGAACTTTCCATCTATAATTCAAAGCGTCGTTTCTAAAAACATGACACATCCGATGAATACATCGTCCCCATCATATATTCCCAATTTAAAGGAAGGTCCAAAAATATCCTTCGCCCTTTATATAGAAGACAACGACGACGACGGGTCCATCAGTGGAAAATCGACGACTGGCGAACCTATTTTAGCCCACTCTCTTTCTCTCCTCTCTACTCTCAGCACGTGTATGTACGTGTGACCTTATTCGATAGAATCTCGCTCCCTCGCGTATATATTTTTCCGAAAAAAGTCCTCTCGAATCGCGCTCGATAAATCCTCTCCACACGCCCACATATCGTCGCGCGCCGGGAGTTTAGAGCCGCACGCGCGGAGACTCGCCCGCGAGTCTGTTTATGCCCGAGTCAAGGCTATATACGTGTGCTGACGTATCTATATACATCGAACGGATAGCCACAGTGGCTACTACTGCTCGGACTCGGAATCTAAGCGCTGAAAATTGCAGCGGGTGATTTACGAGCACTATAAGCATGCACACAGACATCACCGCTTGCTTAAAACAAAAGTGTAGTATATATATATGTGTGCGGGGGTATATAGGGAAGTATTCATTCGAAGCATTAGAATCGGGGGCGGCTGCTACAGAATGAAATTGGAAATATAATGGCCGGGATAATTTATGTCAGGGTATATATCCGCCCAGCGCGCGCAACTCACCGATATATCGGCAACCGGCTATTAATCACACGCGGTACAAAGGAAATTTTTCGGATCGTTGATTCCCTCTCCCTAGTTTGCGAATTAGACAATAACGCGGGCGAGAAAGATACATATATATAGATACGCTCACTCCCCCGCGCGGACTTTTGTTTTGCACCCCCTCCTGGGGCTCATTCGACATTATTGACGGGCCACGCGCTGTGTTACAGTTCCCCCGGTCTTGGGAGAAAATATTCCGGGTGCGTTGTGGGATACCGTATATATACTGAAAATTTCAGGAGCCACGCGTGTACGCATCGGGCCAAACGATTACCGAGGTGTATATATCGAGTTAAAGTTTAACTGTGTTATACGGGGTGGATCGTGCGCGACGTGATGTATTGTAACGCGCCTATGGCCCTCATCTGACTAATGTAAGGAGCTGCGCGAGGAGGAAAAGGAGTGGCGCGAGCGCCGCAGCTCCTCCCTGTGGCACCGATAGCTCGCCTATATAGTCGACGCGCCGCGTGGTTTTTGTTAAGGTTTTGTTGGTTATTGCCGGTGGAGGCCGGATAAAGGAGTAATTGAAGAGTGGCGCTGGTTGGTTTTCGTGATCTTGTTGGGGGAGAAATTAAAGCTTAGCGGAGAGAGGAAATTGATGTAAATGAAAGAATCGCGTTTGTCCGATCCGGGTATTAGAGATTTTTTGTAGGGAATGAGGGTTGTGAGAGGAAGAATGTAAGAACAAATTGTAATTGATTATTATATTCTTCTCTGATCGAATGAAATAATGAAGTATTTTTTTATAGAGTGTTTATGCAATTCTTTTTTCTAAATTGTACTGTACGCAAATGACACGCGCAATTCCGTATTATAATTTAAAAATTATTTCTATATGTGTCTCATTAGTATACAACACAAGAATTTTTGCAGAAAGCGAATGAATTAAATACGTGCACTTTTGGCGGTGAAAACCGGCCGATTCGCAGCAAAATTTTACGTTTTCCTTGGCATCAAACCGCCCATTGTTTCTCTCTCGCGAGGGGTCGTTATTCAAATAAATTGTATGCTAATAGCCCGCTAATTAATATACATTTAGAAAGCCGCGGCATAGGAAGTTTTCACGTGGAGAGAGAGAGAAAAAAAGAAGGAGCAGATCCCGCCTCTGAACCTCGCCCGCGTTCGGGAAAGTAATTGAGGAGGAGAGAAATGTAGCATCTTATGTATAGGAATATTCAATGCAATCTACTCGGATTTGATTGAATATTCAGCAGGTGTTACGTTATTTCGCATACCGTCGGAATAATGATTTACAGTTTAGTGAGTGTCTGAAGCGAGTGTTTTCTTTCCGCGGCTAACAAAAATGAATTCTCGGTAGACAAGTGCCGGGTTGCCACGAGAAACTGAGCTAAAATATATGACTTCGCGGATAATAGTATCTTCTTAAAAAAATTACGTAATTACGCGTTACATACATATGTGAAAATACGTTTCTCTTTTTACCTTAAACTAAAAATTTAATTCCCCAACGAACCCTAATTTCCATCGCAAAAAGAATTTTACTACCAAAAGACCTCTCGTTGCCAAAAAGCAGCTCTTCCAAAAAACTTTCCCTGACAATAAAAACCCAAATCACATACCTACATAACAACACTACTCTCACCTCATAGAAAGTAAAACTGAAACTCTCATTCTCGCGACACTTGCCCATTCTCTCGTGCACAGAAATTCGCCGACTCTCCTCTCTCTCCCCCGATGAAAAAACTCGGCGAATTTTCGCACGAAACTGTACCTCTCATTGTTCACACGCGTGTGTGTATATATATATAAACGGCCTGCGCGCACTTTCTCGCGCTTATGGCTCGAAAATATCGCTCGCGAGCCTCGGATTCACGCGCGCGCGCAAAATCTCCATAGGAGCGAGATTCGGTTTTAGCGCTCGCGCGCGGCGGGAGGATCTTTCTGCTGCTATATATAGCGCCTTTTCTCTGCGCGCAGGTTCTTGTTTTCTTGCTGCGCGGGAGTGTGTTGTGTATGTGTGTGAGTAGGTGTGTGTGGTGGCCGCGCTTGGAAGGACGAAATCGAGTTAAAATTAGCATGGCGCTGGAACGGAGATGTGGGGAACGGTGATTTAATAGATGTGAACATTTTCGTATGGGGGATGAGTGGTAATACTGAAACTGCTGGTGATTTTGTAGCGAAGTTATATTGTATGTTTGTAAGAAACCCATTATTGATATGTTTAAAGGAAATCAAATAAAAGTTAACATTTGGATGATTCAATGTTTATATGTACCACTTTTACGGCACTTACGTTTTTATTATTGCAATACTAAGAATATTTCATTTGTCACGTATGCAGATATGTAACACGTATCCCTCAGCCTATTACCTATAGTTAATAATTTACGATGTTGTTAAATAATACGTGTTGTATCTTTACGACCACTTCTTCTTCTATTTTATAAATCTTCTAACTCTTAAAAAAAAAATTAGTACGCACTAAAAATTTTTTTATAGGAACAGTTAACAAGACCCTGTAACACAATAATTATGATTTATATATTTTTCTAGAAGAAGCACGCTGATTGGCCGAAATAATAATTGGTATCACGTTCGACGAGAAGAAAAAAACCCGTTTTACCATCCATTTTATTACTTAACAGCCTGTATTAAATTAAAAAGTCGTTACACTTACTTAAGACGCTTAAATTTTTAATGAGACAACAATGATTAAAGTCCAAGGTTCCCCGCACGATCGATATTTTTTGCCTAAAAGACCCCGCTTTATGCGCACACACGCGCGCATATATACATGCGCGGCATTCCATACGCGCTACCGCCGAGCTTAATGCATTCCCGCGGCTTTTAAACGACCAATAAACTTGCTCTAACGAAAATGCATACACACACGCGCAAATTTTCGCCGCAATGTGTATGTGTAAGTATCGTTCCAATATAAAGCAACCGCTAAGAGCAATTACAAACAGCGGAGAGATTTACGGTGATTTTTCACAGCTCGTAAAGTAAGTATCGTCGTCGTCGTCATCGCTGCGAGAAAAGAGAAATAAACACGCGCGCGTCACGGTTCGGCAAGAAGAATCGTGCTCGCAGACCGGGAGAGAAGGAAAAGAGAGGAGAGGACAGACGGAAAACAATCGAGACGCGGGACAGGAAAAAATCAAAGCGAAAAGAATTGTGGTCTGAATGCGCCGCGGTGAGAGCTGCGCTTGTTGTGGATAGTCGAATTTTAATTTTATTGCCAGGACGATTGTTGTTCTTCGAGTTCCTTTGAAATAGGACGAGAGCTATGAACGCGACGACGATAATGGTTTTGAAAGATAATTGCGCGAGCTGAGTGCGAACGCAAGTGTCCCGGGGTAAAAAAAGAGCTGTAAAAAAGTGTCAGGATCGAGGTCGTATTTAAGAAGTTTAGTCGTAAGTCGGTCGGTACAAAAAAAAAACGTTGTTTCTTTCATAAATTAAGGAGTGTTTTTAAGAATTAAATGTAATGGAAATTTTTTGCGAGAATTCGTGGAAAAATAAATAATCGCGCATTGTATGAAATAAACTCGGTAAAGTTATATGGCAAAATTATTCGTGTATATAAAACAAGGCGGCGGTTTTCATGTGATCAACTGTTATAATGTAAAGAATTCCTCAATTCGACTGAGACAACGTGGCATTGACCTATAATACACGATGATAATAGACACTCCACGCCGACAACAAGTACTTGTCGAAAATAAATTTGTCAAAAATCACCAAACCGCGCAAACCCGCAACAAAAATCCCAACCATTCCTCATTCCCCTAACCCTATATCGCCGGAATAATTACCTTTCTAAAAAAAAAACCAGCTCTCTCTCTACCTCGCGTACGCGCATTCCGTACCGTCGATTCTCGTTTATTCAACCTGTCTCTCTATCTCTCTCTTTCGCTTACCCCCGATTCCTATCCTACAAAAACACACTGCAGTCTAGCCGAGCGAGTTAGCGAGCGAGACAGGCCGGGCAATTGAACATTGTTCCCCCCGTCCCTCCACTCTCTCTGCACACACGCACGTATAGATTACGCAACGCCTCGTCGTATACACATTCGTTCGTTCGCCTCTTCCACGTGCGTGCATGCGACAGCGGCGGCGACATGGTATCCGTTTGGTCATATACACTGTCTTTGCGTGACATGTCGCCTCGACGTGCCGATGATGCCACGTACTTAGGGGTGACAATGAGAGTCGCCGCGCACAGCGTGTGTGTGTGTGTGTGTGTGTGTTTGTACGGAGAGTCTAACGATGATCGAGGGCTGATTGAACGCGAGGTTGCGGCGCGTATTGTTTTTACATTCTGCTTGAGGTTGTGCAATTCTTTTATTTGTGTTACAAGGAGGCTCATTGTCGAGCGGGATAAAGAGCGCCCGGGCAAGAGGATAAACAGAGTTTGGCCTAGTTCCGATAGGTTAAATGCTGCACTGTGTGTATGGCTGCGGCTCATTTTAATCGAAAGAAGGTGCACGATGGTAAACGGAGACAATACCCTGTTAGCGTAGTGGCGATGAAACGTGTTTAATTGAAGTATTTTGGAAAAAATTGGTTGAATATACTTTATCAGTGTTGGTATAGATTCGCAAATCTTATATATACGCGTGACAAAAACTAACCGCTTATACGATGGTGACGAAGGCGAAATTCAACTAGACTGCAAGAAAGACTAATACGTCTTTTGCTGAAATTGACTTTTAATTATATAAACAGAGTCAAGCTTCTCTAATTACACCTTCCCAAATTCCGGTCGCCTCTCTCTCTCTCTCTCTCTCTCTCTCTCTCTCTCTCTCTCTCTCTCTCTCTCTCTCTCTCTCTCTCTCTCTCTCTCTCTCTCTCTCTCTCTCTCTCTCTCTCTCTCTCTCTCTCTCTCTCTCTCTCCCTTTCTTATATCCCCACTTGAACATCTCATACACATACTTACAAAAAAAATGAAGTGCAAAACCAACAGAGCTTATAAATAGCCAATGATCCACTCGATAACGCTCGGCCATCTCTCTAATACCCCTCGAGCGCAACCTTATACATATATCCGATCTCGCGCATAAATTCAAATTTTACTGCCGGCACGGCGCGATGTCCATTAGATATTCCTTACATCACGTGCGCCGAATTCGCGATGACTAACCAACTCCTCCCGATACTCACATCTGCCTCTCTCTCTCTCTCTCTCTCTCTCTCTCTCTCTCTCTCTCTCTCTCTCTCTCTCTCTCTCTCTCTCTCTCTCTCTCTCTCTTTCACGCGAATGTAAAAACAAACGACAACTTCTTGACCGCGCGGTGCAAAAAACTACTGGTACTACTGGGTATCCCAGCGACTCTTCGAATCGAGAGAGATAGAGAGAAGAAGAAAGGCCTGCGGGCGGTGAATTAAAAATAGAACGGAATGGGACATTGTCTTGCTAGCACTGCTACTGCTGCACCGTTAGTCGAGCTCCAATTTGTCGCAGAAGCTTTTCACTCGGCGACGCAAGGTGTACTACACGCGTATATATACCTATAAATACAGAGACACACACAACACAGAGTAAGCGAGAGAGAGAGAAAGACACACGGAAAGGAGGAACTCGTTTGCTCGCTCGCTCGCGCGCCGAAAGCCGGCTAACGGGGCCCGCCGCGTACGTCACGCGCGTAATATCTCTGCGCCCGCTGCCGAGCGAGAGAGAGAAAACGAGATCTCTATCGTTCGGTGACCCGACCACGACTGCGTGTGTATATACGTGTACGTGTGTGGTTGGGAGAGGAAGAATTGACAGATGTATATACGTACACGTGTATATGTACACGTGTATATGTACACGTGTATAGATACATGATGAATGAACCGCGCGCGATGTATGACGACTTTTCCGCGCGATGAGATCGCCCGGTCGAATTGGGTTTTCGTCAACGTCACCGCCGGCTAATGAGCTGGGCGGGCGAGGAAAGTGTGGAAGTTGCTCGCGGGTTTAATGAATTGGCTATTGGCTCGGTGATTGGGCGCCACGTGTAAGTAACAACATAAAGGATCGGGCTCCGAAGAGAAGAACTTTTTTGGAGAAAGGTGATTAATAAAGGTGGTTTCGCGGTATAGAGCAGGTTTTGCGCGCCTCCGAGTAGGAGAAAATTAAACCCGCTAGCTCGCGCAGTATGGCTCAGCTGCTATATAGCCAGCTCTTGATTCTGGGAAGCGATGAATTGTCATTCAGTAGCCGATTGTATTGGCAATTATACATAGCGCGCGCGCGCGCGTGGCAATGGAAGCTAGCGGCTCTCTTTCTCATTCTATGCAAATTATGGTATAGGGTAATTATTTACAGTCACCGTAAGACCTCTCTGGTTCCTAGAAACTCTGCTATCTGTCACTCCGTACCCTCGGCGAATACGAGAATCGCGAGCGTCAAAGACGTCGTCTCTATAGTCTGACTTTGAAAAACTCTACTTACACTCTACCCAACAACAGCCACTTAGAGCGAAACAAAAGGGTCTCGGATTTCCCTCGCACATCCTCCTATACCTCCCTCCCTCCCCTCTCTACTTCCCGATCAACGCACTCACGCACAATCATCGAACTCCTCTCTGTCTCTTTCTCCTCGTTCGCGCGCGGCCGCACAGCTGTCGACTCGTCGGCTCTCACTGGCGCGCGCGGGCGATAATCAGCGCGGCGGCCGGCTCGTAAACAGCGAGCGCTTGCGAGACGGACAAAGCGAGGCATTATAAGACGCGCAAGAGGAAGACGAGAGAGAGCGAGAGACAAAGAAGACGAGCGGGAAAAAGCGGAGTAGTAGCGTGTAGAGGAGGAGTGCTTCGCACACGCGGGCAGAGACCGTGAAGAGGAGAGTGGAGAACTCGGCTGACTTTCTTCGACTTCTTTTTTATTTTCTTCTTTTGTGCGGTGTGGTAGAGGTTGAGAGGATGGGTGGATTTCGTTGGGCGTTGTTCTGCGGGAGTTTTTTCAATGTTTAAAAGGGGTTTCAATTATTTACAATCGTAGGAAACGATGGCTGAATGGTGGAACAGTAAAAGTATAGTTTAAGAGAGTGGTTTGCTATACGTGAGATGAACGCCTTCAGAGCAATTACAGCTAATGAAAACAAACAAGAAAACTTCGTTCGGAGAGCACACCGAGCTATTGCAAAAAACTTGATCGTGCTTTCTTCCCCCAAATCAATTATTACATAAAAACGCACTCATCACGCACCCACACACACACCTATATTATACCCACCTCCTTTAATAATTCAATCTAATTTCTTCTCTAATTACACACACCCACCGCCACCAACTCCCCACTCGATGAAGAAAACAAACTTTCGCCCAAAAATAACCTACCCTCCCTCTCTCTCTCTCTCTCACAGTTTCGTTCTCCAGAACCAACATCCACTCCCTCTAACTCAAAACAACCCCATCGCACACACACACACATATACCCACGTACACGAAAAACAAAACCATCGTCGTCGCGCAGCCTCGCACACACACACTACGCATTCATCTCGCGGAAGGGCTAAATGCGTACCATACATACGTATAATGTGCATTCACACGTGCGCTCGCGGTGCGCGTATCCGATCCTCTCTGGATGTGCTCTCTCTTCCCGGAACCGCTGTTTTGATATCTCAATGTTTACATCCGGTCGCGGCGTGCGCGCGGATTTGACTTTTTGCAAGAGGGTAGAGAGTGAAGGCAATTAAGAGGAGGTCATCGTGTAGGAGTTGTGTGATGTGTACGGGATATGCGAGAGTGTTGGTAAGTACGCGGGTTGTATGGCTTTTTTTGCGGATGTTTCGGTGCCAAGTGCGCGCGAGCCGAGTGCAGTTGCGTTGCGTCGTCGGCGTCTGAAGTGGAGAAAGAGAGTCTGGCCGAGGCGGCTTTTTGTCGCATTGATTTTTTGGAGGAGATGCAGTGCGGATTGGGTTTATAATTTAAGGAGTGTTGAATAGGCGGCTCTGGGGGTTTTTTCCGGATCTTATTTTGGATTTAACATACAACTTTGTAAGAAGTGAAAAAGACGTTTGATAGTGGATTTTTTTTTTTAATGTGAAATTAAATACGTAAAAGAGACATCATAAAGCAGACTTCATTCATAGAATTATATACTACTTTAGCAAAATGAAGAGATAGGTATCACACAATTTTGTTTAAAATAATCAACGCTAATAAAGCATAACGCTAAACTCATTGAATAAAGCCCCCAAAAACTTTATATAACCAACAACTCACTCGAGCTAACAACCAAACTGAATCAAGTATCATATGGGTCTGAAGTTTGCAACGTTGTAGCGCAACGAAATAAAAAAAATATTTGATTTTACTTCAATTTTTTATGAATTAATATTAATTTTGCGTGTAGATTTATTGTTTTATAGTATCAAATAACTTTATAATAAAGATTTAGATAAAATTCCCATTGTTTAATAACGTTTATCAATCGTAAAAAATTATTTTGTTGCACTCCAACGATGCAAACTTCAGACCCATAGTATCATTGACTCCGACCAAAACCGCGCGTTTACGTAATTCTCCAACTCGCGAATATCAATAAAAAAGCAGCGCATGCGATTAGACAACGCGTTGCCGCCGCCGCCGGCTCACAACAACAGCGTCCCTCAGAGATCACCACTCGCCAGCACGATCGCCACGTGCGCGACGGTTATCCAACTCCCCGAGACAGATCGAACCCGCGTGCGTACAAACACGTATACACACACACATACACACACGAGAGAGAGACAAAACGGATATACGAGAGCACAAGTGTACATCCCAGACGCGAGAGATAAGCCCGCGCACGCAGCTAATCGGCAGACCGAGCGAGGAATGTCTCGGTTATTTATCTTACCGTGTACGTGTGTTGTATAATATGTGTGTGTAACAACAGCCGCAGGCCGCCGCGAGGTGGAGGAATGTTTTCAACTCTGTTTTGGTATGTAAATCCCCTTCTCTCGGAGAGAACAGTTTTCACTGACAACGGAGGAATGAGAGTGATAGCAGTGGATGCGGAGAGGAATTCTTTTTTTGTTGTCGTTGGAATTTCGAGAATTCGTGCGGGATGAATTGGCTTTATGCGAGAGATAAGTTTTCCCCGCGTATATAGTTTTGTAAATAGTCGAGAAGTGGTTGTGCCTGTCGTTGAAGGTAAACTGCAACAATGTGGAGTGTATTAATATACGATAGCTGTATCGTGCCTCCACCGTCTGTTGTTAGTTAGATGCTTAAAGTCAGCGCACAATGATAGACGATATTTACCGATAGTAAACGTCTCCTCGTCAACATCGAAACGAACCATCCGACCACTCCAACCTCTCTCCTCTCCGATTCGTAAGCCTACATCACACTCATCAACCACCGTTTCACATAACACTATACTCCACTCCACAAAAAACCCTATACACAGACTACACACTAACGCTCCGTGCATGATCATGGAACCACGAGCTCATATAGTCAGAGCGCGAGCGCGCCGCGCACCTGTTGCGTCGAAATTAGTTTTCCAAGCCGGCCGCCTCTATATACACGCACCACGCGCTTTATACGTTACTTACACGCATTTATACGCGCGTGCAGTCCGCTCGAAAATTTCCGTTTAATTAATGTTTTTATACCCGAGCGCGTGCGCTCCTGCGCATCGCACGAGAGAGAAAGCAATAAAAAGAACGGCTCGCTCGCGGCACACATGTATATATAGGTAAACCGCACGTCGTATTTTTAGCACGCGCATCTACTTATCGCATTGTGAGGCTAATTGTTGCCTAACAGGTTTGCGCGCGACAAGGATGTATCATACACACTCGCGCGTGCGAGAGGTGAAGTTGAAGAGTATATATAGGTATAGCTGCGTATAAGGGAGAGAGGGGAAGCAAGTCTCCCTTCTAGATACGTATTCGTGACTTTATATGCAGTACAATAAAGTCGAGTAGTTTTCGATGTGTTTTTAAGTTGTTTCAGGTGTATAGTGAGTCACGCACCTATTATAGCGTTATCTTTATATGTTTTGAATGCCGAACGGCCGGAGATTAGTCGAAATTACCGGCTAGTGTGTATACGAGTGTGCGAAGATAATGCGCCGAGCGAGAGAGAGGTATAGGTATACGTCGTGGGAGAATGTTTTGCGTTCGTATCGGTATGTTTTATCAATTATTACGGTCGAAGGCGGCTGTTATTTATAATGGTCTCTCGCTCGCTGCGGGTGTTCGAGGAATAATGCGCGAGGAATTCCCCGAAGATCGTCTAAAGCGCCCTGTTTTGAACCATTCAACGGGGCCGTTATATACTCATTTTCCAAAGTATACTTAGTTCGCGTATATCACCGAATTCCGAACCTCCCACGTCACTTATATTCGAAACAGCAACGTGACGCGGGGACCGCGCGTTCTGCACATCTTTCGCCCAAGCCACCTCTCTCTTTAAAAAACTCCGAGAAATCGGCATGCTGTTCCCCGAACGCGCTACTCCGGTACTCGCGTACTCCCGCGCGCTTATAGCGTTATACACACGCAGAAGGAGGAGTGTATACCTTCGAAGTGAAGGGGGGGGAGACTCGAAAAAGATTCCGCAGGCTTGCGAGAGCGAGCGCAGCAGCAGCACACCACGACCTACCTGTCAGCGCGCATTCCACGGCGCTCTATCCCAGGCGCTCGGCGAGCCTGCGCTGCTGCAGCGGCAGCAGCGGTCGTTGCGCCTGCACGTACACACACACTCTCTCCTTTTCTCCTCCTTGCAGGCGCAGGTAGTAGCGTAGGCTCGTGAGAGTGTTGGGTAGAGGATATATATCCTCTGCTCCGATGCTCGCTTCTTTAAATGCCCTCCTTTCGTCAAGACGGAGGTACACTGCGCACAGACACATGCACAAAATAATAACACAGAGGAAGAGGAGGAGGAGGTAACACTGTGGGGTAGAAGCAGCAGCAACAGCAGCAGCAATAAGTGGCGTCGCGATGTACCCTTGAGCGTCACGAGGACGACGATGTTGTTGGGAGGGATCCTTGGCCGCGCGACGCGCGGCACTGCAGTCGTCGGCGGGCTAGCATCGCCGCCGCCACTACGCTATTATCTCCGTGCATCCGATCTCTCTCTTTCTCCTTCTACACCTCGGCACACGCACTTTTGTCACACTGCATATATATATATATATACACACGGCGCACACTGCTGCTTATATATATATGTATGATGATACGAAACGCGCACTGACTGCAACCGCACGGCGACGACGACGCGGGCACTGCTGTGCTTGCTATATCTCTGAAAGGACGCGACCGCGACGGGACGGACACGGCGAGCGACTCTGTCTCTCCTGAGGAGCACGCTCGCTCGCGCCTACGGTTTCTGCGGCTCTGGCTCTGCCTGCGCGCGTATAGAGAACGGCAGCGTACAGTGCAGGAGAGAGAAAGAGAGAGCGCAGTAGTGGCTGGCCGATCCCCACCCGGCCGCTGCGACACGTGGTACGCCGACTCCCACTCAACTCCCGATGTATATACGCAAGCCGTGCTCCGCCGCGCTGCTGTGACTCTCGGTCGAGTCGAGAAAGAGAGAGAGAGAGAGAGAGAGGTGGGTATGGTAGAGAGGTATGTGTATGTACACGTGGTGTATATAGGTATACGTGTGAAGTGCGAGAGTCCTGGGTGAAGGGAAGAGCGTCGGGAAGAGAGTGTGTGTTAAGTTTGTACGTGAGAGGAGACGAGGTGTACGGGAGTTTGCGCGGATAGGTTTGGAGGAGAGAACAGGTGTGGGTGCGAGGAGTAAAGAGATCCCGTATGGATCGGATGGGTGTGCACATATGGAGATTAGGATGCGGATCGGTTGCAAGAAGTTGTATCGCGAATTGAGGATACGGTGCGGAGTGAGAGGAGGCGGAGGAGATTGTTGCTCCGAAATAAACTGTAAATTAATACTGCCGTTAACAAACGAAATGCAGGTTTCTTATAGGGGGACATTTTTTTTAGAGTGAAATCGTGATTGGCGTTTCTCGGTGTTTGATTGAGTTCGAGATAATAAGGTTGATAATTGTCAAAAAAAATGTCTATAAAAAATTATTCAGAATGGAAGTTGCTCATTTGGGTTTTGAATAATATCACAGTGAGAAGATTTTTCTGTAGTTTTTACTCAAATTTCTTTTCTCAGTGTATATTTAAACAATTTCATGCCCTAATGTACACATGTGCAAAAAAGGTTTAATAAGGCCTTATCAAACTACTGAATTTCAATAAATACATTTCCCTTTAATCGCATACCTCGAAACACACACAAACCAAATTCATTATTCCAAAAAAGAAAATCCTTCCGCGACAATCAATAATTTTGTCAAATCCAGCAACAACCAGAACCTCGTAAACCCCGATTTTAAATTTTTCACAAGAGACTCGCGCAAATATACAGACCGACGACGCGCGCCATACAGACAGACTTCAGCGCATGTTTTCAATTACTAGATTATCGATCGGCGCCCGGGAGATTTTTAAAATTCAAATGACGACCTCCACAGAGCGCGATGCGACTAACCATTCAAATTCAAACGCTCGCTCGCTTGTTCGTCCGGATTCCCCGGCAAAATATATACTTAAACGCGAACGCGAATCGCGTTATACTATATTCTGCGCGTATAAAAAAAAAAGCGAAATAAAATGAGCATTAACCTACGCTACGCAGTGAACTGGCGCGCGAGCGCGTCGTAAATACTTCTGAACTTTATTCCGCGCTAATAAATACTCGGCGTTATTAGCGGCGAGGTATAAGGAATTTTATGGTTTATTTTTCACGATGAATTATCTTTATATTTCGTTGTAAGATGCGCTGCGTTACGCTACAGCTCGCGGGAGTACTAACGTACACTGAGAAAAAATTTTTGTAAAAATTATTATTATTTTCGTAAAAATTACCATACTGTCTTATAAAGCCGCCACAGACTGTAAAAACCTAAAAAATTACCATACTTTATAAGAAATTTTACTAGAAATATAGGAAAATTTATTATGCATATAGGAAAATTTACTATACTGTATTATAAAATTTACTGTAAAGTATGGTAATTTTTTGGGTTTTTACAGTCTGTGGTGGCTTTACTAGAAGTATGGTAATTTTTCCAAAACTTTTTTCTCAGTGTACGTAAAATTGTTGCTGCTTGCATTTTATATAGTATTATACGTGGCGAGATGATCGGTGTTCTTTTGTTGCCTATTAATGAGCCCGATGGCGATATAATAAACATCGCTTACAATAAACAAGATATTTTTAGCGGCTCCGATCGCTCGCAATGAGAAATCAAGTATAAATAAAACACTATAAGTATGATGCTACTGTCTCATATAATTAAGATCCATTCTTATTAAAAAAACTCCAATACCAACGTTACACAAAAAAAAAGAACCGACGATAAAATGACTTCGAACCTAGCGTTCCCACACCCACACGTCCTCCCCCATGGACATCTCCTTCTTCCACAATCAAACCTTCACGCAGCGAATCGCCGCGAGCAACGCACCGGCAACGAGTACTACTCCGGCGCGCGCGTCCGAGTAGCACATAACTCCGCGCGCATAGCGTTCCACTCGACTGCCGGGCGCGAGAACAGAACGCTCGCACGCGTAGAATAGGTGTATACGTATATGTATAAGTAAGGTAAAAGTACCAATGAGCGGCCAGTGCCCAGTATGTGGCCATCTAGATAAATATTCAATTACTTTAAAGAATGTGTAGTAGTTGGATAATATTTTATTCTATAAGATGATTCTAAAATAATTAATGCTTATTGTTTAAATAGTATTATTACTCTTAGTGAAAATTTAATACTTAAGAAGACGATTTGAAAATGCTACTCGCGGGGATCACGGCTTTCTATGAGAGGTCCTTAATGCTTTCGTAAGGATTCATGACTCGCCTTTTAGGTATTTTTAAATAAATTTGAAGTAAATCTTTACTCTTGAAAGTTTTAAGACACTTCTAAGATGCATCGAATTCAATTACAGTCGTTAGGAGCCCAATAATTATTGTTTTTAATAAAAATAATTCAAGGTTATCTACTAGTACAGTTTAAACGTCATGTCCCAATACTTGGCCCTATGTATTTCATCGATGTTTTGATGGTTAGGGTTCCTACGTATTGGTAGAGTTAGTAGGTTGGAAAACCATAATATGATTATTATACATTGATTTGCTGTAATTTCATATTATAAACGATTGATTTAGTGTTAAAAAGTATTTCCAGTTCAAAATTTAGCGATTTTATTATTTTTACATAAAAATCAAAATAAATATAGAGTACAAATTATATGGTTCAAGTATTGGGACTAACAATTTCGACCACTAGTACATGACTTTTTAACACGGTCCAATTACTAGTGCAAGCAGTGTATTCATAATTTAATTAATTTTTCTATCATAAAAGCTTATTTTCACAAATTAAATACTTTTTTCGCAAGTAAAAAGTAATAATAATTCTGTTGGCTACTGATTCTATGCATTTTTAATAATATTTCGCATTTAAAATATGACATCAAAATTCTAGCTTCACTAAGCGGCCATCTATTGGTACTTTTACCTTACCACGCTATGTACGCAGTACCTACACCCACAGAAAGATCGAAAAGCCGTAAAGACCGCGCGCGCTCGTGAAAGATGCAGAGAGGAGGCGCGCGATGGCCCCGCGGCGTAATAGCACTTGGGCTTTTTATACGCGCGCCCGTCTTCTTTGTCGCCGAGCGATAGGGGAGTGAGATATAGGGTGCCTAGTGTGTATAGGTACGTGATGGGGGATTTTATATGTGGCGTTGCGCGTTTCACGGTTGAGGTGTGGAAGTGGAGAGAGTGCGCGAGGTGGATTTTTTACTTTTTCAGAAGGGAGATGGCATATAGCGGTTGTGTGCTGTTCCGGTGTGGGGGAGTGCGTGAGGGGAGTTTTGGGAGACGATGATTTGGATAATGAAATTTCGTGTTTTGGAGGGTAGTATAGTGTATTGTAATGTAAATTAAGACCCTTGGAATAAATTGACTGCGCATTCACATTTTTTTCCAAAGAGAATTGAAAGAAAGTGAAAAATATGAAATTGTTTTTTTCCTTTTCAATATTTTTATTTAAATGAAATATCAAACTTTTTCGATTTTCTTTCTCGAATGAACCCTTAATAAGCATTGATATTCGATTGTATTTTTGAAAAATGATAAAATTTATGGAAATCAATAACTTAATTACATTTTTCCGACCCACAACCACCACACCCCCTCGCCTCTTCATTCTTCTATCGCATCATCATCCACAGCGAGCCGCTGACTTGAACGCTGATTCGGCGGAATCGCCGCCATACGTGGCCGCTTCCATTATATACACGCGCACGCGGAGAATCGCTTGATAAACGCAAACCGCGCGTTCGGTAATTTATGGACCGCTGAATTTTACAGGGCAGTAAAGCAGCGCCGTAACGGGGCGACGGTTGGCCGCCTACGCGTACGTATATGTATATACTGTATGTGTCCGCGCGCACCGGAAGTTCATGCCGCAGAGCGGGCCGCGCGGGGTCCTACTATGGTTATATATGTATATGGTATACACAGGGTATTTTACGCGGCGGAAGGGCGAGATTAGCCGTTGAGTATGTATGTGTATTGGTGCTGGGGTGCAGAGGCTCGTAGTCGATTAACGATTGTTTTGACGGGATGTGTGGCGCGTGAAGCCGATGAGGTGTCTTTTTTGTTGAGGAATTTGCGTTGGTTGGAGTTGTTTAGAAAATTTATCAAAATTGCAGATTTATGAAATTTATAACGTTTCAAAAAAATTATCATATAGATAAAGATACTCTGATATATGCTATTCAAAACTACCTCACAAAAATGTATAATAAATGAAATTATATAAATCTGTAAAGGGGTTATTCTCGTTTGACACTCAAAATAAAACAAAAAAAAAATAAATAAATAAAAAAAATTAGGTAATAAAATCAGTTTATTTATATGTTTTGTCGAAACTCCAATAAAACAATTCACAAGTCATTTTTTCAGAATAAACACTCCAAAATAAAATATTGAATATAGTTGAAATAAAATTGCAATTAAAATTCAGTTATAATTATTCGATATAGAATTTAATTATTATTTGTATTTTTTATTACATACATATTGAAACAAATAATAAAATAATAATTTGTTACATATATACATTATCATTGAACGTATACTAATAAAAAATTGAGACATTATCTTTATCAAATATTATTCACAGTCTCAATTAATTTTATTCCAATTACCTACAGCATTAAAACTAAAATTAAAAATTCTCTGTTTCCCAAGTCCCCATAAAATCGCAACTCCTCCCAATTCAACTATACACCATACATATCACGAGCCCAACGACACTGGCCGTTGCACCCACTCCTCGCTCACACACACACACACTCACGCTCGGGAAGTCATTGAAATGTTTAAGTCCAGTTACATGTCCACTCAATGGGATCGTCGTCGCCGACGACGGCGCAGCGTAACACTTCGCGCTCACGCGCGCGGACAGGCCAAACCCGCGATTCGATCGGCGCGCAGGTGAAATACACGCGAGGGCAATCCCTTCAAGTGTACACGAGCGAGCGAGCAAGCGAGGATTTTCTTTCGACGCACGTGCGCGCGTTATTTGCATAGCCGGCGCGCAACTGGGACGCGCGCGCGACTGTACGTGCGTCTGGTAGAGGCTGAATAAAATGATAGAGAGGTGGGTGTGCGTGGTTCCGGATTTATTGAGAGAAAATTTGGTTCGTCGTAGAAGAAGAGTGTAGGGGACGAGGAAGCGTGTGTTTTGTAATTTTATATTTATTGATGCGGGGATGAACTTTAAGGGCTAACAATGTACAAGCATTTTCTAACTTATATGCCAATGGGTTTATCTTTTTGAAATATTGAAAATGTATATTTTTAATATGAAATAATTTATTATTTTTAACTTAAGAAACATAATTAATTAATTATTAATTAATTATTAATTATTTTATATTTAGTAACATGATGTGGCCCATGTAACACCACAAAGAAGAAATTTACGAGCCATGTTGACCCGTGCCGCCCTTAAAGTATTAATCATGATGAATATTTGGTTATTGATAGGGTGACTGTACACCAGTATTGGAATAGTTACCAGTGAATGAACATTTTGATATAATATTTACTATTGTAAAATTTGTACATTTTGCGTATCAAATATAATCATGATTTTGAAATCTTTGCGAAATTTCCTTTCATTTTATAAATTGTACATGCTATGAAATGAATTGCCTTGGATGAAAAAAATTATTAATATTATCGTGATGAGAATTAAATATACGCCATTCGCTGTAAGGGTGACGCAGATGCATTGTAGACATATGCTGAAGTTTTTTCAAAATCGAAAATTTTTGTGCTAAAATCTTATACGTCTAAATGAAGTTTTATACTTATTAATTGGCGATTCGACATTATTTTTAAGAAAAAAGTTAAGTATTTAAATATAATTTACGTGTTCCAACTTTGGTTTATTTTATACTCCTGAATCTAGTGAACGAACGAACACTTCTTTGCTGGGCCGCGAGTCTTATCCCGGCAACCCAGTGAACGAACGTTATTCACACCTCATGCTGTACTGTACGAAAAATCAATAATTTTTAATATATAATGTTTAGTTTTAATACATAAAGTGTATCATTATCATCCTGGTGTCAACTGTCAACATTCAGATTGTAAAATTACTGTTACTAAACTTACATAAGTACATATAAAGTAAGTGTTCATTCACTGATTTCAAAGTGTTCAGTCACTAGCATCACGTGTTCATTTACTGGTTTTTAGGAGATATTTACAGATTTCTTTTAAACAGAATTTCTACTTTTATTCTTTATCTAAAATTTTGTCAGTGACGTAAAGTTTGAAGATTTTAAAATACCAATTCAAAAAGATTTTTACTTTTAAACCATTTTTAATACTCTTAATTGAATAACAAAAATTACACTTTCCTTATTTGTTCGTTCACTGGTGAAGTCACCAAGAAAACATTGAATTATGAATCTGGTTCTAATTTTTTTTGTTAAAGACGATAAGTCTTTTATAAATTATTATGTTGATTGTTTTAGACTTATCTGTACGCCTTTGCAAATCGTGCATAACTCGTACGAATCAGGTCACACTGCGAAAAGTATTTTTCTCTATAGTATTCTGCAACTCATCAAATTGTCTTGCCCATTTAGGGGAAGATTCAATATGCAAAAAGTATGTAGGATAACTGCTAAAATTTTAAAATATTCTAAAGTAAACCAATTCATCCTACCAAATACAACAATTTCTATATTATTTACCCTCAACAATGCCCTTCAGCCGCTTTATAAATTTTTTTTCGCATCCTTGCAATTAACACATTCAGGCCATTCCCAATAAATTACAAGCACCACATCGCGACCCGCAGCAGCTTTTTTCCCCTCCTCGGCCCAGTATCTCTCTATTCACCCACCGATGAGCCGTAGAAAAAGAGGATCGATCAGAAAGCGCGAGAGAGAAAAGGCGCTCGCGGAAAATTTGCGGAATGTGCCTCGCATAGCCGCGTGCGTCGTCATTGCAAAGGTCGTAGGGCCATAAACGGAAGCGTGCGCGCAATCAATCGCCTCGCGTTAATTGCCAACGACGAAGGTAACCATAAATTTTCCCCGTGCGGTGTTTTCTCTTTATCTATTTGCGAACCGTCATATAATGGTTTTTCGGCCCTGGCGCGCGCACTTCTTCCGAGAAGAAACGTTTTATTATGTTATATATATATATGGGTGTGATAAGAGAGGCCACACGATAGTTACATATAATCTAATAATTGAAGTTTTTATATCGCTACTAGGCGATTTTTTATCTTTACGAGCGCGCTTTGACAATGAAAAAACGCCGACATTCCGTGTGTGTGAAGTTGAGAGAGAGAGAGAGAGGGGGGAGAACTTTTACCGCTTAAGCACCGTAAACGAGGGGACTTTAGAGTGTCGCCCGCTCGCAAGTTTACGAACTTATATATATGTTCGCCCGTAAAGTTTGTTGGCGAAAAAGAAAAGAGTAAACGATTGAATAAGTTTACTATAGGATTTATAGCCAAACGTGTGTGCAGACCTATATACCCCTACTTACAATTGTAAGCAGCAGTTGACGCTCTCAAATTCCAACCATTAACGTCTTTCTCACCTGTCAAGTGTCAAAAATGTAACGCGTCCACCTTATATACATATACACGCACACGACATCTTGATAAACATTTTACACCGGCACCCAAAAAATTAGGCAGGCGAGACAGATGTTCGGTACGTGATTTTTTTTCTCGCCGGCGACCGTTAACCCGCTCCAGAAAAAAAAAAAAAGAAACAAACGCTTGCAGAGGTTGGCGGCCGCCCAAGTCGAAATCTCGCGAAAGTATATAACGGCCGCAGTAGTATAGTCGTCGTCGCATCATGCAGGAAGAGACGACACATACACAAGTGTGTATCGCCAACGACGGTAAATTGGTTGCCTTGTATATACGTATATATATATATCGAAAAGAGACGCACATACAGATAATACACACTATATGTATAGAGCATTTTTTAATAGCGCAATTACTCACACAGCCGGGCTATTGCAACCGGTCGATCGAACGATCTCTTTCGATAAACCCACGCGATGGCAGCGTAGCGGCGGCGCGTCACGTGTGCCTCGTGTTCATTGATCTAAAATAAAAAGAGAGAAAGAGCGAGGAATTGGCTCCGGTCACGAGCTGTCGCGTTGCGTAAATAGTTTTGTGAAAATGGGAGGGTATATATGTATACATGTGTAAGTATACTTTTAAGCATTGCAGTGTACGTAATGGTTCAGACGTAATACCTCTTATCTTGCGAGGACCGGCGCTCAATTGCCTCAGCTGATATTTTTGAACTCGATATAAAAACAAAAACTGTTTTCTATATCGTTAGAAAAGTGATATAATGTGCAATCACAGGTTTAATTACGAGATACTGAAGTATACAACTCTCTTCAACTTGAAACTCTACTCTCAGAAATTGAATTCCCTCTTTCTCCAACTTGATTATACTGCTATATATACACCGAAACTTCTACATCAATTCTAAATCCACCAACTCAAAAATCCCATCATCCGCACATCCCTGTACATAGTGTGTACACTCACACCACATTTGCCAACATGCGGAGAACGACGCGTGCGCAGCGGAAACGAAGAGATCCCTCCGTCACACACATATACATACTCGTACGCACACGCGGAAGGTCACTGACACTCTCGCTCCGCGAGATCCTATCCTATCTCTTTCTCTCTTTCTCGCGGCATTCCTCCTCTCCCGCGGGGTGTATACACCTCTGCCTATCGCGTTGCGCCGCGGCGCATCATATCCGACAAGGTCACACGCATACACACCGCGATGACGATTATTATCAAACGTAGTACGAACGTGCTCCGATCCTCCTCGTTATATATCTATACTATATTATAACGTTGCGGCTACTCGGCTTTCTCCTCGTGATCATGCGTATAGTTTAAACGGCACGAGGATCGAATTCGCAACGATGCGAAGAGCATATATGAGAGGGGGAGAAGTTGTGCCGCCGCGGCGCAAATGTCATTGTTCGCTCGGCCAAGCGCGCGCGCGGAGTATAAGTGCGTAATGTATGCAAGTGGGTTTATGGATGGAGGTTTGAAAGGCGCTGCTCCGGAGGAGAAGGATTATTGCGTTGCTTGCGTTTGGTGCTTGAGATCGAGGCTTTTGTTATGTAGGTCTATGTCCGTGCGCGAAGATGGAGAAAAGTTATTTGTTCTCTTCTCTGCGTAGTGGTTTTCTGACCTTTAGCGACGCATTTATCGCTTTGCCAATGTATAGTAGTGCCTTTATGGCGTGCGAGGGTCGGTTGAATGATGTCAAATAGGCGTTTAATGGGACGCCATCCTACTTTTGTTTCCACAATCTTTAAAAATAATAGTTCCAAATGATCATACTTATATAATATTTTTTCGGCTCATCAATTATGGCAATAAAACAACATTGCCCATCGATCCACACCTCACAATTAACACACAAAACTTTCACCTCCACCTACTCTCCGCAACAAACGCAGCTCTGGCAGCTCTCTTCGCTGTATTATCTAATCATAAACGCAAGGTAGTATCTTATAGCTCAACACTCATCATTCAAGAAAACAAAAAAAAAAACTAGTCGTCGTCGGCAATCTTGCCGTCGATTAAATTCGCCAGAAAGGGAAAGGGTTTCGCAGAAGAGTCGCAATTATCGTCAATTCACTATCTAAACGCTCTTCGCGTGATGTGTGTACACACACATACACACATATATATGTACAGACGCGTCTTTGATTCGGCTCTGCACCCACGCGCGCGCGTTACTCCGAAACGCATTGGTCTTTAATCGCTTCGCACGAAACTGATGCAATCGGTGTGTATGTGTGTGTGTGTGTGTGTACAGTCAAGGGGTCTATTGAGCGTATTGCGGTTGTCATAGTTGTTGTGTAGACATTTTGTAGTCTCTGCCTTGAATTATTATACGGTATTAATATAGAGGTGCGCAAAGACTGTTGATATTAGTGAATTTATATAGTTACTCTTATTAGCACAATGAAATGATTATCAATATGAATCAGTACATGAATTAAGAAAGTATAGATCTTTATTATTTATATATAAAAATCTAGTAATAACTATTTAATTACTTTCATATATAGTAAGAATCATACCACTATGTTTCTGCTACTCTACGTAATTATAAGTTAAATAAACCAGAGCCACGATGAGCAAGTACATAAGTTCCAACGACGGCGCGTTGGACTGGGCAGAAGACAAATCGATCGTTTCCTCGGGATCTGCAACAAAAATAAATCATATTTCCATTATTTATAAAAATAATAAAAATACTATATAAATCATCCTAAAATCGAATAAAAATCATCAGCGCGTCATTGTATCTAACTAAAAAAATCACGAGCGCACTTTTCCTCACCGTAATCCATGTATAACAGTACGACCGGCGTCGTCACGTCGCAGTCAAGCTCCTCACTATTCTCCTTCTTTCTCCTCAGCAACCTCGCGTATACTCTCCTGCTCATGGGCACCTCATCCTCATAGACGCCGTAGTCCCTCGCTACCCTTCGCCGACGCTTGTGCCTCTGCTAGTGCCGAAAAGGAAAAAGCGTTCATTCAAAAACGTGTACTAACCGTCGTCGTCGTCGTCGTCGTTATCGGATTGGGACCCGCTCATCACCGGGAGCTCATCCTCATATGCGAGTCGCTCGTCCTCCTCCTCGTCCGGCTCTAACTCCTCGTCCTCATCCTCATCCTCCTCCTCTTCCTTGTCGTCACCCTCGTTCTCCTCGTCCTCGTCGTTGGTGTCGAGGACGTTGAGGTTCGGGTGTTCCTTTTTGGGGCTCTCCATGGGTGGGGACTTTTCGTCCTCCGCTTCCTCAGCGTCGTAGTAGGGCACGTGAGAGAGAAGTCGGCGTTTGGGTGGCAGAAGAGGGAAGGATTTGACTTTTTTGTCTAGAAGAATGAGGAAGGTCTTATTTAGCGGTTCTATTTTGATATTAACCCATTAACGTCAAATTTGCACGTTTGCACATACATACATTCGACGCCGTTAAAAAGAATCAAATCAGTAGAAAAAAAATCTGTAGACTACGTTTTCCGATAGATTTTGGTGAGTACTTTCAGAATCCAAGGTGCAAAAGTTAAAAAAAAACTTCTTTTATTAATATTTTTGCGATTTTAGGGAAAAAAAGGTGAAATTTTTGGGACTTTTTTTGAAAAACCAACATTTTAACAGGAAATCCTTTAAGCAATAGGTCTGAATCCTACGGAAATCGTGCACAAACTATTTTTCCTTGAAGGAAATCGTGCACAAACTATTTTTCCTTCAAGGAAAAATAGTTTGTGCACGATTTCCGTAGGATTCAGACCTGCTGCTTAAAGGATTCCCTGCTAAAATCGCAAAAATAATAATAAAAGAAGTTTATTTTTTAACTTTTGCACCTTGGATTCTGAAAGTACTCGCCAAAAACGTAGTCTGCAGATTTTTTTCCTACTGATTTGATTCTTTTTAACGGCTTCGAATGTATGTATGTGCAAACGTGTACATTTGACGTTAATGGGTTAAATATTGATTTAGTTCTTCTATGATATTGAGTATAAAAGTTTTTCGTTAAAATTTGTATGGCAATGTAAGTGAATCATAAAGAAGACACGGAACTCTGAATTGTACAAAATTTGTCATTAAAACACATCATACCAAAGTTTCATAAAATAAAATAATTTTAAAAATGCTTATATTCATGATATAAGGACGGAGATTCTAGTAGATGTATCGAGTACCTTGAGAATTGTGTTCGTCGGTATATTTATACGCTTGGATATTTGCTGTACTTGCGTGAAGTTCATTTGTCGATATGATTTTGTATTTATAAGTTGCACTGCAATTTTAACCGTAAATCATACGATTAAGAATAGTGAAATGAATTAATAAACAATTTCTAACTTACTCATTTATCTTCACTTTTGTAGTCTCATTTCTACTTTCTTTGCTATATATTATGTAGGAAATAAAAACAAAGTAATTTATGCTATTTTTGCGAACTAACATATCGACTTAATAAATATTTATATATTTACGTTACTTCATCGTAAATATTTCTTCTAGATCGGCGAAATTATTAATGATGAGAAATCCTGTGGCATGAAGATTACTGTGCAAAGTCTTGATCAATATTTTAGACGTGGCGCAATCAGTATCTTTATAAAACTAATAAGTATATTGATCATTAAATTTCTGTCCGAGGAATTTTATAAATTATAATATTTTTTAAGGATTTCTTTGAACAGTCGAAAAATAGCATTGAATTAAAAAATAAGATTTCAAACAACATAGTTACAACAAATAAGTAGATAATGTAAATAAAATTTCTTTAAAATAAATATTACATTATAGTAGTTAGTTTAATATAGTTAATTCAATAGTATATCTAGACCTAATATTCAACACCATAAATTGTAAGTTTAAAATATCAATTTTTAGTATCATGTGTTTGATCCACTTTTCGGTGCCTCTAATTTTTTTTAAATATTTACTAATTTAATTATTTGAACTATTTGACTTACATCTAAACGATTCTTTTGAATATATGGCGAACTATGTTGGAACAGGTTAATTAAGTTTACCAAATGACAGTCATTGCACATTCTTTCCATGACATACTCTGCATACATATTGAACTTCCTTTCTAAGTAATTGTCATGTCTTTGACTTATATTCTGGATTGTGTAAATAGAAAAATTAAAAAATAGTAAAAATGTAAATATGAACATAGCCTATACATTGACATCTCATTTTGACAATGTTAAATGTCTACTACATATATCTAATACACATACACTTGAAGTTTCTAATTAATGATTATCATGAAGTTGTAAGTGTAACACGAAAATTATAAAAAACGAATTATTCGAAAAATATACTTTATTGTTTAAACGTGAATGTTCTTTACAAAAATACTGATATTAAATTAATATTAATAAATAAATTCGACAATTTGACAATTTGTTACTTTTAGTCAATAAACTTAAAATTATATGTTATTTTTAAAAAAGCTTTTTACAGTTTTTCTGTATGGTAATAGTAATTGTTCTAAAAGTAAATATTACATCTTGTGAAATTCCAAGAAAAAATGGGTCGTTGTATGCTATTAACATAAAACTTAACCCATTTTTGCTCTGCGCCCTTCAATTTTAAGAAACTTTCTATTTATGCCCAGGATTATCATGTAAATACTTTCTTGTAATAATATCTGAAATAAGATTTTCTGTAAGAACTGGATTCTTGTTGATACAACCTACAACTGGACATCTGTAATAGAAGGTAGAATATTAAAATTGATATTGAATATCATTAAAAAATATTATAAGTATACCTTGTATTCTTATTCATTTTGAGAACTAATATAACACTGTCACGATCATATATGTGGCCACAAACTTTATTCTTCACAGGGTCAGTCATTCTCTTCTTTGTAAATGGATCAATGACATTAATATCATCCTGTGTCATTTCTATATCATCATCATCAAGTTGTCGTCTTCCATTACCATCTGCATCTAGCATTAATAAAAATTTATTTAATGTTAAATACATTTATCTGACCTGAGATTTTAACTTTTTTTTTTTAAGAAAAAACTTACTATCAATTAATTCTTTTACTTGGCTACAATAGTCTTTTAAATTTAAATGGTTTGATACATCTGGAATGTAATCTAGTAGCTCTTGTTTTTTTCCCTGTAAATATGTTTTACTTTATATTATATTTTATTAATTCAACAAGAATCAAGTGAAACACTGCTATTATCTTACCCTAAACTCCAGCAGTATTTCATCAGGGTCTTTTTCATCATCCTTAGATAATTCTTTGATCGTATCAAAAACTTTTTTTACTTTCACATCATGCATACAATTATGTCTGATAATGTCTTGTAAATCATTCAAAGTTTTGTTTCTTTCATCTTTATTATCATCTATTCAATAAAGTTAACATTGATAATTAACATAATTTTTCCATAAATTGTTATTATTCTTATACATAACCTCAAGACCGTAAAAAACTTACCAAAATGAGTAACTATATTCTCAGCACTCTTCAGAAAACTGTTAAATAGTACCTGTGTATTGTTAACTCCAACCATGATGAATTTTAACACATTCTCAACTTAATTTTTGAATGTTTTATTGGAATTTCTGTAGTAGATTAGTAGCTGATAACGAAACGTTGAAAATTGAAATAATAGAACGGCGGCGCCACTTACTACTTTCTGATCGCTCAATTGTTTCCCCCACCATAGACCTCAGACCTAGCCTTTCTATAAAACTCTGTTAATACTTAATGCAGTTGAACTGTTGAACATCTAGAAATCTCAAGTTTCTACGGTTATAACCTAAGCCGCGACCACGTGACTCTTCGTCTCATTTGTAATTTGTTGTCTTCTCACTTCTAACCACGCGTTTTGAGGTAGTTTATAACCTCAAGTGGCTAAAAACATTTTGTGTTTGTTATTTTGTACATTATTAAAATGAATTACAAAGATGATTTTAATGTCTTTGTGGGTGGCAAATCTGGTATATTTAAAGGTGTAAAAGTAAAAGAAAAATCATGTGTAATGAAAAACATACAGAATTTAATTTCCATAACAGATAGTCACGAAGTAACTTGTATGTCTTGGGGAGATGACGATGAAAAAGAAATTCTCCTGGGATGTGGATCCAAAGACGTTCGAAGTGTTAAAACATATGATACGGAACACCACTCGTTTAAAACATCATTCGTTTGTGATATTGGGAAAGGAAGTATCACTGGAATAGAAAAGTATGGAGGAAGAATACTTACGTCAGTCCTGTCTGGTCAAATAAAGTTGTGGCAATATAAAGGAAAGAATGAATGTATATTAGAGGGTGGTGAAAATTTACTGCGTATGCGACAAGCTAAATCACAGAAGAATATCATTGGCACAGGTGGTCTAGAAAATCCTTTGAAACTCTTTGATTTAGAAAAGAAAGCTAATACATTTACTGCAAAGAATATTTCTCATGACTGGCTGCAATTAAGGGTTCCAGTTAGTGTCAATGATTTATGCTTTTTAACAAATGACAAACATGTAGTCACAGTGGGTAAGTATGGCCATATACGACTGTATGACCCAAAGGCTCAGAGAAGACCTGTTGTAAACCTAGAGATGAAAGAAGAGGCTATTACAACTGTATCAGCTTGTACTCAAGATAGACAAGTTGTTTGTGGAACTGGCAAAGGTAAAATGAACTTGATCGACCTACGTAAAACTGGTAAAATTTTAAATACTTACAAAGGTCCAGTGGGTGCAGTGACTGCGGTAGCAGTCAGTAAAATTGAGCCTCTTTTACTGAGTACCAGTTTTGACAGATACTTGTATATTCATGATTTGAATACAAAGAAATTACTAAAAAAAGTTTACCTTACTTCAAAATTATCTGCTATGGTTTTGCGTTCAGAATTTTCTATGAAGGAATCAGAGGAAGAAGTGAAAGAAGATGCCGAATTAAGCAATGATGAATATTTCAATGACTCTGACGAAGAAGATCAAGAAATGAGCAACAGCGAATGATGTTCAATAATTATTTAAATGTGAATGACTTGAAATACTTTTCAAGAAAATAGAAGAAATATTTAATAACATTATTTTTAATGTTTTTAAAATGAAACTTGTATATATGTATTTTTTGAAAATTAAATCTATAAAATATTTTTAAATGTAATATTAAAATAAAAAATATTATTACTTTTTCCTACAAATTAACTCCGTTTTTGCTTTCCTTATTTAGTTTAAATAGAACTCCAATACAATAATTTATTACATTTATGAATTATTCCTTGTAAGCTTATAAAACGAATGTTTTTTATTATTCAACAAAGTAAAAGTGTTCGTTTCTTTGTCATTTTCAAAGCATTTATTCCAACCTCTTTAATTTTGCCACGTCTAAAAAAAAACTAAACAAACTTAAAAACGTAAAAAAACCTTTTATAATAAAATTCAGTAGTATTTGTGTAAATGGATTATTCATGATTAGGCGAAACCTACAGAAATCAATGAATTTAATTTGGCGGTCTTGCTATATTTGTCGGTACAGTATTGATTATCGTGTGCGAGAACCAACGGATCAATATAAATTAGCCAAGTAGTGAATTTTTAAAAAACTGCAAAAACGTCAATTTGCAGTTTAAAACCTACATACGTTTAACGTCGCGCATCCTTTTTTTATAGCCCAAAAAAATAAATTAATCGATTATTGTATTGCGGCGGCGAAACTTTCTAAGTTGAAAAAAGCAAAAAACCGCAATAACGAAAGTGAAAATTGAGGCTTCCACATACACACAACAGTACCCAACTTCATCTAATTTATTATTTAAAATTGCTCTTTCACGCATTCATTACCATACGATTAATTGCACCCTTGCAAGGTACCTACGTGGCTCTTATTTCACCAGCGTTCTTTTAACGCGGATAAGTTGAGTAAAGCTCGTGAATCGTTGCGTTTCTAGGCGCCGACAATACATTTCGTTGCCAAATTTTGTCGCCTCCTGAACCAAAGTTTTCTAGACGTAATTTGGCCTGCTGAATCCGAATTTCGAGGGTTCCCGTCCGAAAAAATGGGAGAAAAAAGTTATAAACAATTTAATTGTTTATAAAGTCATATCTTCGATGTGAAATATCGCATCAAGCTGAACATTTCTTTAAAACATTTGTTATTTTATTTAGAAAATTTTTTATTCTTACACTTTTTTAGCTATGTCTGATAGTTTTAGAGGTATCGGCGTAGCGGCCGCGTGTGGTACAGTAAGCAAAGGCGCTCTAAACGGCGTTTATCACTGATACCTCTAAAACTATCAGACATAGCTAAAAAAGTGTAAGAATAAAAAAGTTTCTAAATAAAATAACAAATGTTTTGAAGAAATTTTCAGCTCGCTGCGATATTTTACATCGGAGATATGGCCTTATAAACAATTAAATTGTTTATAACTTTTTTTCTCCCACTTTTTCGGACGGGAGCCCGCGAAATTCGGATTCAGCAGGCCAAAATACGTCTAGAAAACTTTGGTTCAGGAGGCGACAAAATTTGGCCACGAAATGTATTTTCGACGCCTAGACTATAATGCCTACATAGCTCTCATTCGCTCTTGCGAGTCCCGGTCGATACTGTAGTACTCGCCGCGGCACCGCATGTTATATGGAGTGTTAGGGACTATCCACATAGCGTCTCATGTGCCTTGTCTCTTGTCTCATGTCTCAAGCGCGAAAAAAATCGTTGTCCGAATTCTTTCACATTTATAGTTTATGGCAATAGAAAATTATACAGAAAAAATGACCATAGATTAGAAATTATTAAGATTGCGAACAACGATTTTTTTCGCGCTTGAGACATGAGACAAGAGACAAGGCACATGAGACGCTATGTGGACAGTCCCTTAGGGAGCATGTACATGAGCGCTGTGTTGTGCGGTGCCGTCACTGCCGTGCCGTGCGATGCTAAAGGTTAGGACACTTATAAGGCCCCTACAGGCAAAAAGAAAAAGTAAAAGGCTGCATCTACATAGACGCTTTTAACGCGCGTTCGGCGCGCGTGTGGGTGTAACTGATACCGACAGACGGTAACCGGGTTTAAAATAAAACACTAGAAATAGCACTAGAGATATTACATTGTATAGCAATTACATTGTATAGTAATAAATTGTAAAGCAATAATATTCATTGTAGCAGATTGGAGCAGATGTAAGGCCCGAATTCATAGTCGTGAGACGTGAGACACTGAGACGGACTCAAGTAAGGTTTGAGTCCATGCATTAGTATATCTATATATACTGTACTTGAGTCCGTCTCACATCTCTCTTACGACTATGAATTCGGGCCTAAATATTGCAGATCACTTTCGAGCGCTCTTTTACAGGTTACGCCTATGTAATATCTCTAGTGCTATTTCTAGTGTTTTATTTTAAACCCGGTTACCGTCTGTTGGTATCAGTTACACCCACCGCGCGCCGAACGCGCGTTAAAAGCGTCTATGTAGATGCAGCCAAAGAACAGGAACAGATATAAGAATAACATGGATCTCTATATCTATATATATATGAGGAACAGGACAGTTACAGCAAAGGGCGCTACAGGAGCCGCTTAGGGAGCATGTACATAAGCGCTGTGCTATGCAATGCTGTGCGATGCCGTATGATGCCGTTCGATGCCGTTCGATGCCGTTCGATGCCGTTCGATGCCGCGCGGTGCCGCGCGGTGCCGCACGGATTAGTGCTGCATCCGATCCGTTGTCTAAATGGTTCAAAATAAATTGTAAGTTGTACCTCTGCATTATTTATTTAACTATTTAATTTAAATCATGCAGAGATACAACTTACAATTTATTTTGAACCATTTAGACAACGGATCGGACGAAGCACTAATCGTGCGGCACCGCGCGGCATCGAACGGCATCGTACGGCATCGCACGGCATCGCACAGCACAGCGCTTATGTACATGCTCCCTTATACAGGGCGCTACAGGCAAAAAGAGAAAGCAAAAGCACAGGAACAGATATAAGAATAATATGGATATGTATATCTATATATATGAGGAACAGGAACAGCTACAGGAACAGATCTAGGTGTTCCTTCTACCTGTTCCTGTTCCTCGTATAAATAGATATACATATCCATGTTATATCTTATATCTGTTCCTGTGCTTTTGCTTTTTCTTTTTGCCTGTAGTACAAGGTGTTCCTTTTAGCTGTTCCTGTTCCTCATATATATAGATATACAGATCCATGTTATTCTTAAATTATTAAAAACATGTTATTGTTAAAAACCTTGAGTAGAGCAATGGCACTCAATCGGCTACGAAATCATTAGTCCAGGCGGTAGAGCATTCGAGGTGGACCTTCTTTGAAGTAGAACATATTATAACGTAGAAAGTTCCGAAATAATATGCCTATTCAAAAAAATGTCTGCTAAATTCAGTATAGCAACAAATGTACCGAATAACGTAAAAAGGCCTATTTTTCGGCATATTTTCTCTTATAACTTGAGAAGGAAGCGTTTAATCGAAAATAGTCATACGACATTTTTTGTTTATCTGATGTTTTTCTACAAAGTTAATGTATTTCCGAATTGAAAAATTTTATTTTGCGCTAACAATGAGTAAAAAACCGTTAAAAATGATATGTAAAATGTAACTAATTTTTAAGGGGCGTAAAAATCAATGAATGTTAATGAAAATTTGTGAAATGGTAGCTCATTATATGATAATACTACATAAAAAAATTCAGGATGATCGACGGTGTAGTTTTCCAGTACGGCTGTTGTTAACTAAAAATTTATAACAATTTTGTCGCGTGCCATGGGTTTAAATAAAGACTCCACGCGGTCGCTGAATTTTTTACACATACTTTGGCTTATAGTTAATAATATGCAATATCAAAAATAGCCTTTTTTGGATTATACGGGTGCTTCAGAATTTTTTAAAATTTTTTCAATTTTTTTTTTTTTATAAATAAATGCAATTACATGAAAACGGCTCGATGAAAATGCAATGTTAAAAAAGGCTTGAGAAGCTGATTAAAAAACGCTTTAATCGAGCTAAAACCGACCCATGGAATTTAACAATTTTTGAAAATATATTAGATAGCTACGTAAATTACGTTAAGAAGCACTATGTCTCTAATAGTATTGTTGTATTTGATGGATATCCGGAGAACAAAGCAACAAGTACAAAAAATGCAGAGCGTCAACGGCGACAAATGCGGCAGCAATGCAGAGAGATTATTTTTGATTTATCAATGTCATCAACGTTTCCACAAGAAAAATTTTTATCTAATGATAAAAATAAAAATCGCTTAATACAGTTTTTGAGAAGTAAATTGGAAAATGCTGGATTTGTAACTAAGCAGGCTGTCGAAGATGCTGATTGAATTATTGTGGAGTCTGGACTCGAAATCAGCGAGCCACAAAAACCAACAATCATAGTCGCCGAAGATATCGACATTTTAATAATTTTAACACAAAGGCCGTCGCCAGAAAATTCTATTTATTTCTTAAAACCCGGAAAGAATAAAGACTCAGAAAAATTTTTTTCTTGTGATTCTTTGATCCATAAAAATTTAAAGGATGTTGTGGCATTTATTCATGCTTTTTCTGGGTGTGATACCACATCAGCTTTTTATAAGCAGGGGAAAGGAAAAATTCTTAAAATATTACAAAACGATAGTGAATTGAGAGATAAAGTAAAAATTTTTTATTCAAGCAGTGCCACAAAAGCAGAATTAACAGCAACCGGCCAGGAAGTTATTAGAGCGTTATACAATCCTAAAAAAAAGAACAACATAAGTTTGAATGAATTGAGGTACACAATTTTTAAAAAATGCTCACGACAAAAATCCTTTAATTTGGCTTCTTTACCCCCAACAGAGTCTGCATCTAATGTGCATTCATGTAGAGCATATCTACAAATCCAACAGTGGCTAGGTAATCCATTGAACCCGGTAGATTGGGGGTGGAAAATGCAGACAGACTGTTTGGCCTCAGTCTACGTTGAAGGTTCTTTGGTCCCTGATAATATTTTAAAAAATATCAGCTGCAGATGTACAGAAAAATGCAAGAAGACATGCGGCTGTGTAAAACACGGCTTGCGATTCTGCAAAAATTGTCACGGGCAAACCTGCAGTAATAGCGATGTGCTGCAGGTTTCATTGGACGAAAATGTAGATGAGTTAGAGAAGGTGGAAGTCGAAATAAATGAAGAAGGACCTACACCTATTTTTTCGGACAGTGAGAGCGACGAAGAACCACAAACAGAAATCGAAGCAAACGATACACAGCCTGTAAAAAAACGAAAATTTGTATAAATAGTTAATAAATTTATTAGAATGTTATTTTTTATACGTACTTTATTTTCTAGTTCCTCTCTCCATGTTTAATAGATTCATATTTACCAATATATAAACAGAAAAGATTACATTTTTTACAAATAAATTGCAAAATCATTAATTTAGAATAATCTGTTAGTTATTAATTTACTTTAAAAACATTAATTTCATGTCATAAATAAATTTTTAATGAAAAAAAAATTGCTTAATTCTTCATGCGTAAAATTCACTTAGAATTTATTTATTTACATAATTTTAAATGCGAAATTCCTATTCCTCTCGATTCGCAATATCAAATTAAAAAAAAATGAAGTCTATAAGTTAATTCGTTCCCGAGAAAAGTTAAGTTTTATCGCGCATATCCGTTTTGAAGAGAGTGCCGCGCGGCAGCACAGCTGCTCGCAGTCATCCCCACTCCGCCTCCCGCGCCGTTCCGCCGAGAAATTTCAACGATCAGGCTTCCTTTCATAATTTTTATTTAATGAAGCAAATAAGTGTCGGAAATGCACTCAACGGATATTGAAAGCTCTTACAATTAGCTACAACACTACATTTTTTATTTGTCTACTTCACGTTTAAGTCAGCCGTAAATTTAGGTTGACTTAAAGCTCTAATATCTCCGGTTGTAGTCATTTGAATCGGGTCGGTTTTAGCTCGATTAAAGCGTTTTTTAATCAGCTTCTCAAGCCTTTTTTAACATTGCATTTTCATCGAGCCGTTTTCATGTAATTGCATTTATTTATAAAAAAAAAAATTGAAAAAATTTTAAAAAATTCTGAAGCACCCGTATAATCCAAAAAAGGCTATTTTTGATATTGCATATTATTAACTATAAGCCAAAGTATGTGTAAAAAATTCAGCGACCGCGTGGAGTCTTTATTTAAACCCATGGCACGCGACAAAATTGTTATAAATTTTTAGTTAACAACAGCCGTACTGGAAAACTACACCGTCGATCATCCTGAATTTTTTTATGTAGTATTATCATATAATGAGCTACCATTTCACAAATTTTCATTAACATTCATTGATTTTTACGCCCCTTAAAAATTAGTTACATTTTACATATCATTTTTAACGGTTTTTTACTCATTGTTAGCGCAAAATAAAATTTTTCGATTCGGAAATACATTAACTTTGTAGAAAAACATCAGATAAACAAAAAATGTCGTATGACTATTTTCGATTAAACGCTTCCTTCTCAAGTTATAAGAGAAAATATGCCGAAAAATAGGCCTTTTTACGTTATTTCGGTACATTTGTTGCTATACTGAATTTAGCAGACATTTTTTTGAATAGGCAAACTCGGATTCTTTTTCTACATATTATTTCGGAACTTTCTACGTTATAATATGCTCTACTTCAAAGAAGGTCCACCTCGAATGCTCTACCGCCTGGACTACATAGCCTGCGCCTAAATTATGTGTTACGTTAGTTTCATAATTTTTTTTCTCGAAAAGAATGAACTTTACGAAAAAATTTTATAGAGTAAAATGTGTTTAGAATTATTAAAGAAACGCGTACGATTTTTTTCAGAAGTTTTTGAGCCATTTTTTTAATTTCTCAAAAATTGTCAAAATTCAAAAATTCAAAATTGGCTCAAAACCTTCTGAAAAAATTCATACGTATTCTTTGAGTAATTCTTAGCATTTTTTGTTCTATAACATTTTTTCGTAAAGTTCATACTTTTCGAGAAAAAAAATCATGAAGTTTAACATCACGCTGTTTCACAAAAACCGCCATTTTGATAAATCTAAGAAGGGAAAAAAAGTTTATAACCAGTGTTTTGGAAACGTCAGACATTCGAACCGCGATTTCTGGCGGTAATTAGATTATCCAAATGAAGAAAAAATAACAAAAATTGAGTAAAAGAAAGAAAAATTAGAAAAAAATTTTGATTTTCTTTTCAAAACTTAAAAATAACAAAGTTATTGAATTTTGTTTACAAAACAAGTTGCAGATTCTGAAAGAGCACCCTCGAAAACCTACACAAAATTTTGGACAAAAATATCTTAGAATTGTGTACTTGAAAATGTGTGCACAAAAATGTGCATTTGCGCATTAATGGGCTAAACAGCACTGGCATCGCGGCACTGCACGGCACAGCATTTATGTTATAATGTACATGCTCCCTAATACACACACACGCACACACACACGACGGCGACGAGACGCGTATATATAGTCGTCGTGCAGTCGTCGTCGCTCACGGGATTTCACTCTCTCTGGCGCGCTTGCCATCGCAGCGCGGCAGCAGCAGGCCAGGAGGAGCCGGGCAGGTATGTAAAATATTATTTCGCATAATACTCCTCCATTTTCTTTTCCTCTCCTCGACCCGAAAACGGCAGCCTGCAGTTTATCACATACTCCGTGTGCTATCGCGCAGGTATCTAAGTACATTTACATTATACCTAGAAGAAAGAGAGAGAGGACTGCCAGCAGCGCAGAGAGAGGAGACGGAGAGAGAGAGCAGCTGCATCGAGCAGCAGGGTGGTAGCAGCCAACCAACCAGCCAGCCAGCAGCGCGCATAGAGCGAGAGAGCGAACACCTGACAGCCGCAGAACCGCCCCTGCAGATATCAGGCATCGCCGCAGCTCAGCGCTCCTCTTCGTCTCCTTCGCGGCGCACGACGAGACGATCGCCCGAGGAGCTGACGGCGACGGCAGATGACGTCAGGAGGTGGCCGCGAGGACGAATTAGCAGCGATCATGGCGAGCGCAGTACAGCAGCAGCAACAGCAGGCCCCCGGCTGTGGTGGCGTGAGCTGTGCGAATACTACGACGACGACGACCAGTCAGAAGATGTCGTCGAAAGTGCTCAGGCAGAAGGCCCAGGAGTTCCTGGCATCGAGGAAGCACGCCAATAACCTCGTCGATATGATCGGCATGTGGGAGGTGAGTAGTGGGTAATGGGGTTGACGGGAGAGGACTAAGAAGTAAGCGCTGGCATTTTGAGGTTAGCTTTTGACGTTGCGCTCTGGCGCGCGGTATACGTACACGAGACATGTTCTACATTCGACGGAATTTCCTTCGTTGTGTTCGCAGAGCCACACTCTTAGCTGTATCCTGACAATGGACCTCGTCTTCGAGGAACTGCTCAGGCGCGGGGATATGTACGTGGAACGCACAATATCGCTGACGATTTCAGGTGAGTTGTGTGAGCAAGTGCGTGTGCGACGCTGTTGATGCGAGGCGTACTTTTAACTTGCTTTAGCATATTTGTTGCGACTTTTTGAGAGCGGATGCTATCGATTTGGCTATTTTTTTTCCGCGACGGATTTGTCGCAGGTCTGCTAAAGTAAATTTTGCAGAGTGATGATTCTTTCTGAGATGAATTTGGCTGGGAAACCAGTGATGCTGTGACTCAGAAGAGGCACGTTTTGTTTACATTGGAGATCATATTTCTTTTGTATTTTGAAGTAGCTAGACATAATTATTGTATTATACTGATTCCGTGTAAATTCAGCATATTTAAATATAGAAATGTTTTTCAATATTTTGATAGAATAGATTGTCGAATGACATCTTAGTAGTATTATTTATTCCCGTAATTTAGTATAGTCGATTCCTCTTGTGATATTAAAGTTTTAGAGGCACAAGAGGATATTTATTTTGATTTTAATGAGAAGTAATTATACTTATAAATATTCATTTTGTTGATTAGAACCATCAGCTGAAATGAGGTACTCTAATTGGTTACGAAATTGTTACGAGAAAATTTGGGAAAAATTGTTAAATTCCATGGATGACTCTCGACCACAGATTCAGATGCAAGCTTTAACGACTGCCATTAAATTAATGGCAGCAGAAGGGAGATCACCATTGGAACCAATAGAAAATGTAGAATATTATTTCCCTTTGCATCGACTTAAACCAATTATAATGAGACTTTTATCGCCAGAGAAAGATAATAGGGAATTAATTGGAAGATTTCAAGAAATCTCAAATTACTTGGATGCATTGTTTTTCACATGGAAGTGTCTTCCAGGTTTAACACCCAAAAGGCAACCACAAAATGTATATATTAGGAATTTATTAGAATTTGTGCACAAATTGCCTCTGCCACAAGAAAATAACAGTCGTGAGTACTCTATTACTATAACTAATTTATAAAAATGGTTTGATTTTATAAAGTTTTCATTTTCTTACCTGAATCATACTAAATTTCAGAAAATGGAACAAGTGATAATCATGAATTACTTTGTGGACCACAACAAGGTAAATTATTATTTTTAACTAAATTAATTTTAATTAGTCCATGAATTGATAAGACATCCTACGTAATGATTTATATTTACTTTATATTATTTAGCTGCCGGAGGATTCAAATGTGATTATCTTAGTGCTAGAAGATCCTTAAACAAAGTTTGGTCATGCATCATGCATTGGGAGCTTACACCACAACTGCATAAACAACTACTTGTTGTTCTCTTAGAAAGAGTGATGCCTCACTTAGAAAAGCCAGTATTAATGACGGATTTTTTAATGGACTCTCTTGATGCAGATGGTCCCATAGGTTTATTAGCACTTCAAGGAGTTTTTATATTAGTCACTAAACACAATTTAGATTATCCAAACATTTTTACAAAACTGTATTCCATGTTTGAACCAGAAATCTTTCACACGAAATACAAAGCACGACTGTTCTACCTCTCAGATTTATTCCTCAGTTCAACGTAAGTAATAGTACATATTTTAAAAATATTTAGTGGCATACATACTAATATCTTTATGTAATATTTAAACTAACAATCCTTTAATTAGAATCGTTTTCTTAAACTTATAAAGGGTATCAGATAAATGATTATAAATAATATGTAAAACATTTCGTTGCATCATTTTCATAGTATAGATTGATGACTAGCTTAAGCCTGTCCATAAGTTATAGAGAGCCTTGACTGGAGACTTAAGTCTTTAGTATTGGCTATAAATACTACATATAGATAACATTCAGCACGTTGAGACCAACATAAGCCACTGGTGACTTATTATTTTGACTTCTGACACTGATAACACGCAAATACGTTTAACCAGATGTTCCTAATTAAGATCATTTCTTTACTTTATTACATTCCTCTCATTCGTACGTTTGGATAAACAGATTTGAGTTATTTTACTACGTCTTCTACATCCTAGCATAAAAATATACGTCTTCACACGCCCGTCTTCCCCCCTTTTGTGTTTCCACAGACATTTGCCAGAGGCTCTTGTGGCCGCGTTCGCGAAGCGGCTCTCTCGCCTGACTCTGGTCGCGCCGCCCGAGGACATCCTCATCATACTGCTGTTCATTGGCAATCTGCTGATGCGGCATCCAGGCCTGAAGCGACTAATCGACCGGCCACAGACGCTCGAGATGATCTCCAAGGAGGACACGGGCGCGGGCGATCCCTTCCTCATGGAGGAGCGCGACCCGTTGCAGAGCAACGCCCTGCTGAGCAGCCTCTGGGAGATCAAAGCCCTCCAGTGCCATATACTGCCCAGCGTGGCGACAGCCGCAAGGTTCGTACGCGAACCGCTCGAGTACGACATGGCCACGGCCCTCGAGCGCACGGGCGGCCACATCTTCGATCGCGAGCTCAAGAACAAGGTCAAGGACATCATGCTGACGTTTGAGCGACCCAGCTCCATGGCCCTGCCGAAGGGCGAGCGTATTCTGCAATACTGGCAGCTCACGACGATGCACTAATGTCGAGTTTCCAGTCTCGCACGTACACACACAGACACACTCACACGTATACACGTGTACACATACGTACACTCTTGCGCGTGGCGTTCCATTCTCGAATGGTTTTCTCATTTTTTTTTTTAAATTCTACCCATCGATGTGTAATATTTGCCAAAAAGGTATTTTTATTTTGTGATATTTTTAGAACCGTGGAAGAATCGAAGTTAAGGGGAAAACAGGAAGTTGAGGTTTAATAACTGTTTATATTGTTATTAAAGTAGTTTTTATAAAGTTTCAAAACAAGGTATATTAAATTTTTTATCTAAATAAACTTTTAAAGTTGTTTATTTTTGTATATGTTAAGAAATTTGTTATAATGCTTCGATTTCAAAGCGTAAATTTCTAATGATTATTGGTTAATCATTGAAATTAATTAAATTTTCAAAATACGTTGATTTTGTATATTCCCTACATTCTTAGTAAGCAGAGTAGCTAAAACTATCTATATTCATTCAAGTAATATACATTTAAAAATCTTAACTTTTGATTCTGTATTGTTTTAAAAATATTACAAAACGGAAATAAACTATTGCTTTTAATACCTATCTATCGATAAAAGGTTAAAAATTTGCAAAATCCTATTCCCGAAAAATAACACAGTTTTCGTGTATGGTATTTTTTAAACATGTTAAGCCATTAGTGCAATAAGAACATAGATGAAAAAAATGGTAATATATCCAAAACATCGGAAAGACTTGATAACAAAGATAGATAAACATTTTCTTGGAGTATTTTTTGTAGCAGATTTATGCATCTGCTTTTGAACGTTAAACGTATTGTTATAATACACCATGTAATCCATAACCGTTGAAGCCAGTTTACCCTTGATGTAGTAATTTAATTTTTGTTTATATGTACCTGGATAATGTAATAGGTAACAAAAAATATAAAAATTAGTTTTTCGTAGCGATATATTTTTGGTTTATACTCGTTTTTCCAATTATAAACTTTAAATAAACCAACTGGCTTAATACTAAGCGAAATCATTGTTGGAAAGTAAAGGAAATAATGAAAATTAATGCATACTGGTACAACAGTGACGAAGCTTTTAATATTTGAATAAAATATTGACGTGCAGTTAGTGAATAACACTAATTTTGTTATAGAAATCATTTATACACGCGAATGTGAAATAATAAAATATTTTAATTTAAAACAATTATCTCAGTAACATTTCTATTCCTACCGTTATCTCCAATACCTATCCTATATTTAATTATATTAAGCGAGTTAAAAATAGTACATTACAAATTTTGTTACTATTAACATTTTAACAATAAAAATAGCAAATTACAATTTTTAATTTACTGCTATATAAATATAATTTTTGATATTTTTATTTAACAAGAATTATATTGTCTGTACACGTTCCATAATTTGCGAAATGAAATACCATTTTCATTTTCTATCAAGGAGCTGAAACAGAAAAGAAGTATATACATTAAATTTTAATAATTTATTTTTGAAACTCCGTGCGAGAAGTTCGATTTCTCGCACGCTGCGTTAAGGGGGTTCATCCAATTTTCAGTTTATTTAGGAAGTCTTTGAAACTTTTTTCACATGTACCTGACATCATTATCTATATGATATCCTCACAAAAAAGAGCCTAGCTTCACCGTTATCGAGATATTAATTGTCAAATTTGAGCATTTTAACACGGCGTCTTATGGGACGCACACGCGCGAAAGATCGATTCAGTCTATAACTTCAAAGATACATTTAGTGTTTATCTGAAAAACTAATATGTTATTAAGATCAATAATTAGAATATCATATTAGAAGTTCAGAGATCCTAGCTTCACCGTTTTTAAGATATTGTAGTTGAAAGTATGGAATTTTAGGTGTACGGCAGCGCGTGCAGACGACGCTGGAGCGGTGGGGGAACACAGACGAGCGCCGCTCTGTGTGCACGCTCACAGACGGCACGAAGCTATGTGTATGTGTCAGTCCCGTATAAACACGCGCTCTGACTACAAGAGTGGGGGGCCCCATGCGAGCAAGCCTGTGCGCGTGGTGCGGGGTGACATTGATTCTTGATACGTTCCTGGTTGGATGAACCCCCTTAAACGATGCGTGCAAAAATCTCACTTCTCGCACGTCGTGTCAAAAAATACGGTTCGACACTTGTGTGAGAAGTTGATTTTCTCCTCGTGTGACCTTTTCACCCTTGCTTCGCTCGGGTGCAAACAGTCACACGAGGGGAAAATCAAATCCTCGCACTAGTATCGAAATGTACTATTTTCATACGGTGCATAAAGCTCGATTTCTCACACGCTTGAATAAAAAAGCATGCGGTAAATTAAGCTTTGCACACGTCATGTCAAAAAATACTATGTTTAAAAGACAAAAATTAAAGTCACACGAACCTCAGTAAATTTTTTCCATTCGTCTTCGGCTAAAGCATGTTTTATTTTCATCAAGATATTTCCCGGAATATTAGGAACTATGGGATGGCTTACATTACTTTGCAAGTATGGAATATTCAAAAGATCTGCTACCGTTGGTCTTGCCTTTGGATCACGTTGCAGACATTTGCGCATTACGTCAATTAATATCAGCGGCACTGGATCTGATCCGGTTATTAAAGAAAAATTAATTTTATGTTTGGGATCAGTTATAGCGCTTATTTTTGCCCACTGCTGACGAATATGATTAAAAGGCGTGACACCATAAACTAGTCCATACAAAATACACCCTAACGACCACACATCGGATTTGTAACTTATCTGCAAATTTATAGTTTATACATTTTTGTATAAATTTACATTTTTTTACTGATTTTTCATAATATATATCAAAATACCAACCTTATATTTTACATTATGGTTTGGAGAATCAGTACTTCCAGCACTAACATCCATTAAAGCTTCGGGACTAATATAATTTAACGTACCAATCGGGCAATTTTTTACGACAGACGTCATATCTGCATTTATATTTGATGCAATACCAAAATCTATCAACTTCAATCTTCCTCTTACTAATAAGAAATTGGCAGGTTTTAAATCCGAATGAATAACTCCTACAGATTTAAAAAATTTAGTATTATATATTTATTTATAAATATAAATAAGACTTTTGAAAATGTATTTAATTTATAACCATTTTCGTGAATGTGTTTCACTGCAGTTAACATTTCTGTCCAATAGTAAAGTATCATTGTCAGGGGAATTTTCTTTTTTTCTTGCAACATGGATTTTAATAAGCGGCTCAAGTCTGTATCTCCTACTTCCATTACAACATGTACCCACGGCTGTTTTATTTCACTAAAAGAGAAATAATGAATTAAAATGAAATAAATTAAAATAAAAATCTAAAATATTAAATATAAACTGTTATGTTACAGAAAATACTTACAAATTATACATATGAACAATACAAGGAGCTTTTAATTTATCCAGTAAACAGATTTCTTGTAAACAGCCCTCAACTGAATCTTTATCCATTTTACTAAGATTTACACATTTAACAGCTCGTAATTCTGAAGTAGCTAAGTCTTGTACTCTTACAACCTCACAACTCATGCCTTGTCCTAATACTCCTAAAACTAAGTAGTGTCGACCATTGATAGTAAGAACTTTATTCTGTCTTGAATTCCATGAATTAGTTTGTTGAGGAATTGAGCATTGAATAGTTTGCATTTGTTGAGGTTGATTTGTAACTGGCTGTGGATGACTTATAAGTGGTTGAGAGTGACTTGTAATTGGCTGTGGATGATTTATTACTGGCTGAGGATGACTTGTAACTGGTTGAGGGTGATTTGTAGCTGGCTGTGTGTGCACATTTAGACTATCTCTTTTGTGATAGCTTTCATAATTCTCTACTTTTCTTTGTGCTTGAATACTATTATAAGCATTACCATGATATTCCATTTGTTGTTTATTATCAGGAAGTGAGCTAACAGAATGTCTGCTTTCTGATACTGATGATTTTGGTTGGCTCTCACTTTTACCAATGTCATGAGAATTTGGATTTCTATTTTCTTTAGTATCATGAGTTATTTGGGATGAGCTATATAAGGGTTTTTTTTCTACTGCACTTTCTTGGACTGTTGCATTGCTATTATCCCTTGATATTGGAGGACTTGGCTGAAATTCGTTTGGAATCTCTTGTAATCTTGGAAGATGAGATCCATGAGTTGAACTAGAGTACATAGTTTCTGCTAAAGGTCTGCGAACACTTTTATTTTCTCCTGTGAAGTATCTGTTAAAATTGATAAATATAACATATAAAATTAAGAATACATATTTGAATAATAATTATTAAATATGTGCACATGAATGATTAAAATTTTATAACAAGTAATTTAACAAATCGTTCATACCTTGGTGTTTCATGACGTTCACTTTGTGATTGTGCAGGTGTTTGCATGGTATCCCTCGATGTATGCATATTATTTTGCATTGGAGTTTGTGATAAGTGTTGTTGTGACCAATGTGAAAAAATTGTAGCTGGAGTTTGCATTGGGTTCTTTGCAAATTCATTGCCAATTTTACTTTGTGGTGTTTGAAAAATATTTCTATGAGAAAGACAAGGAGTAGGTCTTGCAGTTCCTTGTGGATGTTTCATTGGAGTATTCATGACTCCTTGAGTTGCACTTGACACAGTCTGCAATGTTGCAACTTTGGCACAGTTCATTGAATCTAATTGATGATTAGAAGGTATTGAAGGTCTATCACCATTTGTTTCATTACTAGCAGTTTGTGATTTAATAATGTTTGCAGAAGAATATTTATGTAATTCTTGCCTGTCTTTCAAATCAGCAAATGATTCAACATGCTGCACCTTTTCTTTAACTTCATTTAATTGATGTGTATTATGTAAATGACGTTTTACATCAGGAGAATACGATTTAGGTTTGATATTTAAGTCACTTTGCTCCTTTATTGGTAATGATTTTCTTTTATCCAAACTTGTAACAGATTGAGGTTGCCAATGAGATTGGATTGTTGCACTTTCTACATCACCTATATCTTTTGAACTTTTACGCTTTGCACCAATTGAAGGTTTGTCCATTGTAAAATTTTCTTCATTCTTTTTTGTAGTATACTCACTTATTTTTAAAGAATCTTTTAGATAGGTATTCAACAATGATTTTTGTTCATTTTCATTATGTCTAATATTACTATCACTTGTTCTAGACAATTCAATTTCTTCATTAACTTTAACATCTTTACTTTCTACAGAACTGGCACTACTAGCAACGGCAGAAAGCCCTTCATTGTTTACCTCAATATTTATTTTAACATCTGTTTTATTTTCTGAATTTGTAGATGTTAAATCAGTAGTGCATTCTTCAGATAAAGGTTGAAAACCATCAAAATCATCAAATTCTTCCTCTGAATATTCAGTATTTGAAATTTGATCATCACTGTCATCATCACTCTCATCAGCTAATAACTTCTTCACTAATACAGGCTTAAACTTTGGTCTTGACTCTGACAGGCGATGAGCACCAGAGAAATCAGGAATATTATCCTTTTCTTGGATTGATTGATCTCCCATGTTGAAATGATTAATAAACTAAGTAAAAGAAAAAAATCATTAAACCATTGATAATGCATATCTAAGCCATTATAGTTTGACTGTAAACATTCAACACATACTTACAAAAACAACAACGTAAAAACAACTTCGCAAACATACAAATTTTTTTCGAGTTTTCGAGAATAGCTTTGAAGAATAGCTAATTAAAAAACTTTGCTAAAAAGTATCACTATATTTTACATATTACACGGGCTTTGTTCGCATACTACAGCATAGTCGTCTTGCACACCTGTCACTCACTAGTAGCCGTTTTACCCTGTTCTCACTCCGTCGAAAGACAGTTAAAGACGACGAGCGTCAATTCAATGAATTGACGCAATAATATGCTCTTCGCACATTTTACAGTCGTTGACAATCAAACGACACCTTTGAATTTACTTCTTTATTTTTTTTCTCTCTTTATTTTGTTGAACAGTGCGGGGTCGCATCCGCGTACCGGTTCTTTGTCTTTCCGAGCGAAATTTCAAAAGTCAAAGCGCTGCTCCTATTGGCTGCGACACGTCGACATCAGAGCCACTCGCGTAATTCTCTCTAGGGAATTTGCAATGTAACTAGCTATGTTGATTGTATACCTATATCTTAGAGCATATACTCCTGGAGGTAGTAAGTTAAATGAGAAAATCGTGGTCGGTTTTCGTACGGTGCGAGAGAGAAAGAAAAAGAGTGCCCCTCGTTTGTCTCTCTCGCTCTATGCTGTGATTGGCTACTCGCGCTCCCTTCCAAACTAAGATGATAGAACAACCAATCACAGCACAGTGTGAGATAGACAAACGAAGGGCACTCTTTTTTTCTTTCTCTCTCTCGCCGTACGAAAACCGACCACGATTTTTTCCTCCAGGGGCCTGAGGCTGCAGCCCCAATGGCATTACGGCGTGTCTTTTCACTCGTGTTTATGCACGCGTGTTTAAATTGACAAGCGGAACAGGAATACGGTTTGCAGAGCGCGGAATTTGAAATTTGAAATCTGTATTCGCATAAAAATTCAAGGCATTGGTTAGATTGTCATATAAATATAAGTAATATCAAAGTATAAGAATTATTTTTTAATATATTTTTTAAATATTTTTATAAACATATAATATGGTAATATAATAAGTATAATAGGTATGATATTGTTGGGGGCTTGCAGGTGATTGAGCAGAGAGTAACTTGATGACAGATGTACCGTGTACGGTGTACACAGAGTTTTGCACTTACTTTATAATAGTATACTATTTTTCCTCACATCGAGGCCGAAAATGCCATATTTCCGTTTCGGAGCCGGGCGGGAATGAGGCACTTTCGGCCCGGTGTCAGGAAAAAATTTTTTATCTTTTAATTCTTTATAGAATAACATGAAGAGTAAGTGTAGCAGTTTTAAGCAAATCTAACCAAACTTGAATAACATTGATTCTTCTTTCGATGACATCCATTGTTTTATTATGCTGTTAAAAACCTTTTCACATCAAAAATTGACAGAAAGCCCCGAACATTGACAAAGTGAAGTTATACAGAAAGTAAGTGCAAAACTCTATATTCCTACACCGTACACGACACATCTGCCATCAAAAGTTACTCTCTGCCGCGTTGCAGTCTACAATCACCTGCACCCCCCCCCCCCCCCCCCCAACAATATCATACCTATTATACTCATTATATTACCATATAATATCTTTATAAAAATATTTAAAAAATATATTAAAAAATAATTCTTATACTTTGATATTACTTATATTTATATGACAATCTAACCAATGTCTTGAATTTTTATGCGAATACAGTTTTCAAATTTCAAATTACGCGCTCTGCGAACCGTATTCCTGTTCCGCTTGTCAATTTAAATACGCTTGCATAAACCATAGAGGTATTATAGATAAAGCAGGGGAGACATAGGGCTGCCCGTAAGTGACAATGTCCGAACGTTAGAAAGAGAGAGAAGATCGCGGGACGTAGCTATCTCTCTCTTCATGCGCTAGCGCTGATGCTTCCTTTCTATAAATTCTATGCGTACTGCGCATGCGCAGCACGCGCGAGTAGAGAGACAGCTACGTCCCGCGATCTTCTCTCTCTTTCTAAGTGTGGAACGCCTGGAGGCCTGACTTCCCTGCTCTATCTACAATACCTATGGCATAAACACGCGTGAAAAAACGAAAAAACACGCCGTAATGCGATTGTGGCCGCAGCCCAATTCTGATGAGCGTATGGCGTGACACACACCAAATAACGACACAGAGCTGTCTCGGCGGAAATCACGTATGCGCAAGCCCAATATTTTTGGTTTTTTTAGTAGGTTTTAGGAGCCTTCTACAACCTCACGCAAAAACTGTGCGTGCACGCAAATTTCACTAGATTTCACTAGAATAAGAAGTGCAACCAACCTTGATTAAAAATAAAACCTGTTTTCTAACCTCAAACAAACAATTCTTGGATGGTTTTCTGGAGACAAAGTGTAGCAATTTTTAGTCAAGGTTGGTTGCACAACTAGCTCTAGCAAAATCTAGTGAGATTAACTTATTCGTCCAAATAAAACCCATATAATTTGAAATTATGAAATATTTAACCTAAAGATATAAGTGTTGAGTTAAATATGAATATTGCTCTCCTAAAGATATAAGTTATAAATTGTATTAATGACTTAAAATTTAATATTGTATAACAAAATGTATTATTATTTTGTCTGTAGTTAATAATGAAGGACTATGAAAACTGATCTGAACACGGTTAAATTTCTAACCTTGAAATTTTTGTATTTTAGGAATAAACTAAAATAAATATAAATACAATCCAAGTTTTAATAGAAAATATTGGATAAATTTGTGTATGTTAAAAAAAATGAATTTTAAATTCATAATATTTCAATATTAATTGCATAAGAAGGTGAAGCGAAGAGCACGCGCAGCGCGCTTGAACTACTTAATATTGTCAAATACGATATTTGATATCTATTGATGCTTGAATACTCATAAATATTATTTAAATAGTTTCCGTTCAGAGTTGAAAACTAAAACTTATGTACGAGAATAAAAAACACATTTTTTTTTAAATAAGTCATGTATTAATTATAGATCGTATCGATTTACATTTTGTATCTGAACAAAATACGAATGATTCGCTAGTCAAAGAAGGACGTCTGCTCAAAAGGAAAAAAACCGTTTATGTATGTGTTTTTATAATAAAAAATCTGTTTAAAAAAGTTTTTTCTTCGGCGCTCCGTGCCGCATTCGTTGGAAGCCTCGTTATATTTATATATATAGATAAACCGCAAGGAAATCGCTTAAAAGTTGAACTAATACTCAATAATCTAGACTAAGAAAAAAAATACGCCCCCATTAATAAGAGCAACAACATCCCCCATCGAACAAAAGAAGTGGAGCCACCATGGGAGTGTGGCACGGAGCGGGCGGTTAAGATAGAGCTTATACGACAGTAGAATACAAACTTTATCCTCTAAATTTAATTTAGTCGATATAATATAACAGGCGTGTCCTCGTCACTGTCCGAAAAAACCTGAATCTGCGAATCTATGAATCTACACAACAATTCGCTTCGGTCGCAATTCACACTCATTATTTTATTCGACGATTAAATTAAATTATGCATAACAAACATCATTTTCATTACTTTTTTTTTTAAATATTTTTCTTTTTTTTATACACCAGTATAGTTCTTAAACTGGAATAAATGAATAGATCTGGATTCTCAAGGAAACTATAAAGAAACTACAAAAGTAAAACAGTAAAATAAGCACAAACATTTATAAGAACATTTAATAATATGTAAGTAAATATGTAACATTTCGAGTTGTTTTGTTTTGGGTTACACATACGCACTTTTGATGGATTTCAACTGTGTATTATTTAAAAAAATTCAATTGCGTCAAGTACGTAATGCAATTAAAATTCATCAAAAGCCAACTCGAGACAGAATCACAAAAGGAAAGTATAATAATTATAGACATTGTTTTTTTCACTTCGCGTTTAAGAAATCTAGTTTATGCACATTTTACTTATTTTTATTTATTAATTTCATCAAGTTTCCCTCGTGCTACCTGCGCGCTCCTCGATTCTCGACACTTTCGCATCATTGGAAAGCATTCTTGAGCTTAGGAACTACTTGGCAGCAACCATAATGACGCGTGTGACTCATACAGACAAATACGTTCTACTTTATCTTTGCTCTTATATCCTAGCTATTATCCTAGGTGTATTTCCTCCTTTTTCATATTCAATTTCATCTTTTTTACTTCTTGTTTACCGCTTCTGCATTTATTTCTTTCCTTGAATGGACAAGAATCTTTGTGTTGCACGCACAAATATGTCTTCCTGGTCAAAAAAAAAAATTGTCTTTAGCTCACAAATTAAAAATGACATAAAATACTCTCTTTTTTTCTCTTTTACAACGTCAGAATTATTGCAGTGACCAGCAGAAAAGTTTAAAATATGGTCTTCTTCTAACGTCAGATTAGCGCCATGCGAAGACGCAAGGAAAGAGATTGAGAGAGATATATAAAAAATAATATTTTATTTAAATCTTAGGGACGAAATTAAGATTTGCATTTCGATTAGTGTGAAGATTTGTTTTTTTTTTTTTTTTCTAAACTATTTTCAAACGATCTTAGCGCTTTCCATTGTTAAAAGTCAGCGCCCGTAGCGGTTGTTTGAATGTAGATGCTGATTGCTGTTGAACCTGGTAGGCTAAGGGATGAATTTTGAATCCATATAACCTGCAATTAAAAATGGATTACGGTATTAATACTTTTTATAGGATGTAGAGTTTAATAATAATAAATTTATCACATATTGAATAATACAATAATTATTTATGTTATATTTATTAATAGAATTTTGTGCTTCTAATGTAAAAATTAGTAATAAAGAATTATTTTTATTGTGTAAATTAAATAAACTCAAACTGAAGTGTTACCAGTACAAACTTCTCTATATAAAAAGATGACATAATCACTTAGGAATTCTTGGTGTTCTGGGGTTATTAAAATATAATGTAAGTCAACTTGATTTTATTAAATATAGTAAACAAGTATTTAATACTTTTTAAGAAGGTAATAATTAAATGGTTTCATTTACTTTTCTTCATTGATTTACACACTAATAAATTTATCTTGGAAAAATTCTCATAATCTATATAAAAAAATTAAATTAACTAATAAATCTTAAAATTAGATAATCTCTTACATAATTGACTAAGTTGAATTTAAAATTGTGGTAAATTAAAAATACTCTTTAAAATAATATCATGTAAATAAATGTTAAAAATAATTTGTTACGTTTAAAAATATGCTTGTCATACCTTGGTACAAACTGATTTACTGCACGCTTTGGTCTGTATTCAGGATGAACCATAAACAGCATGTGTGGGAACCCCGTTCCAAAATATGCACCATCAGTGTGATGATGTCGTGAGCTCTTAGGTGTGTAAACATCCATGCATTTTGGACAATAACTTTTGACCATAGCCTCACCAGGCACATCACTCAGTCCCAATGGAAGCATAGGCTGTCCTTCACAGTAAACTCGTGGACAGTGACCAAAGTCACCAGCTTGATATTTTTCAATCATTTGGGCAATTCCTCTATTTGTGAGAATGTAACGAGCGTGGATGAGACCATACAGCATTTCTGCTGCCTGCTCAATGAGATCCGACTGATTAGGATTATCATCCAGATCCTCATCTAGAAAAGAAATAATTGGGTATATATTTTACAGTATTCTAATATCAATTAAATATACTGAGTAAATCATTTCTTTTACTACTTCAAAACATAAAAAATATATAGATGTTAAGTGTACAAAACATTTAAAAAATATAGGTGTAAAGTGTAAACAACAGAAAGTTAAGTAGGAGTGGGAGAAAATACTTTACTTAATTCATTCTTTCATAACTTGTTATAAAATAATTTATGTAGAACAAGTTCACTAGACATGCTTTGAATTTTTCTTAATTTAAAAATAGTTATGAATTTAATATTTTAATGATCTGCTTTTTATAGTTTATACTCACATAGTGTGAGGAATTATTTTAATTTTGATTTAATATATATTTCATTTATATAATTGTTTGTTCTATGTGTGTGTCTACATAAAATATTAAATATCTGTAAAACACTGTAAATAATATCTTATATATCTAATTTTCAAAATTATGCATAGAACTGTAAGTTTTCAAATTGTATAAATTCATAAATATGTTTGTGTATACAAAGTAAGCTGAATTTTGTTGCATACCAGGCTCTAAGTCCAGGATCATATCCAGTGCCTGACGGTAATGTGGTACTTGTTCATTGAGTCCTGTCAAGTTAAACTTGTCTTGGATGTAGTCTTCATCGACCTGCAAAAGAAAAACATTGTTAGCAAGGATGAAATGTTATAAATGCTCTATGAAAAGCAGCTGACTATAATTAAGTATAGTGATAGTTGAAATTGATTAATTTGATTCTAGCAATGTGGTTTCGATACGTAACTGCTCATACAAAAAAAAGCAAGCAATTGCTCCAAAATGCTCGTCTTTAATTGTATACATTCCCAAGCCATCCGCAAATGACAGCTTAGGAAACCTAATAATCAACAACAGAAGCCAGTGTTCAGAAAACTCACCTCGCAGAAGAATTCATTGCCCTTGAGGCCGCAGAACCACGAAATCCACGAGACTTCCTCCGAACTGCTCATCTTTCTGTGCGTAACAAGGAAAACAAGTGTTAGACTCTCTTCTTCCTCTTCTCCTCCTCCTCAACCCAGCTAACTAGCATGCATTCAACTCAAACAATTGCATAGACGCTCGCTGCTTGCGCATACGCAACAACTGCACACGACGAGAGAAGCACGCGCGCTCGCGATCAAGGGTAAATTGTGCAAAGCCTCTCTCTCTGTCTCTCTAATCCCAAAGAATTTCACGCAACTACGTAAGTACACACACGACTCGATCGCTGCTGCTGTACTACTATGCTTCTACACTGATGTGACCCAACGATGCTAAGCGAGAGGGAAGAGTGTGCAGAGGAGGCGTCACGACGCACACGAGGCGCTCACCGTTGCACGACGGGTACACGTGAACGGGGGCGCTATAGAAAGAGAGAAGAGATCGAGAGAGCGAGAGAGGAAACTCGGACGTTAGCGACGGCGATGACACCCACGAGTCGCGTTCTCCTCGGGGATGAGGTGGGGGTCGCTCTCTCGCTTTTAGACGCGCGCAGGGAGAGGGAAAAAATGCTTTCTTAATTAAACCTCGCTTTCGTTCTCTCTCTCTGTCACTCTCTCACTCTTTCCGTCGTTCTGTCGACACGGTGGCGGCGTAGTCGCGGCACGCGAATACTCCCCACAGGTGAAGGTTAGGCCTCGCGCGGAGTTGGGGTTACCCTGGTCACCCGGGTGTATGTAATGTTTATCGGAGCGCGCGGACTTACGCGCGAGCCAGGAGTTTACGCGCTCACTCGCACAACAGCGTAAAAGGGTCGAGAGAGCGCACGTAGGCGCGGATTGAGCACGAGAGAGATATAAGAGAGTGAAAAAGGTGGGAGTGCGAGCGAGACGGTGAGAACGAGCGAGCGGAACGACTCGGCGGTACACTTCCTCCAGGAGTCGCGTCCCTCGCGCCGGCTTCCGTCTCGCTCCTCCACCCGCGCACTTTCTCTCTCTCTCTCTCTCTTTCTCTCTCTATATATATATATATATATATAAATGTGTGTGTGAGTTTGGATATATGTACGCTTCGATACACTCTCTCCTACTCTCGGCTCGCAAGATGCCCGACGACGACGACGGCGACGAATCCTCTCTCGCGCGCGCACAGCAGCAGCACACTCACAGCTTCACTCGCGTAGCGGCCCGGACTTTCCCGATGCGTTCGCGTATAGATTGCACCACGGAGACGAGGCTACACGGCACACGCACTTACTTGGAACACGAACGAGCTAGCTAGCTCCCTTACCTCTTGGTGCCTTGATTAGCCACGCTTGCTCTCGCTCCAACGTTCGCTCTCCTCTCTCTCTCTCTCTCTCTCTCTCCTCTCTCTTTCTCGCTCTCTCTTTGGGGCTGCCAGCAGGTACGGGGCAGCGCAGATGTCACTGGCGGCGGCGGCGGCGGCGACGGCGGCGGCGCGTACACACGTTAAACCCTATACAACCTATCTCTCGCTGTATACGCGCGGTGGCGGCGGCGGAGTGATGTAGTATGGGTCCTTCTCTCTTGAGAGCGTGGCGCACTGGTATAGTACGCTCTTCGTCTCTCGTCGGCGCCCGCCGTCCGTCCGTACAGCCGTGGATGTATGGTCGTCGCCGCCGCAGCTGCTGGAGTAGTAGTGGTCGTCACTGCTGCTGCTGCGCTAGCGCTGCCGACGTTGTACTTGCTCACTTTACTCCTTTCTCGTGGGTAAGGTACGTGCAGTTAGATGGGCGAGCGCCGGTGTAGTGTGTACCAAAAGAGCGTGTACAGCCGTTTATATCGCCACCTCGCGGTGAGATGGTCTTATTTACCTGCGGATGAGTATAGTGTGGGTGATATGATAGTAGATTTGCAAACCAGAGTTTGTTTGGGCGCGAGCGCGCGGGAGGAATTGAAATGGGTATATATAAAGGAGTCGCGACGCGCGCCCGGTATATATATATAGGTAGGTATGTACTATGGATGGCAGGTGTATGTAGTTGTTATCGCGCGCGAAGTGATGCGCGCGCGACGACTGGCGTGATAAGGGAGAGAAGGCAGAGGGAGTAGGGAGGAGGTGTGGATCGAACAGCCCTTTTTTGCGGCGGGATAATAACGATTGCGCGGTGTGCGGTGTATATGTCTCGGCGATGAAAAGTTCAAGGTACTTTACAATACTGATGCGAAAGCTATTGTATTAGTCGGAGTGAGTATTTTTAGTCGTTTAGGAAGTTTTTAAAATTATGGATGATAAGGCAATGATTCAGTTGGGATGTTATTGTTTACTACTATCTAGTAACGGTCAGAGCTAACTTGGAGTATTGTGATTTATGTCAATTATAGATATCGTTGGAATAGGATTATTTTTCATTTCAGAAATAATGTAGATACAAAATCAATAAGATACTAATATTTCTAAAAAATTACTCCGATTTTTTATTTTTTTTTATTTTAATTAATTTTATTAAATAAGCATCACTATTAAATTTTTTGATTTATTCGTCTTCGTAAATGTTTAAACATGTATGGAATAATAAATCAATCCCTTTTGAATAGAATAGAAAAAGCCTCTGCAGTGTAATATTATTGTTTACACGACCTCGAATCACCTGGTATTTGTTTGATTAGAAATGTCAATAAAAAATGAAAAATACAAATATTTATAATCGCTTCTTTAATAGAAAATAAGAAAGACACCGCTTAGATTTATGTTGAGAAAATAGCGTAGAGACCCGCACATTCCAGCCTTTGAAGCTACACGTCTGTCATTTGTTCAGAAAAATTCTTCAAGAATTTGACCCACATAACGCAAGTTAAATATAGAAAGATTCTATCGCTGGAAGGCCGTTTTTATCAATAATGTCCGGTATGTTATGTGAAGTACGCGCGCGTATAAGAGATGCGCTCTGTACACACGGCCGCCCGTTACCCGTAAGTATTATATACTAACGAGGTGTTGAAGTAGCATAAGAACCCGAGCCACGTTAGGCGATTAGTGGACATCGTTATGCGTCGACATCATTAGTACTTAGTAGTAACATTTACGGATCGGTAAGCGAAATTTAGTAAGTAAAATATAAAAAAGATCTTACCAGAATTATTTAAAATTTATCCTTTTTATTAAAAATCGAAAAATCTTGCTTATATTTAAACTACTAGCTCAAACGTAACGGAGTATGAGAGAGAGAGGACTATCTACGCTCCAAGTACACGAATAAAACTTCGATTGAACTATACCTAGCCAACGCGACAAACGGCTAATTATCCGCACACATCGTTTGCGCAAGTCATCTTTCATCTGCTCCCCAGATAACTTATATAACGTTTCCGCGCGCGGCCGTTTGCTACTTTATCTCCAAATCGAACGCACGATATCGATCCACGATCGAACCCCGCTATCCCCCCACTTCTCTCTACCGCACCCAACCTACTTGAACTTCTTCCCAACCTAACAACCTCAGGTACCATACCTCAAACCAACCATACTTCGGAGCCACCTACCTGCTCCAAAAAAAAAACCATCACCTTCCCGCAGACGATTTATCATCGGCGGACGGCGCGTTGCGATTTTGGCGGGCGGCCGTTGCTAAGGCCATTCGCTAGATGGCTATTGTTCTCGATATAAAACCTAGCCCGACCCGACCTGCGTTGCGTTCTCCGAGAGCTGTTGCCTGCGCTGCTGCCTGAAAAACTATTCAAGTCGTCAGTCCGTCCGCCCCCCTGTCCAAATTGGAAAAGCTCTCTCTCTCTCTCTCTCCCCCTCCGTGCAGGCGCGTGCGCATGCTGTGGCCGCGGCGCGCAGCGGCAGGCCAGTGTGTGCAGTGTCCGCGCGAAAGCTCCCTCGCAGCGTGCCTGTGTCTCGCTCGCGGCGCAGAAAAATCTAAGTCCATAAAGTGTCACGTATCGTTCCTATAAGAACTCCCCTCCGACTTGTTTCTGCGTGTGTATAATATAGGCGCACATCTCGGAAAGCAACGAAAGGTATAAACACACACACACACACACGCATACCTAAGTATATATCCTATATATAACTAGCGCGCGCAAAAAGTATCGTGCAAGGTCTGTGTTATGCGACCGTGGGAGCGAGAGCGAGAGATAGGTAGGTATGTGTATAGAGTGAGTGAGCTTGCGTTGCAGCAGTAGAGTGGCGTGTCGAACGCTTTACCTTGCTCCAGCCGTAAGCTCGCGCGCGCTCGGCGACAATAATAGACTTGGCTGGAACCTGCGTTGCCGCCGCCGTCGCCGCCGCGAGCCGATTAAATAAATAGGGATCGGTCGGTCGGGCCAGCTAGCCAGACACGGACAGTAGTAGTATAAGTGCCTGCCCTAACCTTTGAACGTTATTCAATGCGCGTAGTTTGTTGAGCTTGCCCGAGCGTTGGTGAGATTGCAGGTAGTAGAGGTACAGTTTCGTTTTTGGAGCGCGCGAGGGGATATATTAAGTATTGCGCGATTGAGTGACGTGCGCGGCGGCGGCAGCGGCTTGACAGCTAGCTGCGCGTGCGGAACGTTTTTTCGTATGAGAATTGGAGCGTGTGCAGGTTTTCGCGAGAGACGTTGACAGCGACCCAGTTGGGGTCGGTCGGAGATAAGTGCGATGTACTTACATATGAATTTCTTTGATTGATTATTTATCGGTGTTTTGAGGGGGAGTGGATATGTTGGAGTATTTGTAAACAGCGATGTAGAAGTTGCGAGGGATGGAATTATATTATTTGTTGGGATTTATTTTGTTGGAAATTTTATTTTTTTTTCTGTAGGACGTTAAATATAGTTATATCAAAATTATGAATTAAAGAGTAAACGTTTTTTAATAAATAAAAATCATTATTGAATTTTATTGAGTAAAAGATTTAGTTTACTTCTCAAATTCATTGTAATAAGTAGTTAGTCATCTTTTCTTCAATTATAGATATAAATTTTTTTTTTTTTAAATAGATGATAAAAAAAAGTAAAGTTTTAGCTATTATTTGATATAAAATTGTTATAGCAGTCCTCAGAATTTAAGATTTTTACTGCAAATGTATTCAATTTGGAGCCAAAATGTTATTTTTATTTCCATTTTCTAGATAATGGAAGGACAACAATTCTGTTTGCGTTGGCACAATTTCCAAAATACCCTGCTAAGCTCTTTACCAAAGCTGCTAGATGGGGGTGACTTAACTGACGTGACTCTCAGCGCCGGAGGAAGACACATTCATGCTCATCGATTAATCCTATCTGCATGTAGTTATTACTTTAAAGAATTATTTAAGGTAAAAATAGAATTTGTTACAAGATTTGATATATAGTTTAAAAATAAACTCTCATCCATTGTGCTATTTTTAGGATTTGAATACACTCCAACATCCTGTGATTATTTTACCTGGAATGGAGTATGCGAATCTATGTGCTCTTGTTACTTTTATGTACAATGGCGAAGTTAATATTTATCAAGAACAACTTCCTGCACTGTTAGCAATGGCAGATACATTACATGTTCGTGGATTAGCTGATATTGCAGGGGTAAGTTTTATTTATTAATTAGTTTAATTCAAATTAATTATTTTTACTCTCCAAATACTTAAAAATTTATGTTTTACGTTTTAATTTTCTTGAATTTTTTTCCCTTCCTAAAACTTATTTTTTAAGTAAAATCCTTTGCATGTTGCATGTTTTCAGGTTGATTTTTTAAATCATGTTTTGTTTAATAAATAAAAATGTTATTCACATTTTATGCCTTTTTTTAAATTGTTGCTGTCCTAGTTCTTTTAACAAAATTAAAACAAACGATTGTGTCGTTGTTTTGTTCAGGTGACTTAAGCACGCACATTCACTGTCATTTACTCATTGAGAAATGATAATGAATGCTCAAACGATACCCACGAGATCAAGAATCGTTGTGTGTGTTGCAAGAAAGTGAGCAAGAACTTAACGCAAATGGATGAACCCCAAAATGGAATCCTTTCCTACGAGTAGATTGTTGCTCGACAGGTACAGATAATGCAGTTGTTTTCTTCATATTCTATTTTATTATTCAAAATATAAAATAAAGTTTATTTTAGCAAAATTCAAAGAAGCTTCACTTTAATGCAATTAGAAGCAAAGCTTTTACCTAATGAAAGATTCATATAATGTTTTTGCTTTTCTAGTATAAAGCCATCTTTATAACTCAATTAATCATACATAAATCACTGTCTTTTTATTTTTTGGAATATTATTTGTGGTAAAATATATTATTGGGTGTTGGAATTAATTCGTAGCGTTTTACAAGAGATGGCACAAGTAGTACACTATTTCGTTGTTACCTACAGTAATGTATACATCGTGAACAGCTATCATAGGACACCATTTGCCGTACATAACCTTTTTTCAAATCATAAATAACAACACTTTATAATTTATTGAATATGTCAAAATTTGTGCCGATTAAAGTGTTTTTGCGAGGAGTTTTGCTTCATTACTTTAATATGAACAAAAGTGCAACTGAAGCCCATCGTATTTTAGTGGAAGTGTACAGTGAACATGCTCTAACTGAGCAAACGTGTCGGAAGTGGTTTGCATGTTTTAAAGCTAGTGATTTCGACTTGGATGACAAGGAGCAACCTGGTCAGCCAAAAAAATTTGAAAATAATGATTTGGAGGCATTGCTCAATGAAGGCTCATGACAAACACTTAAAGAATTGTCTACGTCATTGGAAGTTGACTTATCAACAGTGGGAAAACGTTTTAAAAGTTTGGGCATGATCCAGAAGGAAGGACATTGGGTTCCACGTGAATTGAAACTTTGAAACCAAGGGATATTGAGAGACATTTTTTCACGTGCGAACTGCTGCTCCAACAGCAGAAAAGAAACGGTTTTTTGCATCGAATTGTTACCGGTGATGAAAAGTGGATCCATTATGACAATCCGAAGCGCAGAAAGTAATAGGTTAAGCCCGGCGAACCATCAACATCAGTGGCAAGTCTCCTGCTCTGTATTTGGTGGGATCAGAGAGGTGTCATTTACTACGAACTCCTAAAATTGCATAAAACCGTAACTGAGGATCTGTACAGACTGCAACTGATGCACTTGAGCTGTGCATTGAAAGAAAAATAGTCGGAATACTCCGAGGCACGAAGTCATTTTGCTGCACGACAATGCTTGCCCACACGTTGCAAAACCGGTAAAAACATACCTGGAAACACTTAAATGGGAAGTGCTACCATACCCGCCATATTCTCCAGATATTACTCCTAGCGACTACCACTTGTTTTGATCAATGGCTAATAGCTTGTGTGAGCAGAAGTTCACATCTTATGAAGATTGTAAAAAATGGGTCGATAGACGAAGAGTTCTTCCGACGCGGTATTCGTTTACTGCCCGAAAGATGGTCAAAAGTAGTAGAAAGTGATGGGCAATACTTTAATTAATGTATTTTTTGATTTTCATATGAAATAAATAATATTTTTTCATTAAAAAAAACGCTACGAATTAATTCTAACACCCAATAATAAAAAATATTCTAAAAGATATACATGCATAAATAAATGCTAAATATCATATTAATAAATATACTTGCCAATTTAAAATATTGAAATAAATATGCTGCTATCATTTTTAAACATCAAAGTGTTTGTTAAAAGTTTCACTACCTATCCTAAGCATAACGGAATAATTATTAAAACTTTTTTTTGATTTTACAGAAAGCATCCAGGTATGAAAATAATCAGACTCTAGATCCTCCACCTCCAGTTGAAGAAAAAAATTTCCACTTAGCCGAAAAATTCGAATCGTCCGCGAAAAACGACCAGAAGGAACATGAGGAGATTTTAACACCAGAGCCCCACGAAGCAATGGAACCTGTTGCCGCTGATTTTCCTTCAGAAAATCTCGAACGAAATATCGAAACAGAGTCTGAATCCAACAATACTAGTGAACTGAATGATCTTCCATGTAGTGTAAAAACAAAACCGTATTATTCTATTAATGCCAAATTAAATCAAAGAGAAAAAAAATCTAATTTCAAAATGGACAGTGGACATCCAAGTTCAGTCCTAAAAGAAGAGTGTCAGAGTCCCTTGTTGGAAAATGTAAAACCATTATTAACTGACACAAACTTTAAATCTTTTCTCAGTGGTTCAACAACAACAACAACAACAACAACCAATCGAAGCTCACAAAGTTGCAATAAGACAAGTGTTACTTGTCTGATTTGTGGGAAGCAATTGAGTAATCAATATAATTTAAGAGTTCACATGGAAACGCACAGTAACAGCTCGTACAGCTGTGCAGCTTGCTCACATGTGTCTCGTTCTCGAGATGCATTAAGGAAGCATGTATCCTATAGGCATCCTGTCGATTCTGCACAGAAGAGAGCAAGATACAGTTCAACAAAACCCTAACATATGTTAAAAGACTTTGATTGCAGTGTAAAGTGTTTTCATTAGAAAAAATCCTTTCCACTGACACTAAGAACATAACTTCAAAAAAACTTGAAAGCATCAGAAGTGGAGGTCGATCAGAGGTCACTTTAACTGGAAATATTAATGGTGACAGTGGAATAACATTGTTGGCAATGTATAAAAATTAGTGAATCTGTATGGTCCAAAAATGAAGAAAGAATTGAAGTTCGTGGAAAGTTTTAATGTGATAACAACAAAGAAGTTTGAGGTTATGTTTAGGAGAGGCAAACACAAGTTCCTTAAAGACCCCTAGTGTTCATATTGTTATTGTTTGTTTGCTCAATTGTTATCGTTAATTCGTTTTAATAAGACGGATCTCGTTTTGAAAGATTGTTTTAGTTGTGGATGGTTAAGAATGAATTATAGAGTTGAAACTTACTATTTCTATATAGTTTATAAAATTTATGATGATACAAAATTACTCATAACAACATTCACATGAAATTGAAGAATTAATAACAAAAAAGATTTAAATTAAAAACAAAAAAATTTAATTTTTCAGAAAATAATATTTAAAGTAAAAATCCACACAGTTTACAAATTTCATTTGAAATCGAATTGAAAATCATTAATTTGATCAATTAAATATTTCAATAATTGTATATCAAGTATTGTATTAAAAAATAATATACAATGCAATTGCGAGCTAGGAATCAATGATAAATAAATAAAATGCATCCGTTGTTAATAAAGCTGTTCTTTATAAAACAGATTCTCTTTCAGCTCAATCAGATTTTCTCCACACGCCATATTTTTGTGTTGCAGTCTTGGCCAACAGAAATTACTGTTTCTTCGTCTAACCAAACTAGTTGATTAATTTGACTTTGTGAATGAGCATCTATAAACAGAATTCAATATTGTGTAAAAGAAGATAATATTTTTACAAAAAAGTTATTTCAATCGTTTGTCTTACTTTTGATGATTGTGTGACTTGCAGGATTAGTAACACTCCATATTATAATTGTTGTGTCAAGACTTCCACTTGCAACCATTGTAGATTCTGGATTCCATGCCACAGTATTTACTCTTGCATTATGGAAGCCCCATTCCCTATTGTGTGCCAACTAAATGTAAAATAAAATTATTTTTTAGTATAACTTGTATGTTGAAATTAAATAATCATGCATGCATAATTTCACATGCTTTTTCCTCATTCAGTATTACAGATTCAAAAAATGATACATGTTTTGCATTGATTACAAAAAACATATATAAGTTGAATCTGACTTGACTCACCTTCTGTAAACCGATTTTTATAAGGGATGTTAACAGGTGATGTTGTTATTATTTTTAGAAAATTCAAAACAAGAAACATTGTTAGTATATTATTTAAATATTAAATATTACGCAAATAATCACCTTATACTCTGGAACTGCGTAAAGCACGACTTTCCGGTGTGCGTCGCATGCAACCAAGTATTTGTTGTCAGGACTGTAAGCTGCATCGTTTACAGCACCTAAATGTTCCAGTTCCGTTTTAGGCGTAAGATTGGTTCCGTCCAGTGCATAGATATATACCTGTTAAATTAAAACAAATTCAATAATAATAGCTGTAATTACGCGAAAAAAATTTTTTAATTTACTTTATCTTTACCTTATTATCTGAAGTAGAACCAACAGCAACATCAGCATTTCCTTGATTGATAGTCACACAGGAAGGATCGTAATTAATTGGCAAGCTTGAAACTTTCTTTCCATCTTTAACAACTACAAGCTACAATAAAAAATAGAAAAATTTTTTACGTCTAAGTCATTCATTTCAGTGTAGATGCAAATGCAATGATGAAAAGTTTATAATTGAACAAATAAATGTTCGATAAGATTTACAAAATTTATAAAATAATATTCGGACTTTTAATATTGATACATAAACAAAAATCATACTTCTTTCACGGAAGCAGTAATAACGATGTCGCCATAAATATCGAGTCCTCTTGGCTGCGAGCCCAGCCTCAATACTGACGTGTTCTCGTACGAGTTGGTCGCGATATCGATTGTCCTCAGGGTATCGTCGATACCAGCGGTGTAAACCAAATCGGCAGTCGCTTTCATGCCGTTGATTTGATTTCCGTGGCCCTGACCTTTAACGCGATCGTTCTCTCCCGTTGCCGATTTCCAGTTCGTTACATATCCGTCGTGCGAGCCCGTGTATAGCGTACTCTTATCTAAACTCGTTGTTAATACTGTAATAGGTTTGTTGTGCCCCTGAACAAACGCAGAAATATCGGATATTATACATTTATGTAGTGAAATTTCTTAGCTTTAATTTTCTAAAAACATTTTTATCATGTATTCTAATCAAATTAATCACATATGAAATAAAAAAAAACCTAATATATTTACCTTGATTATCCTCAGAGGCTTCAGGGGATTATTGACATCAAGATAATTTATAAAGCCACTTAGTGAAACAGAAAGCACATGGTTCCCTTGCCACAAACAGCTCACCTGAAAAACACATCGTTCTTACAACATACTGCTACAGTTATTCTGAACACAGGAAAATCATAAATTACGCACTTGTTGGTCGTCAACTGTATTTCCCATGATGAATTCATCAACGAGAGTCCTCGTTTCAACGTCCCACAGTTTGCACGTTTTGTCGCCGGATGCCGTCAGTAGCTGAGTTCCATCTGGCTTCCAGGCGACCTAACAATACATCAATTTCACCTCATTAACATAAAATCTACAAAGATTTGGATAAGTTTTTAAGAAAACGGATAATTTACCCCGTAAACGCCTCCTTGATGCGCCGGCGAGCCGACTTCTCCCACGAGCTCGGAGGTTGTGCCGTCGTACAGGAACACTTTGCCATCAAATCCTGCTGAGGCAAAGAGATTACCGGCCGGCGAGTAACGTACGGCTTGCACGAAACGCGTATGATCCTGCTTGGTCATTCTAAATTGATACAAATTAATTATGATTACTTTTCTAGGATATACTTCTCCCATTTTGTCAGTTTCAATTCATTAATTTATATCGTACTTGAACTTGAAGGGAGGTCCTTCGAACACGGCGATCGTATTGTCTTCGCTTCCGGTGATCAGTCTGAAGGGTCTCGCCGGTCTGAAATCACAGGAGTTGATTGGCTTGCTCTGGCCGGAGATCTCTCCGACCGACGTACCAGTCTCGGCCATAAATACGTGTCCAAATCTAAAAAAAAAAAAAAAAAAAAAAAAAAAAAACATCGCATGATCATTATTACAAAATCCTTCAAAGTTTTCACAATTTTTATTAAAAATCTTAATCTTTACCTCTCTCGACCCTCGCCAACGACGACCATCCGCTGGCTGTCGGGCGACCAGGCGATGTCCTTGATTGGGCCACCGATGGGATGGAACTCATTTTTCAGAATGTGCTCCTTGTTCACGGTATCCCAGATCCTAACTTTACCGGACTGATCTACAAACCGAAAATTCCATTATCATCACCTCACTTCTTCAAAATATCTATATCTACTTGTGTTATTATTATATTCTCTCACCTCCTGACGCAATGTAAAAACCGCTAGGCGAGTACTTGGCTACGTTCACGGGACACGAGTGTTCCGTGTAAATGTCCGAGATAGCGGGGTTCTAAAATCATAAAAAGATATAAAAAGACGATAACGTAACACATTGACAAATCGATCGACAGGTGCAGAAATATATATACGTACCTCGATATTCCGAATAATGACGCTGTTGCCGTTCGTGTATAAAAAATTCTTGCCCTTCGGGTCGCCGCCCAGCACCAGGGGCTGGCCTCTCTGTGTGCGCGGGAGCGTTGCGAAAATGTAGTCTGGAACATATAGAGCGCAGTGTGTAATTGGTCTCGTGTCGATTAAATGGTGTTGCCGGCGGTAATTAAATAATGGTTACGCTGGGAAGCCTTGTACAAACGATGCTGTATGTTCTTTTCGAATATTGTTCGTTGATTGTTATATTTTTATCGATAGGATAAGACTTAAAATTGCATTACACAATGATTAAAAATAGGCACAATTAAAAAGAGATAAATTTTAATCCGTGTTAAATAAATTTTCGCAAATTTGGCATATTCAATGCATCCTCAAATCATAAATCTAAAATAAATGTACATTTATCAAGACCGAAACAAATATTTACTTCGTCCGAAACATCTGTTTTTAAATCTATCCTATAATAAATATATTTATCAAAATTCTAAAAATGAATCAACGCCTCATATAAATACATTCGCTTGGGCTCATTTAAATTTTCTCGAGCAACCAGAACGCATTAAAATTGAAACTAGAGCCCCAACTACACAAATACATCATCAAAGAGAACCCGAACTAAATATCCTCATAAATACAAGCGAAAGTCATTACTCCTGAAATATTACTCCTGAAACCCCTTACACGCTCTAGACCATTACAAAACCCACGGTTCCCCTCTTATATTTTTACCGGAAGGAAGTACGAGATTTATCGCCACCATCTGAGATGAGAAATCTAATTCTTTTCTTTCTCTATAATTACGTAACTACTTACGTGCGTGCGTGCGCGCGAAAGCGTAAACTCTCCGAAATATCAAAAATGAAAAGCAACAACAACAAAATCATAGAATCCGGCGGTGGAAGCGCGCATACGCGAGGAGAGCTCACCACTTGGCAGGGAACCAGATCGAAATATCACGGCCTATTTTCGTACCGCCATAAGCACGGTGAGAGGAGCTACTGCCATACTACACACTCACGCACGCGCGATTAGAATTTTGTCGTGATTCTATTATAATGATGCGCTTGCTGGTTTGCTTGGGGGGGAGGTATTTTATCAGAATGCTAAAATGTTAGATGGGTATTTTCTCAGAAAATATACTATCGTTTAAAATATTTTCCGAAACCGATACTGTGAATTACGAACATGAGCTATTCAGAACACACAAGGGATTTCTTTGGAAAAAAAATATCAGAATAATTTGCATCTATAAAAATTGTAAACAGATTGCATAAAATTATAAAGATACTTTTTACTAAAAGAATAAAATTCCGAAAAATGTAAAAACATTCATTTCTATATAATTTTTAGCTCATTTTTCGACGTTATTAGCTTTTCTAAATCACTGTATTTTCTTCAATTTCATCATTAGGCAGAGATGGCATTCGAAAAATTGATATCACATATCATATAAAAATAATTTAATTAAAATATTATGGCCTTCTTGCCAAATTTTTTCGAATTTTTATATATTATACATTTTTAAACATTCGGAAAATTGACCCTTCTACCATAAGATATTCTAATTTGTTTTTTTACCTTTCTGAGAAAATACCCATTTAACATTTTACCATTCTGATAAAATACCTCCCCCCGTTTGCTTGCTCCCTCGACTTTTTTTCGAAAGATTCTTGAACTCGCCCGCGAATGGGGGAAGAGCCGGGGATATACATGATCGTGTGGTGGAGTTTAAAGTGGATGTTTTTGTTAAAAATATTTTGTAGAATTGTGCTGTTATCATTGAAAGATCTGTGAGAGTTATAAAATGTAAAAATATGAAATAAAGAAGTTTTAAAATTAATAATTTATATTACACGATAAAAGGTGTTTTAACTCGCGATAAAGAAAACAATGATAATTATCACACAGAAATCGCCCTGATAAGCAAAACAGCATTATCAATTCCACCGGCAGATAACCGTGAATCATAGCATACTCTCTTTTCTAAAATTATTACCTTTTAAGGACATATACCCACACATAAAATGGTAAGATAAAAAACTCCGAACGACTTATCACACGTCAACCAGGCAACCATCCACCAATTATCCTGCTCCAAAGCACACACACGCACGAACACGCACTCCTCAAGCAATTTCATGACAGTAGCGAAATTCGATTAATCAGCGACTCCGAAACCGGCGTTTCTCGCTCTCGCCCCTATAGCAGTATATAGTATACACATACACACTCTCTCTCCTTATACTTCGTTATACCTACATATCCTGTTCAAATAGAAACCTCGCGGCGAGATGACGCGCGATAGCGAAAATAAAACAGAAGGTGCGAGAGAGAGAGAGAGCTGAGCTTGATTCACCCAATATACACGCACGCACAGTAGTTATTTATTATACCTCCTTTTCCCTATATCTACGCGGCATTGCATAATCCGGAAGAAAGCTAGTAATACCGGCACGGCCCCGTGTGTCCACGTCGGAGGTAAACAAAACGGACCCAAGAGAATCCGTACGTGTCATGATATATATACGTATACATACACACGCTATAACGGGTGTGCACAGGTACAAACAGTAAGCAGGCAGGCACGAGCAACACGTAAACGATGGCGGTGAGTGTGTACATACACAAGTCACAGAGAGGTATAGTGTACATATATAGTGGCCGGCTCCTTTTTTCGGCGACTCTCTCTCGCGGGGCCTCTTATCGAGCGCTTTCGCTATGCTGCTATATACCTACTGCTCGTGCAGTATAGTGACTCACCACCACCGAGGCTCCCGCGAGTCTCGATAAGGCCGCAGCACACTTATTTCGCACGTCCCTCGCGCGAAAACTATAACTATGTCTCACTATGTATACACTGTAAGACACTACGTGTACGAGAGACACGCATAGTCGGCGCCACCCCCGAATAGACGAACATAACAGCACGTATTCATCGACAACACTCACTGAGCTCGTACGACATGGTCGCTGCCGCTGATGCCGACTCCTTTATTGTACGCTACGTATCCTAGTTGTGTACGCCACACTTCTTCTGCTTCTCTTCTTGTGTCACGCTATCTGTGTGTGTGTCTCTGCGTGTGATGTGTAAAAAAAACGGTGCGGCGAAAAGGAGCGCGCGCGGTCGTTCGCTGCGCGACGATGTCTGCGGCGGCGGCGACGTCGGTGGTGGTGGTGTTACTCCTCTCGCGAAAATATCCGAGAGGAAACTGCCTCTCTCTTTCTCGTTCACTGTGATGTGCTCGCGGCGACGGCGGGCAGGGCAGCTACGCTGCTGAGTGCTGACTCGAGCGGAGCGAGCGAGTGTGCATGTGTCTCGCTTGCACGCGTGGACAGGGCCGTAGCTCGGGGTTGGCGGTGCCCGTGGCGTTGATATAGTGTAGGTGTGGTGGGTGCGCTAAATATAAGGTGAATGGGAGCTAGGTTTTTGAGTTTGTGGGATTTTTATATTGGAGGGGTCGAGTTTTGATTCATGTAGGGATTTTGAACGAAGTCGGACGAATATTATGTATAAGGAGGATAGACTGAGGTTTTTAACGAAAGTTGTTCCTTTTTTTTATATAAAAGAAATTTTTGAAATTTGGTGTAAATTTAGCATGCATGTTTATTTATAAAAATTGTAAGAAATTCCTAGCAGTTCAGATGGTCACAGGAACATTCTGCGTACGGAAAATTCCTAAATAAACATAATTTATGTTTACTAATTTTTCAAGTATTGTTTTAGAATACAATATTTTTTATCTTATGGTAAAATAATTATTTCATTTAATTCTGAAAAATATATTTCTATACTAGTACAATTATTTCAATACAGAAATTTATACAATTCGCACGTTCTTCCCTGAGAATTGAAATGGTTTTTTACAGCGTTGTTTTCGTCGAACGGCGGATTTTCGCCCAAGCTCTTGGATGGAATCTGTAAGGGGTTGCGCGAACATAAATGAAAACCAGGTCAGATGCATATGTATTTATTGTTAATAACAATTGAGCGATATTATACGTTAATTAAACTTAATAGAATAAATGCTTTATTCTTATTCTCACGGCTGTACGAACTCATTTGGGAAACATTCATGTAAAGAAATGAAAATTAATGCTTGCTCCTCGATATATTACAAGCAAATATTAAAGTTATTGAAGTTTGTAACGTAATTTTATTCAAGCATTCTTGATTAAACTTGATTTGGGATAGGAAAATTGACAAACTGTTTTTATTTAGTACGTGTACGGATAAATTTCCACAAATTTCAAATAAATGCACGTATCTTCTTTCATTCCTCGAAGTATTTTTTAATCATAATTAAAAAGTTCTTAACATTTTACTGATAACTTGCGCTTTCAAATTTACACATTTGGCAAAATTTGTTTAAAATTGCCTAAAATAGAAATTGATAAAATTATAAATATATAATGTAGCAAAGTTCTATATGAAAATTCGCACGACAATTATACGTTCCAAAACAACAGTTCTGTTAAAACAAATCTCATTTTAAAAAAAAGAAATAAAACGCTTTCACTATGCGAAAACAAAAATCGACAACACTTTACAATTAAAATATTGTCACCGTTAATTAGTGTCTTGGTGTGGTTAACTGGAGCAGGCTATTTCGTGCTGCCTGACTGAATTAACCAATTAAATAATTAAAATCAAAGTGTACCATTTAAAGCGGTCTTCGGAAGTATCGAAATTATTTTTAATTCGGTGAAAGTACCGCTTAATAGCGCGCAGTGTATAAGTAGATTGGGATAAACCGAGCGTAAAGACAAATTTGATAGTCGAGAAAGTGTATTACAGTGTACGCAGATCTACTAAAATGTATGTAGAGCGCTTAGAAATGAGCTATATTTGCACGTTAATCGACTCGAGGTAATTGTTAGACCGTTAGAGATCTGTTATCGAAGGCTAGGGAGAGGAAGAGAGTCCATTATGCTCGTTCACTCGTGTTTTCACGAAGAGGAAAAAAATGAGACGTAAAAGTGTGAAATAACGAGAGAGAAAGAGAGATGCGCTGAATTGTAACGCGCGTCGAACGGACGCGTATACAGAGGTTTTCGTCGCGTGCTTGAAATCGATACTCGTGATGTTATTTTTGAAATGTAAAACTACCGACTTGCGATTCTCGCATTTAAATGTATGTGAATAAATGTATATTTGATTTATTTTAGAAATTTTTATATTTATCTTCAAGATCTATGAATGATGCGCATTGGATTATTTTAGCATAGTTTTCACTCAAACTACAAAACGAATATAAACAAAACTTCATAGTAGGCGAATCTGATTCTGATTGTTTTATAGAGATTTATATTCTTTTCATAAAACGTCCATGCAAAATCCTACGTTAACATCTCTTAACCACCAGAACAAATACTGAAAACATCGCCTCCAGTTACGCACTTCCCTCCACACCCTATACATTGAAACCAGAACCATCCGTAGTGCACCCATCAAAAACCAATCGCGCCGCGAGCCACCCCCAACCCCGCAGGTTTCCCCACCTCGCGCTCCGTCCCTGCGCCCCCGCATTTCTCCTTCTTCTTCCTCTCGTTTTGTTTCGGAGCAGTATATAGGTATACGCGCGTACGTCTTTCTTTCTCTCTTTTTCCGCCGGTCGCACGCGTGCGCGAGCCGGGCTACTTTTATCTACTACTACGCTCCAGTGCTGCGTGTAACATCGCGCGGCGCACGTGAAAATGCATCACATACACACAGACAAACGTAGCTATGTGGGAGAAGACGAGCCTGCGGGTAGACTGTGTGTATAGTGTCCCCCGCCCTTCTCCTTATTAGGATACGGTGAACGAGAGAGACGGAGTATGGGTGGTAGTGGTAAAGGAGGGAATGACCGTGTTGAGCGAGAAGGAGTGCAGGGTTTGGAAAAGTGGAGGTTTTTGGGGGTTTATATGTGTGAAAATCATCTAACGTGCATATTCGCTTGTAATATCTAAATATTTAATTCAATATCAGCGATAAAATTACAAAAAATTCATATTAATACATTATATGTGCTTTTATGTAATACAATATTGTCAAACTTGATAAAAGTTATTTTTATTGTTATCTTTAACTTGATTGAAGTATGAAATGTAACGTCCCCTGGCTGTAACATAGCCATAATTACATATTATCACGTGATACTGTAGGCGTAGTTCTTGATTTTGAAAACCGTACTAAGTCTTAATTTTTTACTTTGATATCGACAATTTGAATCACGTTCAAGGTCTGCACTTTAATTATTTTTTTTTTAGTATGCAGCCCGGTGTGCAAAACCTGCTGAACTTATTGTAACACATTTTTTTTACACAACAGCTTTGTTATGATTAATATCCTTAAAAAAGAAATTCGTGCATAGAAATCTTTTTTAACCAAGTGCAATTACAAACTTCAGACTTACTTTGAAAGTAAAAACTTAAATTTTAATAGTTCAAGGTATAACGTAAAAAATACAGGATCTATTCTGCGTTAATAGAGCAAGTACCTTTTTAAATGTAATTTCCCTGGCAGATTATAACTCAAAGACAAATAAAATTTTTAAGACTAATGCATATAGAAAATTTCAATAAAGTAGGCACATAAAAATAATACTAGTCAGATTTGGAAATTTTAATTTTTGTCATAATAAAGTAAAAGAAATCATACATGTAATGTCCCCTGGCCTGTAACATTCTCTCCCATAAGTTCATTGATAGGAAACAATCGATACCGATTAATAAATACTTTTCTGTCTTGATGAACACTATCACATTGTTTGTTTACAACTGTGCTCTCTTTCGATAGTCCCGCGGATGTGATAAATTGCGTGCTTATTGAAAGGCGTTTTAGGTCGTTACCGTGGGCTTGCCGATCATGATAGAGTCTAGGTGGTACGCTCCGTAGTTTTTTGCCTCTAGGTCTTGAAACGCATCGAATGCATGATCTAGGTTTTTGGAGTGGCCGATGATGGAGTCTAGGTTGTGCGCTCCGTCATCGGTCATCCCAAACACCTAGAGGATGCATTCGATGATTTCCAACATCTTGAGCCAAAAATCTATGGAGCGCACCACTTAGACTCGGTCATCGGCCCCCCAACACCTAGACGACGCATTCAATGGTTTTCAACACCTAGAGGAAACCTACGGCGCGTACCACTTACGCTCCGTCATCAACCACTTCGAATACCTAGATCAAGCATTGGATGCTGTTCGACACCTAAAGGTAAAAAACTACCTAGCGCACCACCTAGGCTCCGTCATCGGCCACCATGAACACCTTGACCATGTAGTGCATGTCATTTCCATTTTCTAGTATACATAAATACGTTTCCGAATAATTACTATTTTAAAAGAGGGCTAAAATAGTTTTAACCTCAAATATCTCTGAAATTAATAAACGAATTCTTTTACCCTATAAGAACTCTTCTAATAAATAATATACAAACTCTACATCTCCACCAAATATCAAAGAAATTAAAACAATTTTAATGTAGTTATATTGTGCGACAACAAAGAAAGTCATTTTCAAAAAGACTAAAATTTTAAACATCAAACATCTCAAAAAATAACCATATAATCTGGATGAAATGTTACACAGGTATCACCTACATTGCATACAAAATAGTCTATAAATTTCAAGCTGATCTATGAAGTCGTCATTGAGAAATTACGATTTTGAAAGAAACCGTAAAAGAATTTTAACCTCAAATATTTCTGGACTAATCATTTTGCCCAAAGAACTCGACCGAGAGCTATCAAAAATCTACCTCTACAAGGAATTTCAAAGCGATTAAGTCAATTTTACTCCCGTAATCGTTGGACATACAAAACTCATTTTTTCACATTTCGATTTTTTTCTCAAAAACTAGTCGACAAAATGAATTCAAATTTATAAAGATTACAGCTATTTATATTCTGCATTATCATGATTTTTCTCAAGAAAATTGACCGTTTAGTTTAGGAGTTATAAGCTTTAAAAAAAACACATTTTTGTTAATAACAAAAGAACCATGATAGCTAGAGGATTTTCTTCCGAATGCTGTCCATTCGATTCAAATATCTCGGTATTATCATTAAAAAAAAGCAAAAATCAATTTTGAGAAAATCGAAAATTCGAAATAAAACAAAAACGCATCGGCGAATCAAAAAACGAATTTTTGACCCGCCATCACAAAAAAAAAAAAAAAAACAAAAAAAAATGAGACCTGTCCGGTCAAAATCGATCAAGTAAAAGCTGAGATCCAGGCGTACACACACACACACACACACACACACACACACACACACACACACACACACACACACACACACACACACACACACACACACACACACACACACACACACACACACACACACACACATCCATAGACATTTTTCAAAAATCATGTATTTTGATTCCTAACACCTCGAAAAATAATTATAACATGTTTTTACATAACTCAAAAAATTACTATCACAAAGCTTCCTGTAGGATGAAGCAATAGACTTTAAATTAATGATCGGAATATCTAAAAAGGCACAACATTTACAAGTGAGCGTTATCCATGAGAAATATCAATAATTCGTGATATAAAAAGCTTTATTTATACAAATCATGTCCTTTTCTTATGGGTAGCCTACTCGTATATTGGTATACCTTTTCGAAGCGATCTTCTAATTCGTATAGCTTCTCGAAGCTGCAACTAACGAAAAACAGTAGGTATATATTAATTCTTTGTGATTAGCTCAACAATACTATGTTTTTTTAATTTAAGGGGGTGTAGTACTCCGTTACTCTGTTTTACCGATAGAACACGGTAAATACTATAGGTATTATCAAAATAAATATATCGAAGTTCGTCTTATAAGGAGATAGTTGTTCTGCCTAATGTAATAATCTACTATCGTACGCAGTTTTGAGCCCAAATACCAACGACACCCTAAAAAATTTTTCGAACGAAATTTCGGTTATATTTGTTCGAAAAATTGTTTTGGGTGCCGTTGATTTTTGGGGTAAAAACTGTGTAGGATGGTAGATTATTACATTGCACAGGGCAACTATTTCCTTATAAGACATAATTCGATATATTTATTTTTATAATTTACTGTGTTGATCTCTCGGTAAAACAGAGATATCCCACACAGCATGTATTAATTCCGAAAGGATTCTGAAAGAATGCATGAAATAATTTTATTCTTTCAGAAATCATTCAGTGAAAGGATTCTGTAATAATGCTATGTCCGGGGTATTTTCCTTTCAGAATTAATTCAATGGAATAATTCAAAAATAATTTATAATATCATTGCAAAATTTATTCAATAGAAGATTTCTGAAAGGATTCATGGATTATTACCAAAAGGTTACTAAAAGATATTTCAAAATTATTTCCTGAAATAATTCTGAAAGGAAAATACCCCGGACATAGCATCATTACAGAATCCTTTCACTGAATGATTTCTGATAGAATCTTTCAGAATCCTTTCAGAATTAATATCACATATTATTGCAGAATCCTTCCAATGAAAGATGTCTCAAAGGATTCAGGAATTAATTTGTGAATTAATTCCTGAATCCTTTCAGACATCTTTCATTGAAAGGATTCTGTAATAATACGTGATTTATACTGTTCGAAATTTCTTTTTAGTAATATTTCCATAATATTTTCGAATTAATTCACAAAATTAATTCCTGAATCCTTTCAGACATCTTTCATTGGAAGGATTCTGCAATAATACGTTATTTATACTCTTTGAAATTTCTTTTTAGTAATATTTCCATAATATTTTCGAATTAATTCACAAAATTAATTCCTGAATCCTTTCAATGAAAGATGTATGAAAGGATTCAGGAATTAATATTGTGAATTAATTCGAAAATATAATGGAAATATTACTAACAAAAAATTTCGAAGGTTATAAAATCATGTATTATTGCAGAATCCTTTCAATGAAAGATTTTTGGAAGGATTCAGGAATAAATATTGTGAATTAATTAGAAAATATTTAGTAAATATTACTAACAATAAATTTCGAAGGGTATATATAATCCCGTATTTGAAGGTACATTTTTATAATTTAGAATATTATTTAAATAATATTCTAACTATTTTTACATATATTTACATTGTTAATAATTTTACACTATTTTATCGCAGAAAAAAACGCAGAAAAATTTTTTACATGATGGAGATTCGAACCCGGGTCGCTTGGGTACTACGCAAATACGCTATCCATTACGCTATCGCTCGCTTGTTAGATCATTTCATTTTTTTCATTATATACTGCAATATGAGTGATACGATACATTAGAAAATTTATTCTTAATATTACTTTATTTTTTAATATTAACTTTGATCAATTAATTCATAGTTATTTAATACTTTTAGTTTATTAAATATTGTATTAAGTCGATGTGAAATGTGTGTGTATAAAGGGAGCTCTTCCTTACCGACGTTATGAGTTTTTACATTTTTTTGATCTTAGATTCAACTTTTGATGAATGAAGCTCTTCACTGCACTCCGTAATTGCATAAATAATACACCTATAAATTTTTCAGAAATTCTGTTCATTATTTTTCATAAAAAACTGGTAGAAAATTTTTGAACCCGTTTCCTGTAAAATCTATAACATAGTGTATTTTTGTCATTACGAAGGGCAATAAAAAGCTCTTTTCCCGAAATTCGATAAAAATAAAAAAATGATAATTGCATATAATGCAGAGATGAATAGAATAAGCTCTACCTTACCGACGTTATTATTATTTGTAGTGTTTTCAATTTAGAATCAACTTTTAGAGTCAAAGGCTCTTTACTCTTGGCAGACGTATAAATAATATTTCTGTCGATTTTGAGGGGACTTCTAAACATTGTCATACTGAAAGAATACTATTATGAATAATAATAAAAAATATTGCTTATTTTAAGTACCTATATTATTCATCTTTAAATGTTTTTTTTCCTTTTATTTTAAGTTTTTATATTCTTACATTAACTTTTCAAATTAATATTTTTCGCAATTAGTAAATGTTTCAATCTATCTTAGTTCACAAAAACGAAAAATTATATACCCCCCACACATTTTAATACGTTCTTTAATAGGATCATACGAATGTAGAAAACAATGGACGACTTAATCCAATCATTATCCAATCATTTCATTTTTTTCATTATATAGTGCAAAATGACTGACAAAATAAATTAGAATATTTATTTATAATATTTCTTTATTTTTTAATATTAACTTTGTTTAATTAGTATATACTTATTTAGTAAGTTTTGTTTATTAAATATTGTATTAATTAGGACTTATTTGATTGAAACAAATTCGAATTAAAAACAAAATAAATACATTATACGATGCCTCTTATATACGGACGCTGCCCTTTTCGTGTTGAATACTTGCAATAATTTCTGAACTATTTTATGTTTTCTTTCAAAAAATCTTTTCAAGGTTCTTTCAGGAAGAATTCGTGTAAATATCTTTTTTGCTATTGTGTTTTAAAAAATTTTATTGTAACAATCTTTTTCAAACGAATTCTCAATTATTTCTTGTATTAATTCACGTGAGTTTCCCGCAACATTTCATGAAATAATTCATGAAATTATTTTCAATAGATATTGAATTATCTTTGTGAATGATTAATTTTTATCATTCTGAAATTATTTCTGAATTATTTCGTGATATAATTCTTGACATGATTGCTGAATTGTTATGTTTTCTTTAAAAAAATCTATTAATTCACACGAGTTTCCCAGAAGATTTCATGAAATAATTCATGTAAGATTTTTGAATAGATATTGAATTATTTTTGTGAATGATTAATTTGTATCTTTCTGAAATTATTTCTGAATTATTGCATGAAAGAATACTTGCAATAATTTCGAAATTATTTTATGTATTCTTTCAAAAAATCTTTTCAAAGTCCTTTCAGAATTAATTCGTGTAATTATTTTTTTTGCTATTTTGTTTTAAAAAATTTTATTCTAAAAATCTTTTCAAAGTCCTTTCAGAATTAATTCGTGTAATTATTTTTTTTGCTATTTTGTTTTAAAAAATTTTATTCTAAAAATCTTTTTCAAAAGAATTCAAAATTATTTCTTGTATTAATTCACACGAGTTTCCCAGAAGATTTCATGAAATAATTCATGTAAGATTTTTGAATAGATACTGAATTATTTTTGTGAATGATTAATTTGTATCTTTCTGAAATTATTTCTGAATTATTGCATGAAAGAATACTTGCAATAATTTCGAAATTATTTTATGTATTCTTTCAAAAAATCTTTTCAAAGTCCTTTCAGAATTAATTCGTGTAATTATTTTTTTTGCTATTTTGTTTTAAAAAATTTTATTTTAAAAATCTTTTTCAAAAGAGAATTCAAAATTATTTCTTGTATTAATTCACACGAGTTTCCCAGAAGATTTCATGAAATAATTCATGTAAGATTTTTGAATAGATACTGAATTATTTTTGTGAATGATTAATTTGTATCTTTCTAAAATTATTTCTGAATTATTGCATGAAAGAATACTTGCAATAATTTCGAAATTATTTTATGTATTCTTTCAAAAATCTTTTCAAAGTCCTTTCAGAATTAATTCGTGTAATTATTTTTTTTGCTATTTTGTTTTAAAAAATTTTATTCTAAAAATCTTTTCAAAGTCCTTTCAGAATTAATTCGTGTAATTATTTTTTTTTGCTATTTTGTTTTAAAAAATTTTATTCTAAAAATCTTTTTCAAAACAATTCAAAATTATTTCTTGTATTAATTCACACGAGTTTCCCAGAAGATTTCATGAAATAATTCATGTAAGATTTTTGAATAGATATTGAATTATTTTTGTGAATGATTAATTTGTATCTTTCTGAAATTATTTCTGAATTATTGCATGAAAGAATACTTGCAATAATTTCGAAATTATTTTATGTATTCTTTCAAAAAATCTTTTCAAAGTCCTTTCAGAATTAATTCGTGTAATTATTTTTTTTGCTATTTTGTTTTAAAAAATTTTATTCTAAAAATCTTTTCAAAGTCCTTTCAGAATTAATTCGTGTAATTATTTTTTTTGCTATTTTGTTTTAAAAAATTTTATTCTAAAAATCTTTTTCAAAACAATTCAAAATTATTTCTTGTATTAATTCACACGAGTTTCCCAGAAGATTTCATGAAATAATTCATGTAAGATTTTTGAATAGATATTGAATTATTTTTGTGAATGATTAATTTGTATCTTTCTGAAATTATTTCTGAATTATTGCATGAAAGAATACTTGCAATAATTTCGAAATTATTTTATGTATTCTTTCAAAAAATCTTTTCAAAGTCCTTTCAGTATTAATTCGTGTAATTATTCTTTTGCTATTTTGTTTTAAAAAATTTTATTTTAAAAATCTTTTTCAAAAGAATTCAAAATTATTTCTTGTATTAATTCACACGAGTTTCCCAGAAGATTTCATGAAATAATTCATGTAAGATTTTTGAATAGATACTGAATTATTTTTGTGAATGATTAATTTGTATCTTTCTGAAATTATTTCTGAATTATTGCATGAAAGAATACTTGCAATAATTTCGAAATTATTTTATGTATTCTTTCAAAAAATCTTTTCAAAGTCCTTTCAGAATTAATTCGTGTAATTATTTTTTGGTAACACTTTTTTTATTTTTTTGGAAGATTTTTGAAAGTATTTTGTAAGGATTCCATATATTATTTTAAAAATTAATTTAAAATTAATTTTTTTTCCTTTTAAAATTCTTTCTAAATCATTTCAATGTATTAATTCATGAATTATTTCATGTAATTATTTCAGTTTTCTTTCATGCTGTATGGGATATAAGTTAATTTACTTTGGAGCCTCGATGATGTAGGAGACCAAATGATTTTTAATAAATTTTCGAAAAAAAGTAGCACTGGAAATAAGTTACCAATTGCAAAAGAAATACAATAATTACACCGGCACCCAAAAAAAGTGGTCTGTACTTTTGATAAAATCCACCTATCATTATGTATTTTGACGCGCTGAATCCGAATCTGAAGTCCAATTCGAATGCGAAGTTATTCGGAATCAATATGAGCTGTATAGTAGAACTAACGGCGGATTCACGTTCAGTGCGCCAAAATACATAAGAAGAAGACTTGACTAAATTCAGAAAAATTTTTCCGAAATTACTCATGCCCATTAATGGGATTTTTCGCGATTTCAAAAAAGATCAGACCACTTTTTATTTTTGTGTTGGTGTTATTTTTATAGAAACACATAGATTAAGTTTTTAAACAAAAATCTATTTCCAGACAGCCGTAATCTATGTTTATACAGACATGATTGATGAAGCGTCCGAATAAATATATATTTGAGTTAACCGCAAGGGCAGAATGCAGGCGAGCCGGAGCCGTACAATTATATACTCTACTATGTATAGGTATCGCTCTTCATTTGCTGTAATACGCTTCCGGAGGAATCGTGCAATTTTGCGGTATGCGCTACAGGATTCAATTTATTTCATGCTAGACACACCCGGAAGCGCGCAGAAGCGATTTCATGATGAAAATAGATTCTAAATAACTACTAAAAAGTTTCTTAAATAATCATTAGACATAAGTATTTGAAATATGGTAGGGATTAGAAAAAAACAATAGAATATAGTAATTTGTATGTTTTTTTATTCAGGGATATGACATGGAAGATGCTATATGATAATTAATAAATCATCATATCAACGTGACCTCGCTCACGGCATTATTTATAAATCAGAATTTATAGAGTTGAAAGATGAAACAGATTACTTTTCCAAAGATCCTATAAAAAGCCCGAACTTTCCAAAAAATTGAATACTGATAATTTTATAATCATTATTTTGTTCATATAAGAATTCTATAAATTAGTATAGGTAAATAACCAAATATTTGGAAATTTCAGATGACCACTCACCAAGAACTATCAAAGGTATAGCGTTTCTCAGAAATTTCGCATGTGCGTGTAGTGTGACACATACTATCGAACCCAGACCTGAGAGCAGGAAAGAACATTTTCCTTTTTAATAATTGTATTACTCTGGAAGAAATAAATATTGATAGTTTCCTTTTGCAATGTGTGTCCGGGTAGCGTGATCGGCTCGTCCTGGGGAAGATGTGTGTGTGTGTGTCCGGGGAGCGTGGTCGGCTCGTCCTGGGGAAGACACGTGTGAGCTCCAGATTAATCGGTTACTTCCAAACAGTCGATAACATCGTTCAAACAAGCCACCCGCTATGTTTCTAAGGCCTGTTTATATATTATTTTTCACCATACCCTGGCCGAAAGTACCACTTTTGCTCCCGGCTCAAAAACGCGAATGTGGTATTTTCGGCCCGGGTATGGTGAAAAATCGTATACGCAACACGGGTATAAAGAGGGCCACCCCAGAGCACATGTTTGCTACCCTCGCCTTCAACTCGGGTTAGGTGGCAATTTACACGTGCTCTGGACTGGCCAACTCTTTACCGCTCCCTATTAGTTGCGTAATATACTATTTTATATTAATAGCCAATGCATTACTTATATTGTTTAATGTAACACTTGTACAATATTACTTTGTAAGTAATATTGTACAATTGTTACATTACTTTCTAAGGACCTTTTTGGTCCGTACAATAAACTAAATAAATAAATTCAGTCACGTAGCACGAAATGTGCCTGCTCCAATGTAAGGACACCAAGGTACTAATTAACGGTGATAATAATTTATGGGTAAAGTGTTTCCTATTTTTGGCTTCGCAAAGTGAAAGCGCTTTTTATTTTTGAAAATTAAATTTGTTTTAACAGATCTGTTGTTTTAGAGCATATGATTGTCGTGCCGTTTTTTATTATAGATATTGATAGATACGTGTAAAAAGAAATGTGCATTTTTATTTATATTTTCTCAATTCCTATTTTAAGCAATATATACTTCGGAGAACGAAAGAAGAATTTATTTTTGAAAATGAAATTTGTTTTAACAGACTCCTACAGCTGTGGCGTGGAAGTCATACCCAGCATACGAGTGGGTAACGGTCAGATTGGTCTGGAGAGGTGTAGATGGAGCAGTAGCGATTCTGTCCGCAGCCAGGGAGCGTATCGTGCTGCGACCTTCAACAATATCGTTACGGTGATCCCCCTTCTTAAGGGGATGCCTTACTCGTACTATTACCGACCGAGCAATTCACACAGTTTCAAGCTGATTAAAAATAAAATACGTCGAATCACAAAAAATCAAGAGAACACTCTTCTGTGTTTTTTAACGTTCTATCATCCAGTCAAAGTTTGGAGTCGAAATATCAAGCCGTTTTTTCAAAAACTTTGAACGAAATTAAATTTAATTTCTTATGATGCTTACTTCACATGTTATAATTTGAGAAACAATCAAACAATATCGGCGTGTTGCATCATTGCATGCGTGTTGCGCCAAGCCAAAAAAATCTTTGTCCGATATCTAGCATACTCGTTACCAATGGCAGAAGATTAACATATTGAACTTCTGCCATGGATCATGAGTATGCTAGATATCGGACAACGATTTTTTTTTGCTTGGTGCAACACGCTATAGATCGCGCTGCTGGCCTGCTGCCTCGACCGCTTGTCAGTCGACGAGGGGAAAAGACGCATGCGCCGTGCGCGCCTCCGGCACGATGAACAAGGAACGGAAGAAGGTTCCTTTTGCGCGAGAGCCGCGCTACCGAAGGTTCACCCACTCCGGCGTCTTCGGATTTCTCGGCCAAAATGGTACGTCGGCGCTGGACGCCAAAAATACCTTCAACATCTTCGACGCGAACCTCGTCTCCGTCGGCCTAGACAATTTTTTGCAAAAAACTCATCTCGATGTCGATCATGAAGGCGGATTCGCGGCTGGCTACTGGCTGGGTTATGGGGTTAGCCTCTGCCAGACATGAGTGCAGTTTTCAAGTTTTCGTGCCTGGTGCGACTAAATAACGTTGTTTTTCGCGAAAATCGTGGGTGCCGGTCGTATTCGTTTTCTTAAGGTTTTTGCCTTTTTGTTCGCGAAGGGATTTTTTCGAACTTGTTTACACGTGAGGTTGGTTGGTGTTGAGGTTAAGTGGTAACACCTTACTGTAACATTAAATTTGTAAAGTTTTCTATTTAGTTCTTTATCGAATAACTTAAGTATCTTTTTAAGTTTAATTAAAAAATTTTCTTTTATTTTGATCGTCCAATTCATACGTCATCTCCCTATATAATAAACACCTTATTCAAAAATTATTATGTATAAATAAGGTTTACATTTGATAACTAATAATGATTGCCAAATGATGATCCACTCAGCTCGCTATGATACATAACTGAAGAAAAAACAATTGTTCCCTAATTTCACTTATATCTGATTGGCATTCATATTAATACATAACTTAAAGAATCTTAAAGCTGCTGATCAATACTAATCATATATTTCTGCTTTCAACAGGGTTTTGTTAAGGTCGTGAAGAACAAGCAGTACTTCAAGAGGTTTCAGGTTAAATTCAAGAGGCGTCGTGAGGGTAAGACCGACTACTATGCCCGTAAACGCCTGACCATCCAAGACAAGAACAAATACAATACCCCTAAGTACAGGCTTATTGTTCGTCTGTCCAACAAGGACATTACCTGTCAGGTATATAATAAACAATATACTAAATAATACAATTTAATTATGCTGCAATTTCTAATAACTAGGTTTCATGTTGTTCAGGTAGCCTACTCTAGAATCGAGGGTGACAAAATTGTGTGCGCTGCATACAGTCATGAGCTCCCCAGATACGGAGTCAAGGTTGGTCTCACTAATTATGCTTCTGCCTATTGCACTGGACTGCTCCTTGCAAGAAGGGTAAGAGAAATATCATTTTTATAAAATTAATTCTGAAGTTCTTTTATGAACTTCTTAACTTTTATTTATTACTAATTGCTAAATGATGATCCACTCAGCTCGCTATGATACATAACTGAAGAAAAAACAATTGTTCCCTAATATTCTTTTCACCTGAATAGCAATAAATATCAAAGTTTTATTTTAATATTGTTGAAATACAGAAATTAATAAAGTTTGAATTTTTTCAAAACAGCTGCTGAAGAAGTTGGGTCTTGATAAACTGTACACTGGTGCAACGGAGGTCACTGGTGATGAATACAATGTTGAGGAGCTCGACAAGGGCCCAGGTGCCTTCAAGTGCTACTTGGACACTGGTCTCATGCGCACCACTACTGGTGCCCGAGTTTTCGGCGCCATGAAAGGTGCTGTTGATGGTGGTCTTAACATCCCTCACAGGTAAAAATGATGTCTTTATTATAACAACTTTCTATATTGAATTTCAGAATGATGAATAATTGACACATGCGCGTCATCTGAGCTACCATAATGTCTTCACTTTTATTTGTGTTTTACAAATATTAGACGGAGCATTATACCAGCACTACACGATTATAAAGTGTCTCTGATCTAATTCAATATAACAAATTTTATACTCAATTGTTATCGAATTTGCTCTACCTATTCATTGCATTTTTAGCCTCAAGAGATTCCCTGGCTTCGACAATGAGGGCAAAAGCCTGAACGCCGATGTTCACCGTCAACACATCTTCGGCCAGCACGTCGCTAGCTACATGCGCACCCTGGAAGAGGAGGACGACGAGGCTTTCAAACGCCAGTTTTCTCACTACATCAAGAACGGAATCACGGCCGATAGCGTAAGTTTCAAGATAATTTAATTACGTCCAACTATAATTGCTGCAATAACGTATACAGTTTTGTCGCGTCGCTGTTGGACAACAAAAACTCGAATACTAATATCATTTGCAGAACATCACATTCTGCAAAGTTAGTTTTCGTTACATGTAAATAAATAGTATATTACGATACGTGTGACTAAAGTAGCTCTTTTTGGCACGGCGTGAGGTTAGTGCCCGAGCGCAGCGAGGGCGCTAAACGCCGTGCAATAAAGAGCCACTAAGTCACGAGTATCGTATACTATTTTATAGCACTGCCTGCCCAAAGCCCGCTGTCACGCCTATCCGTGCCAAAAGTAGTCCTTTTGGCACCGTGAGGTTAGCGCACGAGCGTAGCGAGTGTGATAAACACGGTGCCAAAAAGGACTACTTTAGTCACGGGTAGGCGTGACTAAAGTGCGGACTTTGGTCACACCGTGCTATAAAAACAATTTACATTTTAGTCTAATTCATTAATTTTGATAAATTTTTTCAGATTGAAGGCATTTACAAGAAGGCTCACGAAGCCATTCGCGCAAATCCAGAACAACAGAAGGTGGAGAAGAAAGAGCCCGCCAAGAAGAAGAGGTGGAACCGCGCCAAGCTTACGCTTTCCGAGCGCAAGAACCGCGTGGCCCAGAAAAAAGCGTCCTTCGTCAAAACTCTCGAGGGAGCTGACGCATAAGCATTTGCATCTGCTACATTGTTCCAATGTATTTTATACATGTATAATGTTGGTGCATCTCTTTGAGAGCAATAAAATCTTATGCATCGACCACAATTTTGTTGTAGTTTAAGTTTAATTTCATTAAATTATAACATTATTTCTATAATCTAAGGTTTTTTATTCAAAAAATATTTCACGAAAAACTTATATCAGATTTTATGAAAATTATTTTTCCGGCGTCGTCGAGCAGAAAAATAGTATACACATCTTGGCCAGTAAAATAAGAAATGTCTCAGATCACATGTAATTGTCGGCTGAGGCGAAGCCGAGGTTATAGCATAGGTATCTAATATACTATATAGCTATACGACTTACGAGACACTTGATGAAAAATACGATATGGACAAGCATTTTAACTATAAATACCAACCATGATTATTCCTTATTACAAATACAAAACTGATGCGTAGTTACAAGACCGAACTAGAATCCAAATACGATTGCTTGTTACTTCTCAAATTACATAAATTAAGAAAAAAAAATATAATTTTCGATTTAGTCGAATTTTTAACGTTAGGTGCTACAAAAGAATTTCAGTTAATGAATAAATTTCCTATAAAAATTGTGACAGCTGAATACTATTTTAATTTTTTTTTTATTTAATATATTTTTATAGTTTGCCTTTTATAATACATAATACTTATACCTTTTTTGATAAAGATATCTAAAATTAAGTCTGTATAATTTTCGCTACTACCCTCAATTTTGAACCAAAAATTTATACTAAGTTTTGCTGTCAATGAAAGCGAATTATCAATAAAAATGAATCAAATGTACTTAATCTAACGCAAGTGAATGGTCAATCAACCTTGCGATTTTACGATTTAAGAATCTACTAAAAGCTCGTGGAAATTCAAGTAAACTCTGTTTGGTAAAATAATTAATGTTCTCTTTAATAATATTATACAATTGTAAAACATTTATAGAATATACTCCATAAGAGATGCTGCTGCTGTACTCGCTTCAGTCAAAGAAAAGTACAAACACATAAACACAGATTGACGGTATACTCAATGCAGAGAACATTTTTATTATTAATTTAATTATGTATGCAAACAATTTGCTGCCCGTGTCTACATAGTCGAAACAAAACAAAATAAGCTGCGTAATTTTATAAAAAAAAGAATAATCCTCTTACATAACTGATGCGCATATTCTCTCCACTTATCAGATACAGAGAGAGATAACGTAAAATTGAAAAACGTGCTACACTTTCGGAACTTTCGGTCGTAATTATTCTTTCATCATCGTTGAATTTTTCGCTTCTCGTCACTGTAACGGTAGGCGGTGGCTTGTATTATTTACTCTTGAGCAACGAAATACTTCTGGAGAGATACTCGAGGAGCTGAGTCGCGCGGCCGCGCGAACCATCAACGAAAAAGCGACAGTCGACTGCGCGAGCCCGGCACGTGGCCATGCGCGTCGAGTAAACCGGCCTGGATATCGGTGATAGACGGCACATGTCGCACTTCGCCACGAGCCGCTACGCTTGGGGGAGATTTTAGCAGGCGACGCGCCACCCTCACGATGTCGTCCTTCGTTGTGTTTTCTGAAATGAGAATGAGAGGAATATGATTGTTTTGAACGATGCTATTTTTTGCATTGAATTGATTGATTCAGAGTTGGTTTGTTTACCGATCGCTTGAATAAAGAACTCCGGACGCTTCCTACCACCCGTTGCTAGTACTTGTCGGCCCATGTCTTCAAAGACGACTGGTCTCTGTTCCAAGTTCATTAGTAACATAGACTGTAGTTGCTTCTTTGCTCTCTGAAAATGGTTTAATTTCGATGATTAAACGTTTTTATTTTATTATTAGGTAGAGCAAGTAATTTACAATTTTGTGTGTGTACTTACGGAAAGTTCACAATCTGACAAGCCTCCAGACATTGCAACCATTTCATGGACAATGACTTCAGTCATTTCTCTGACGTGAGACGGAGTTGCCGACGCGTGAATGCAGAATAAACCGGTATCTGCGTAAGCGTGATTATACGCAGTTGCACTAAACAGCCAGTGATATCTAAAAATTACAAATTATTATTTACAAAGTTTTAAGATGAAAGGAACAATAAAATCTCATTATTTATAACATCAACTAACCTGTTTAAGACGTTAGTGTACAATCGCGTGTACATGCCTTTTCCAGGTCCACCTGCACTAAAACTACCACCTCCACCCATCATCATATTAAGCACACACATAGGAACAAAATCGGGATCCTGGTGTGAACATCCCTCTAAACCAATTACAACATGTGATAATTCAGGTAAACCACTTGGGCCTGCATAAACTGGAACGTTGCATTCTTCCTGTAATTTGAATGAAAATAAGTTGGATAGGTAATAAGAATGTAAATATATGGAAAAATATTTTAATAATAATTTTACCAGAATATAACCACCAGTATACTGTGCAATTGACTCGTCAACAAAATTTTTAGATCTATCTGATATAATAAGACTAGTATCTTCCTCCCAAATTGGTTTTTGGTCCACAAAGTATCTAAAAGCAATGATTAAATTAATTATATTGTTTAATATTTGGGTTGGATAACATGATTTGAATTTCGCTATTACTTTTCTACAGCATCAACTAATTCTTTATGATCTACACCTACTCCTGCAACAACCATACGTTTTGGTGTATAGTGATGCTTCAAGTATGTAAATAGAATTTTTCGGTCAATTTTATTAATGTTTCCTTCAGGACAAATTTTCGGTAATCCTAAGGTATTATCTCTATAAGCTGCCTATAAACAATAAAGACAATCGTTCTGTTTATTTTCTTAAATTCAATTTTTGTATGATTAATATTTGAGAAGCTCAGAGTAAAAACAGGTTAAGTTGTATGTATAAGCATAGAACTTGACCCATTTTTGCTCTGAGCCCCAGATTTGTTGCACATACAGCATGAATCATATCCATGAGCAGGGGCTCTTGTTCTGGTCTGGTTGACAGGGCTTCAAGTTCAAATTGAATAATTTGTCTTGCAATCAATACCTGTACATGAACACATTTACTTCATAAAAAAAGAAAAAAATATTTTGTTTACCAATTTAAAATGAAAATTCAATATTAAAAGTACCTCATCTTCTGTTATCTTTGGTCTCAAAACAATATCGCCCAAGACTTCAGTAACTTTATCTAATCCATGACGTTCTGCAGAAGCAGCATAAACAAATGTATCTCGTGAAGCTTGACAATCACAAATACCTCCATGTTTTTCAAGTGCAAGCATTATATCATCCTTATCATCATATTTTTTTGTAGACTGAAATTTTAAATTAAAATTTTAATTATACCATTGAATTACAAAAAATATATCAAGAAATCAATTGAAAAACTTACTCCAAAGGCCAATTTTTCAAGGAAATGAGATATACCACTTGGATATGCAACCTCATAACGAGATCCAGAATCAATTAAAACTAAAATAAAAAAAAAATTATTAGATAGACAAGATACATATCAACAGCCTATCATTAACTTATAACGTACCTCCTATTGTACAAAACTGTCCAAATCGATTTTCAGATGCCACCCGCAAACCATTTGATAGAGTTGTGATTTCTGTCACTTGATTATCCTCCTTTGCATCTGAATATATAGGAGTGGGCAAGCCTGGTATAGGTTCTGACAAAGGAGGAAAAGGAGTAACGGTGCCTTTGACCTGCTCAGGAGTTTTTACTGTAGTAGCGAATCCGCATTTTTGTAAAAAATAATGGTATTTCGACTGTGGTCCACTGTAATTAAAATAATAATAAATTTAAAATAATTAGTTGAAAATTAATTAAAAATGATGCAATATTAGTTTATGCCAAAACAATTTACGTATCTTGTGCCAAAAAATAATGAGGCACTGTAAATAAGTTATTCAATGATTTTTTAACGAAATTAACAATTGACATGAAAAAGTTATTTTAAAACCAATAAATTAAAAATTCAGACGTAGGTTATGTTCGTCAAAAGATGATATTGGTACTTTTTGGCAATCCTTGTACATACCTATTTTTCAGCGCCGCGATAAGCGGTATCTGCGAGGTCCTCATTAACATTTTCTATTTTTGTTTGTTTGCAGCCCAGTTATTTATTTACACAATTTGTTCATTTAAACGAAATTTCTTCTGGCGGTCTCCAGGGGGGGAAAAACGACACGGGAGAGACAGGAAACTTCGTTATCGACCCGAGCACATTGAACAATCACATGTGATATCTGTATTAATCGAAATGTCAGGAATGACTAATTGTGGGAGATATTAAATTATTTTTATAGAGTTCTGTAAACATATATCACGTTGAGCGATAATAAAAACCTATTGACTTGGGAGATACAAAGTCAATATTTTTCAGTAGTAAAATCAATATCAAACTATTAAGAAATTAATACTTTATATCAATATCGTAAACTTTAATTAAATCTGATCCAATCTGTGCGCCAATCAAATGATTGGCATCGAATGTAAGTTTTGCTATTTTAAAAAATTAGGTATGTTTATACTTTAGAATTTATAGTTATTTGCATAACTGTTATTACAGTATCAAAACATATAAGTATAAAAGTAGTGAGCTGTACGAATATGCCTCTGTCAAATACACCTTTACCTTTGTATTCTGTCAACTGTTTCGTAAATTAGTCGATACTTCGAATTGCATTACTTTTATTATTTATTGCGTCTTAATATTTGCGCAAGATTCTCGTATGCATATTGGAGCGTCTACATTCGGCATGTTGCACGTTGCACCTTGCTGCATTCGCCTTGCGCCAAGCCAAAAAAGTAATCGTTGTCCGATGTCTAGCACACTCATGACCCATAGTAGAAGTTCAATATTACGTTAATCTTCTGCCATGGATAACGAGTATGCTAGATATCGGACGATTTTTTTTTACTTGGCCGCAAGGCGCATGCAGCAAGGTGCAACATACGGGACTGTCCACATAACACCGAGCTGCTTCTTGTAGACTTTGTCGCTGATTGGTTGGTTTGTAAATATGGTAAATATTGACCACTCAGCGATGAAGTCTACAAGAAGCAAGTCGCAGTTCGGTGTTATGTGGACAGACCCTAATGCCGAATGTAGACGCTCCATATCTTTTACGCGCAGTAACTCAAAATTTCAAATTTCGCGCCGAAATTGTACACTATCAGAAATCCACATTGCCAACCACAGATAGCGCTATTAGGCTACTCACTCGCCTAATAAGAATAGAATCGACAAAATGCATATATATACATATTCGCTGATATAACAGCGCAAAACTGGCATGATTCCTGGTCTCCCGTCCAAATAATGTCGAAACAACGTTAACCGCGAGAAAAATAAATCTTCCTCGAAACAAGAGGATGGCGGGGCGGTGAAATACCGCTCGTAAGCCCGGAACACCAAGTCCTCTGATAGCCGTGATCGTCTAGTGGTTAGGACCCTACGTTGTGGCCGTAGTAACCCAGGTTCGAATCCTGGTCACGGCAATGTTCCCTCAATGAGAGGAACATTGTCACGGCAGAGGTTTTTTTTTGCATTTTTTTTCGTTGCGTATTATTGTACTGCAGCGAAGTATGGTATTATTTTTTATGAAAATTGATATTTTTGCATAATTATAATTGTATTGACAAGTGTTTATAGTGTGGTTTCTGATAAGTCTAGGGACTGCTCTTGAATGGATGATTATGCCTCTGATAAGGAATAAAATAAATACCTAAATTAAATTACAAAAATAAATAAATTATTTCAGTAAAATGAACAACAGAATGTAAGAATTATAAATTTTTTTTTTATGATTGCTGTAGATACGTAGAAATAATATAAAATATATAGCCAATCATTAAGGTTGTAATGGCCACGAGATCCCTGCTAAAAGTTAGTTTTTCACGTTAAAACTGCGTTAAATAATTATGTAAAGCAATTGATCAATTTTTAGTTCTCCTGAGCTATGCATTAATGCAATTGGAATATTATAAGCTTTAAAAATAAAAAATCACAGCAAAATTGTAAACAATTGCATTAATACATAGGAGAACTAAAAATTGATCAATTGTTTTACATAATTATTTATCGCAGTTTTAACGTGAAAAACTAACTTTTGGCAGGGACCTTACGGCCAATACAACCTTAACCGCTCAAGCAAAACCTTTAAAACAAGTATAGATTTTCAATAACTAAACTTAGAACTTTCTTCCATTATTTTCATATATAAATGATCATATATAATTGTATACGAGAGTCTTACACGCAATACATTGCTTCGATAAAAAAGACAACCATGAGACAGAATCTGGGTACACAAGTACCTCTACACCGCCAATCGCTGCATAATCAACTACCTAATACCTAGTGCTACATCCACCTTTCTCATATCTACATACCACTGCAAAATTAACCTTCATTAAAATCACTCTTTTCCACCCAGAAAGCTACACACGATAATCGACGCGAATCGCCGCATCTCCAAACGAACCGCGTATACCATACACAATCATTACCGATACGCTGCGCGCGCGCAGGCTTTGGGAATTGTCTATCATCTCGATCCGCACGAAAATAGAGAAACGTCTTCTCCTCCTCCTCGCGATCGCATGCGCGGATACCTCAGTAGACTTATCCCGGAACGGTAAATTTCGTAACGGCACACGTGCGCGCGCGGTAATCTCCAATCGACGATCTTATCAACGCTGCTTCCGCTTTTTCGCGCGTGTCTCCCTCTTCCTATCCCTCCTCTCTTTCATTTGCGCAACGCGCGCGTCACGTCTTCTCGCCGAGTGGAATGCGCCGATGGTGTATATAGGTATATATATATAGGTGCGCAGCCTTTTTTGTAAGAGGGGATCATGCGTGTATTCGTGTGTAATGTTGCTGTGGTTTCGGAAATAACTTGAGTTTTGTAGGTAAGATGCGGTAGGGTTCGGTTTTTTATGGAGGAAGGAGGATTTGTAGTGGAGAGCCGTTGCGGACCAACGGTGGTTTCGCGATTCAGATAAGCGCTCGGATGTGCGCGTCCGTGGTTATAAGGAATGTCTGTTTTTCGGGATTTATTAAAATGATGAAAATGTATATAAGTAGTATGTGTTAACCTGGTGATTAATTTTGATAATAACTTAATTAATTCGGTTTGCTAGAGATATAATGGAATAAGAAAATTTTTGTAAATGATTTTTCAGAACCACGAGATCTCGTATTGTTCGTTATTCTGATTCAAGTTTTAGTTTTTCATCAATTATTTTTATTGCATTGTTTATTCGAGATAATTTAATTAACTGATAAAAATTCAAAAATGAAAGAGATAAACGAGAAAAATACTTTGGCACATAGTCGCGAGTTCGACAATAACCATAATGAGAAAAAAAATGAAACATCGTTAATTCTAAGCAAGTATATACTGCGTATTTGCAAAATTTCCAAAGTGCGGTGATTTAAAAATTTAATTTCAGGAATTCGCATCAATTTGATCGTCCCAATTCGTGCGCATGCTACAATTGATACACAAAGTCATATGTCATAAGATAATTTTAACAACATTTATCTACCTAAAAAACTACGTTTTCCATATCGACTCATCACCAACTGTCGCCATTCCCCACACGCAGAGAAATGATCCATTAGTGGCAAGAGGAAAATCGTTTTGTGAAAATCATCTTGTAGTAAAACGTTATCGCTTTAAATTTAACGTATTCTTGCACCAAAACCCTTTTCTTTATTCCGGCAAATAATCTCACTACATGAGTAAATAAGAACCATCTTCATTAAGTTTTTACTACAAAATGATTTCCTTTTTGTTACAAGAGGAAATAAGAGTAATTATTACAAATTTAATAATATAATTAATTACAATACAATTAACTATTAGTTATACTTATGGAAAGTATGAATATAAAATTTGATTTTAAATGAAGAATTATCTCTTCAAGTTAAGTAACTGTCGAGATATGTATTTTTAAAAATCTGTTAATTCTTCTGAAATATATATATTGCCTTTTTTGATACTCCTCGTCAAATTTAACCAATATTAATTAATTATTAAAATAAAATAAATAAAATAAAATACATAAAAAATATAAATAATAAAATAAAAGTTGAAATAAATAAAATTAATAGCAGTAAGTAAATTTTTTTTTTATTTAAATGGAAAATACACTTAAACTTTTTTCTCGGGGGACAAAAGATTTTGGTTAAAGAGGATTTTCCTATCGGTCAACTAGACCCTCTATTTACTTAAAGAAAAATCCTCTTCGCACAAGAATAATTTGCAAGAATAGTACATTGTGCAACTAGGGAGGAAAGTTGACTTTTTCTATCGAGGATGATGATTGAGCACGAGTGATACACGAGTGCTCAAAATCATCATCTGAATATGAAAAAGTCAATCGCTCCCTTGTCACAGATAGTACTTTGTTTAATAAGTATAGGAATAGGACCTTTTTTGCATGAAACGTGGATGGGAGATCGAGTATATCGAGTCTTCACAACGGGAGCCTAAGTTCTCGTCTTCCCGTTCCTGCGGGAGATCGCACTAGACGCTCGAAAAGCTTGATTTTCCATTCACTTTTCTATGCAGGAAAAGGGCCTTTTTCATACACGTGTTGAGAAAAAGGATTTTTCTCTTGTGGTAAAAGGAATTAATTTTGGCAACCAAATCAAAATTATTTTCCTCTTGGGCCAAAAGAATTCTATTTGCTACCAATGGGCTTTTCTTTGCGTGCATTCTTCAACGAAAGCCTGAACCCCCCCCCCCCCCTACACTTATACACTAACGGTCATTCGTACTTACCCGTACTACTCATACCCCCGATAATTATTTCGGCACGATTTCCCCAACAAGCGCGTACACTCGCCTCCCTTATACAATACCGGGGCTGCAGGCCATTTAAAAAACACAAGTGCTTACCTCACATACTTACCTCGTTCGCATTTAGCTTATCTGCAGTGCGCGGCCTTCGCGGCTCCCCTTCGACAGAGGAGGAAAACATCGAGTTCGAGTGGTTAAAAGCATGTAAAGAGAGCTGGAGCGCCTGGGATTGGGTATAGTAGGCGCGAGAATACAAGGGTGCGCGTCGTTTTAACGCCGCACGAGAAGGAGATTGCGTCTACCGGAGTTTTTGTGTTATCCGGTGGTGTGAAAAGTACTTAGCTGTGAGAGAAGTAGGTTTGTAAGTGGCGGAGAGTTTTGTTGGATGAAATGTTGCGAATTTTCAAAGGTTGGATTCAGTGGTGGTTAGCTTTTTTTTTCTAGAAATTGCAGTTTTTAGAGATTATATGAATGATCCACGAAGATGGGGGTAGATAGGGTACTTTTTTATTGTTGTTGTAACAAATAACAAATATAAACTAAAATAGTTGAAGAACGTAATGCATACATAATGTACATAAAATAAAGTTCAAGGATCATAGGATGAGTTATGACACGACGTGAAACCCTTAACTAAAGTTTTAAGCGGGAGAAAATGATGAACAAAAGTTCCCGAATGCTTTTGACACTTTAACAGTTTTGCATGATAAAATTTAAATAGCTAAATACATTTTACATTGTCTACTTTAATTAAATGGTTCTTTAATTAATTTGCGCAGGAAATATATTAATTAGAATTGTCGTTATTTTGATTTTACAAATTATATGTGTATTTACATTGTGACTTATATTAATAATTACAATTAAAAGGGCTTGCTTATCGCGAAATTAATAATTGATGATTAAAGTAAATACGCGTGAGTGTGCAAAATTATAACACGAAGAAACTGGAATATTTCATAATTTATTACTGCAGATACATGCTAAATTGTGTTTTCCGTAGTAATCGATTTTTATCAAGTTTGCATGTGTTTAATCGTACGTTATAAATTAATTTTCTGACCTGATTATTTACGCTTCATGAATTTCGTTTCAATAACGTCAAACTCTGTGTAGTGATGTATGAAATACAATTTTAGAAAAGAAAATGAATTCAAGATAATGTTTTTATCTATAATCAGTCAATTAATTAATTTGATTTTTTCAATTTCTAATACCTGCATATTTTACAGCCGTCTTGAAATATAAAGTTTGAGTTAGGATTTCTAAACTAACTTAAAACTTAATGAAAAAAATGTTGGAATCAATTATTGTATTACGTTATATTTTCCGACATGTTTTTTTAATCTTCAGCTTTTGTTAATAACTTCAGTTATTCACTGTTCTTTCAGTTTTACTGACTACAAATTTATCAAAATTATAAATGGAAATCACATTCAATTACAGTAACGAGAAACACGATGTAGAAATCTGTGATTGCCTCGCACGCTCTCTCGAAAGTTTTAAGATTGTGCAATCACATGCATCCGTATATTCACTATCTGTCATTATAAACTCCACCTCGGTTAAAACCATATAAATAAATCCCAACACCTATTACTTCCTAATGTCGCCTTTATCAACCTTCAATTAACCCAACCCCAACCTTCCCCTCAATTTCCCAAACCGATCCCTAATCTGTACCTGTACCCCTACCTACCGGCAACTCTCCCAGCACTCACCTCACCTCTCTCACCTCACCGTGCACTCTCATCCTCGCCTCTATATAAAAACGCCGTACACTTACGCTCGCGCCGAGAAGCCATACTATGCGCTCGCTCGCTCGCGTGGTGGGGGCGTGCATCGCGCGTTCTCCAGGTTCTCTCTCTCTCTCTCCCTCTTCGTGAAAGCGCTACATATACGCTATATGCTATACACGTATACACACCGGTGCGGCGCGCTCTCCGCACCTCCTACTCCAGCGCACCGCGGCAGCGAGCAGCCAGCAGCGGCAGCAGCGCGGCGTCGTCCGGCGCTGCCGCCATCAGTTTCGAACCGCCGCGCGGTTAGTTCGGGCCTCCGCCTGCTGAACGTATACATTATATACAAAGATCTACATACACGCGAAGTATAAACCGCGCGCCGCTGCGGCGCCTCTCACGTGTGTGTGCGTCCGCCACTATAAAACACGATCGGCAATCGAGAGGTGGTAATAGGCTGTTTTTTTCTTTGCTCTAAGGGCTCGGCGAATACAACAACAAACGCGCGTATTGTTCGGGATATAGATAAGAGCGCTGTGCGTGCGTGTGCACCTGCGAGAGACGCGCAGGCAAGAAAAGGTGGACGCACAGCGCGCGTGAGTCAGTCTCAGTCAGTGCGCGAGAGCGAGAGCAGAGGGAGGGAGAGAGAGAGAGGAACGATGTGTCGCCGTCGCCGCTGCTCATGCTGCTGTAGAGCTGCTGCTGAGTGCTGACGAGCGAGAAAAGACCGTTGATAGAGAAGAGGAGAGAGAGGGTTTCGTGCGCGAGGGAGAATAAAAAGTGCGGACTGCAGGGATAAAGAAGAAAGAAAGAGAGTAGTACATATATATATACACACAACAGTGAGTGCGCGCTGTGCAGAAGTGTGTGGTGAACCGCGGGCGGAGGAGGAGGTGGAGGAGGAGGAGAGAGGGACACGTCCGCAGGAGGAGCCAGCAGGATGCGAGCAGCGCTGCACGTCGTCGCAGGTGAGCTGCTCTGCTACCTACTGCTGCTGCTATTCTTGTGTATATTATAGCATGCGTGCGTGAAAGAGTTGCGAGAATGATAGAAATTCGACTGGAGATCGGTAGAGGAAAGTGCTCCGATTTTCGAGCGTTGGTTATGTTTTTTTTTGTCTGTCGTTATTCGGACGTAATGGTTATTTAACTCGACTAAAGAGTGTATAAGTCAAATAAACGAGCGTTGTAAGCTTATTACTTATCTCGGTTTCGGGGCGCGATAACGTGTTGAATGGGCTTTTTTTCTCTCTGATTTTGCATTACACGTGACGAAGTGAAATTTCGCGAGTGATAAGGAACCGGCCGGAGCGTGGTAGTAAGTATAGGAGCGGGAGGTTGATGTTAAAAAATTGCACTCTATGTGCTTTGTCGCCTGTAGCAGCGCGGGATTGAGTTTTAGCTCGATATACGTCTATAATATGCCGCGACGGCAAAATCGATCCGACGCGACACACAACAAGTGTTTCAAACGTGCTGTGCGTTCTAGAAGAATATATAAAATGATGAAGCTTTCAGTATACACGATGAAAGAAAGTAAAGTTTCAGCGAATTGTCTCGAAAGTCTAATAATAACCATCGAAAAAGTTCGTTTACGCAAACCATAATACATTTCCCTACATAAGCTATATAGGTATGACTCACCAGGCTAAACCCGATCGAAACGTATACCTTTAAACCTCCCCTCTCCCTGCGCACTGCCGCCCAATTATTACATCAACAACGAAGCAACTTCTACTAAACTTGCCCACTATTCATACGTCGCTGAAAAATCACAGCGCGAAACCGGTTCCCCCGGCGCTGCACCTACGGCTGTACCCGCTAAATCCTTCTGTATACATAGTACACATAAACAACCGCGATCGCGCGCGATTTTCTCCAAATGAAAAAAAAAAAACTCGATTCCCCCATCCTCTCGGTGCAGTGTATGTATACACACACTACCACGTAACTATACGTATAATACCAACCAAGCGAGCGAGCGAGCGGAAGGCGCACATCTCCCTCTTCCTTTCTCTTCTCCTCTCCGAGAGAAAAAGGGCCTGTCGGTTCCTTGACCCGAGAGCGCCTCGAATTTTTTCCTTCCTCTCTTACTCCCTCTCCCTCTCTCGTGCTCTCTCTCTTCGCGGCGAGTCGTGCGGTCGCCGATTTTCGCGGGAGATTTTCTCTTTTTACGAGCTCGCGCGCGGCGCGTGTGTAGGTAGATGTATATATAGTGTATGTATATACGTATATACATAGAGGGAGTGTAGTGACCCGTCGTTTGTTTTGAAATTGAGGTTGCTCGAGTAACGGTCGCCGACGTGCGCGCGCGGCCATTTCGTAAGAGAGTGCGTGTGTACGTGGATGTAAGGGAGGAGCTGTGTGGATGTGTGTGCAGTTTGTGGGAGGAGTGAGTTGTTGCTTTCTTGGCGGTGCCGGTGGTTCCCGAAGGCAGTTGAGGAAGCGGGCGAGTAATTTAGTTGCACTTCGCGCTTTTTCTCTCTCTCTCGCTCCCTCGCGCCTGCAGGTTTATCATGAGGGAGTTTTGGGGATGAAGTATTACAGGAGATTCTTTGCTTTTAGTTCGAGGGGAGAAGTTTTGGTCGGAGGATGAATTCATAAGTTTCTGTTGTTCTCGAGGTGAGGTGAAGAGTATGAAAAGTAGGGCTAAAGTAGCTGCAACAATGCATAAAAGTTGATATGATTTATAATGCTGAATTTATCTGCATTTCTATGGATTCTGTTAATTTTTTGGGTATAGGTATGCTTACAACAGAAGACTTTTCTAAATTTGTCGCTACTTCACGGTTTTCCACGTTGAATAACGCTAACGGAATTAGAGTTAGGTAAGGTGTGAAAAATCCTAGGGAACAAGGAATACCTTTACCTCCGTCTTTATGTAACGACGAACGAATTTCGTCTCGGAATAAGCGAAGTCAGCTCGCTTGCGCGCTCTTTCAGTAAAAATGGGAGAAAGTTTGGTCTCATCTCGTAACAACGGCTACAATATACTCTCGACCTGTCAAAAAATGTGTAACATCCTCGCATAATTTAACACTTTGTATACATGCGTCGGAAAAAAGAGGAGAACAACGTTGTAATCGAGTGTGTAGACTGTAGAGTTCGGTGAGGATTATCGCGACGCATCGTGAAAAAAAAAAAAAACGTAATAAATCGCGAGAAGCGTCGATGCCTGTTGCTCCGATAATTTTTATCGTGCGTCGAGAACTGCTGCTGATTACAATGAACCGTGACAGACACACATTTTCCACTACTGTAAAAAAAAAGTTTTGAATTACAATTGTCCTGTAATTAATAGCTCCATAATACTAATAGAGATTCGCGCATATATCCTTCACAAAAAAAGTTTAATTAAACGTTCTATAAACAGCGCAGCTAATTCACAATGCAAATTACGCTAATACTTATCAACTCTCTTTCTCTCTCTCTAGCTATTAGCATATAGTATCAATATTTTATACACTGCCGCCATTAACTACAATTCCATTTCAAATGCAACTTCATTGTTCCCGTCCACTCCGCGCTCATCCCGCGGCGCATATCACGTACATACCACCAATCATTCAATCCACATATCTCACTTTCACTACCACGTCACCACCGCCTCCTCGCCCGCGAAATTCGCAAAATGCAAATATATCTCCGATATACGCGAAAAATCTCTCAACTTCCTGTCACCCGTAAACTCTGCACTTTCCACGTCGCATTTACTCCTCGGGCCCCGAGGCGCTGTTCGCTTTCCCATTATACATCCGCGCCGCTTCGAAATTCTTTTCCCCCGCAGGTATAGTGCACATCTCGCTCTTTCTTTCTCTCGGTCCCTCGCGCACGACAGGTTTCGGGAGGACGGTGCAGCACAGTGTGCACCTGATCGGTGGGGGACGCGAGAATGGAAGAAGAATTTTCCCTCGGCGCGCCGCGCACGTTTCTGGGAAGAGAAGAGGAGAGCGACAGCAGCGCGGGACACGTTTTATAGTCCGCTGGACCGAAAATCCGGCGTCACGGCTGGTGTGCACGAGCGACGCGCTGGACAGGTTTGCAGGATTAAAGGGCGCGTGTTGTTGTTGTTGTTGTAGGTTTATGTAGGGGAGAGAGAGAGAGAGGAGGTTTGATAGGTGGTGTAATGCGGGAAAATTTATGGAAAAGGTGGGACGAGCGTATAAAAAGAGCCGTTAAAAAGTTGGGATTGTCGTGGGCGATGCGGTGGGGTAATGGAAACGAAGGCGAAGAAATTGTTTCAATTTCCCGGAGATATTCCGCGACTCGTGTGTAATTTGCATGTCGAGGAGCGCGTAGTCGAATTACGAATATACTGGAAAAGTTTAATAAGTTTAGTCATGTCATGAACTGCCTGCGCATATTAACGTTTTCCTGATAATACCCGCGTCACAGACACGCGCACGACGTTAAAAAGGAAAATAGCAGCATCGCGCGAACGTTTTTACGACGCTTACGCGCGGATGGCTCAAATTTGCCACAATTTACAACGAAAACGGTGAATCATTGATGCGTTCAATCATCATAACTTCACAGTTTCATCGATACTTTCGACGTTTTCAATTACCCCGAGAGCTCGTGTACGACATTGCATAATACAACAGCCGAAAGTAGCACTAACGTTCACACACACATACACTGCTCTGAACTCAAATTTTATCACACAACCATATTACGCACACATCCATCTATAAACCAATAAACCGCGCGCGCGGCCACCGTACAAAACTCGCTTGATAAATTTCAATTCGCGACCGCGCGCGCGATAACGGCTTCGGTGCGCTTTGACGAACTTCTAATTGAGTTCTTCTCTCACCGCCGTCGCCGCCGCCGCAACTTCCCCCAAAGTAGATTAGCGCGTTTTGTAATTTTGTGCTTTGCGCCAAGTTTAATTGGTTTGAAGAGGATGTGACAGTTTGCGCGCGTTAAAGGGCCCGCGAACTAATGAACCGCGTGCGATGCGCTATAACAATGATAATCGAGTATATGTACGGAAAGGTATGTACGTGGTATATCTATATGTTGGTTGAAAAAAGGATTTCCAATTACGGCGGCGGCGGCGCGTCGAGCGCTAATGAATCAATTAATCCGGGAAATAAGGGAATTTTAATTGAGCGCCCACGGCGGTGGGAGCGAGCTTATATACTGGACAGCGGTGCAGGTGCACGTAACAGTGTGTGTGTGTGTGTGTGATGGGTGTGATTATGGGATTGAGTGGTTGGGGGGATAAGTTTTTTGGTGCAGGTGCAGATTAGATGTTAAAATTAGACGACAAATTGAATTACAGAGCGGTGGGAAGAAGTTTTAAAGACTGTATCGTTTAGATCTATACTTTTATCAATGATTAGAGGGGTAAATCTTTCAATTGTACTCTGTGTATATGTATAATCTATTAGTTTAAATAAATATTTTATTTGAACACATATAAGGTCAAACAGTATACTAGCGTTATCGCGCGTATATATCAGCAAACATCAAATATTTTCTGTGCTCGTTCAATATAATTCAAATGTAACTCAACGATACTTTGTAATTTTAATTTTATTGAGTATTTTTTTTTTGTTCGCGCGCTTCATCATTTTCTCCGCCCGATGATTCATAATTTAATATCGGCACCACGGAGCCATTATATACACTCGACAGCAGTAACCATCATTATACACACTTTTTTGATGTTTTTATTAAAATCAAAATCGACTCCCAGCAAGGCCACATCTCTGTACTGATTAAACTCGCTACATATACGAAAAAAAAAATCAACTGTATACGACACCGGAGCGCTGCTTCTATTTTTAAAAAAGATTCCTCCGTTACGCAACGGATCGACATTCATTTTTATCATCCGCGCGCACCGCGCAAGCGCAAACACAATTGTTACCATTCCCAAAAGTGACTCACTTCATATAACTCGTGCTATCGCAAAAAACACTCGTTTTTCCACTACCACTTGCACACCTATACAATCGATCCGAGCTGGAAATTACGAAATTATCACTGTCACAACCTTGCGACGGCTAAATAATACGATACAATATGCAATACACTCGAACAACGAGAATCCTCGCATACTTTTCGCGCGTATATACTTATAGAGATAAGGCGCGCAGAAGGAGACACTCTAGGTCGCGTGGATTTTCGCGCAAACATGGGGGTCCTCGATTATCATAATTATCTCCAGCCTAATCTCAAGCGTTTCTCCTTTTTTTTCGTCTTGATTCGCGTAACGGCGTGCGCATGTGTGTGTGTATTATAATATGCTTTTTTATCGAGTTAGATGCACGTGGATGAGCCGCAAGCGGATTTGAGGAAGTTACGAAAAGTGCGCGCGATGGTATAAGGATTCCTGCGTGCCTCCGGCAGGCCGCGCGCGTAATCGCAAGGGAGTTGCGCGATGTGTGTATGTATATAGGTATATTTAATTGGTCACTTGGCCTGTAAACGACGTTGTGTAAATGTGCGAGGTATTGATTAGGAGATTGATTTGTATGTAGAGAATTGTGCGCGTGCGTTGTGGTGTAATGAAAGAATTTATTCGTTTGAATATATAAATATAAGCAATTACATAAAAATGCTCGCTGATGATGATTGTTTTGTTTTCTTTTTTACGTTCAATCACTTTGGAATAGAAACCATTGGGTTTAATTGGCCGTTGTTATTCGATTCATTGAAATTCCACAAAAAAAAAAAAAAAAAAAAAAACTTTAAAACCAGTTTTTTATTCAGATGAAAAGCTTTCATTATCGTTATGCGTTGTACCTCAATATACCATCAATGACTGCTATTCCTCGTTATTATTCTATCCACTAACAAGCGACAAAAAAAAATCACTAAAGAAAAATACTCAAATCCAGTCAAGTCAGTCAAAGCTATTACACCATATCATTCAATATCTCCATCACCATTTTCTTTCTTTACGCAATTTCCATATATACTTTTTCTACTCTAAACTCCATTCACGCAGACTATCAGCAGCCATCCCAGTTACCCCACTTCCTAAACAAACCATATCCCCAACATCCTTACTCAGCGCGTCTCTTTTTACTCGCTTACACCATTATCCCGTATACATATATATACGCACGTGAAACAGAGCCGGCGCGCGCGAAAACGCGAACAGGTTTTGTGCCGACTCGGCCGGATGGCGCACGCTCGCGCGCTAATTAAAACCGGGCAAATATTCTCGTTGCTCCTACGGCCATCGTCGTCTCGTTAAACGTGGAAGCTTATAGGTATAGGCACGCAGAGCCAGCTTCGTGACAAAAGAGCGTCGGATCGATGGTGGGCTGTGAGTGCAGAAGATGATCTGGTGTATAATAGGTAGGGTGCAGAGAAGTCTGCGCGGAGAGCGAAGTGGCCGAAGTGGATGGGTTTAATTTGTAGGGGATTGAGAGGTTTTTTCTTAGAGATGTTGCGGGAGGGTTTTTTGGGGGGGTTTTAAGGGGAGATTAGTGATTTAAAATTGAATTTGAGCATTTTTTTAAGTAAGCTTTAAAGCCTTAGGTTGAATAAAATTATGATATCTTATTAAGTTTTTCGTTTATTGTCAGGAACAATTGAAAGGCAATAGATAAAAGCGCTTTTAAAACACGAGAAAACCCACAAACTCGAACTTAAACATTTCCATTCAACACATGCTACACCGTTTCCCCGTGTTTCAGCAAACTTGCGGATTCAATTAACACCTCCTCCAACTATCTTTCTCTTTCTTCACACCAAGCTCCAAAATACCAACCCAGCCGCCATAAAAAACCCCGCGCCATGACTACCCATTTACCACATTCCCCACAACAATAAACAATACTCCCATTTTTACAATATATTCGAAAGAAACGTATCAAGGAGCGCGGAAGCGCTCAGAAGGCAAGTATGTGTCCAAGAATGTATATATATAGAAGAAGCCTGAGGAACGACCGCGCTCGTACATACGTTGAAATGGGTGAACGAGAATTTACACATTTTTGTACGCCTTTGCATGATGCTTTATCTTCAACATAAATATATTAATGGATAGCTGCTTTCATATACTATATATGTATAAACAATTTCAATTAAAAACATGGTGTCGTTTCGATGTATATCGTATATTTATATTCCGAGGGCTGATTTCTAATTATTTTTTTTCCTTCTTTTCTCTCCTCGATCAGCTGTTTTGTTCCGACCTCTGCTCTCTTATGATTGGTCAAGCTCCTATACAGCTTTTCGTTTCATGATGTCTGCTTCTATCTATAGCTGTTATTATATTATTGTGTTATAAAGCTGATTGAGAGAAAGATTTTTTATAATTTACGATAATATTTAAAATAATCGGAGTTCAGCCACGGAGTTGTAACTGTCGTAAGACTATATAGGGTAGTGGTCCCTATTAGTGTGCCTGTCCGTATTTGTGTGACCTTTTTGCAATTTCCGATGTAAGAAAAAAGTTCTAACTCTAAAAATAATGAGAAGCTATTACAAGAAACAGTAAAATGACGATTTATCCCATAAATTACAGGGTTTCATGTATTATTTGTTAATAATCTTAAGTTAAAAAGTATCACTAATACGAACTGTCATCTGCTTTAAGGGCACACTAATACGGTCTCTTACCCTATTTAGTTATATGTATTTAAAGGTTATACATTCAGTAATAAAAAAAATAATTAACGGTAGTTACTCATGATTTTTGGATCAAATTATGAATATTTCTAAGGATATTAAGAAAAAATATGATTTTTAGATAAGTATCATCAAACTTTTATACAAATATATTTATGTACTTATATCAACTGAAGTATATGTACTATAAGTTACTTTGTGGGAACTCTTTTTGTATTTTACAGCCTATATCAGAAAATGTAAACTATCTCAACGTTCAAATAATTAAGAAAACAAGAACCAATGTTTCCAAGGATATTAAGAATTTATTTAAAGTATACTTTTACAAAAATCACATGATTTCTTAAACGTCACGTGATTTTCGAGTACAATCGAATACGTAATTTTTAGAAAATTTTAAATATTTTTATATTCTAATTATATAAATACAATACTATTTGCATATAAAAAACAAGGCATGCCTTGTAATTTTGACTCCTGAAAAGTCATTGAAGTGATCAACTCTCTTAGTCTTATATACACCCGACGTTGTCAACTTGTTGCTGCTTTCAACCGATTTCTAATTTCTTGCATATGAATATGTTTAGTATGTGGGTATCGATCCCTGATACACGGAGGGAAATCTGCAACGAAAAGCGCATCAAAACTTATAGACTTTTCGCATGACATAGCATCAATCGATTTCTGTCTTAACCTTATAACGAAATAGTATATTTCTATTGGCTCCGACAACTAGGTCATTCAGCCATGGCACAACGTTTTTTTTTGTACAACTCAATAATCATTTGTATATTTTTTTATCAAATCTTTTTTCAGATTGGTACAGGTTCCCGTACTGACCCTCAGTGATAGACTGTTGATTAGTGCACTCAGCGCATCTAGCTCACCAGACTATCACAGATCGTATCGAGAACCTCAAGCATAATCCGGGAGCGAATAGTTTCGAATCTTCGTCGCCGAAAAATCCACGAGACACCTTTTTTTGAAAGTACTCCCGAAAAATTCGAACCGACGGGGATTCGTACCCTTTTTTATTTGTGGCATTTTGTATTGATTCTTCGATCATTTTTCTTAGAGGTGGATAATTTCCATCGACTTAGAATACATTTTCTTTTTTAATTAAAAAAATTGGGCCAACGAATAACAAAAATATTGACCAAAGGTTAGTCAATGGTTGGTGAACTATCGATAATGAAGCGGTCGGATAAGAAAAGGGCCTTAGCGCTCCAAAACGGCTCGAAGCCCCTCGCACACTAGAATTTTCAGCTCGAATTCGGATTTTGATGATTGATTCTTGTAAAGAATTCAATAGCGCATTTTTTTTGCATTTAAAGTATGTCTCTAGCTGTTTTCGTTTTTGAGTTATTTAACAAAAAGGCAAGTTTTTATCAACAATTTTTTAGTTATTTTTTCCACTTCAACGTGCCGAATCTTTTTATGTGATTAAATATTTTACTTTGAAATTATAATACAACATTCTTTAATATATTCTACGAGTATTCAAATGATGTTTATAAAGCTTAAAAAATATTTCAGGACCGTATAATGAATTTTTGAATTTTTTTTTTTTCGAAAATCGCAATGTATTTTATAGCACTGTGTGACCTAAATCCGCACTTAAGTCACGGCTAGCTGTGACTTAAGTAGTCCATTATTACACTGTGAAATAATGAATTTACTTAAGTCACGGCACGTAATTAACGCCAATTATCTACCAAAACTATTCAAAAATACGATTTTACATATAAGAATGAACAGGAAAAGAAGTAAAACTTCGTTAATAGTTGACAAACCACAAAGGATAAATAAAAATGATGATAATAAGGCTTGTCTATATTATAGGTTAGTTTCATCTGCTATGGGATAGCAGACCGCGCGCTTTTTAAATATTCAATATTAAACTGTATGGATTTTAGTTTTAAAAGTCTTTCTCTTTAATGAGATAACGTATACAAATCTTTCACTTTCATAAACTTCAACTTATTGTTAAAAATACAAATCAAATTGCCAAGAATCTAGTTTTATGATTTTTTATGTATATATTCAATATTCTAGATTCAATAATAACCATATTCTATATCAGGTATTCTATTATTTAAATAACGTTTTATTAATTTTTTTCAGGGCGGGGGGGTTACGCCCCCCCCCCTCCGCCCCACACTTCTCCCACCCCACTTCCAAGTTCCAACTATCATTATAAATAAGCACAAATAAATAAAATAAGAATATGGCGGATTTATGTCATACGAGCTATAAAATAGTATACGATACTCGTGACTTAAGTGGCTCATTATTACACGGCGTTTAGCGCCCTCGCTGCGCTCGGGCGCTAACCTCACGCCGTGCAATAATGGGCCACTTAAGTCACACGTATCGTAATATACTATATTCAACGAACAAAGTTGAGTCACGTTTTCTCGACTTGAGAAAACTCATAGCGAGAAAGTTGTTCCTCTTGAGTCAAGGAAGTTTTCTAAAAAAGTTTCAGACATCTAGCGATTGTCTAACAAAAGTCATATAGCGATTTAAAAATACCGAAATTATACATACATACGCTTCGACTTCCCATTCCGATCGTATTTCCTTCGCACACGTATACACACACACACGCGCGCGCTACATCGGCACAGCAGCGCATTCCTCGCGCGTGGGCGACGTGTATACGGGCGCTCGCGCACATTCGTACGTATGCAGAAACCCCGCCGCTACGGCGCGAAATCGAGTTAGCCGCGACGGCGCGTGTAACCCACATTATACGCGCGCGCGAGAACCGGGCAATCAGTCGCCCGCTTGTGTGTGTATGTGTATATATACGCGTATCCCTTAGCGCTTCTATTATTCACGCGTGAATGCAGCGGTGCTATGGTTTGTGTGTGTGTGTGTAAATATGTATATTATATTGGATGAGATGCAGCGTAGCGTATTATATATGGAGGACGACGTTTCTGTAGCGATTTTGTGTATGCCGGTGTATGTACCTGCGCGGGCATAGGAGTATTGATAAGATTGCGATATTTGTTGCAAAGAAAGGGAGGATAGCGCGCGCGCGCACGTGGATTGCCTTGAATAGGAGGTATAGCTTTGACGTGTAGAGAAGCGTGCGTGCAGCGTATAGTATTCGATTTGAATGGCTCGAAATTGGGTGGTACCGAGGCGTTGATAATGGCTGTATATTCATGATAAAAATGCACGGCCTTTCGGGTAATCAATTCTTTATTCTCTTCTTTTTTCTGCGAGGTTTCCGTACTTGAATGGAATTGCGCGAGCGAGTGGGGTAGTACTGGAATTTCCATAAAAATGAAATTTGATTACTTTATTATGGATCATTGTTTGTTATCTCCTCGCATACTTTCTAAAGAATAATTTTAACAACAGCCTGTGCGTTCGTATAACCAATTCTAAAAATATTGTGAAACTTCTCTGGCGTTCACCTTTTTTACACAACCTTACACACGTTTCCACAAACTTAACGATACCAATCTCCGATATCTCCTTCGTTTGCAACAAGACGCGCTCGCACAAAAGACTGAGCGCGCACCGCGAAACTTCAAACACGCACACTCATCGCCGCCTTTTTTTCTCTCTCTCTCTCTCCTATATCTTATAACATACATACACATACGCTCCTCCGCACTCATAAATTACCATACATTTCACGCTGTCCGCTGCACTTGTTCCTTCTCTCCGCACTCGCAAAACATCTGCTGAGCTGCTCCCCGATAAAAATCAGAGAAGCGCGCCCATAAAGATCGTAAACTCCTCCTCCTCCTGCGTATATAATACACCCGAAAATTTCAATTTCCAATTTTCACCTAACGAGCTGCCGCCACTCTCTCTCTCCCTCGTTGTTTCGCAATTAGGGGAAATCGCCGATATAGACAGACAGGCAGAGAAGCGAGCGGCGCGAAACGACGCATGATGGATACGATCGCGCGCTTCGATGCGTCTCGAATGATGTGCATGTACAGCGCGCTCGGCGAAAATGACTTTTCCGCGTTGCGAAATTTTCGGCTGTTGCGGCAACGCGTATATACCTGCTAATAGTAAAAGTACGAATTATCATTGTTATTACCGCTTGTTCAATTCTTCTTTTTTTTCTTTCTGTCTTTCCTATACGCTGTGTACAAGTGCGAAACGTCGTGGTTTTGAAGTAGAGGTCGACGCTTCGGGATATTGTTGCTGTCATGAATCTGATAAGCGCTAAACTTTCTACGCGCGGCCCATTGTTGCGCAACAACGCTAATAACCGGCCCCGGCGTATATAAGACAAATTCTATAATTTTAATTAAACTTTTGAGTTTTCAAAACCCGTCGTATATATTTATACGGTCGATGGGTTTTAGATAAGTTTGAGCATCGCTTCCACCACGTCGTTACTATTATTATTATTATAACATATCTCTACCTTCGTTGTTTCCCTAACTCGAAGGCTATATAACTTCGCGTTCCACCTCCTGCCCAAACACGATATCCATCACCACAATCCTCACCGCATTTTACGTAAAATTCAAATTCCACGAATACGCACGCATCTACAACTGCAGCCACATCCTGAAATTACAAAACTACCTCGCCTAATTTCCACGCGACTGCCCTCGCACACACACTTACTCGCTGCAGTTTCACTCTATAATACATATTGTATGTAAAGCATTCCTTCGCCCCTTAAAAAAATTGCGCTCATTCTCTCCTCGTATCAAATTCTGCCGTCTCCCGACATAGAGAACGAAGCACACAATGCGTCACTACAACGCGCGCCTACTTCGCGCGAGGAACACAATGCAGCCACGCGCGACATCACCCATAACAAGGTCACAGTCGGCAAGAAAGAAAGAAAGAAAGACGGACGGGACGCCACGAAATGGACTCGTCACGGCTCATCGGGTTGCGCTGGCCGCAATATGGTCGCCCCGAGCGCGCTCGCAACCTGTTGTAGCTGTAGGGCGCGCGCGCGCACGTCCACTCGTTTGACAACGGGTTCGTTGCGCGCTCGCGCCAACTTCCGAGTGTCAGAGACTACACTTGAAGAAGAGTTGAGATCTCTCAGGTGTGCGGTTGGGATAGTCCCGGCTAAAAGGTTGTTAAAGTGCGCTATGAGATGAAAGTTTCAGGTCGCCGGGAAATGTAGAGCAAAGTCTAAGTTTGGGAGGAGGAGGATTGGTGCGGTCATGGTTGGATTAGTATTGAAGGATTTGAGTTTCGAAAGTGCGATGGTATATGGGAGATAAAAGTGTCAGTTTTATATTGTTATGTGATTTTCGATTTGATAATGTCCGATAAATCAGATTGCAATCGGGTGTACAGTGATTACTCATGGAGCCGAAATTGCAGAATATCGATAAGCGTCCGCGGTATATCATATACAGCTATCGCGCTTTTGTGACTCATTTGTATAATATTTGAAGTCTGCGGATGCATAAAACAATCGTAGCTAAATGTGAAAGCATTATTTCTTAAAATTGTTACAGGCACAATGACATGTATGCTGTTTCTCAACGAAAGTTTTAGATCGTCATTAATGAAATAACGGTGTCAATAGTGTTGAAATCGAAACAAAATAACAAGTGAATAAAATTTTTTAAATAAGTGTGCAAACAAAACACTGACGATTCATTAATCTAGTAAAACTAGCAACCTCGAAACCTTCTTACCAACTCAACTCTCGAGCCAGACTGTACCTACCTCTATCAGCAACCACCTTAGCCAACACTATATGACAAAGCCAACGTCGTCGTCTACGCCGTCGACTTTACTAGCTTCTCCTCACACACACACACACATACATCCACTTGCCTTCTTCTCTCTGAACTCTCGGGGCGCAGGTGGAAGGCGCGCATTAATGAGCAGACGCTCGCGCGCCCGTCTGCCGTATATTTCCTTCATGCTTTGCTGGCTGGCTTAAGCGCCGCTCTCGCAAACTCATGTATGCATGTATATAACGTGTCGGCAGCACTTCCTCCGACGCTGCTGCTGCCGGTCAGCGAAAAATTTTTCAACGCGCGAGTTTTTTTTTTCTCTCTGTCTCTTTTGCTTTGTCCCACGCGTATAGGTACGTCTCTTTTTTCATATATAATATGGCTGTCGAGCGAGCGACGCGAGATTGACGTTATATGTGTATACGTAGAGGCGCGCGAGAGAGTCGATGTTTCCGGTCTACCCTGGAAGTTAGTGTGTGGCGCGCGCGAGAAAGAGAGGCAGAGACGAGAGATGATTGTATTTTTAGTAGGATAGCTTTGTAATGTGGAGAAGGATGGTTCGCGAGTTTGTAGGGATTCTCTTCGCCGTCTACTTCACCCGGGCGCGCTTTAATTGAGATAAGGTTTTTACTTTACGAGGTACGAGGGGAATTTCAATTATACGTTCGTGCGGGTACTTTCATTTTATCAAAAGAGCAGAGGAGCGCCGCGGCAGGGCGCAAGAGAGTAAGGGAGAGAAAGAGCTACAGTGGACTATATTTTTAGCGTCAAACGTTATTGCAGCCCTCCTGCGGTAGGTGTATTAAATTTACCCCCTGACAGCTTATTATATACGTATATATATAGCTATAATATTATATAATGTATTACATTAATGCGAGCCTCTTTTTATATTGAATTTCATTTACGCGCGCCTGCGCACATTAAGACTTTCTTGAAACGCTATACAGTGTGTACAATTCGATATAGATATGATTGATATCTCTCTCTATATAGCAGGGCTTTGCTCAATCGAGAGATTTTTTTCCTTTTCCAAAATCGGTGAAACCTAAGAAAGTTATTCGCGTATATGTATATAGATGCGAAAGTATATATACGATCGCCACGAGTCCGCGCGACCTCGCGTACGTGCGCTTTATGTAATTGACTTTATAACACCATTTGTACATTACGTGATTTTTAAATCACGGCGCTTTTTCAACGACGCGATTTTTATGTCGGAACGGAGCTTTGCATTATGTCGAACGTAAAGGAACAAAATAAATTTGTATTAACCGTCCATAATGACAAAACAATTCATTTTCTTGCAAGTATAAACAACCTATATCCAGCTTATTACTGTATATCTATTATATCCTATTTCACAACACCTCCGAGCACTTACGCAACCTCTAAAACGCATAGACAGAACGTCGCGCTCGCATCTTCGCGAAAATTTTCGTAATCGCCTCGTAAAAAAAGAATCCGAAACGCCCGGCGGCGCTCATACCATAAACAAACAACAACGCAGCGGTGCCCCCGCGCTGTATACACATCACACATTATATATGTATACGCACAAACTCGTTTCGGGGTTACTGACACTATACTCCGATCCTTTTTCCCTTCTCCTCCTCCTCGGGTATACACTTATACACTGCTGAAATGAAAAAGAGAGTCGAGGAATCCCGTCGCGACGTTGCTGCTGCTATCGCCGCTGGAAATCGGGTTAGCCTAGCCGCTGACTCAGGCGACTCCGAGAGAGAGAGAGAGAGAGAGAGAGAGAGAGAGAGAGAGAGAGAGAGAGAGAGAGAGAGAGAGAGAGAGAGAGAGAGAGAGAGAATGTCCGCAAGTGGTACGCGCCCGCGTAACGAATTTATCACCGCGTATATCTGTATACGAACTTCGTATGTGTGTGTGTGTGTGTGTGTGTGTGTGTGTGTGTGTGTGTGTGTGTGTGTGTGTGTGTGTAGAGGTACGTGGAGGAATTTTGAAAGACGAGACTTTTGTGCGCGTATCGCATATAATGAATTCCTCGTGTGTGAGTGTGTGTGGGGTATGTAATTTCCGCGGGTAAAAGTCGATCGTTTTCACTTGCTTGCCGGCGCGTGATGATTATGTCGATCGCGTGCCTGTGTTCCTGTATGTACATGTATACATATACACGCGATTCGATGCGTCGTTTCGCAGATATATAGCGGCAGCGCAGCAACGGCGCAGGGAGGGAAAATGATTTTCTACCGTTCGCGAAATTTCTGAATGCCGGGGGTAATTGAATCTGCGAGAGAGACTGGCGAAGGTGGAATAGTAGGTAGTACAAAGGCGACGAGCTTACAATGGCTGTCGAGACGCGCGCGAGCGGAAAACTGCAGTTTTATACATATGTATCTATTCGACGTGTATTATTTTCCCTAGTACAAGCGCGTGTAGCATTTTATCGCCGAATTGTGCGTATAATTTTATTATAGCTTTTCGCGCGTCGCGCGCTCACATATCGAATCATCCGCGTAGTGCAGGCGAGAGGTGAACGAAACAAATCGATTTCCAAATGCATGCATGCAGATAAAACTCGAATATATTCCGCAGCTCGGGGGGGGGGAAATCGATTCGGAATCCCATCATCGCGTAGTCGCCGAAACTCGATTCACGCCCCATCTCGGTATACCCATGCGCTCGCCGCGCGCGTTCAATCCCGGCTAGCTGCCGCCGCTATACCGCTGTGAGACAAAAGCTCTGATCCTGAAACTTTCGTAGCAACAAAACAGTACGCGTACCCCGTCTCATCCGAAAAACACTCTCATGCTACGCTTTTTCCGAAAACTTTCTCTGCCTCTCACTCGTGGCACACGTGTGCGACGACACACAACAAGTGTCCGTCCTTTCGTCGTGGTGTATCTGCTCAAGCTTAACGTCAGTAGGCCGCGTGTAGCGCACTACTGCCTACTCTCTTCTTCGTCGCCCTTTCCGCGTCTTGTTATCCGGCGAGTGCAGCGACTCTTTATTCCGGGCCAAGAGGCACACACCGACTACGGCAGAGTGAATTTCCCGAGTTTTATCATTTTCTAGTCCAAGGAGCTTTTCGGGCTCTCTCTCTCTCTCTCTCTTTACGGAGGTGTGCGGCGTCAGTGACGTGCCTCGCATGCGCACGCGCCTTGAAGGGGCCTTTATTAGATTTTTTTAAAGTGGGAGAAAGAGAGAGAGGTTGTATAGTTTGTTTGCGCGAGGAAGATACGTGCGCGCTTTTAATTTGCGAGGAAACTTAATTTCTAGACGAGGGGAGAGAAGTGTTTTTTTCAGGAGTAATGTGTGTACCGTATAGTGGAACTTTTTCCACTCCTCTCTAGGGTTGGATTGTATGGCTTGATAAGAGAGTGCACCAGGGCCTTTGATTTATGCGGGTTTGTGTTGCGTATAATGTTAAATGCAGGTTTAATGGAGAAAGCAGGACACTTGATGAGTGATTAGTCACCGATCAATTAGTCATTCATTCATGCGTTCGTTCGTTCGCATAATAAACAATTATATTATAATTTCTCGGAAACGCATATTCAAGGAACTACAAAGAGAGCAGCGTTACACTTCGAGTGCGATCGCCGCCTATAGAACCAGCTCTCTCGCACCGAGCTCTGTGTACAACAAAACAGTGACCGCAACTGCAGCCTTATAACAAACCCAGTCAATCCAGCTTTGCACCACCACACTCACGCGTATATATACCCACACGTGTCTCCTAAAAACTAGTTGTTTACACAACTCTTGCACAAAACTTCACTCGCCGAAGTATAAGTGTAAGAACTAAATCGTGCCCGCGTCTACAGCAAAACAATTAGAAAAAACCTGAGAGAGAGATCCGACACTCGACAGTCGTGTGTCTCTCTATCTCTCCGTGAAACCGGAGGAATATATAATGCACACACATATACGGGCGCGATGAGTCAGAAGCAGCTAGCTCAAATTCTTATCTTTTTCTCACTCTTTACTATATATGCGCATGTGTTTTCCCGCGCGCGAGTGCAATGCCCACCTACGACGCTCTTGAAAATTCCTGAAGACGAGGCGACGACGCTGTGCGCCGCGCGCACGTGTAGTCGAGATGTAACGGAGAGCGCGCGTCTGGATTGTATCGCATTATCTCGTAGAGTGTCTCTTGTGTGCGAACGAATGCTGTGGTTTCGTAAGGTTTACATGTATAGCTGAGCATCAGGGACATTTCGGAGCGAGGCGAGGGTGTTGGAACAGTTTGTCGTATAGGACAATGGAGGAAAAATTTTCGTTACTTTTTGTGTCGTCCTCTTTGAGCAGCTGCGTGCCGGCGCGAAGGAGAAGTTTTGAGACAGAGTGAAAGAGGAGAGGAAGGAAGTTTGTCGGATGCGAGCGCGCGCGGGGCTGCATTAAATTTTAGGCGCAGAGGTGCTTTAGAAAATCTAGAGCGCTTTACGTAATTCTCACAACTGTATATATATAGAGAGAGAAAGATGCTTATACAAAGTTGAAGGAGAATTTTTTATATTTATACTTCCACTTGCCGCAGCACTACTTTTGTATACGATAAGAAAGTTTCGTTCCGGAGAAAAAAAGGATATTTTTCGTACAAATATGAGCTTTCAACTAACTCGACGGTTTAATTTTTCCTCCGCTCGCGGAAAATTTATTTAATTTACCCCATGAAAAAGGAACCTCATCCCATTTGCATGGCAAACCAGCCGAACATCTTCCTCCTCCTTCACGTGAAATTAGCCTTCCAGCTTGCAGACGACAAAAAAAGGTCGCTCTTACTTCAAAGACGTAACTCTCTACTTCCCTCATCTCATCAGCGGCGCAGCTTCTTTTTCCTCCTCCACCTCCGCGGCGTATCTCGCTATTTCGCGTACCTATCTCTCCCTCGCCGCGACGGGAACCCGATTGAAATGCATGGACTATTATACGGGCCTCCATTAGCCGCCGATAGATGGATTCGCCTGTCTCTCTCGTCAATCCCGACGCTTTTTCCTCCCTCGCGAAATGTGGCATTGTGCGAATATATATATATACAAGAAACTTGACGCGTCCATCATTGACAGTTTCGCGCGCGTGTGTGTGTTTATGTTGTACACATACGCGGTATATATTTGAGGATTTGCGTAAGCCGGGATTCTATTTTCAGTATTAGACGGCGAAAAAAAACACGTTAATTTTATGCGAGAGCATTACCCATGCAGTCGAGCGGCAGCTGGTATGTAATTGGCCGCCGCAGACGCGCGACTGGATGTGAGTGATAAGGTAATACTTTGTTACGCGCGGAGGAGCGCGCTTTGAAATTATATATAAATATGGATATATATAGTACACATGTGGAATATCATGCCGCTGGAAGGTTGTTTTTCTCCTATACGCTCCTTATGAAATCCTAAAATCTGTTTAAAATCGCTCGCGCGTACGCATTAATTACGTAATTATACGCCCGTCGTAACATGCGATAAAGACGTATGTATACATTTTAGATTTAAAATCTTAAAAACTTTCGCTTCATGCTTCCCCTATTCACTTATTACAACAGAATGATAAAAACTCATCGCGATTAAATTAAGTAGCCTAGAGAGACGGGGAGACTGGAAACAAAGTAAAGAGAATCAGCTAACGAACGCTCGCGCGACTCATCCGACCGAAAGGAAAATCCTTCGCCTCTCAACGTCTCGCTCGAGACAAACGGAAAAACTCGCGTCAGCTTCGTTATATACCCTTTGCCACCCGACGGCGCGGAATAAATAATCAGACGCGGAAAATACACTACTACGTGCGCATTCCCATCGACAAAAAGGATTCCTCGCGCGCGCGCACAGGAAAAAGCTCGACCCCGATAATTAGACGCGGCAGTGCATCGCGCGCATTTACATTTACATTTATATGTGAATGTGACTGTATGCGAGTGCATGGTTTGTGCGCGCGTTGCATACAGTGAGGACGGAAAAGTAAATATGAAGATGAAAAGAGAGAAGCGAGCGCGCTTTTAATGACGCGCCAGCCGGAAAAATTGCATTGAAAATTTTTTTCCCCCCTGCCTCCTGTATTTCAGGGCGAGTTTTCGCGTGTGCTTGTACCAGCGGTTGTTGTATATGCAGCGCGCGAAAGTTTTTCTTTTCTGTTTGAGGGGGCGCGCGGTGATTTATTTTAGGGTTGTTTTAACGCGTTGCGCTCCGTTTTCCCCTAATTTCGTAATTTTATTGAAGCCTTTCTCCGCGGAGCAGCTAGGTTTTGTCCTTTTATCGACGATTCAATTTTGCGATTGGTGGAGTGTTTGAAAGGCGCGGAATTTAAACGTTTCCCTTTAAAATCTCATGAGTATTTTTCATTTGATATGAATTCCTTTGTATTTTTAATGCCCCAGACTCTCGCGTTTGTTGTACACTGACAGAAAAACCCGGGGAAAAATTCCTATGTTGCTCTTGGAAGTTGCCCACAACTGCTTAAAATCGAAAAATTTACTATCTTTTATATGAAAAAGTCCAATGTCACAAGTAAAACTTCCTATGCCAGCATAGTAAAAATTAACACGTGGCTAATGGAACTTTATCTTTTGTACATTTTCCCAGGCTAGCATGGTAAAAATTGAGAGAGTTTTAGAATAAGAATTCACACGTTCAATCGTAAACAGCCCGCGAGTGCACGAAAAGTTGACCTCTTCAATGTCAAAATAGGAAAGATTCAGACAGATACATGTCAACAAACTCAATCCACCTTGGCAACATCGAGACAAAACACAAACGCTAAACGCAACAACTGAATGTGCCGTTCTAATCCAATATACTTGTTTTTATTTATTTTTTTTTTTTTTATGATGAGACAATTTTTAAAATAATTGTTTATTTGTAATATTTTTAAGGAAGGTTGTGAAAAACTATTATATCGAAAATACAAATTCATTAATAAATAAATGAGCTTGTTTAATTTAAGGTATTGGTAATATTTATAAAATGTTAAACAATATTCTTAATATATAACATTTGTAATAAATTACGCTAAAATAGAGAATAGTATTATTCGAGTTAAAGCATAATTTGTTATAAAATTAGCGCGCATATCTTACGTTTGGGGATATACAAGTTCCAAAATTTTGTAGGACATATGTCTTTATAGGTAAGTGGTTAGCGCTCCCGACTACCGTGCCAAGGGTTCCAGGTTCGAGTCTCGATGTCGTCAAAAATTTTTAATTTATTTAATAAATTTTCTTTAATCATGTTTAATTCAAAAATAACTTCTGTATTGTCTAAATATAATAATTATGTGTCTGATACTCGCTCCTCCCCCACTCCTAAAAAAAAAGATGAAATAATTTTTTTCGCTCTTTAAAATCAGTTATAAAAAAATTCCCATGTTAGACTTGGAATTTTTCCTACGTGTATTGCAAATTCTGCTAAAAATCCGACATATGATCGAGTTACGATTCCAACATGGTAATTTTTACACGACAACATAAGAATTTTTACCAGATTTTTTCTGTCAGTGTATACTTTAATAAACACACTGACAGAAATGTTGTAGAAAAATTTATTATAAATGTAAGAGAAATTACTATATTCTATAGGAACTTTGTGACAGACTCAAATTATCATAAAATTTACTACAATTTATAGTAAAAATGCTATATACATAGTAAAAATTACATCAAAAATCAAATCATAGGAGTTTTTACTATAAATTGTAGTCAATTTTATGATAATTTGAGCCTGTCCCACGGTTACGATAAATATACTAATTTTTCGTAAACCATTTTTATCTGTGCAATGTATACTAATGCTATCCTTTTTTAATTAGTAATAAGTATATATACGAACACCTCGCGACAGCCTTATAACACATACGGAACCTTAAAAAGCTACCATAAAAAATAATACAATAATTAGCCGATAATAAAATACGCATATAGACAGCACATATTAAATTAAATCCGTAATAACATCTAAAATTAGACAGTTGCTTGTATCCAAACGAGGCGAAGGCCGTCGTACGTATATTATCTAGCCTGCTCTATACCACCGCACTATATTATAAAAGAATTCGCGATCGTGGCAGCGCGCGCACGTCTCCCGTGACATAATCGGCTTGGGGTTTACTATTACCCGCGACTCCTCTCGCGCATGCTTCCAGCGCACCAAGCATAACCATATAATATTTCCAGCTGTGCGCGTCAAAACAGCGGAAACAATCGCCTCGGTACCGGAAAATTCACATTGTTTGAGCGTTTCGGTTCTTTTCAAACGAAAAAGAAGAAGAAGCCTTGAGGGACGCTCATTTATGTTTTCCTCGCCTCGTTTTTGAGAGAGACGGACCTCGAAACGCGATCTTTTTGTTGTGCGTAAACTGCACGCGCGCGCGCGCGCGATTTTTCATGCGCGTGTAGTAATTACGGACGCGCGTGTTGCAACGCTACCGTGGAGGTATATAGACACTGAGGTCTCGGTTTCGCTGCGTTCCCACACTTTGCGCGCGTGCTACGTTCTAAATGTACTTGAATTCCTCCTGCGCAGACAGTTTTCAGTCGAGGCGACGGTATAGCATTTTTAGTTCGAGAAATATAATCTGCTAACGGCTGATCACTCGATTTTGTCGTGCATTAAGGTTTGGTATAAGTTTTTGTGCGGTGTAAAGGAATAGAAGAGTTTGTATATTTGTACGTAGGTGTATAATTAAGAGTCTCATGATGATTTTCTAAATGTAAATTTATCCGAAGGTACACGAAAGTATTGTAAATCTTTTTTCGAAGCCAAGGCGAAGCACTAAATGTTAATAACACATTTTCTATTAGTTGTAAGCTTAAGGAAAATATGAGTCTTTGAAATTATACTTTACACTCAAAATAGAAAGCCATTAGCGATATTATTTGCATCGAACCGCAGTTTCCCTCAATTATCGTACAATATTTAAGTTCATTCTGAATCCAACGTTGACAGTCGCTAAATAATTTCAGCTGCCAGTCTCAAATTCGGCCAACCTCGACCAGCCATGTTTTACCAGAACACACACACACACATACACACACACACGCGCACACACACACACACACACTTTAAACTATAATAATTCAACCTTGCTACATAACGCCTCAAAATTAATTTACGTACTTCCTTGTAAAAATAAAACTGCACACGCAATCATAATACCCTTCCCGCCAACCATAATATTTACAACCTCCTGATTATATACCCTCGGCAATATTTTCACATTAGGACCGCACACAGCGTCACCTCGATGCTCCACATATATACTCATCTTTGCTGCATAACACAATAAAGCTCACCAAAACCGCCACACCCACGCGTTCTACGAACCCAAATAATAAACGACAAACGCGCACGTTGCCAGTTTCGTGCAGCCTTTGACGCGTCTCGCGGGTTCGTTATAGGATAGCCTCTCGTCTCCCCGGTAGCGCGACGGAGGAAGCCGTAGATAATCCTTTCGCCAAGTTGGCAGAGTCTCGAGCGCGCGTGCTGCGCACACAAAGACATAATACGCCCCCGCGCACTCCCCGGGTGTGTGTATATTATATACGGGCGCTGCGAGAGGTCGATAATATTCCGTCCAGAGAGAGAAAGAAAGTCGGTGGCGGTTGTCTTTGTATAAATATAGTTGGATAAACGTGGCCTTCGAGAGAGTCGCTGCAGCAGTGAACTGAGTTAATGTGATTGCCGTAAGGTATATATGATTCTCGGAGTGTGTATATAAGAGCGTAGAAAAGGGTTGAGTGAGAAGCTGCCGCGCGCGGTTATTCGTTGCGCGTCGAATTGCCCCTAGATGGGAGCAAATTGAAACACATTTTTCTTCGAGGGTTTAGTTTTATGACCACGCGCGCGCGCGCAAGAGTCCGGAGAGAAAACGGGGAGGGGGAGAGGGGCTTTATCTATATCCGTGTATCGCCGTCGAGGAATTTTTTCCTCGCACCTCACCTCCCTTTTATGCCGTAAATTGGAAAGGTTTAGTTATGCTTTTTCAGTGATACACAATTTAATCAGTTTATGTTTATGTATATAATGCGAAAACAGTATAGTATAGCGAGGGAAAGATACTTAAAAGGCGGTTTTGCGCTCCTCGGATGCGTCGTCGTGCTCTTGCGAATAAAAGTGGTAATAGAGACTATTTTATATAGTACACCGCTTTATATACCGCACACCGCTTTATATAGTATACATAATACAGCAGAGAGGGAGAGAGAAGGAGATCTTGATATAAATCGCGTATAAAGCTTAATGATACACCGCGTTATAATAATTGGCACTTCGTTTTCCTCTCATGCCCAGTGTGAGTCAGTCCGAGGTATTCCACATCTACTGTGTGATGTGTGTGTGTAATGTGATATTGTCCTTTACCTTGAGTGCCTCTCTTTGCTTACCGCAAACAATGTTATCCTGGCATTCTTTTCGCCCGATGCGTTATCGCGTACGTTAATTACGAAATAATGATTTAATGACAAAACTAACTTATACATTTTCTTTTTCTGTTGCAGGTAAATAACTCATTCGCGGTATATCTATAAGTGCCAGACAAAACCAGTGTCAGTGGTAATCCTCATCGAACGTTTGAAGGTTTAATGCACAATCAAAACGGGTACTATACAATTATGCAAAATATATGTTTATATTGACGCTATTCCACATGATCACCGGAATTATTAAAACCAAACAATACGTACAATCGCATAATTATATAAATTACGAGGCTACAACCAGTGCGAATTAATCCCCGTTAGCCTCCGCCGCCATACTCGTATAAAATCCCAAGTTCAATACCACAGCAGTTGCTCCTGCACATTTATAATCCCTCTGACACACAATAAAACTCACATACTACAACCTCGATCTGTCTATCTCTCTCTCACTCAAAGCAAACATCATCTTTCCCCATAAACCTTCTTGCGCACAATCCCGCGACTCTCTTCTGCTCTCCGTGCCCCAACAATAGTCCTCATAAGAATTGCTAACAGCGATAATCTTTCTTTCTCTCTCGCTTCCCAACGGTATATATATATACACATACATATATACGTACAACCTCGAGCGCCTCTCCCAATGACGAGTCAATTTGAATACACAAGACGATTCCCAATATCCTCGAGAGAGGTCTCTCTCTCTCTCTCTGTCTCTCTCTCTCTCTCTCTCTCTCTCTCTCTCTCTCTCTCTCTCTCTCTCTCTCTCTCTCTCTCTCTCTCTCTCTCTCTCTCTCTCTCTCTCTCTCTCTCTCTCTCTCTCTCTCTCTCTCTCTCTCTCTCTCTCTCTCTCTCTCTCTCTCTCTCTCTCTCTCTCTCTCTCTCTCTCTCTCTCTCTCTCTCTCTCTCTCTCTCTCTCTCTCTCTCTCTCTCTCTCTCTCTCTCTCTCTCTCTCTCTCTCTCTCTCTCTCTCTCTCTCTCTCTCTCTCTCTCTCTCTCTCTCTCTCTCTCTCTCTCTCTCTCTCTCTCTCTCTCTCTCTCTCTCTCTCTCTCTCTCTCTCTCTCTCTCTCTCTCTCTCTCTCTCTCTCTCTCTCTCTCTCTCTCTCTCTCTCTCTTCACCGAAAAGGAGCGAGCCGCGCATATACACGCGATTATGAATGATGCATCGCTTGCGCGCGCGAGCGCTTATATAGTATGGGCGTCAAAGGTGTCGCGCGCGAGAAGATAGAGTCAAAGCGTTTTAGCGCGCGGCTGCCGCTGCGTAATGGATGGGAGAGGAGGAGAGTAGTCGTGTAATGGATGCGGAGGAGGTGGAGTAGTAGGGCGCTGCTTTGACGCACTTTGGGTGCGCGAGTGTGTGTGTGTGTGTAAGTGTGACAGTGCGCTGTCGGCGTGATGCATACATTTCAGTTTGTTTTTTGTCCGGTAGGTGTTGCAGCGCTTTTGTTGCGCATACGTTGATTGATCTTTTTTTTGCGGTTGGTATATAGAGCGGTTGATTGGTTTTTTCGACGTTTGGATTGCGGAGTGAGTGTTTGATTTGAGCCGCGGGGGATGATTGGAGCTGGATTGGGCCGTCGATGGCACTGGCTCTCGTTTGCATTTTTATTATATACACGCGAAATAACGAAGTGGCCGCCCCTTTTTTTTTGCTAATCCTGTGGTAACGAGAGTGGGTTTAAGAATAGAATATGTTATTATTGAGGTATGATTCTGAGGTGTATACGGTAATAGAACTGAGGGCGCATGTCAAATTTATGGATATTCTGCAGTTCCGTTCGGTTACGGTATATGCTACGCCCGCACGGTTTTCGCCCTCCTTTAAATCACGTTTCCTCTCTCCTTTATGCAGATCGCGCTACAAAAGTCCGCGTGTGTAGGAACCGTACATACATATACATTGAAAGAAGAAGAAGATCGTCGTACACCCGCCATTGTTAAAACGTTCTTAAGTCGCGCGCGTCCGCCCGCTCTTTTCAACCAGATATTTCCCATCTCGCGCTATTTGTCATCCTTTTCCGACTTGACGCTGCAGCATCTCTAATGCATATAATATGGAGCTGTGCTTGTCTGCGCGCGTTCGACTGAAAGAGATGCGTTAAATATACATTAAAAGACCGTGAGAGAGACGGAGAGAGGGCGAGTGTATCCGTTTATAAATTTTTCACACCTACTATATAACATCTATACAGCCGCACTGAATAATAATCCGTTCCACTCGTCGAGCGATTATGTTAAAACTCTCGAGTGTATATAAATATATATAACCGTAATAGGGGATTTCACATCAAAGGCTCGATGTACACCGAATAACCGAAACTTTTACCCCGATATGTTACCTATCGATTACAGAATATACTCGCCTAAATTCGGCTAGTCTTGCCTTTTAGAGAGAGAGAGAGAGAAGTCGAAGGCAGGCATTCCCGCGTTATGTTGTATAGCGCGGGGTATTATGAAATGGGCACGCGCGACGCCGCGAACGTGTGTGTATGTGCCAATGCGGGGAGCGCGGCGCGCGGAACGATATATATCTCGCAAGATTCAATTCACGGGATTGCTGCTGCAGCAGCTTGCCGTGTAGCTGGTGTATATAAGTATGTGGAATTCAGTGCTGCGAAGAAAGAGGGAGAGGGAGACAACGATGTGATTTATAAGAGGCGCGCGCGGAGCCTCGTGTTTCCTTATTATTTTCGCGCTTTATTGTTGCTGTGGGCGGTCGATGGTTGGATTGATTTTCGCGATTTAGTCGTACAAGCTTTTAATCCGATTTGACGTATATTGCCAAGTTAAGATATTTAAGACTGTTGTAAAATGATTTGAGCTGTTTTTAGATTTATAAACGACTTTAATCATAATATGACTCAAAAAGCTAAAATTCAAATATATACAAGTATATATCAAAGATTCCGAAAGTTCGCCTTTTTTATACGAACTATTCTCGAATTCTTCACGTACCCGCGCGAGACAACATAAACAAGAATCCTCAAAATTACCACAACAAACTCGACCATAAAACACAATTTCCACAACAACGAAGCCCCCCACACAATACCCCAATACCCATCTCCTCACATAACTTCACCTCATTTAACTTCACCTCATTTCTCTGATACATATACACATACACCCCGCGACCCTCGTGGGAAAAAAACGCATCGTCTCTCTTCCTTGCACGTTACTTACCCACGAAGTCGCCTCTGCACCGTCACGACGACCCCTTCTAGCGGTCACCGATCCGCGGACTCTCTTCATCGACTGCGCGGCAGGAGTATTGCATTATGCTGCTGCGCGGAAACAAAGGCTGTGCGACTCTGATATATCTCGCGGCGCACAATGTTCTATTTTGAAAAAAAATGGACAAAATGAAATATCTCGCGAACAGATATCGATAGCCGGATGAATCCAACTGCATTTTAAAGTTGAAGTAATGTACAATAAAGGAAAAATAGTCCAGTACTGATCATTTGACCCTGTGACCTTAGAAATGAAATATGAAAGTCGAATAAATAATGAATTTTTGGCTTCTTCATTGTAGACTTTGTGGCTATCAAATTTTTCAATCAAAAAAATATGTACTCCTGTAGTATTTGATGCAAGCAATCCGAATTTGATGTCAGAATTGTCCTATCGCACACCAATTTGTTTTTAAAGCTGAAAACTCCATAATTGTATTTATGTACCCATGTATTTTGATTCGCTGAATCCGAATTTGAAGTCGAAATTACTCAATAATGCTCCATTTTTTCAGGGTGAATTTTTCGTATTTTTTATGGAGTTTTCAGATTTAAAAACAAATTGGTGTGCGATAGGACAATGCTGACATCAAATTCGGATTCCTTGCATCAAACACTACAGGAGTACATATTTTTTTGATCGAAAAAATTGATAGCCAGAAAGTCTACAATGAAAAAGCCGAAAATACGTTATTTATTCGACTTTCATTTTTCATTTCCAAGGTCACAGGTTCAAATGATCAGTACTGGACTATTTTTCCTTTATTGCATATTACTTCAACTTTAAAATGCAGTTGGATTCATCCGGCTATCGATATCCGTTCGCGAGATATTTCATTTTGTCCATTTCTTTTCAAAATAGAACACTGTGCGGCGTCGCGCGAGAAGCTTGCGCCGTGTATTTCGCGGGCGAATAATTCGAGAGATTGAACGCCGCGGTCCGAATTTGCATTCGGCGGCGTGCGGTTGGGGAATGGTTCGGCGGGATGTACTATACGTAAGAAAGTTGGCTGTGTTGTGGGTATGGGTGTTTTTATTGATTTACAGACGAGTGTTTGTACAAACAGTCGTTGCAATCAATTTCATATTTCTTATATGAGGATGTGCCGTGTGACGAGGGACGCGAAGAGAGCAAAAACTGTATGGATTGGTTCGTAATATAAGCGAGTCTGTGTGTATTCTGGAGAGTAAAGAAACGTAGAGAGAGCAGGAAATGAGGGGAGGACGAATAGGATATGAAAGAAAAGCACTTCGGGATATTAATTCGATGCATCGTGATGAATGCGGTTTCCTTCGCGGGGAGAGAGAGAAAGAGAGAGAGAGCCCCTCCGGCTTCCCTTTTATTTCTCGCGAGGTTGTCTTCGGCTGCTTTGTGAAAAAATTTAATCTACTTTGTACGCTGTGTTGCGGGTATATAAGTTCCTTAGTCGTTCTGATTAAGCGCGCGGAAGAGGCGGAAAAGTAATTATTTTGAATCGATTATCGTACGCTGGAATAATTTGTTACGTCATAAAATAACTCGTTACTTATTCTCACATCTATTCCTTCGTATCAGTAAAAATCAGTACTCGTAAACCACATTAAACAAAACTAAACATAAACCCTGTAACCATAGAAATTCTCATCTGTTTACCTCAAGAGTACCCATAATTTGCATTTATTACAACCGACTTCGTATCCCACAAAAAGAATCCAATCTCCTCCATCCACCTGCGTAAAAGAAAAGGAAACAAATCGCGAAAATCCCTCCACCTCCTGCTTTTCTCCTCGCCCGATAAACCGTGAGAACCGAAGTGCGACGGCGGCATCGGCTACTATTTCAGCGCGCTTCCTCCTCCTCCTCCTCGGCTCACTGCAAAAGACACCGCTACTGCACACCGTTACCGAAGATGTCGTCGTCGTTGCCCTCCTCCTCCTATACCTGTATATACAACTATTTACAACCGAGACGTAGTGTTATACGCAAATGGTGTACAGTTCGAAGTACCGGAAGTTCGAGCGAGCGCGAATCAATGAGCGCGGCCCGCTGGAATGTTCGTTCGTTGTCGATCGCCGCGCTCTGATTGCCACACACGCCCAGCGGTCGTGGAAAACATTTTTTTCTCTCTTTCTTTTTCCGGATTGTAGTGCAATATAGGAAGCGCCGCGCTGGTGTGTTATAGAGAGGATGGAATTGTGCCGGGAGTTGCGCCTAGTGTTTTTTGGGCGGAATGATGACGAGAGAGTTATCGCCGCGTGCGTAATCGCTGCTGCGTGCACGTGTACATGCGAGCAGATGACACATTCCGCGGTGAAGAAATGCGCTATGGGCTTGGACGCCTTTTTCTTTATCTGCCTGGTTTTGAATGCTGCACAAGCTGGAACAAAATTTACTGTTTACGAGGAAAACGGAGAATTTGGTTCGAGTAGAGTTTATAATGTTTTTCGAAAATTTTTTTAGTGTAATTGTTAATTACTTTTTGTCTATTGTGTTGTGGATTTGTTTAATTTAAATAAATATATTTTCTTGATCCACGTTTATTCTTTATGCGTCGCTTGCAGTGCTTCGGTCTCATTGTAATTGAAGATAAAAGAAAGTAAAATGCACGGGAATTATAATAAAACGAATTAACTTTATGGAAATTCCTGAATTTTATTTAACTTTTTACGGGCCCCGTATATATACCTAACGTAAAGCATAAAACGTTTTATATTTGTACTCAAACGAGGATAAATTTAATACGCACGATGACGATAATGACGCCAATAAAGCTATTTATATATACATACTTCGTAGCTGTCTAACTTTTTGCATACACTTTGTACAGACAATTGCAAATCCATATACTATTATTAATTGTACACCTTTTTAATCCTCGCCAATAACGCTAATACGATTTTTGCTCGCGTTAAAAGCGAAAGCACATTCTCGGAGTGAAATTACAGCCCGAAAAATTAAGTGCCAGTTAGTACTGCAGTAACAGCGTTGCACTTTTTTCTCTCTCTCTCCACCCTTTTTTTGCAGAAAGCGAGTTATACGAGGGTGTAACACCGCGCGCGCAGAAAGTAAAAATGTTCGCAGGGGACGATCGCGCGCGGGACTGGACTTTACGATATCGTTTTAGCGCACTCGCGTACGTATAGCGAAGTTATCAGCGTAAAGGGGGAAGATATACGCGACGAGTCGATGAGATTTATTGTATCGAGGATTATTCTTTGGTTGTCGGTTGGTATATAGGAGTTTATGCTTTTCCACGTAAATTCTTCCTGGCGGAGTGGATAAAATTTTTATGCGCTTTGAAGAAAAAGTGTATAGGCAAATTGCGAAGGATTGTTTCGTATTCGTATATTTTACATACGCGATAACAAAGAATTTCGAATTTTCTAATAGCGTTTGATGAATCCCGATGTTTACATGACTTTTTACACATTTTAATGTAAAAATACGAACGTTAGATCACGCGCGCAAACGATACACCTGACCTTACATATATGCACAACAACGATTGAATGAATTGCCGATGACGCATATCTTAATTAAAGAGGAATTTTTTTCCCCACTACACAGCGTACGGTAAAAAATCTTACTCCACGCGAATGGAATCCAATCGCCATTACGCATATATCAAGCTAATAATGTCTCACTTAAAAGCCCTCTTCTGTCTTATAAATAAACATTAACTTCGCTTACAAACAAATCAATTACCTCACTATACCTAAACTTCACTTACTCCTACCATATACACACACGCGCACACGAAATCTCAATCAAACACACCGTTCTCCTCTACATACATGTCACACTCCATCCCTACACATACATATATACCTACACTTGGAACAATGGCCTGCGCAATATCGCGCCACTGCTCCGCAATTAATTCGACTGCGCGCCGCGCATATTTCCTCCTCTTCCTCCTCTCTATATCTCTCGTGCCAGGGATAATTTCACCCGATTGCATTACGTTCGTGTCCCTCTTCCCCGGGTATCGAGTCTCTCGATTGAATCGCGCGCGCGCAACGCGGCAAAGGCGCTTTGAACTATAGCTATATATATACGCGCGGCTGCAAGACTAAGGCGGCGAAAAAGTGGAGCACAGAGATCGCCGCCGCGCGATATAATGCGCGCGCGCGTGAACGTTGGGAAAGAGTGCGAAATAATTGCAGAGGTGGGTAAACGCCGTGGAAGAGGTGGGGTCACGCGATGGTTGTTACTGTTGTTGTTGTTGTTGTTGTTGTTAGTTGTATTGGTGTAGTTTGGAGAAGAAAGTTTTGTCAACAGATTGCTGGTGGATTAGGTTGTGCGGTGTGTAGTAGAGACTTTTAGATTTTCTTTTAAAGATTGGTAAGTGGAATGGTTGTTTCGTTCTGGTGAGTATATAATTATTGTTTCGAAAAGAATTATTTCATTGCAGAAAATAGTAATTATAATGTTGCAGTTTATGAATTACTGCCGAACTATGCTAAATGCGCAAAGTTCTTTTTAACATGAGAAACGTAAAATTCTTTTCGAGAAATTTTTCGTGGAGCGTTGCGGAAACTTGTTAAATTGTTTCCCGGCATTTCGTAATTTCATCATAAAGTGTTTACTTGTACTTATTTATTCTAAACTTATCGGAGGAAAAAATATTTTCTTGAAACAAGTAATAATTTCCTCAGTTTAAGTATATGATTTCCTTGAATGAAGTAAATATGTTTTTAATTGTGTAAGTAATTACCTGTTTTAAGAAAATATTTGCTTCATTTTTAGAAAACTTTTCCTTAGAGCACTTTACCATGTTACCATAACTTCTCCTTGAAAATACGTTCGACGTCAATTACCTTCAAATAAATTAAAACAGATTAAATCCCGTATACAATTTACTCCCAATCCCCAAAATAACCCGCACTCAAGACAGCCAAAACGATCATAAACCCAGCAAACAATGAACTCTCGTCCTCCCTGCTAATTTCATAACTCGCGTGCAGCGGGCCTATAAAGATAAAAACACTTTCCATTCCTTCCTGCGCAGCTCGCCTGTGTATCCCCAATACACAAACTTCTAGTTTTCTCGTTTCCTCAATGCAAACAGAGAGAGAGAGAGGGAGAGCCAGTTTCGGCTCCGACCACTTCGCTTTCTATTTGCTCGCGCGCGTATTTATTAGCCCCGTCTCGCAGCGAGTTCGCGGAAAAAAAAAATTATGTCACGAGTAGCACTGTGCTGCTGGACTTATACCTTTGTCCGAACGGTGAGCGCGGGAAAGTAGCTAAATAATGGACGAACGGTGGTTCTTTTTTCCGGGATTGCGCGCGGAAAATGGGCATCATTTACCTACACGTGTGGGCCATGAAAGTGGGTTTTTTGGTTATAAACGTGTAGTAAATGTTTCAATTTATTTGGTTAAAGCTATATGTTTTATATGGATTTTATCTATCGTTCTGTATGTATAATTAAAGGATTTCGTTTGAAAATTCAGTATACATAGGGTAAGTGTGCCAGTTATTGTGCCCCGTTAAGGCGATGTCCGTAGTATTTAATCAATTACTATTTTCTTTTTGAATTTTTAATCATCTTAAGACCTTTATATGATAATTATGTATTTTCCGAGCAGAATAAACACCTTTTTAATACAATATTATGTAAGGAATATTAAATAATTAATAAAATAACAGCATAAGCCTTTGCATCAGTTACTGTATCATCAATTTAGTTACTGTGTATCAGTTAGTGTACATTGTTTTAATTATAACTGTGTGTCACTTAGTGTGCAGTGTTTTAATTACTGTGCCTTAGATTCTGGACACTGTATTTAATCCTGTGTCTTTTTTTCTCACTCATCTGCATCTGCATAAACTATATAAAATATATTTAAACATGAAATTTGTTTTTTTTTTTTTATTATATTTAGTAAACTCTCTGCTGGAAATCATCCATTTCTCTTCCATTGGTGAAACGATTTTTCGAACCTTTTCTAGTGTTCTCACTCAACTTGGCTTTCATAAAATGGGAGAGAAGTGGATGATTTCCAGCAGGGCTATGACTATTACTATGACTACGTATAGAAGTACTTACTTATTATAGAAGAAAATAAATTAAAGATGGGAATAAAATATATTATTTTTAAATATATTAAAAACTGTGTTATTTGCTCTGTGGGTAAGCAACGAACGTCGAAGTTGACTTGCACAGGCGACGAAGCATGAGAAAGTAAGGTTAGCGTAGCCTATCGCGAGGGGGCACAGTAACTAAATACATTCATGAAAACTTGTCCAGTTACTGTACACAGTAATAGATACATGCCGAAAATTCGTTTTAGTTACTGGATTATATTAAATTAAACAATAATATTAATCAAAACTACTTTTTTATTGTTCTTTTGTCAACTAGATGGGTTTTATAAACATTAAGTATATTTTTTTATTATGAAAAATGTTATTTTTATAGTTTTTCAATCACTTTTGTATACGCATATTCTTAAGAGTTTCGATAAGAACATCATAGAAATCGCGATGAGAAATTTAATAAATTATTTTAAATATATGACAAGAATAATTAAGTTATACTGTGGGTTTAACAATAAAAAGCATGAATTGAACTGTGTATAAAAATTTAGATATTTATGATTAAATATGATTATACTCTACTATAAATGAAAATGATTTAAGGGCACAGTAACTGGCACACTTCAATTCTTCATTCATTCAGTGAATCCACTTCATTTCGTTATTTCCACTCGCTAAATTTATCCATCCATGAATAAATTTATTCATATCATCGGCCCCTACGCAGTTATTCGCCATCAAGCGCCGTGAAAAAACGGCAAATTATCTTCCAAACGAACCTCACGTCCGCATAAACTTCCACAGTCAATCTAAAAAAAAGCACCTCCATCACGACAATATAAAAAACGCGCGTTACAAGCCCATTACCACTGCGTCCATCAAAGCACACGCGCGCGTCACTCGCAGCAGCAGCGCCGGCATCCACCTCCTCCTAAACGGCTAATTCCCTCCTTCTCTCTCTATCCTCTGACCTCTCCAATGACTATAACGGATCCTCGCAGCTCACGTATCTCCCTCTCTGTGTCCGGGTGAAAATGCAGTTACGCGTCATTATCGGGAGCAATTGCATTTGCGGTACTCGTCCTCCTCTCCCACGGGGCGTGAATATATGTGTGCCGGACGGTACGGAGAGAGAGGGGAATAAGCGAGTCGATCATTATCGGCTGCTTGCTGCTTTCTTCCTTTGTCGACGGCAGAGAGATGTGGCGCTTTCAATTTCTGCGCGTATATATGCCCGGCTTTCATTCTTTCTTTTTCTCTTTGTAGCTCTTTGTGAGGCGAACGCGAGCGGAAAAGAGAGAGAAGACGGATAACACGCGCGTGCGTGCGGTGGTGGTCGGGAGAAACGATTGTTGGCGGTTGTAGTACAGTATATGTATACACATGGTGGTGAAGGAGTTGAGTGCGAGGGGATTGCCATCGATTTGTTGGTATAGGGTGAGGAGAATAATGAAGAGGGAAAAGTAGGGTTGAGGGTAGATGGTTGTTCTGTGAGCAGCGAAAATTAAAACTGTTCAAGGCTAAAGAATCTGCGTAGATGTGTGAGCGAGATAAAACTGTAAATGAATAAATAAAATGATGAAAGAGAAATAAAGGTGCAATTTTATTTAATAATGTATATTTTTTTTATCGATTTATATGTCAGAATTTTACATCTTTAAAATGTAACAACACAATTTTTCACAAATAACGTCGTTACAAAATTCAGATTGTATTTAAATTTTTTCTTTTTGATTTTATTGTACGCTAGTACAAAAGCATTATAAATCAATGTATAAAGCTTAAAATAAAAACCATTACTTTTTTTCCAAATTCAGAACCGTGATTGATTATTCATAATTTTTTCGTATCAAAATCAGAACGTTAATCAATTATTCCGATCTTATAATTCAATATATAAAGATAAAATGAAATTAATGAAAAATTGATACTGAAGCAGGCAAGTGTTTCTCTCGACACGTTATAAATGACGTATCAGAAAGAAATTTAAAGGTGCCACACTTTCATCGCGCCGCTAATCGCCGCCGTGCGATATAATTTGATAAATGGCTCGTCAAGGATTGATAACGGAGCAAACTATCTTTTTGTCTGTCCTACAAAACGAAATAATGTGAGATTAGACGTTCATACAGATAGAGTCGTGCGCGCGCGCGTTTAAGTCAACAGACGAAATTTCGACTTATCGACACGAGCCTGATTTATCATCATTGATACATACGTGTCCGAGTAAAGAAATAACTAGATGATAACCGACGATGCGCTATCGAACAGCTATTTTTTTCTCTTTACTTTCTCCAAATCGATTACATCTCGAGTAAATATTTTCCTACGTTTATACGGTCACCAGGTGCTTCTATTAATGATTGAGCAAACGCTGCAGGTGACTTTCTTTAATTTTATTGGGCCATCCCGTGCGTATGTTAGTACAGTTATCGTAGAATTTTAGAGCGCAATGATGCCCCACAGGCAATAGTACCAATGTAATTAACATTAATAACGGTTAATTAATAGGCTTTCTCAATTCCTCCCGAGTTTCTCTAATTTCACCGATATTAAACAACCTCATGTTCTGCAAAAACTAAACCTAAACTCATCCACAACCCATTCTCACTAACCGAAACCGCACAGTAACAAGCGACACCGCAAAACCTCGCCATATCACATCAAAATCTCACTTGTACTCTCGGTAACCTCGCCGCGATTAAAATCAATCGCGCGCCCACCGTCATCTCCGCAATAAAACTATATCCCATGCACGCACCAAAGAAAAGCGTATGTATATACATAAGTATACATACAAAAAGCAAAAAGAAACGAATAAGGAACGTACGCGCGACTCGATGTAAACGGGGTCTCGGTCGCTGTTCGACACGCGGCGGCATGAGAACCGCTGTATAGCCCCGTACCGCCGCCGCCGACGAATTAGACCCATTCACCGCGGCGGCGTGGAAACCGGCCGCGAGAGCGCCAACGCGTATATACCGTAATCCAATCGGAATGCATTTTCCCGCAGCGAGCTGTCTGGCAAGAGAGACAGAGAGAGATAGGGTTTATAGCAGTGTCAGAAGGGATTTTTTTTTCTCTTCAAGAAAGGGATTGATGTCCGTGTAATGAGGTGTCGGTGTGGGAGGTCGCCGATGGAGACGTCTAATGGTGGTTATTGAGATGTTTCTTTTTTTTTTCTTTTATTTAGGGAAATTATGGTTTTGGCTGTGGTGGCGCTACGTGGGAAAGAGTTCGATATCGGGATGCAATTTCACGAAGAAGCGCAGAATAATAACGACGATACGGCGGAAAATGAAAAATCAAAGTGAGCTTTACGAGTCGACGCGGTGACTCACGCGGCACTAAAACGCGCCTGACTGGACGCGCCGAGCGTGTAGTACTGTTATAAAGTGCATTTTTTAAACAGTTTAATTTTCTGGAGGCAGCGCGTTCGAACATGTATATACGTATATACGAAAAATTTATGTTTTACAATTGCCGTTATGGCCGATCAGGGGCGTCAAGTTGTGTATGGTAGCTCTGGTGAAACCAGACCTTGCTAGCCAGAGGGTATGCTGTACCATAAGCTCCGATGACCTTTTTTTAAGGAAGTGATTCGAAATAAACAAACAATTTTTAAACCCAAGTAGGCGGGGGATATGAGGTCCACGCATATCAGAGAGTCATGTAGATATGAAAAAATAAGCGAACGATAGTTTAAATAATTTTTAAACCCAAATAGCCGGGGGATATGAGGTCCACGCATATAATGGAATCATGTAAACATGAAAAAATAAGCAAAACGATTATTTAAATAATTTTTAAACCCAAGTAGCCGGGGGATATGAAGTTCACGCATATAAGGGAGTCATGTAGACATGAAAAAAGAAGCAAAACAATTATTTAAATAATTTTTAAACCCAAGTAGCCGGAGTACACGAGGTTCATTCATATTAGCGAATTAAGTAGATGTGCAACAATAAGCAAGACCATTATTTAAAGAATTTTTAAACCCAAGTGGGCGGGGAATATGAGGTCCAACGCATATTAGGGAATTACGTAAATGTGTAGCAATAAGCAAGACAATTATTTAAACATTTTTTGTGTAAGTGATGCTTTTCTCGATCAGGCGGGGGTCATGTATGAAATAAAACACCTTATTTCATGTAAGTTTTTTTTAAAGCGACGTTTCGTTGACTGGTGTGTCAACCTCTTCAGGCTCTTAAAAGTTGTGTATGTTAACGCATGTTAACAAGTCGAACGACCGACATTATTTCGCCGAATTTTCGATTTCGGAAATGCGGATCGCATTATATGCGCAGACCTCGCGCCCCGGCGGCTTGGGTTTAAAAATTATTTAAATAATTGCTAATTAATGCATGTCTACGTGACTCCCTTATATGCGTGGACCTCGCGTCACCCGGTTATTTGGGCTATAAAGTATCAGCACTTTAGTTTTCGAAAAAAAGGGGGTGGGGGGAGACGAGTTTACGAAAATACCAAGCCTAGGAAAATGTTAAGATGACGCCCCTGTGGTCGATAAACGCGCGCGCGTCGGATTTCCATTGTCCGCGCGTCCCGAGGAATCATTGCGCAAAGAACCGTAATAGGTATATATATTTTAACACTGTGCAGTTGCGATGAACCGCTCCCGTGTCATCATCTGCAGCGACATACATATACCATTTAATTATATATGAAAATTCACCAGCATGATTCACTGCAGACGCGCCGGGCGTTACTCACCAACCCCGTAATTCACCCAACTCCCCCCACTTTGCAAACTTCAACAGTGAAATTCCCATCCACAACAATGAGAGAGAGAAAAAAAAAACAGAGGCGCGGTTGTCTAACGAACTTTCCAAATTAAAAAATATTTGCGCGTCGTCGGGCCGCATAATATTCCGCTCTCATTTCAATATATCTACGCGAGGGAATTTCGAACCGCGAAGCGCGCGCGCGTAGTTATTCGCGTCCGTTGAACCGCGCGCGCTCGGCAGGGACAGGCACATCGCTCGGCCTTTATTACGCGATATTTATTGCTCAGAGAGAGAGAGAGAGAGAGAGAGAGAGAGAGAGAGAGAGAGAGAGAGAGAGAGAGAGAGAGAGAGAGAGAGAGAGAGTTTTGTTGCTCTCCGCGCGTGCACTCGCGGGATATTGAATTATTATAGGTTTTTGTCGACGCGTGCGCGCGTGTATTTTATTGTGCAGCGACGCGCGCAGGTCGTGTTCTTCGTTTGCGGGTTTAATGCCGGCGGACACCTTGGCTACGTGCTCCTTTTGCCTCGGAGCTTGATGAAAGTTTTATCGGGGAGTAAAATGGGAAATTTATATAAGCGGAGCAGTGTCGGGTACAAGGTTGGCTTTTGTGCTGTATAGGCAATTTGTTGCTGGTGGTCGCTGTGATTAAACTGCTGGTCGTTTTTTGGTTTGTGCCGGGAAATTAAAGGTGCAATTAGGAGATTTGATTTTGGTTTATTGTCTATAATGTACAAGGATTTTCTTTGATATATGAGCAATTCTCAGGATTTTCTGCAAAAAAGAGGGACAAAAAAAAATAAAAAAAATTTTGAGGCACACTTCTGTTATATAAGTTTTTTCTCGTTCTGTAGGTCATATCGTATACGTGAAAATTTTATGCGTTTGAAGTTTGCATCGTTGGAATGCAACGAAATAATTTTTTACAGATAATTAAAGTTGTTAAACAATGGGAATTTCATCTAAACCTTTATCATAAACTTATTTTATACTCTAAAACACTAAATCTATATCCAAAATTAATATTAATTAATATAACCTTCGAGAAAAATGTTTGTTTTTTTTATTTCGTTGCACTCCAACGTGGGAAACTTCAACCCCATAAAATTTTCGAACAGTCGAAAATGGTCTTGTGATACCGTTTTAGAAAAAAATCCATTTTTCTTATGGAAATTTAATATGGGAAAAATGGATGAAAAGTAGTCACTGATGATGAGCCAATAGTAAGCTTTTAAATGTGCCAACAAATATTCCACAAAAAAGCAATTAAAGGAGATGAAAAGAGCTTTAATTTAAGCTAAAGATCGTTAAAATCGGTCGGTTCTGCGCAAAGTTACATGCATTTGAAAATCGTGAAAAATTACCAAAAAATGAGCGATTTTTCCCGAATCCACGTAATTCAATAATTTTTGGTCATTTTTCGCGATTTTCAAATGCACGTAACTTTGCACAGAACCGACCGATTTTAACGATCTTTAGCTTAAATTAAAGCTCTTTTCATCTACTTTAATCGATTTTTTGTGGAGCATTTGTTGGTACATTTAAAAGCTCATCAGTGACTACTTTTCGTCCATTTTTCCCATGTTAAATTTCCATAAGAAAAATGGATTTTTTTCTAAAACGGTGTCAGAAGACAGTTTTCGACTGTTCGAAAATTTTCTCATATACTATATGACCTACAGAATGAGAAAAAACTTATAACAGAAGTATGGCTCAAAATTTTTTTTATTTTTTTTTTTTACCTTTTTTTTTGCAGAAAATCCTGAGAATTGCTCATATATCTATGTTATTGGAGGCGTAGCATATAGTATATAGGAAAAACATACATTCTGTAGATTATTTTCACGTAATTACAACCACAGCCGAGGAGCAAAAATCGAAACGTTTATTTTCCCAATCCGAGCGTTAATCACCTATGCCTATAATCATATACAATTAATTTCAAACTTTGCTTCACACACACACACACACACACACACACACACACACACACACACACACACACACACACACACACACACACACACACACACACACACACACACACACACACACACACACACACACACACACACACACACACACACACACACACACACACACACACACACACACACACACACACACACACACACACACACACACACACACACACACAGACACACACACACACGTACTCGCATGTGGATTACATAAACCCTGCAATATTTCTCATCGCATGCGCGATATATCGCGCAGCCTCCGACAACAACTCCATATACTTCTATATACGCTGGAAATCCAGAAAGCCGGCAGTATAAGACGATAGTCGTTAGAAAGTCTTATATACGCGAGATACTGCACACTCCGTCGCGCCTTCTCGCGTTACGCGAATGATTTGTCGCACGCCGATAATATGACGGGGCGGGGAGGATATATATCGTCTGTCTAATAAGGCTCCGGTGAGAGCGAGAAAAAAAAGTAGGTTGCGCACAGGGACGCGTAAACCGAGAGGACATGTTAGGTGTATTATATATCTGTTGATAATAACTATTGATAGAAGGAGAAGTAGGATGGCGCGGAGTAATTGGGAGTGAATGGTAAACGCCGTGCGGTCTGCAAGTTTTGAGTGGCTTTATTTTGGGAAACGGATAGAGATGATTTTGCCCAGTCGAGGCGCGGTTATTAATGTTTGATTATTCAATTATAGGCGCGGAGTTATTTTTGTCGCGCAGCGTAGTTGCGAGTTATTTTGGTGAAAGAGAGAGGTGGTATCGGGAAGCTATCGGAAATTTTAGTCGCGAGATCGCGGTAATAGATTGGATGATAAGGTTTGCGGGTTTTATAAATAGCAGACGCATACACATACGGGAGAATTGATTAAATTGTTAAATTTGAATAGCTTTTAATATAACTTAGACTCGCGTGCATTATTTATTGTATAAATTAAGCGTATACTCAAAATAAATTATTAACACCACAAAGGAACCTAACGCGCGTGAACTCGCAATCTTCATTAAAAAGCCTTTAGCCGATAACTTAAGCCGTGCATGCACGCGCGTTTCACGCGTATACAATGAAGGCTCTTATTTCACCTAAGAAACTCATTTTCGCGCTATTTGCTTAAAATCAGCTTTGAAAACCAATACCCACCGCACTCGGCCGCAGGCGCGCGCAGACAACAAAAGCCTCGAATCAATTCCGAACCAATTACCCTCGCCGATTTACGACGATAGACGCACGAAAGAGAGAGAGAGAGAGCGAGAGACAAAGCCTATTACGCGAGCCCACAACTCGACGAAAAATTGTCAAAGAATGTCGTTTCTCTCGCCGCGGCGCGGCCTGCTCCTCGAGTGAGACGTATATATAAATCGAGTCGCACAAAGCGACTGGCGCGCCATATTCCCGTCAAAGGCTCAAAAATTGAACGACACCGCTATATCAAGACTCCATTGCCCCGGCGTTCCCTCCGAAAACGCAGAAAACTCCTCTCTCGCGGTATGTGTACAAAATATACCCATATACACCGCGCGTAGCGTGGGAAAGGCGTTAGTCCCGTTTAATTGGCCCTCCACCTCCCGCCGCCAGAGCAGCGGGAAAATCCGCGCGATGCGTATGGGCGCACGTATCTGTACGTGCAAAGGTTTAGTATCTGCCGCCTGCGGCCTGCGGCTGTGTATATATATACGTGCGTATGTGTGGGGTATTACGGCCGTTTAAGCGCGTGAGCTACGCCGATGGCCGCGCGATGCGGTATACAAGGATTTTTAGCCGCGCCTGTGTCTATATGGTAGTGGTCAGGACGATACCTCGGCGCGGCAAGTGTATTATCGCTGTTGTGGTTTCGGCGCGAGAATCGACGTTGGAAATTAATTTTCTAGTGTTCTGAATATATTTATATTAGGTAAAAACAGGCGTGGTTACCAAGTTAATGAAGAAATTTTCTCGACATGCAGCGTAACAGTCGTATAAGGCCAAACTATCGTTCCCTCTGGCACAGTCACTGATGAAAATTGATAACAGCACTCGGCTGCTGCTGTTACTGGTTCTAATCGGCGCTCCCACGCGCTGTTCTTTTAACGATATATATGCCTCGTGTATATACCTGCCGATTATCGCTACCGCGCGTAGTCGAGGAATCGTTGTTTTCTCCCTGTGCATGCGCGCATCTGCATAAGAAACGATGCCGCCCGAGGCTGTATCCGCGCGAGTAGCGTAATGACTGCAATTGTGCGTAGTATATAGTGCTGGCAAGTCTTGAGATGCGAAGGTATATGTTATACGGAGGAGGATAAAGGACAGTTTTTCGCAACGGTTATTCTGAATTTCAACTGCGAAGCGGAGAGGGAAGAGAAGGTACTCGTATAAGTTACGATGATTATACAGTGCGCGGGAGTGCCTCTTTGAAGAGTTAGATGCGCTACGTCGGGTGACCAACGTGTAGAATACGATGTACATATATAGTTACATACATCGAATGAATTATAGAAAAAAAAAGAAAAAATTTTTGTTTCGTTCTACTTTACAGAGATTTTTACAACAATATACACACCCGCCGCGCTCTGGTATTCCCACATTTTTTTCGAAATCGCTTCACAGAACCTATTTCTCTCCAGCCTCTGGCGCTGTAGCTCTCTTAGCATTAGCATAACGCGCGCGCGCGCGCGTTATCGAATTAGCATACGCTCGGTCCTAGAAACAACAGCGCTTGTTCCATACTATTACAGACATTCTTCGGACTATACGTGTAAAATTCTTATATATATATATATATGTATATGCCGCGTTACCCCATCTCTAAATAACAAACCGCCCATACATTAATTACCCAGACCTCGCGAACAAACGAAATCGTATATACCCTGGAGCCATCCAACCTCCCGCTAATTCACCGCTTCCTCAATTTTCACCGCCGCCGCCGCGCGCTAATAACACTACCACATACCGCAGCCAACCGTTCGCCATCCGATTAACTAGCTGCGCCGGCCAGCTACCGTGTATACAGAAAATCATCCTCGCGTGCGCACGCGCGAGCGAAATTACGCAGTCCTCCGCGTGAGAAATGCCCTCTGCTACTTACTATATTGTACTGTACGGCTGGGTAGGAAGATTGACCGCGTGGGAATCAACTCTCTGTGTGTTGCTGTCTGTCGCGATTCGCGTGCGACAGTGTAGTAATACGTATAATGGAAGTGGACGATGTCGTTGTTGTTGACGATGGCCTTGGATGAAGAAGAAAAAGGCACACGCCGATGTAGTAGTAGTAGTAGTAGTGGAGGAGGTTTGATTGTGGGAGAGGCTCATTCATGTTTGAGGAATCCGGAGCGCGAGGTGAATTTCGAAACGCGACGCTATACGATCGTGCGACATAGTAATTTGCGTTTTTTGAGCGTATAAGAGAGGGAGAGACGCGGGCGCGAATGGGACACGGTTCTTCGTCGAGGATAGAGTAAGCAAAGCTGGGCAGTCATACACATCACGGTTTCATTAGCATTTAAGTCGCTTTTTTCTTTCTGCGTACATATTAACGTATCTGTGAACGGCTGTTACGTGTTGCTCGGTGTTTTATGGCATTAAAACTCTTGAAATATCGGGTATTCGCGCGCGTCCGGAGAATAGAATTTAATATCGTAAATATAAAAGGGCTTACGGATATTGCTGTAGATCTCCCGGTTAGACAATGTATGTATACGGAAGGCATTGTCACGTTCTCTCTTGTGAAATATCGCGCGCGCGGCGTGTAGGCGATGTAAAAGTTCCGTATAGCAGCTCGCATGGGTATATAATACACACCGCATTTGTATTAGAAAGAATATCGATGCAATTACGTAAAGTTGTCAACTCTGTACTTTGTTCGACATACACTGACAGAACCGCCGTATCGTTAAAACGTTAAACTCAACTGACGTCGAAAAGATAGAATTCTTTTCAACACACAGATACTATACAGTAAATCACTTTGATATCAATACGCTCGACGACAGAAGTCTCGAAGGCTCTTGTACATTTCAAGTGACTTTTACGTCAAGTAACTCTCTCTCCGAACCATATCCTCCACTTTTCCTTCCTCCGAGAAATCCACTCCCCCTTCGCGCGCTTCCATCCACTTTCCATCATCCCATCACCCACATATTATACACATACCCACCGCATATATATAGGCTGATGCGCACATAACTCTCGCGACAGATCCTAATTAAAACACGCGGGCGCTCCCAACGGTCTCGAATTTCCCTTCTTACACATGTATAATAATAATAAACAGCCATATCCGAGCCGATTTTACACGGTTAGCTATATACATTCGAGACGCTGCGGCATAACTCGCCGAACAATGAGTCTCGCTCGCTTGCTGCTCGTCTCCCGACGCGCGACACTCGCTTTCAACTTCCTTACTCCTCCTCCTCCTCGCTTATAAGTACACCGAGAGAGTATATAAGAGAAGAAAGTGCAGCAGCGTGATGCAGCGCCGCTGCTTCGACACCGCGTGGGAATCGCGTATATATATAGTCTCTTGCCTATTATGTACGGTACATTATAGTCGCAGCTCTCTCGTAGCTGCGGCAGCAGCAGCGTGTGTTTCACCTCGTTAAAGACTTACAAAGTGTCCGCGCACACGTGCGTAATTGGCTATATGAAATTTCTCGCTGTACTATATGATGAATCGCCGGTTAATAAATATTGTAATTGGGCTGATTTTTCCGTGCGGATTTATAACTCGGAGCTAGCTTTGGGTCGTCGGAGCAGGGCTGTAAGAGTCGTGATTAAGGGGCGAGTATTATAGCGGATTTGCGAACGTCGCTGAGGGAGATGAGGATTACGGTTAGGCTGTGGCGGCGGCGGCTGTGGCGCCGTCTTACGGGTGTTTAAAGTGTGTGATAGACGGGCTCTGTTAGCTCGTTCGAAAAGGCGCGCGTGCCTCGTACATAACAGTGCTTTACAAACGCGTAATGCGTTCAATTAATGTAAAACTCGCGCAGAATAATCTCAAAAACTCTCCGCGCTCTATTATCAAACCAGCACGAACCATTACCTCTCCTACAATTAACCGACACGCACATCTCATAGTGTCCAGCCGAGCGAATTTTCCAGCCTCGCGCACACACAGAGCAGACAATCCCGAGGCTCCTGCTGCTTCTATATAGAGTTGGGCGCATCACGCGCACGCCGTAAAGCGAAAGTTCGCCCCGCGGCGGCTGCGCAAAGCGAATCCATAACTTATGTGCGCGCGAATAAGGTGTGGTACATGTATGTATGTATGTACGTGTACAGCGGGATTGGCCTTTTTAAGTAACTTCAGAATGCGGGTTTCTTTTTCTTGTAGCTGTTTTTACGTGGTTCGCTGGTTTTTGTCGGTGGCGATTGTGTAAGAGAGTAACGGGAGTTTTTGGCGAAAAAAGTTTAATTGGAGATGAGGTTGGTGGGTACTGGTGCGGCGCGGGTGTACGAAATTTTGGCGAGGATGTAATTGAGCTGGTGAATTTGGGAGAGTGGAGGAGTGGAAAATCATAGTTTCTTTTGTTTTTGATAATGACCGTGAATTTGAGGTGTTTATTGTGATTATTGGGACGGTTGTGGATTAACTTTTTAGGTTTTATTAAAAAGGTCGAATTGTGATGAGAAAATCAGATTTGAATAAATTGTCTACTGTAATTCTGTAACCTAATACTATCCCGTCACACTAACCAACGATTTCCATAACTTACGGAATACCTATATACCAAAACAAGTTCGCTGATTCACCGCGCACCTGAGGAATCCCACACAATATTTTCAAAAGATTGAAATATCAGAGCGGCGGTGGCAGCGAGAAAATACCAGACTTCGCGGCACTCCGCGCGTATAAGAAGCCAACGGCTGCTCGTGCATTGTTTAATCAACAATGCGACTGCAGGTGCCGGCGCGATAAGCCGGTCGTGCGCGCGGGGACTCTGTTTGCGAATAATAAGCGCGCCTGCGCCAATTCAAATATCTCGTAAAGCTATATGTGCGCCGATAATGCGCGTAATTACACACGAGGATTATACGGGAGGAGAAATGCGTAACACTGTTTTCCTCTTCGGAATCAATTTCAGGACGATAAGGGGATTTAAGTTGGCGAGGGAGTTAGCGAGCTAATGATATAATCTTTTCGGTAATCGCGTTGCGGTTTGGGATAAGGTTAGCTGATGGAGATTCTTCTTTTGCGTGACTCGTGAGAAGTTTGACGTTTGGGTTTAGGTTGATACAAGATTTTTTAATGATTGTAAATATCATTTAGATTGGCGTAATTGTTTGTTTAAGTAAAAAAATTGGCGATAAAAGAAGTTCTTTGATTGACGGTTGATGAACCCTAACAAAGAATGACCATGTGTTTTATAATCTACTATCAGCTGCATTGAAATTAATCAATGCTATACTATACATGAAAGTATATTCAAAAGATGTACAGTTACACATCGGCCTACTATTATGAAAACAAAGTATATTCAACTCTCCAGGCCTCACAATGCACTTCTTGTACATTATCAGATTTGATCGGACTCCTAAAGAGACTTCCTTGTAGGTCAACGATGACATGAATGAACTTGTCACAGATGATCTCACTTAATGTCCCACATCATTATACCGATAATCGATGTACTGTTAGTTTCGTTACATCATTAAACGCATTAACATTTATGAAAGTAAATGCGGCAAGGCGAAACCTGTAAATTTTGATTGATTTTAGCCCATTAAACTCGCGCGATTAACATTTTCTGTTTTCTTTTTAATGCGCTATTAATGAACATAGGCGTTGAGATAGTGCAGAGAGCGCCATAGCTACTTAATTTTCACTATTAATTTAAACACTTTTTACGGTGAAAGCCGCTGTGCATTATTATCGCACGCTTGAGTTGTAAGAAGCAGTCAATTTAGAGGCGAGTAGGTAGTTGAGAGCGACAAAGGAACGGAGGAATGCAAATTTTACGGGCGAAAAGTGGGTAATTGGTCAGAACTGACTTTCAGGCCGTGAGATTGGTCCAGTATTTTGTGAAAATCTTTGGCTGCACGATTACCTTATTAACTGTGTTCTGTCATTTATTTTCAGGGTATAGTTAAAGTATACCGTTTTTCTGCGTTGTGCAGCGCAGTTATTTTAAATGGGCACCATAGTGATACACCAATAATTTCAAAATAGAGATTTGAAAAATATAGATCTTTATCTACTGACACAAACAGACGGATGTGTACGCTCGTTATCGTTGACTAAAACAGATTATCCGAGCGGACGGTGAGTCTTCATTTCTGGTTTGATATTAAGATGAGTTGATCCTTTGATTCACCATAAAGACTCAATTATATGATGTGCAGTCTAATCACGAAGGCGCTCGTGACTTGAAACATCCTTTAATCTCTTAATCGTCCCATTATTTACCATAAAATTTCTTTCTCTATTATATCAAACATTACAATGATTAGAAAATGATAACTCAATTCTAAAAAAGATTGGAAACCTTCACCTAACCATCTAGCTATTATTTACATTACTCACTCTCGTCAACTTTCAAACCACCAATGAAACCACTTGCACCAGTTCCAAAATCCCCTATAACCACCAACAAATCCCTATGTATAACGGTATCAACCATTTACATTGCAATACCACACCCTATCGACCACAAACTCCCTCTCTCTCTCTCTCTCTCTCCGTTCGGCATACCTAAACACATGCGGATACCACAAAGCTGACACGCGTCGCGGGCGCGGATGATCTATCGGTTCTGCGCTCCTTCTCTCTCCCCCACTGTCTCTCTCTCCCTCTCTTTCTCTCTCTCTCTCTCGATTGGAAAACAAAGCGAGGCGCGCGCGGCCGTCCATGGCCATGTTCGTTTGTAACGAGAAAGCGAGATGCCGAGCGTAGGCCCGGCTGCACGTTTGCGCAGAGAGAAAGAGAGAACAATCGCGCGCTGGAGACAAGTACCCGAAAAAAAGTGCTAGCGCCCGTTTCTAAGTGTGTAAGTAAAAAGCTATATAGAGCTTTGGGGGGGGGGATAATGGGGCTTAAGCGAAGTGGAGATTTCACTTTTGAGTGGAGCTGTGATGAGTTTGATGATGGAAAAATATTGGTTTATCGGAATAGTGGCTGGGTGGTACTTTGGAGGAAATCTAACGTAAGGTTATCGTGTAATAGAGGTTTATTTTTTAGTATGATGAGTCATGATTGACATTTGAGCTTGCCTAAAAGCAGGTTGTCTTTGTTCTTTTAGTTATCCAGTACCTTTGATGCTGTAATACTGGGTCTACTGCTTTTTTTTCGTGGATGACTGGTATCTATACTATTGTTGGGTTATAGGTGTGTCAGAAATTATCTCATATAGACTGATTGGTATTATAAAACCTGCTGATTTGTTTATGTAATAAAGAAAACTGAATATTTTTTTCGTAAATCTGACTCAAATACAAGTCCGAGAGTAATCCAACGATAGGGGAATAAAAAAATCCATTTACATGACAAAAAAAGTGACATCATTATACTAAAAACCTACTTTTTTATTACCTCAGGACTGCTCTATCATTTCATCACTTTCATGAGTTCATCTTCTAACGATTTCAAAGAACAGATCCTCTACGCAAAGAAAAACCCACTTCTGAAAAAACTTCCCCACAGTTTACATCATCATTCGAATACCTCTGACCAGCCACCTCGTCATCCCACGGAAATATGAAAACATTGGCAAACGTTCACCGCGTAATGTCTTCACCGCACGACCCCGACAATGAAATTCCCGCGAAGAAATTCCAAAACTCTCCACAAAAATTAAAATACAAAGACATCTGGTAAAAAGGACGCAGGAAGCGGGGGTTAATGAGCTAAATGCTGGAAGCAGCCGAGCTTCATTGCCGGACGGAAACGCAGTTTACTATATATATGTATACACCGTGATCGAAACCATTAGCCGATATCCATCCACAATCTCAACCCGAGCGCCTGCGCAGAATTTCAAATGGAAAATTTCCCGCGGAAGGGGATATAGTTTTACGAGCGTTTTTTCGCCTTATCCGCCAGACTGAATCAATGTGGCCCTTATTCTCTGCAATAGAGGTATCTTGCGATGGTGTATATGAATAGGCGAGAGGTTTATGGTAATTTATGCGAGGTTGAAGGAAGATCAAGGATAGGAAGCAGGATGTGTGCGTGCGGAGGAGGAAATGATGATTCAGTTTTTTTCGCGGAAGATGGTGTGCTGATCTGGATCTCTTTGCGTGCCAAGTACATATTTTTTTTTTCGGTTGATTGCGCGAAGGTGTGGAGAATCGGTATACACATTGGGTTGTTCGGGGAATCGGAGATGAGTTACCGGCCAGAAAGATAAAATTTTTACGAGTGGATGATTCGTACAAGGTGAAATTTAAAGGTCCATAAATTCTCTCACGCAGCGGCTGCTCGCAATTGTGTAGTTTTATCCTCCGTCAATTGTCATCACAACTTTCATCAAAACCTCCATTTATATACCAACTACAATTACCAGTCATCATGGCTCCCACGTATAAATCACTGCACTCTTCGCATCATTCCGCGACCATAAACGCACATCAGTCACAGACGTAGTATATATAGCAGCGCCTCGATAAAAGAAAGTATAGTATACCATACGCACCACACACGCAGCATTCATCCCACATTCCCGTTCGAAAAATAGAGCATACGCCGTCGCGTCCGTTCCTCTTTTGTTTTTTACTCGCCAAGAGAAAACCGCGCGAGCTCCATTGAGAAAGAGACGAGCGCGCGCGATCGCGTGCAACCCAGTGACACGTGGGAATGACGCGCAAGCGCGCTTTTCCCCGGAATGCGCGTGATTTGTGCAATCGTCGCAGTCGTCGCGTGTGCGCTTCTTGTCGGTCTCGTTACTTTTTTCTCTCTCTTTCTCTCGGTCTCTGTCTCTCTACGACGGGGTGAGTTTCTGGGTCGGCCATAATTACGAGCGTAGGCTCGCGCGATTGTGTTTTGCACGCTGTCGTGGGTTTTTTAATTTTCGGTGTTAGCGTTCGGCTAGTTGATGTATTATAGCAGTTTTCGTGCATTATTGTTCGTTTTTTTTCATTGTAGGTTTGGCCTATATTGGGGTTACAAAACATTGGTCGTTGGCCGTTTGAATATACATGAACGTTCCAACGGTACGGTGATAGTTTCCTCAAACGATGACTTTATTATTCAATTTCTAGCAAAAAAATTCACGTTAAAAAACCGCAGGCTCCAGTTGCAACCAGATATATAAAGACCTAATAAAATTTGTATTTTTCCCCCGCATCACAAATCCCTCGCTCTTAATCTCATAAAAATAAAAGCTTCATAAACCGCTCCAATTATCGAATTTAACGCCCATGAAATAATTCACCATCGATCCGAGCAAAAACCAATCCACCCATCCATTAAACAAACTCGCGATAATAAACTCTATACCGACGATTTCTCGCGATAAATATTTACTGCCGCCTCCTCCCTCCCCACCATTATACCTCTCTGCTCCAATTCCTCCTTGCTTACGAAATCGCGAATCACGAGCAGCTATACGTCTCTCTCTCTCTCTCTCTCTCTCTCTCTCTCTCTCTCTCTCTCTGTCTGTCTCTCTCTCTCTCTCTCTCTCTCTCTCTCTCTCTCTCTCTCTCTCTCTCTCTGTCTCTCTCCTCGTACACGTCGTACCTATACTATCTCCATCTCGCACAGCATGCGCGCGTGATTTACGGAGGCACGCGTGGGCGCACGGAGCAGAGAGACTTCGATGCCTCGACAGATGCACAGGACGTGTCGCCTCGTCTGCATGTATGTGTGTGTGGGTTCGTGTCTCGGGAACGAGGGTGAATGAGTGAGTGACTGACTGACTGACGCCGTGCAGCGTTTTGTGGTGCTAATAAGGCGACGCGCGTCAGCCGCTCGAAGCTGTTTAGCTCCGCGTTCGGGCTTTTGTGGCACGAGGTGGATGAGATGGGAAGACGAATTGGTTTTCCAGAGATCGGGTTTAGAAGACGGGATGGGTCTTTAAAGCTGAGGTGAATGGAAGAATGTCTCGTGGAGATACATGGCTATGGTGTTACGGGTGGAAGTAAAAAGCTGTGTACTGATAATTGTTCATGGAGTAAAAAAAAATGTCTCGTGTTGGGACTTTAGGAGATTGAAGCTAGAAGAAAGACTTGTTTTGTAATACTATCTTCCTGATGCAAGAGGATGTTTTTCAATCCTTTAACTGACAATGACAATGAACCTTGGTCATGGTTCATTGCAAATCTTTGGAGACAAATTTTAATGGTACTTAATCCGTTAACGACAAATGGCATCTTCGTGCTGGAAACGACTTGATCCTTCTCTCAGATAGTTTTTTTTTGTCCGTATTTATTTATAGTACTTGGTAATGACTCTCGTAGTTATACAGAAGAATTAAAATCATTAGTACAATAAATTTGTACAGTTTTTCATAAAATTACCATTTGTCAAGCTCGCCGGGACAGAGAGAAGTACCGCGTAATGCGGTCATTGACTAGGCGCGGGATGGTCGTTTGCAGTGTGGTCACGCCAGTTTTAAACACTACCTAGAAGTCATGAAAGCTTTGAATTCCATATTTGAGTTTAATTAGATAACTCCCGGTCATTATATCTATTCAAATAACGGCACTTATACATCAAAATTAACGGTTTGCCACACTTAAGTGCTGTTTAGTCCCGATAAAGATACTCCGTATATGCGTACTCCGTATATTCAGCCTCCTCTGAGTTACGTTCGAACACATCTGCTCCTATAATATACATCCAACCCAAAATATTATAATCGCGAATCGTATAAGTAGAAGGAACCAGCACTAAACAATAGAAACGTCGACAAAAAAAGTAAATTCCTCTGGGTGTTTGATCACAGCGGCTGGCGACGTTTTTAGTTACCTATATGATTTTAACCGCGATAAGAAGAAACAGGCTTGGAATGTCAAAAGTATGCAGATCCGCGTGGATAAATCAAATCGATCGGCATGTAGGTATATATACACGATCGACCCGTGAAACCATTTTCCAGCCCAGAGTAATAGTATTTTTATTTTCGGTCGTAGGTGTATATTCTCTCTCAAAGTTCCTGATAACTCCCCATTAGTTTAATTCGAAACAGCGCATGCGTCCAAGCGATTACATAACCGACAATTCGAGCCAAGTCTAATTTGTTATTCTAATTCGCTTCCTCCTGTAACACGTGCCGATGAGTCATTGCGCTTTTATCAATACAGGCTCTACCTGTACAGTAAAAAAAAACTCACATCTCCTCCTCTCATCATCCTATTCGACAAATTAACACTTCGACAAAAAACAACTCAGTACCCACCTGCTAATCTCAAAACTTCCCTTTCGATGACTCTCGAGACCACAAATTCATCCCGCAGAGGACGCGTGGACGCTTCGCCACCGATAACCGCGAAGAAGCCTGCAGCACCGGTCTCCCTCCTCGAAGATATACGGCGCTCTCCTCGCGGCGTTAGCAATTTACTCTATCTCTCCCTCCATTGTACGTACGTACGTATACGCTAGCGTCGCATCGCGTTCAACTACGTCACTTCCGCCTCCGCGTGTAAGTATGTGCGCTCGCCAGCGGCTGAATTAAGGACTCGCTCTGCTGTTGCTGCTGCTGCCGGTTAACGGCGCGACGTCGTCGTCGTCTTTCCACATGCCGAACACGTCGTACGAGCGATCTTTTCTTTTCTTCTTGTTTTGTGTTCCTATAGCATCTCTTTGTTCCTTCCTCGCGTCTTATTTGCCGGACGAAAAAATCGAGGAGCGCTCGCGCGATTGTAGGCGATGAGGATGGGATAAGGATCTCTCTGTGCGTGCGTAACGAGGAGGATCGCGTTTCTCTTTTTATAGAGTTGTGGGTAAGGAGAGTAAGAGAGAGGAGAGACAGGTTGGATGAGATGATGGTTGTATGTTGTGAGGATTTTTTTTTGGCTGGAGATTGCTGCGCAGTCGAGATATGAATTCTTTATGGGACGGTGGTTGTAATTGTAGACGCACCCGTGTGTCGTGTGCGAACATTGGAGAAAGCGGTGTGAGGGCGATGTGGTCTAATGTCGTTCTATGAATGAGAATGTATATCTGGTCTGAAATAGTGTAAGGGTAGCTTATTGTGATTGACTTATTATTTCTTGTACTTACAACGATAAATTTATCAGGATAACAGACTTTATTGAATCGAACTTTTCAATTATATTATACAAATACTTGCCGGATGTCCGTTATATTTGGAAACGTCTAAATAAGGCCACGCGATTCAATTAGGTTTTTTCGCTTTTTAAAGGCAGCCGCTCTGTGTAATTTATGAAATCAGAAAATTGGAAATCCATATATAAATGAGACATCGCCTGTAACGGTAAAAGCCTCTCACGTGCCTCGTTAACAGTTACCGATAATACACGCATCGAACTCACTAGATATCACCATATCTAAAACATCCGATTCTCAAATTACTTATATATATATCCGCTCATTTTCAGCCTCTCTCCCAATCACTCCCGTTCCGAATGATATTGTGAATGCGCGCGCTGCGTGCGCTTTTTGCTCATTACCATTTTAATTTACGGCCGCCTCTCCGCAACCAGCCTACTTTCAACTAGCAACGAGAGCCGTTTTATTTATCGCCGACGATAATAATTTCATTCCTAGCCGTAATAATAATAACAGCAGGAGCAGTAACGCCAAAACCCACCGTAACGATTATGAGACTGAATATTACAGTAGCCGCTGCACAGATGGAATTCGTTTCAGAGTGCTTACAATAGTTCGCAGGCGGATCGCGTCATTAAGTCATTACCCCAAAACGCAGGGATTTTTCGAAAAGCGAGGAGTATATACAATGCTCGTGTGTCCTGGTGATTCTTATACCGGAAACTCGACATCCGTTCCTCCCATACGAGCACACTCACTCATCCTCGGCAAAGTCACGCGTGAAAAAGAAAAAGGTGTACGCACGAGCCTTCGCGTTGTCATCGTCGTCCGATACATGTGTGTGTGTGTATGTGTGTGTGTGTGTGTGTGTATAATCCTGTCTGGGCCTTTCCCTTCCATATACCACCGGCGCGTCATCGTCGAGGATTACGGATTACGTCATCGCATGTGCGAACCATTCGCGAGTGTAAGCCTGCGACCACGCGCTAATCACGCGCGGCCGAATTTTTACCTCCCCATTGTTGTACACGCGGCGATTACCCGTTGTATAATATAACGACGACGACGCGTACTCGTTTAATTTCATAAGGTTCGTTGAACGCCTTGGGGAGGACGATGCTCTCTCTCTCTCTCTCTCTCGCTCTGTTCGCGAAGAAGAAGAAGAAGGAAAGTCACGGCGTGTTTTATTTTATGAATTATAAATGGCGACGACGAGACAGCGTTGTGCAATTTTCCGTACGCGTGTAGTGTAACGCGGTAATGAGGAAAGAGAGAGAGGGGAGAACGAGGCATAGATGTTATCGGCTGAGTAAGTCTTCAGCTCGACGAGGTTCTAAAGGAGGAGGAGAGGTAAATCACGAGGTTTTGAGGCAGGATTCTACCACGCGCGAGCTTGTAAATTACGATGTGGAGCGCTTTTTCTGCGATTTCTGTCTTGATAATAGGACGAGCGAGTGTAGCTGCGTGGATGTGTGTGTGTAAAAACTAATATGCATATTAAATAAAAAAGGTAGAGGAGGTATATTCGCTGACGAAAGTGCATCGCAAATAGATCGGTATCGCAAGCGAACCTGTATATATACTGCTAATAGGTTAAAAAAGCGCACACCGAATTGATCGATGGCTATTTTCACTCCATCCACATACCCGCCGCACTTCCCTTCAAAACCAGCGAGCAAAAACTATTTCTGCTTCCGCCATTCTATTTCCATTTATAGCTCTATATATTCACCTGTATCGATTCCCGTCGCACTCTCCCCTCAATTACGTCGCCCACTTACTTATCCAATTCATTCAGCATAATTTACCGATAACAAAAATATCCACTCCTCCCTTACGCGTATATTATACACCTAACGCACACGCGACGCACATCAAAGCCACATTAAAACATCTCAAGAAAGGCAGAAAGAATAGAAGAATATCTCGAGTCGGAACCAAAGCAGCGTGTTCGTGAATTACGCCGGTATATTATTTCGCCCGTGCATGCGTGTGTCTACGTGTGTGAGGGCCTGCCACTCGGCTGTGCTCTCTCTTGCCGGTTCTCATGCATAATTTATGGCCGCTCGCCGTGTGTGCATGTACTATATATGTATACCTGGTGCCGTTTCAAGTGTATTTATGCGCGAGCCCGCTGTGATTCTTTTTCGAGGAGACGATGAGGTTTTTGAAGTCTTTCTGTTGTGTGTGTGATGTTGTGATAATGTGTGGGCGAGATGAATGTAATTGATATAGTGATTTTGGGGGGAAATACCGGTTGCATTGAGAAGAATGGGCCGAGCTGGCATTGAATTTATGCAATTGATACGCGCCCGCGATACATATTTATTCGAAGCGCGGTGCCAATAAGGAGTGTCGGCGCACTTCCTCGTCGATGCGTATAGGGGATGGTGGGGTGGTATGGGCAGTGGGGCGATATTTAAAAAATGAGAACATTTTTTTAGCTGCAAATTTGTTAGGTTATGGCTATAGAGTTGTAACAAATGTATTGGAAGTGATAAAAACTGAAACAACCGAGTATAAATAATTTAAAAAATAAAGTACCCATATCGCCCCACTTGGAAATTTTTTGCAATATGGCCGACTGACTCCATTTGATTTACACACGGGAAACCCATAGCACCCCACCTCCAAACTGAATGGGGCGATATGGGTTTTTAAGTGATCATCTTCTTTTGATTAATACATTTCGATACCCTGGTAAAAAATAAACCAACTCGGATGGCTTATCTACTAACTGTTGGCCAATAATTTAGGCCAACGAATAAGACAAATATTGACCAACGGTTAACCAACGGTTGGTGAACTATCAATCAATAATAAAACATTGAGTAACTCATAAAACAATAATAGAAATTAATAAGAAATATAGATATGTAAAAAGATTTTGATACATAAACAATAATAAAAATTATTGTAATGCATTAAAAAAATATTTGAATGAAGTTGGGAGTAAATTTATTTGAAGGTTAAGTAGACAGCGTAGCACGTGGGCTATGCTCCGAAATTACTGTCCGCATCCCGCTTTCCGCAAGCAAGCACACATGCACATAAATACACACATATTACATACACACGAGTGCGATCGCAGATTCATGTGTTATGTATAGGTAAAAGTATTTAACTGCGCAGACTCATACGAGTCACGTGACGGGATTGCCGGGATCGCGTGGTTTTGCTTCACTGTAAAGGTCAGATGATAACGGAGCACAGTGTAGAAAACGGAGCAATACGAGTACGAAGAATTTATGTAGGATACTTTCAAATTTTAAATGTAGAATACCTTTTATGTAGGATTCTTTCAAATTTTAAATATAGGATACTTTTAAATTAAAAAAAATGTAAGTATCCACCTGTACATGTCCTAACTTACGTCAAAAAGTCACGTACACTACACATTAACACGCCCTAACCTCAATTTGAACAAACAAAACTATACCCGTTACCGATTTAACCATATTTGTCTGAAGAAAAATACTATTAATATGTGGGTTTTGATTATTCTATGAATAATACAAATTTTGAGAGTTTTATTTAAATAATAAGTTGTGTAAATGATTTTTATTTAAGATTTTTAATATTAAACATTCATTGACCAAGCGCAAGAGTGATTCCGTGACAAAATAAGCGGTATTTATCGCTAACTGTTGGTTAAACGGTTGGCCAAATCCTTGCGATTTGGCGAACGGATGGCGTACACGGTTGGTTACAATTTCTACCAGGGTATCTTTGTATTAATATTAATAATGAAGTGTACTTATTTGTAGATGGAGAATCGCTGAATACTTTAAGCGTGTGACAGTATTCTTGATAGTTCGATTAATATTTTTAATAGTGAAAATGCCTATGGCGCCTCATGAAATACCCATACCGCCTCACCTTCCCCTATTATAATGTGGCAAAAACGGCATTGGAGACGCGATCGAAATTGGGAATCACCTATTAGTTGACTAAATTTACAACCGTTTCCTGTCTCTATAACTGCAGATTGTCGTCCGCGGCGTTTTCTTGGAGGCGCGCGCGCGCGCGCGCCTCGTCCAGTCCATAAAGCGGGAGACTGAATCGATGTGGAAATGTCAATTACGATGACTTGGAACAAAGCGATAAACTAGAGAGCGACATCTTTTTTACCTCTGCGCCGTTGCTGCTGAGCTGTCTATACACTCAATCGACGCATTCACCGCGGAGACGAATGCGAATATATATATAATACAATACGCGAGTTTCCCTTATCCGTTTCGCCACGATAAACGTCGCGCGCGGTGGATTTCACAGTCGATTTCGCCCGCCTCCTGGTCGTAGCGAATCCATCCTTGCAGGACAATATTCGGGATTTCGACGGTAGTATAACGGAGATGTGCTATATATTTTACTTAACGGATGCACAACTCTCTGCGCGCGCGATGAATCGGGGGGACGATCGATTGGTCGCGTTAGTCTGGCGAAACGAGAAATCGGCCATCAGCGCAAAATGTCCCGTAGTTTCTAATCTTTTGTTGGTTCTCTCGCTTCTTTCACGCTTGGGTCGTGATTCACGGGGGGATAACTGTTTATCGAGCGGGAATGGCGAGCGAATCGGATCGGAAGCGTGAGTTATGTTTGTAGAAGTGAAATTGATACTGGCGGAGGGAAATGGATTTTATAGCGGGAGAGATGAAAAGCTATGGTAATTATACGGCAGTTGGGGAATTATTCGCACGAGACGTTGATAATTCTCCGCGTCGTTGAGAATTTAAATACTTTTCTTCGCTGTTTTAAAACCAAAAGTAAGTAATACTTTCGTGTAACGAATCAAATTGTATACGTTTGCAATTAGGGACCATAGTCGAAAGTATAGTGGAATAAAATTGTTGTAAGATTGTAATCATGTTAAAAAAGTCGAAAACCCGGTATATATATAGTTATAAAAATATACCTATACACCGTTGATATCATCTATGTCGTAGAAGTACACATCTATAATAACTGCCAATTAACGCGATACATCTGAAACTTTCACAATACCCCCGTTCGATCGTTATGACTTCTCAGCCTCCAACACCGCGTATATGTTTTTCCATTAATCTAACGATTCTCAAACCACTCATTAACCCATTATCGCCGTACAAACACTACCTCGCTTACCCCCCGAAAAAAACCACTGTACAACTTTCCCCACGAACAAAACACACAGACACCGCGCATCCTACACGAATCACGCGAAAGGCATTTCTCCCGATATGAAAAAGAAATCGGGTCAAATCGCTCTCCCGATCCCCGACACGTAGGCGGCGACGTATACGCAATCATCCCAGCAGTAGCATATAGACACGAGATAAGATGACAACGCCGTACAATGTACAGTATCGATTGCACAATACCGATCTATATAATAGCCACTGCGTCACTGTGCATACACACGCGCGCTGCACTGCACTTATTGTGTGCACATGCTGCGTGCACCTTTTCGGGGGGGAAGGACCGGCACAGTGTGTTTATAGCCCGCGCGTGCGCGTTATCGTGGCGGCCGGTGCAGCGAGCGTGTAGGTAATGTAAACACGCGCGGGACCTGTCGTGTGTCGTGTGTGCACTATGTGGACGGGGAATTTCGGGTGAGGGAGTTGCGTCGCTTTTGTGATGACTTATCTGTTATTGATGTTTTATGTGGGTGACGCGTTTCTCTTTCTTGGTCGTTTGTTAGACCGTGGGGGTATTGTTAGGGAGATAGAGCGGGAAAGGGTTAGTTTGGGAATGACAAGAGGTTTGAAGGTAGATGGAGATAACAATGGTATTGTAATAGAGGAATATTACGAGGCATTGTTGGTTTTACGGTCTGAATATTTTGTATTACGAATTGTAGCGTATAAGTTGATATAATGCTTGGAATTTTTGGAATTTTGTTTGAGTTTGGTAGAACAAAGGAAATACTTTCGTGTATCAGGTAGGTGAAAAAATGCGATCAATTTTTCCAATTGTTATAATATTTTCTCAAACACGTTTTAATCAGCTTGTTCATATTCTTCGTCGTTCTCTTTACATTATAATTATTACTATTTTTCAATTACAACGATTTTCACCTATATCATTTATTTATTTATTTATTTAACTAGCATGTATAATTCGAAACCACTGACATCTGGATATACAAAATATTATATTAGATACGCAACAAAATATAAACATGAATCTCAGCAAATTAACCCAACCCCATGTTTCTTTGTTCAGTGCTGGCGACACTGCTGACGACGACGAGCCATGGCGCACCCCAGGACCGCCTCCCGTCCGGCGACGACTCCTACGTCATCACGCCTAGTCCGCAGTCGGCGCCGCGCGAGGCCTACTTCGACGGCAGCGCGAGTCTTCGACTGCGCTCCTTCGTCTCGGTCCACCGTCACAGCGGCCTCAGCTTTCGCACCTGCGAGCCTGGCAAACTGTTCGAGCAGCGCTTCGACGGCGGCCAGGAGTCGATCGGACTGCGCGTCGATCACGAGGGCCTCGTCTTCGTGGCGAAGCTCCAGCAGAGGAGGCTCGAGGCGAGGCTTAACGCTAGGTTGCTGGATAACGCCTGGCACACCGTCAATCTGTTCTTCAAGCTGGGCAATCTGACGCTGAGCGCTGCTGGACACACGCAGGTGAAGTTTTGGGGAAGAGGGGAGGGGCAGGGATGGTGTATAAACGTTGCGGAGGCTTTGGTTCGATTTTCTGGATTATATACTGAAAAAATAAACGAAGGAACTGGAAAGTTGTAGTGAAAAAAATTGTTTGTTGTAGAGTAAATTGTTCAGTTTTTGTTAATTGTCAAACGTAGTTTCAAATGTTCAGACTTCTAGGATATATATTGAACATGGAAGAAACGGTATTGAGTATATCTTGATAATTATTTATTTGCTGATGTTTCATCAGTTTTTTAACTCCCCTATCCAAGGCTACATAAACGATTAGAGTATTTAATAAGTAACAGTAAAAAAGACAGAACTCTTAGTACAAATACAGTTACGAATGTTCAATAGACGCCTCATATGGTGAATCTTTAGTTTTTACGGTATTTTACTGTAGTATTTGACATTTTGATCCGTCCCTTTTATTTTTATTTATTAAATATTGTAATCGTGTCTGTACCCTTGAAAAGAGGAATTAAAAAAGCTCCCGAAACGTCAGGAAATAAATAACTATCGCGACACCCAATACTGGCTCGCCGATGTCCGTTTCTCCCGTATTAAACATTTATATATTATTTTGAATAAAACTTGCATACAAAGTATTAACAAACTGCACTCTAGCATTCTAATAAAAAAAACAGCTTTATGAAGTTTGATTATATTTTTCATCTAATGAAGTCCGATAACGAGAAGCAAATAAGATTCAGAACATTTTTCATTTCCAACGCATATTTTCCTCCGATTGAATATTACATAAAACAACGGCCATAACCCCTACCACCCTCAACACTTAAAAACCCCCCCTTCGCAATTCATCCAAATTCAATTTCCCCATAAACTCCCTCACCTCGCCGCATTCTCTCTCTCTCCTCTCTCGCCACCATACCTCTTCTCCGCCATCCATATTGATACCGCGTCTCGCGAACAAAGCCTCCGCGCGTGCGCATCTCCATACAAAAGCCAGAGGCGTATAATATACCATTCGCTCGGTCGTAACCGATCGCGCGCGCGCGCCATAAAGTAAGAACCGAGAGACTAATTTTTGCATGCTTTTCTTGCGCTGCTGCGTACCCACACAGGTGGTGGCCAACGCCACGTACAACTCGGAGATCCTTGCACTTCCGGATCACAGCAGCAGCGGTGGCACGGGCAACGTGAGCGGCACGCTGATCGTCGGCGAGGGCTTCCGGGGCTGCGTGCTACAGGGGCCGGGTATACTCTTCAATGACACCGTCAACAGCAACGCCGTCTTCGGCGTCTGCCCGCTCGACACTAAAGGATGTGAGTATTGCATATAGGTGGAGGCGCCGACGAGTGGGTTTTGAGAGGGATCAGGTTTCACTCGTTAAGAGTTGATGGCGTGGTGTAGTTTATAGGTCTGATTTTGTTGAATGTTGCTACAATGAAAATAGGTTATTTCATATGTTTATTTACAGGATTTTTCAGATTATGTTTTTATGGCAGAAATAATAAAATAATAAAGAAGGAAAATAAATTTATATACTTACAAGGAGAGTGCGTAACCTTTGAGTCACGGATTTGTACCAAATTAAAATATCTTGTTTTAGAGTCAAAAAATATTGAACCCCTGTTCCAGTGTAAAAAAATTTCCCCTTTTTTAAAGGATTTTAAGGGTGCTATTTTCAATCATTTTTTTACACTATCTTTGATTTCTCATAACTTTCTGAAAAATTGATATTTTTAGTCGAAACAGTGCTTAAAATAAAGCTTGTTCTGCCTATTTTAATAATTTTTTTTCGATCATTTTTGTAACGGGAATACTTGCAGAGTTACATATAATAGAACAGACATCAATTTTTAACAAAATAACGCATTTTAAAGATAACATGGCACATATCTCGAGAGAAAAGGCCTATGAGAATAAATCCTGGAATATTTTGTTTACTCTAAAACAAGATATTTCAATTTGGTACAAGTCCGTGACACAAAGATTACGCACTCTCCTTAATTGTTAGTATGCACAACTGAAAAGTTGACTTTTTCCACATGAACTTAAAATTCTCCTGAAGTAGATTCCACATAAAAATAACTCTACTAAAACACTTTTAATCAACCATTATTTATATATTTGAAATTGAATCTTACAAGCATTTATAAATAAACTCTAATATATAATAACATTCAACGAAACCTAGACTGCACCACGCCACCGAAGAAATTAATTTTGAATAGGAAATTGCATCACAATCAGAGGAGCAAGGAGCAACCATCGGCTGTTTCTCTTCCGCCATCACGCGCGTGATAAATGTAATTGTCAATGAAATCGAAAGTCGGACGCGACGCGCGAGATGGAAAAGTAATAATCAGCGGCGACGTTGACGTTATATATCGAAAGAACAATCATGTAAATGAGAACGCGAAGATCGAATCGAGAGCCGACGACGGCAATAATGTATTTACCTATACGTTTTCATCAATCATCGCGCCGCGCGTTATATATCTGTATAACCGCGTTATACGAACGCCACTCACAATGTCACTCACGATGCTCGCGCGGCGAACCAATTACCTTCTCGCCGTTCTGTTCATCATTAATTACCATCTCTCTTTCTTACTCTCCGAAATATTCGTAATCCCCTTTATACTTTATATTCGTGTACTTTCTTCAACCATCGTCCGTCGAAAAATACAAACCGTCACTCCCTTTATAAATCTTCCATCTCCGCGGCGTAGAATATATATTCTTATACACATCTCTTTCGCTATCTATTCTCCGACTCGATCTGCGCGCGCCATTCCAGCCATTCTTCTTCCCCCCCTCTCTCTCTCTCTCTCTCTCTCTTTCGCCATGCGCATAGGAATCCCGATAGCCGTTTGATTTTTCCCTCTCTCGACCCTTTCCTGGAAACAACAGCGCGAGCTAGATTCATCTATATCTGTCTTTTTCCCTCTTCCTCTCTCGAATGCAGAGAAAGAGGTAGAAACGCGCGCGTATATAATGGTTATCTTTCTCTCTCGCTCGCTGCTACGGCAGCATGTATTCCTTTTTCCGAGGGCGCGCGGCGAGCGAGCGAGTTTTCGTCCCGAAGAGTCGTTAAACGCGAAAACGTTCACTCGCGCATACCTCGAGGCGCTTTGTTTGCATCGCGAGCGCGAAGCTTTACAGTTTTTACGAGGCAGACGCGCGAGAGAGATGCGAATTTCGTTTTTAGCTTCTCTTACGCGGAGTGCCGTTTTTCGTTCGCTGTGTGTAAGAGAGGCGAGAGTGTAGAGTGTTTTTGCCCGATCGCCGCGGGAGTAATGACCACCTGTAGGATTCGTCGGCGAGTGTTTTTTTTTGTAACGTAGAAGGAGATTGAGCGGGAGGGAAGGGATATATTTTTTTGAAGATAAGAGTAGATTTGTGTGTAATTTGGACATGTGATACAGAATTTTGTTTTTTTTTTTTTGTTTTTTGTTTTTTGAAAGCACAGAAAAGTGAGTGCCGCACCGTTTTTAGTTTTGTATCTTTTAAGCTGCACCTTTTTGGTAGGCATTGAGTCAAAACCCGTAAAATTTTAATGATGAGATGCAATGAATAAGATATAAGTACGTATGTAGTTAAACGAGTATTCGGAGCTGATGTTTTGCTTGAGAACGAGAAATAATTCGAAACACGTTTACATATACTTTGATTCTTCACTTTCCAAAAGTAAAACAGCGAAAAGTCTATCGTGCTCAAATGCAAATCAGCGAAAAAGCAGCTAACTAATTCCGCAGCCGATATTAATTCACAACTTGACCACGAACATTTCACTTTACCATACACAAAACAATAAATATTCACTACCGGCTCCTAAATAATATTAGCACTCGACTTTTCGCCGTTTTACATTTAGAAACTATGCACTATACGATTTAATAACAAAACATCAGCTCCAACCCCCAAAAAAACCCTGAAAGCAACTCCCCAAACAAGAAGACCACGATACTAAACGAAGAAGAAGAAGCAGCGGGAGAGCTATATCATCGGCACACACGCTGAAGAGTTATACAAACGACGAAATTTCGCAGGTACAGGTGGCATGCAGCCGACGACGCAGGCGACGGCCGCGCAGATCGGCGCCTCGACGACGGCGATCGACTACTGCCAGCACTCGCCGTGCATGATGCGCGGCAAGTGCATCTCGAGGCAGGACCGATACGAGTGCCACTGCTACGCCCGATATTCCGGCAACAATTGCCAGACCGACCATGGTAGAGAGATAGATTTGTTGGCCCTTTTTCGCTGTAAAGAGTGCACGCTTCGGTTTCTGAGATTTTTTGTTGTTGTAACGATGATATGCAGTTGTCGCTTTTGGGGTATAGAATGTGAGTTGTTGGGAGGATTCCTTGCGAGTGTGTGTGTAAGGGTAAGGGAGAATAGGTGCAAATTGGATTTAATTGATCATGTATTTATCAGCTCTTTACCCTGACGTGAAAAAAAGGCAAGGAATCGCTCTAACAGCTCATGCACTTTTTCAGGTTGACTATAGTTCTCAAAGTATGGTAGCGATGTTTTCATATATGGAATGTCAATTGAAATGACGTTTTGAGCATCGATAACTCTGTAATGTGTTGCATGCAATGCTGCTTGTTATAATGTGACTTTAATACTCTGTTTAATTTTTAATGTTCATGCTTTTAATCCAATTACACGCTTCTCTGTGTGACGTCCGTTAATAATAAAATTTTTGTATAGCTCACGAGTACGTATGTATATGTTTATGTATATGTGAAAACGTTGCAGATGCTTCATTATTTAATCCTCCAATTAACTAGATAATTAATTAAGCGAATCGCGATTAAACAACATTTATAATTACGGTTGCAAAAATTGAAATTAATTATACACAGCTTAATAACGCACACGTCAATCAGCTTAATTAACAATTGCGTAACGCACTATTGTACATCCACAGACGCGCGGCAAAACACTCGATACAATCAATCAACAATATACCAGCACTTGGCGCCAAACCAAATTTCCGCTCTCCATAATCCCTCTATTGCTGTAATCATTGCACACACATATCCTCTCCTCGTATCACGTTTCGCACTCTCTCTTCCTACTCACGTCACTCTCAAAAGTCTATCATCTCCCTATACACCTATGCCACACACATTAATATGCACGCGCGACACAATCGACGTCCGCGCGACGCGTACTCACATTCGCACCTTCAACGCGCGCACCTACATAACGGACGTCGCGTGCCTCTCTCTCTCTCTCTCTCTCTCTCTCTCTCTCTCTCTCTCTCTCTCTCTCTCTCTCTCTCTCTTCCTCCTTCATATATATTACACGTACGTAAGCGCGCTTTTGCATTTATATACGCGCGCGCGTACACACACACATCGGCCGATCGATTAGGCCAACACCGTATGTGTGTATGTATGTGCACTCTGTGCATACACACCTCGGCGTCGCGTGTGTGTACTTACAGTTCATTTCGCGAATGTGTGTGTCTATGTCTGTGCATCCGAGTTCAACGCTCTTTGCGCCGCGAGCAGCGTATAGATCTTTTTACGGCGCGCTTACCGGCTTGATCGCGTTATCGACACATGCACACACACATATATATACGGATAAGTAGACACAGCGGGAGGGGTTGTATAAGGATGGGTGAGAGGGTTCGTGAGTGATTTAAGAATGCGGAGGTTGTTCAGCTTGAGGAGAAAGGAAGGAAGAGAGGAAGTTTGTGCTGAGGTGTGTGTGTGTGTGTGTGTGTGTGTGTGTGTGTGTGTGTGTGTGTGTAATTAATGAGATGCACTGCACGACTTTTTGGATGGAATATTAGTGTGTTTTAAATAGTTGTTTGAGGTAATGACGTTGCTTAGTTTCTGATCAATTATGTTACACCGCTTATTTTAGTTTGTAAAAGGTGGTCCATATTTATTATTTGATGTCGTGTCCGGTTTTAGATGATAGGTAGTCTTGACAGCCATATAAAAAATGGTGAATTTATTCAAAAAATTATTGGATTTTATTGAAAAATCCCTTTAACTGAACTATGGTGCATAAATATTTAAAATATGTTGTTATAATAACATTTATATTCGGCATGGTGATGGGCGAATAAGCTTATGATTTGCTGGTTACTATAATATGTAAATAAATTATTTCTTATGAATATAAAATGGGTGAGATGAAAAACGGTGTAAGTCCAAAACAAGAATTTCAAACTGAGGAAGACATTTTACTCAAATCATGGAACTATATGTTTTTATTAAGAAAAGTAAGCAAATACCATGCATATCATGTATAAATCTCAACGAATGTGTAATGATAACTCTTACTCTAAATCATTACCTATCAACTTGAGAAAGTCTTCTTTCTACCAACTCAAAATTTATGTTTTGTACTTAGACCGTTTTTCATATCACTCATTCTATTAATACCGATACCAATATAACCAATTACTATATGACTAAAAATGCGAAAATGCAGGTGACAGCCAACATTTTCTAACAATGTATATATATACACATCACACAAATCGGCGAAATTTACCCGCCGATTAATCCGCTTCGCTTATAAAGTTATACCATCAGCGTCACTGAATTTCGCGCAGCGCGAAGCCAACAATTGCCCGATGTCTCTTCAGAAAGTAAATTATTCCGGCTTTTAAATGTTAAAGCCGCGGTTTAATTGGAAAACGCTAAAACAACTTCACGGCAGCACTAGCTTGCGCGTACACATACGTATAGCATATAGACACACACAATACACTGTCAATCTCTGAACGCGAAAGAGTTTGTTACTGCGGCGCGCGCGCGCGCGTTCGGCGAGCCAAACTTTTCATTTCAATCGCAGTTGAATTCACTACACGTCGGGCATGCATCAGGCGAATACTTGCCGTTTGTCAGGTAGTAATTTCGCGTGTTTTCGATTATTATACGATTTGATGAAAAACTTTGTGAAGAGATAGCCGCGTTGTTGTTGTAAGCATCCATCATCGGTTCAGTAAATACTGATATAAATATAATACATTTCGTTTGGTATTTATTTATTTATTTTTTTGACGTGAAATAATTTTTCCATTGTTTTCGTAGAATTCCAAGAACACACCTGTATGAAATTCCGTGACGTTTAATTTTTTTTAAATAAATACCGGGTTAAATTACTTGGAGTAAACAATTTTCCATATACATAAAAGCAAAGTCTCGTATAAAATTAAACTATACAAAATTCAAACTCTCAATTAGTTTTCACTTTAACAACATATAGTACCTAACAATCGTTACGAAAACTCGATTGACGTAAACAAAAGAAAACTACCACTCCAACGAATTCAACCCCCTTTTCCTTCACACCATCCCCCTTACAACTACTAACCACACACCTTACGATCCAGGCTCACCATGTACCATCAACCCGTGCCGAAACGGCGGCAGCTGCACCGAGGAAGCGAACGGCGACTTCAGCTGCGCCTGTCCTCCGGGTTACGTCGGCCTCCGCTGCGAAACTCCCGCCGGCGCGCGTATCTGCAACACGAGCAACCCCTGCCGTAACGACGCGGCCTGTGTCGAGCTGCCCGAGGGCGATTATCGCTGCGAGTGCAGGTCCGGATGGACGGGACGCAACTGCGAGCTCGACGTCGACGAGTGCGCCAGCGCGCCCTGCAAGAACGGGGGCAACTGCACCGATGTCGTCAACGGGTACACGTGTCGCTGTGAGCGTACTGGGTGAGTGCTGAGTTTTTGGGCTTTGATGATTTTGGTGGGGGTTGTTGTAGGGGATAATTAAATAACTTTGTGCGAAAGTGAAATGTTATGAGAAATGGAAAGTTAAATTGTTACTTAATTCGCCTTTTTTCTGTAATGAAAATGTTGACGGTTTTATTTGATTCTTTTGAATGTTCCCCATCAAGTGTTTTAATTTATTACTTTTCTAAACATAAAAGTCTGGTGAATAATTTTTCGCTTTTATGCAAATATTTCTTTACTGACGTTTTTTTAGTTTTTATTATTAATTATCGGACTTATTTAGTTATAGTTGAAATTGACAAGTCTTACAATAAATAATGAAAAAAAAATCATCATAATCTACCTTTTATCTGATACAACATCTTAAAATTATACCATTACTCTTATATCTCTATAGAAAAAAGTATAACAAGTTAGGCAATAAATGTATAAAAATAATTTTGTACACTATGTTAAGTTAAAAGTCCTCACTTTGTAACAACCACAGTTTACTATACACGCAGCAAACTATCAACACATTCTGTAAATTCAACACCAACATATATCTAAAATCAACCGTACCTTATCTCCCCACTCTCTCCCCACCAGCTACAAAGGCCCGCACTGCGAGGTCGACATCGACGAGTGCCTGAACGACCCGTGCCTGAACGACGGCACCTGTTACAACAACTACGGGGGCTACGTCTGCGGCTGTCCGCCGGGCTTCGAGGGCCAGAACTGCGAGCTGAACATCAACGAGTGCCTCTCGCAACCCTGCCGCAACGGCGGCCAGTGCGTCGACGAGGTCGGCAGCTACAGGTGCAACTGCACCAACACCGGCTACGCGGGCGAGCACTGCGAGCTACCTTTGCGCAACGCCGCCCTCGGCTGTGAGAACGCTGCCTGCCCGGTGAACAGCGTCTGCGTCAGGGACTCGCACGGACTGCAGTGCGTCTGCAAGCCCGGATACATGGGCAATCCGCCGAATTGCACGCTTAATCACTGCGCGAGCAATCCCTGCCAGAACGCCGGCAACTGTAACAGTCTCAGGGACAAGTACGAGTGCATCTGCCCGCCAGAGTGGAAAGGTGAGTTGAGATCAGCTGGTGGTTGTGGTGGATCTTGGAGTGCAGTTTTCTTTATTTGTGGTTGCTTAATTGTGGGGGAGGGTGGTCTGAGGGCTGAGAGTCGAGAAGGAATCTTTTGGCGATTATTCGCTAATTGGGCGGAAATAAAAATATGTACGGGTAACTAGTTATTTCTCGATTTGCCAGTATATACGTGTGTACCAAAGACGCGGGAAATTCTTTGCACTGTGCGGTATTACTTCCTCATTACCCATTCTACCTCAACAATCCCGACCCCCGCGAAATTAAAATACCTCTGCTCCTTTCTACAAAAGACCGCACAACTTTTAATTACACTTTAAATGCAAAAATGTACCCCATCTGAAACTTTCCTCACCTACACTAATCGCGCGTAATATGCGTAAACTCGATCGAAAGATTCCTCCTCGAAACTTTCGCTCACCTTTTCAGCCCTTTTACAACCTCGTATTCAGCAGCAACTAACTCTCGCATGTCTTGACTATACATACATCATAACATCGCACGTGTGCGCATGCATGCATTGTATTGCACCCGAATACGAAAGGAGCGACGTGCGACATGGCGAGCAGCTGTCCGAGCTGTCACAACGGCGGCTTCTGCGTGGAAAAGACGCGTGGCGAGGCCACGTGCCAGTGTCCCAGGTTCTGGACGGGCCCCAGGTGTAAGGAGCCGGTCACGTGCAGTACGCACCGGCCCTGCAAGCGCGCCGTTGAGTGTCGGGATTATGTAAGTGTGGGTGGAAGTGTGTGTGTGTGTGTGTGTGTCCATGTGTGTCGCGTTGAGGATGGGTGGGTCGAGGTGTGATCAGCCAGTTAATTGGAGAAAAGTTAATTGAATTTTTTTTTCGTGGAAGATTTGTAATAAATGAAGACAGCGGTCTATTTGAATGTAAATTGAGTTTTTCTTCCTCTTTTTTGTTTTAAATTTTTATTGCAGTTTCATTTGAATTCTAATTACGTCTTTGAGGCATTTTTCTCTTGTAAACCTGTGGTTGATTGGAAAAATAATAGATTCTTGTAGGGTACAATGACATTTCGATAAAATAAGTGTATTAACTGCTTTTTTCTTTCTTTTCCTTTACTGACGTACCAATTTTACAGAGAGAGGTAATTTTTTCCATATTCGGTGTTGTTACTTCATGAACCATCATTGTACGCTGTCCGTATATATCAATCCATTTGTAATTATTTCAGATTCATTTAATAACATTTTCAATGTTTTGTACCAGTTATGTAAATAGTAGACGTTTTTTAAATTCGAAAGCGAGGCTGCATTTGGTTTTAAAATGAACGTAATAGACTCAAAGTAAACCTACATGCAAAGGGAAAAGACCTAGTTAAAAGTGCACGGTCGATTTTTTCGCGTTGCTCCTACTTAAATGTTGCCCTAGAGCCGTTCTTTATTCGTTTAGACGTTCCCGCCAATTACGCTAAATAACTCCAAAAGGTCACTATACACTATAAAAATGTACCAATTCGCTAAATTGAACACTTTTTCAAAAGTCAAAACATCCCCCGTACAATTCATACAAAAACGTTTCCCCTCTAAAATTTCAAAGTAAACTCACGTTTTTTTCCACATGTACACCCCCAAACCTAAAATTCTCCGTTTTAAAATATTCACCGCTCTATTATATACCCGCATTTATATATATGTCTCATCCCATCCATATACGTTTGTGCGAATGTCACCGTGTGTCCGTGCGTATATACCCGCGTGTATATATATTCTCATCATATCGTCTCTGCGACTGACAGCCACTGGGCTACTACTGCGTGTGCGAGCCCGGCTGGACGGGGCCGGAGTGCTCGGTCGACATCGACGAGTGCGTCAGTGATCCCTGCCGCAACTCGGGCATCTGCATCGACCAGCTCGACAACTACTACTGCCAGTGCCTCACCGGCTACACCGGTATACTCACCACCCCCTATATCGCGTGCTTTTTCTCCTGCTTACTCGCTTGCTTGTTGTTGTTGTTGTTTCATTTTTGGTGTAATGGTAGCGCAACATTCAGCGTGCATTTTCGGGGGTGGGCTACTGACGCGGAAGAATTCGAAATTCAAATGGAGTAGGAGGTTTTTGTGCGAATGTTTGCACGAAGAGGAGGAGAGCGTGCATGACGTTGTATTCAAATTGAAGGGAGAGAGAGAGTGGGAGGGGGTGAAAAGCATTTGCATAAACCACTTGCCTCTCTGCGTCGGCGAAAATAGTTTGAATCAATAGCGCTTTAACTCCAAGCGCCGAGTAGATGGATGGATGTATGTATACAACTAGTACGTGTGTACGGTACGTGCGGAGTGCAAATATACCGTTTTGCGTCATGGCTGGCTGTGTAAATGTTTATGTATGGATATAGTTTTTAGAAGAGAAATGATGGAAAGTGCCGAGGGTCGTGTGGTGATTGGGTGGTGAACTGTTGTGTTTATTTATGAAATAAAACAAAAGTAGTATATAGTAGTAATATGTATAATATGTAATTTTTGCAGTAGTTAAGTTATAGTGTTTAAGTATAAAAGCTTCTTTTTTTAATAATTCTGCTAAGCAGTCGTAAAACGTAGTTATAGAATTTCATTAGAACAAATTAAAAAAAAAATGTTTTTTTTTTTAATATCAAAGTAAAACACGTACCAAGGATTAATTATGATTTTCAAAATATGTCCTGTACTCAGAAAGAACTTGTATTGTTTTAAATATTATGAGCTTGCATTATTTTACGTGTGTGTTATATATAAAAGCTGATCTTTATTGGATATATCAATTTTAAAATATTCACACCCATCTAGACAAACCCCGCAGTTCAAGCTACGCAAAACAAAATCCATTCCGACCTTCTTCCCCGCGACGTGTAATCTCAAAGTATATATAGCTCGAAACTCCCCCCCAAAATCATCACCCGTAATTACCATAATCGCGCATACCCTTGAAACCTGCAGCCACCTCCATCTCTCTCTCTACTACTACAACCATCCGTCCGCAGGTAAGAACTGCCAGATAAACGTGGACGAATGCCAGTCGTCGCCCTGCCAGAACGGCGGCAGCTGCGTTGACCGGGCCAACGGCTACAGCTGCAACTGCACCCCCGACTACATGGGCGAGCACTGTGAGCGCGAGTACGACGCCTGCGCTCTGCGGCCCTGCCACAACGGCAGCTGCGTCCTCAGCTCTAACTCGAGGCGCGAATACGTCTGCGAGTGCCCGCCAGGCTTCGAAGGCAAAACCTGCGACGTGAATGTCGACGAGTGCGTCGGCGTCGTCTGTCCCGACGAGAAAGTTTGCGTTGACGCGGTTAACGGGTACGAGTGTAGGTGTAGGGAGGGTTTTAGGGAGCCGAATTGCACGGTCATCGTAGATCCGTGTGCGAGGAAACCATGCGGGAACGGCACGTGCCTGGAGACGCCCGATGAGAGTTACAAGTGCAACTGCGGGCCTGGATTCACAGGTGAGTGGGAAGTTGTTGGGGTGGGGATGGTATGGCGAGGGAGAAAGGAAATCTGAGGGTTTTGGTTGTGTTTGAGTTGTTGTTATTATATGGTTTATGTGTTTGCCGATCGCATGAGTTGATTGTGTGCGTATGCCGATTGTCTTAATTTTATCGTCGATATGTTAATGTATAAATTATGGTCACCGCATCTGTTATCTTTACCATTAACTCGATCTTGTTAATATATGCATATTCTTTTTCATGATGTCCAATCTGTGTAATATCCGAGTATAAACAAACGAGAATACTGAATTGAACAAACCAAAATCAATCATTTCTTACGTTATACATCATTCCTGGTAACAAGGTACAATATGCTCAACGCTACTTTATCATTCCTCCAGGCCAGCACTGCGAAGAGGACGTGAACGAATGCGTGTTGTCCGGTAACGCGCTCTGCGTGAACGGCATCTGCGTGAACATCGTCGGGAGCTACCAGTGCTTCTGCACTCCAGGTTTCTCCGGCGAGCACTGCGACTTCGACATCGACGAGTGCCTCTGCGGACCCTGCAAGAACAACGCCACGTGTATCGATAAGATCAACACGTTCGAGTGCGTTTGTCCTGCGGGTTATGCCGGCAAGACCTGCGGTCAGGATGTGGACGAGTGTGGGAGCGATCCCTGTCAGAACGGAGCGACATGTATGGATGAAGTTGCGAGGTAGGTGCATTTTGTGTAGAATACGGAGGAAAATTGAGATTTGGGAATTAAAGATATAGTATATACGTTCGAATTAGGGGACGATTGGATCCTACGGTCGCTCTGTATAGCCCATGTAGTATATCTATATTGATACACACACACACACACGCACACACGCACGCACGCACGTATGCACGCACGAACGCACGAACGCACACACACACACACGCACGAACGCGCACGCACGAACGCACACACACATACACGCACGCACGAACGCGCGCACACACACACACACACACGCACACACAACATGGGCTACGGAGCGACCGTACGGTCCAATCGTCCCCTAAATTGAACGCACCCAGTGAAAGATGAAGACGTGTAGTGTTTGAGAGTTTAATGATAGTTTAGATAGATTGTTATTGCCGAGTGAGATTCTCGAAATTATGTTAATTTAATGAGTTGAATTGAATACTTTATTTTTAATCAGAATCTTACCTATCAAGCCTTATAAATTAAATTTAGAAGCGTCGGTGCGTATCTCACATAAATCAATTGAATCGACAATGAACGTGTTAATTTTATTTGAAGTAAAATAAATGTGATGTTTTTTCATAAAAGCGTATTTTTCCTATTGACTTAATTTCTTTCATATACGTAATACAGTTTTTAAAAGTTGAATCTTATTGATGAAAATATTTCATTGAAGCTTTTTAATAACCAAATTACTTTTGATCATTGCAATATAATTATCCATACATTATATCAGAAATTGCCTTCCCAATCATATTTTGACGAGATTCCTTATACTTTTCTCCTCCTCCAGATACACCTGCGTCTGTGCATCGGGTTTCACGGGCCTCAACTGTGAGACAAACATCGACGACTGCGAGTCCCAGCCCTGCCTGAACTACGGCAAGTGCAATGACGGCGTGAACGCGTACACCTGCGACTGCACCGACACCGGCTTCGAAGGCGAGCACTGCGAGAGCAACATCGATGACTGTCTACCGAATCCGTGCGTAAACGGGGCCGAGTGCATCGACGAGATCAAGGATTACCGCTGCCAGTGTTACGAGGGCTACACTGGCAAGAATTGCCAGATCGACATCAACGAGTGCGAGAGCTCGCCCTGCCAGTTCAATGGCACGTGCCTCGAGAGGTCCAATGAGAACCTGTACAAGGAGGACGTCATGAACAAGCCTGCGATCTTCATGCAGGAGTTCAGCTACGCCAACGCTAGCGGGTGAGAGTGGTTGTCAGACTATGTGGGTGGGATTGTAATTGGAAATGCAGAGAGCGAGAGAGGAGGGGCTATTGTGCGCACACTTAGGCATTGTCGCGATGGTAATGCGAGATGGCTGTCGGCGTGGAGATGATTTTAGTGCTGTTTATTGTTGTTGTCGTAATTAGAAGCACTGGTTTAATAATAATGTCATCGGGGTTGGAGTGATTCAATTAAATAGTATAGCTAATGCAGTGGCAAAATAATAGTGCTCGGTTATTGACGATTATTATTTATCGTTCGTTATGATTAATGTAGAGGTAATAAATAATCGATTATTTCAACATTGAATTTGCATCAATTAAGAGGAAACTAGAACTATAATACAATGACTAGCATCTGTCAACCATTATTATAATTTAACAATAATAAAAAATACTTAAAATCTTGATGTATTAAAAATTAATCATTCTTACGCAAAACCCTCATTCCAGGTACGAGTGCATTTGTGTGCAAGGCGTGACGGGCAAGAACTGCGAGACGAACATCAACGAGTGCGAGAGCAATCCATGCTTCGAGGGCACCTGCATGGACCGCATCGGTGGCTACACCTGCGAGTGCGAGGAGGGTTTCGAGGGCGATCACTGTCAGCACGACATCGACGAGTGCAAACGTTACGCCCCCTGCGAGCACGGCATCTGCTACGATCGGCGCGCTGATTACTCGTGTGTGTGCGATCAGCTGTTCGGCGGAAAGAACTGCTCGGTGCCACTGATCGGTTGCCAGGGTAACGCGTGTATGAACAATGGCACCTGCTGGCCGTATCTCGTCAACGAGACGGAGCACAGGTTCAATTGTACCTGTCCGAATGGCTTCCACGGCGAGATCTGCGATCATGTGAGTGTTGTCAAAGGGATTGATTGGAGGTTGTTGTTTTTTTTGGGTGTGGAGAGTGGAGTTTTAATCGTTGTTATTTGAATTATTGAGGTTGATATTAAAATGATTAACAATTGGCTTTTGATTATTTTTGTTTTAGTATTTAGTCAATTCACTTGGCAATGGTTAATTTATTGGTCAACTTTGAAAGGGACTCACAGTATCAGCAATGTTTTTCACAATTAACAATGTTTTAGTAGTTTATTTTGGATAACTGCACAAGCGTCGAAATAACAATATAATTATTATTCTTAATTGGAAACTTTTGAACGATTATAATTGCATTTGGTGATACTTATTAAAACTGTTTAAAGAAGCTTTAAAGTTCTGTAAAGTTTCCAGTTTAGAAGTATAAATTTGTCAAAATGAAACTGGTATTATTAAAAAAAGCTCTTTAATCTTTAGTTCAGCTTATTACTATATATTCTTATTTTAAACTACACTTATACGAATCCAAACGATTCAAGAGTTTTTTTTTCATCAAAGCGCAACGCACTTATTAGCATTTAATTAACAAATTAACCACATATGTAATATAAAATATGATATCGCACTAAACCAATTTTTTTTTTCACCATGCTTGCATGTTTTCCACTAATTGTGTTTAATCACGGTACAGAAGCAGGTGGGTAAATCACTAACCTTCCCTACCCAGCCGCCCAACATCATATAACGTCCATTTAACCCCTCGTAGGTAACAACCATGTCATTGAGCGGTAGCTCCCTCGTTACCGTTAACACCAGCCGCGAGGAAGGCTATGACATTCAGTTCCGATTCCGAACGACTCTGCCTAATGGACTCCTGGCGATGGGTAAGGGTCCAACCTATTACATGCTCGAGCTCGTGGGCGGCAAGCTGAACTTGCACTCCAGTCTGCTGAATAAATGGAACGGCGTGTTCATCGGCAGTGGGTTGAATGACTCGAATTGGCAGAAGGTCTTTGTGGCGATCAACGCAACGCATCTTGTTCTCTCTGCTAACGAGGAACAGACTATTTATCCAATTAATTTGAACGAAGGAGCCAACGCAACTTATACATCATTTTCGACGACGTACATCGGTAGCACGGTCCGATACCTGAGTAAGCTGCCCCATGGACCAGCGTTCTTCGTCGGTTGTACCGAGGACGTCATCATTAACGGAGAATGGGTAAGCTTGAATTTCCGCTATTTTCCTACAAAAAATATAAAAATGATTATTTTGTTATTAATGTATGTATTATTCAATTAGATTTATGCCGGTACAATGTCGAAGCACGTCGAGATGCAGAACGTCGAGGCAGGCTGCCCGCGTGAGGCTCAGTGCTCGCCCAACCCCTGCAAGAACAACGGCCACTGCACCGACCGCTGGCGCGACTTCTCCTGTAAGTGCGAGCGTCCCTACCTCGGCTCCACCTGCCAGTACAACATGACCGCGGCGACCTTCGGATACGAGAACATCACCAATGGCTACGTCAGTGTCAAAGTCACCGACAGCGCAAGGAAAGCCGTGCGCTCCATCGTCGACATATCCATGTTTATTCGTACGCGCGAGGAGCGTGGGGATATCTTCTACATGGGAGCTGAACCCAGCGCCCCGTCGCCCGATGCCAAGGAGAAGACGTACATAGCTGCGCAGTTGGAAGGTGGAGAGCTGCTCGTTAGGATTCAGTTTAACGGCACGGAAGCGTATACCGTTGGAGGTGTCAAGTTGAACGATGGAAATAACCATCTGATTCAGGTGATCAGGAACGTGACGCTCGTGCAGGTGAAGATCAATGGTACGGAGTACTTCAGGAAGACCATTAGTGCAAGTGGACAGCTGAATGTGACGGTTTTGTATCTGGGTGGACTGCCCCAGGTGTCGAGGTATATCAGGCAGGTGGATAATAGGCTGATGGATGTGGGGCATGTGCCACAGACGAACTTCAAGGGTGTCATTCAGGACGTGCAGATATCGAATGGTGGAGAGACTATGGTTGTCGAGTTTTACCCATTGAAAGTGATTGTACGTATTTTGAATTAATAAACTTTTGAAGTAATGCTTTTCAAATCGATTTTTCATATTAATTATTTATTTTATATTTGCAGGCGAAGGGTGAGAGAATCCCGTCATTAGTACAGTTCGGTAACGTGACATTCGACCCGGAGAAGGTCCTCGAAGGCGTCGTCTCCGATAACGTGTGCGCATCGAACCCCTGCTTCCACAACGGCACGTGTCACATCACCTGGAATGACTTCACCTGCCAGTGCCCACGTGGCTACACCGGCAAGACCTGCCAGGAGATGGAATTCTGCCAGCTGCAGGACTGTCCCACAGGCTCCAAGTGTCAGAACCTTGACGACGGCTACGAGTGCATGGCTAACGCAACCTTCGACGGCATCGGTATCTCTTTCACCTACGTCTATACCCGCCCCGAGCTGATGAACCTCACCGAATCCGAAATTGATACCATTAAGATTCAATATAGATCGAACAGCGGTGGTACTCTGATGCACATGTCCCCGAAATCGGGTAACACGCATTTCACAGTGTCGGTGTACGAGGACAAAATCACCGTCTCGTGGAAGCTGGATATGGAGAACGTAGGCATGCTGACTTTCGGCAAGCCCGAGCCTGATGGTAATTGGACGACGATTCTTATGAGGCTTAACAATAATTCGATCGAGTGCGAGTACGACGATATGAATGACGATGTCATGCCGCAGTCGAGTACGAACTTTGACTTCGCAGCCTGGTACAATCTGCTGGTTACGGGTACTGTGACTCTCGGTGGTCTTGGTGGACCACTGTCGGAGAGAGATAGTTACATGACGATCGGTACCGAGAGACACATCGAGAGCAGAGACGGCATCTCTGGGAACTCGGTTGACTTTGTCGACAGGAAACTCACGACTGCCACTCCGCCGCACAATATGCTGTCCGGTAAGATTTTTCCGCCTTTCTAAACTCATTATTTAACTATTAAAATGACAATCAAATTAACATTTTTATGTGCTTTACCTATAGGCGAAGCATTCAAAGGCTGCCTCGGCGAGGTGCGCATCGGCAGCATGCTCCTGCACTACTTCACCTACGAAGAAGTCTATCAGAACGCCAACTTTACGCCCCTCGAGTTCCTCTCGCTTCAGCAGGATAACGCCTCGAGCCACGACACAATTGGCTGTAGGCTCTGCTTCGAGAGCAACTGCAAGAACAACGGCCACTGCCTCGATCAGCTCAACAGCTACGTGTGCGACTGTCCGCCTGGCTACGCCGAGGACGACTGCTCGATCGACATCGACGAATGCGAGGACAACAAGTGCGAGAACAATTCGACGTGTCTGGATGGCATCGCTAATTACACATGTATATGCAAGACCGGCTGGATGGGATGGCTGTAAGTGTAGCCGTCTTTTTTTTAGTTTTAGTTGTGTTTCAGTGGGGTTGCGAGACTTAAGAGTTGGAAAATTTTGTAAGAAAAATTATGGAATAATTTTATTTCGCAACTTGGTATAGCGAACGCATCCTTTTGCTTGCTCAAATAATCTTTCGTGCATTGAAAACATTTAATCGTACGCGTGCGATATTTTCGAGTGACTCACCTTGACGATAGTGTTATAAACTATGTGTAATTGTGCACATAGCGAGAGCCTCTTAATCTCGCTCGAGCATTTGTTCTCGACGCTTATAAATTCCTCATGGAGAGTGCATTACTTTAAATTACAAATAACCCTGCGCTATCTAAAAATCAATGCCTCATTATCGGTCAAAACGCAACGCCGCGCAATCAAAACAAATTATCAATTTCTTGACACCTGTTTTTTCGACTACTTCTCAAACGCGCACACACTTGCGCACGTATATATTATATACATTGCGACTTAGCCTCCTTTCCACCGCTTATCTTATCATGTCTTTCGCTCTTCACACGCAACGATTATACTAACATCTTGCTGATCACGATTCTTCTTCTTTTCAGATGCGACGAGGACGTGAACGAGTGCACGACCGGCTCCGGCCCGTGCGATCACGAGGGCGTGTGCGTGAACCTGCCAGGCTCGTTCCACTGCGAGTGCCCGGAACAATACACCGGCAATCTCTGCGAGCACTTCAGGCAGATAACGTGTGCCGATGAGCCCTGTAGGAATGGCTCGACTTGTGCCGATATCGTGAACCCGAAGACCAATGATAATTACACGTGCACGTGCATGCCAGGGTACGAGGGCTCGCTGTGCGACACGCCCTACTGTATGGTGAGGAAGTGCCAGAACGACGGGAAGTGCGTGTTCTTGGATCAGGTTAGTCGATTTTTCATCTTTTTAAATTATTATTAGATTTTAAAAGATAATTTAGTGTAATGGGATTTAAAATAGATAATATAGTTGCTGAAAATGTACTGATTTTGTGCCTTTGATATGTCGTTTAATAAAGGTATAATTAGCTTTTAGTCATACTCTCTCCTTGCACAGTATGGAATGTGATAAAACGTATTATATTGACTCTATTCTCTTATGCCTCTTACCTATACCGATACTATTTTTCGATATATATCAATTCACCTAAAATCCATTGACGTACGTCTAATCATACTGTAAACTAACGTTACTTTTTCACACAAACGATATGTAATAATTTTACAAAAAGTGAATCAGTACCTCATCATCTATTTATATTCTCAACAGCAGCACCTCTTATCTTTTCGCGATGTTCAATTTATCCCGAACAAATGCAAATACTAACTCTTCCTCCTTCTACTCATATCAACAGCCGCCACAGTGCTCGTGTCCGCTGGGCTTCACGGGTCTCTACTGCGAGACGAACATCGACGACTGCGCGCCTGATCTCGACGGCAACGTGCCCTGTAAGAACGACGGCAAGTGCCACGACGGCGTCAACGCGTACACTTGCGACTGCACCGGCACCGGTTACACCGACTTCGACTGTTCCGCCGACATCGACGAGTGTCAAGATCCGCAGACTGACTGCGGTCACGGCAAGTGCGAGAATCTGCCTGGCAGCTATCGCTGTAGCTGCGAGACTGGTTATTGTGGGTACAATTGTAATATGGAGGATCCGTGCGAGGGCAATAAGTACTGCAAGAACGGCGGCACGTGCGAGTGTTCCGAGGACAAGGGCTACACGTGTCACTGCACATCGGATTATTCAGGAGTGAATTGCACGGAGGTGGGTAGACGTTTTTCTTTTGGAAGTTGAGATATTTTTCTTTTATGAGATGTTTGTTTAATAGTTTTTAAATTTGATTTTTCCTTCAATTTTATTTTAGACGTGTATAGGAGTACTTGCCTTTGCAATAGATATAAAATTATTTGAGCAAACTGTCCGTAAGGGTCGCAAATTTAATATACAAGTACATCATCCGTAGTTATGTTGGAACATTAATGATTTCATGTTTGTTTTCAAGGGTGTAAACGCTGTTTGCAATTTCGTAAAGTTATTCTAAAATTTGTTGTAAAATCAGCTCAACTTAATAATAGGATTATAATGAGTAAAAGCTTGACTTGCAATCAAATCCATTAATCTAACGTATTTGCGTAAAAGTGTAATTATATGTTTGGAATTCAAATAATTTTACATTACATTAGGATTGCTTATCATCTTAAGTAAAATGCTTAGATAAAAATATTATGTCATTTTAATTGTGTATTATTGGAATTTGAATATGACACGTACGTCATGGATCATGATCAAACTTATTCATATTCAAGTATCTCAAAAGCTCTGATTATCCCGTAATAATAAATCGTTTGAACTTTATAAAACATCAAAATGAAGCCATCTCATAACATTGAAAAACATTCACCACAAGGATCAATACTAGAAACCTAACACTTTATCATCCCCCGCAGGCACAACATCTATTCTCGAGCAGTCAGGCGGTGGACATCGCGGTGATCGTCGGTCCCATCGTCGGTATCCTGCTGTTAATCGCCGCTGGCTCGTTGATCGCGCTGTTCATGATGGCGCGCAAGAAGCGCGCGACCCGCGGCACCTACAGCCCGTCAGCCCAGGAGTTCAGCAATCCACGGGTTGAGATGGACAACGTGATGAAGCCACCGCCGGAGGAGAGACTGATCTAATGTGGGGAGCGCCGATTCTAGGCTCCGCTATTAAACCTAGTCCCTCCCGAAACGAGCGAACACGAGCCCGTGGTCTAAGAAGGGGGACGAGCAATCATGCGAGAAAGAAAGATTTTATATCGAGTTTCAGGGTATTTCATAGATTATTATGCGTTCGTAATAATTTATTTAGGATTCTATTGCGATCTGAAGATGATGTAGACATGCTTTCTATGTATACTTTACGTGCAATAATTTTTGAGAGTAAACTATTAATAGTTGGTTTTGTTGAAAAAGGAAAAGAAGGAGAAAGAATACTTAGACCACGTCTCTTCTTAATGGCTCATCAATTGCTCCGCATCATCATTTGTCAAATGAATGTTTCTATACGTAAGATTCTGAGAGAAAGTGGCTCGTTGCGAATAAGACTCTCTTTCATTTTCTTACAATCTCTAGTCTTGATTTTGGACTTAGCGTTACAAGACAAGAGAGTTAAGATCTGCGGAAAAATTTCTTTGGTACAATTTACTTTCGAAAAGATTGTTATGTGAGACTGCTATTGGCAAGTAAGTTTTCATACTTTGATTTAGAACGAAATTCTTCCGCTAGAAATTACAATTTACATTCCATTTTGCTGAAGTCCCAATGATAGACTACTCTAACAGAATTTATTAAGAGGAAAATGCCAGTTTCTGCCTTTCTGTAAGGGGAACCATTCTAAGTGTACTTAAAGCTTAACAAGTGTCTTTATGCTGAACTCAGAAAAAATCAACAAAACCCGTCCACTTAGTGCCTAAAAAGTATACTCGATTTGCAAGAGAAGTTAATTTATAAATAACGATAAAGTGTAATGGAAATAATATTACCACGATGTGTTTTCTTTTTGGCAGTTACTCTTCGACTTCGATGCGAGATCTCAAGTATAACAAAACGAAAGATTGAGGTCGGAAAAAATGTAATTTATTACGAGAAGAAAGAAACAATGTATGCTATTGCATGCACTATTTCTTGTATCATGGGCGGAGAAGTGCGAATTGATGCAAATTCAATTCGACGAGTAGCCCTGCGTGTTAATTTTGTAAATAGCGTAGTATGTAAGTTGTATGTACTTAAGAGAATTATTAACGCTTTTATCTATAAGATTTTATATGAAAGTAGATAGTATTTAACTTTAAATACGTTATTCAAATAATCATGTATGTATTATATATGTGTACCGACACGACCAAAGTATCGTATTCGCTCGACTATGGACAGGCGTTCGTCGCAAACAACTTTGCTGTCGAACTCAAAAATCATGCGTAATTGAGATTTTTATCGGAATGTAAGTTAAGATGTGTCGACGATAGTGAATTTTAGATGAATTTTAGACTTTTTATTAATGAATTTTATGCGATTTTTTGCGGGAGCAATTTCACCACTGTCTTAAGATTTTAGCAAGACTGAGATTCAGGTATCACATGATTCTTTGCTAAAGAAACTCGAATGCTCTTAATTGTTCTTTTTAAATGATACATCGATCAATTTTGAGATTGTTTATAAATAAGAAATACAAGTGTACAAGCAATAAAGATAACAATTAAGAATTAACAATATGTCTATTTTTCATTAGTGATAATATTACAATATTTACATTAAAAATTGCACAGTTTATCAATTAAAATTTGCCCATATATTCACATGAAATTTATATGCACTAATAAAACGGTTCCGCATTGAAATGTAAAAGTTATTAAAATCTGTACAACTTTTTAAAACTTTTTTTACTGTACATTTTCGTCGAGTGTTACACACAATAGATTTTAACTTCACTACACCTTTTTACCATTGATTTTGTGTAATTTACTTTTAGCTATCTTATCAAAAAACAGTAATCCAGCAGCCCGCTCTACACTTTCTGGTGGAACCTAGACAATTTATAATGTTAGACTCCAAAAAATAATTTACATTATGAAGTATACAAATTTATAAATTTCTTTACTTCCAACAATTATATAAAAAAAATAATTAGTCTTATAAATAAAAGCATTTACCTGGAAGTTTTGTAGTGGTGTCTCATTAGCAATTGGTGAATTTGGCATAACAAACGCTTCCATCTCCAATTTTGAGTCTGCAGTTTCTCCCACAACTATTTTATAAAAATGTGTAGGTACTGCTACATGATTTGAACCAATAACTTCATACCTCACGTACTTCTTTCCATCAGGTTCCATTCTGCAAATTGATTAAATTAATAGTAATTAATTAACTCTAAATGAGATGTCATAAATGATTCATTTGACATACTTTGGTAAGTACAAAGGCCCTGTGCAGACATAAACGTCTTTGTAATAGTTTGTCAACTTCCTTACGTATTTTTCTAGCTTATTCCAGGAATCCCTATTAAAACCAACTCCTACTTGTGGTGCCATATTTGTCAAGTAGAAGGTTTGTTGTATGTGCTTCTGATCCAATTTATGATTTCCTGCAGCTGCTAAATGACCTCTATCATAGCCACTGCGTTTGTAATCACTATTTTCTGACCTTCAAGAGAAAAAAAAATGTCATTCAAATATAGTACATTTCGATACTAGCGTGATAATAGTACATTACGCAACTAGTGCGTAAAGGGAGTCATTTTTGCACGTGTTGCGTTTACTATTTTTTATAACTGAGCGCGTGAAACTCTACGTTAAATGCCTGTTCAGCGTGCGTAAAGTATCCGGATTTCTTTCACGAGTGCGTAAAGTAAACATTTTACGCACTAGTGAAAAAAGGGAGTACTTTACGCAAGCTAAACAGGCATCTAAAGTCGAGTTTTACGCAGTCAGGTATTAAAATATGATTCTTGCACGAGTGTGAGATTATCGCCCGAGCGAACTAAGGGTGACAATCACACGCGTATGAGAATTATTTCTATCACGTGCATTGAACATTATTTTTTCACACTCCGTGCGCAAAGCGTCCACTTTGCGCACGCTCGGCCAAAACCGTGCTCGCAAAATCGAGCTTTGCACACGTCGTATAAAAAAATAGTGTTCAATACACGAGTGAGAAAGTGATTTTATCCTCGTGTGGCCTTTTCACCCTTGCTTCGCTCGGGCGCAAACGTCCACACGAGGATAAAATCATTTTTTCGCACTTGTATCGAAAATAACTATTTCGACACTTCGTGCGTAAAGTGCTATTTTGGCGCGCGCGTGCGTAAAAGTGGCACTTTACGCACGGAGTGTCAAGCATTAATTTAATTATAAAATAAAGTTTTACCTAAAGAAGGGATGTATACTGGAATCTGGTGTGAATTCACATTTTGATCTATCTATATCTTTATTGGGTTGTATTCGTTCCTTTGTGAGGTGTTCGAAAACCCAATGAGCTACTCGATTCCTTCTGTCATATGATAAGACATAGTCATCGTAAGACCTTACATGGTCCAACCCTGGGAAACCATACTTCATAATCTGTGGACGGCGACAACAACGAAACCACTTCATATTAATGTTTATAGCATGTACATTATCACGCTTAAAATCCCAATAGCAAAACTTGCCATACAAAAGCCTTAGATGAATTACATAAGCATGCACTAACTACATATATGTGGTTTATACTTACAAACATTGATGCAATATTTTATTCGATTTGATTTAATAGTATTAAGAGTAAATGATCAAATGACAATGACAAAATTAATAATAAGCGAAAATTAAACTTCACTGACTGCTTAACAAAATAAAATTAAACATGAACACAAATGATTTAATTCATGAATTTCGTCTTTATTTGTAAACAGTGTCAATCCACACTACAGACAACAGAAGCCCTGATACCCTTCAAAAACTCTTAAATAAGAGAATAACAAAACACTCCAAGCACAATGAAAGTAGCACCAAACCAATATCTCAAAATAACCACAAAAGCAACAAAACCACGTCAAATACCTTTCAATTCCCTCAAAAAACCTCCAATTCTAGGTTATCCTCGCCAAACCTTTCACCTTTTTCACTTACTTGCGAAACTCGGCTTTCGGCGCTGGACACCTTGTTGCCCATGTCGCCGCCCTCAGCCGGAACAATAGGCGAGGCTGCCGAGACGGTGCCGAAGATCGGCAGTCCCGGCATACTCCTGATATTCGTCCCGGACAGCAGACCCCGTCGGCCGTCATTTCCCTGCTGTTGTACTTGCACTTGCACGTGTCGCTCATAGTGTTTGCCCGCGAACCAGCCGGCGAGACCCGCGCCCGTCACAGACGACAGCTTCAGCACGCTACGCCACGGGGTCGACATCCTCTTTGCTCGTCCGTTCGGTAAGTTTTAATAATGATCGTCCTCAGAGGGGTTGAAAGAATATAGGTAACGACTTTTCGCAGCGGCCGTGGCTCGACTTGGCGAGAGGCGCGCTTGTGATGAATATGATAGTCATAGAGCAGACGACGTGCGAGCGGTACGAGAGAAAAAGAGATAACGGGGCAGCAGACGGCGCAGGAGTGTCACGTGGTTATGTGGAGGGGTTTGCGAGTGGGAGGAATTTGAAATTCTCGGGAGTACCTGAGTTATGTCAAAGTACGCGGAATGGTTTAGGAATTCTTTTTGTACGTTTGCAAGAAGTTTTTATCTATTAGATGTAACAAAAGAAATGAAAATGAATGATAAATTTCATGGATTGTTGATCTATTTGAAAAAGAACACTTGTTTTAGATCAAATCTGATCTGAATAAGTTTTATTTACATAGAAAAATAATGATTTTAACTAAGTTATTAATTTAACAGTTGGATTAACACACTGTTTTGGTCTCTAAGAATATAATGTCACTTGATGACTTCGTGTTTTATGTTGCGCGTCTCAATGGCATTATTATACAAAGTGAGGTACAAAATTAGATTTCTTTTAGTTCAGTCGCTTTCACCGGAGTCTTCGGCTACGATCTCGCTGGACAACTGGAACGTCTTCTCGCATACTCGCTTCTGGAATATAACTTTCGCCTTTTTCGCTTTGTGCCTCGGCGGAGAATTTTGCACGAGGTCTTCGTTGCTGTGACTGTGATTGGAACCAGGACTGGAAATCTCTTGCTCCGATTTTCTTTTCAAGAGCGACGAGGATGGAATTTTCTTAAGACTACCCTCGCTTTGCGCCTTAGCTAAAGTAAAGTTTGATGTAGCTGCTTGTGGAGTACACGTTGTTTTGGAAGAAGAATTAAGCGAACTTCTTCTGTTGCTTACAGAGGGTGTCTCTGAAATGTCACTGATTCTACCCGGTGATTCGGTAGTACCATAGTCTGCTGTACTCATAGAATTAGTATTTGTCTTGCCTAGTTTATTTGTATTACTCAGAGCTTTTTTAGTAAATGATTTAACTCCCCCTTTTGGTTTAGCAGGTGCTTTTCTAGTTGGAGCTTTTTTAGGAGCTGGATTTGGTCTTGTGGAAGCAGTACTTTGTGATGCATTTTCAATGTTTGGATTAAGTGTTGCAAGAACTAAGTTTGTTTCTAATGTTGTTGATTTACAAATAAATACAACTGGCCTAAAAGTACATTTTATTGTTATTTATTAATATTATTAGTAATAAATAGAAATAAATTTTTAATACATTTAAGTTTCATCACCTTCCTGGGCGATCAAAATATAAGTCAATAGGTTGTGCAAGAGCTTCTGCAAAATGTAGAATTGCTCTCAATTCTTTTAAGCAAAATGTTATTGTTGTGTCAGATTCAATTTTATATTCATCAAACTCTCCTACACCAAAAATAAGTTGTGTACGAGTTTCGTTAGATATATCTACAATTTTCAAATATTTTATTTATGTAATTTGTATATTTAGATTAAGGATTTGAATTATAGTAGAAACTTACTAGAACTATCATCAATATAATTTCTTATAAGAGCTCTTTCTTGTTGTGCCTCAATAGTTATTTCCACTAAAGTCTGATGAAAATTTTGAACAACATCATTCATCACACGAGGTTGAATACATAAATGATTTGCTATTCCATCTTTTTTATAATTTGCCTAGAAAACCAATGTTGCTTAATTATGTTAAATAATAATCATATATAATTATGGTATACCTACTTTTATTGTTTCAGTGTCTAATATAGGTAACAAGTGAGTTTTTATAATGCTGTTTTTGTATTTTACAATAAAACGTAATGTGTTAGAATCAGCTTCCAGCTGTATATGACAAGATTCCACTTGCCTATCCAATAAACTAGGAGCTTTAAATACTGATAAAGCACTCTGTAAAAGAAATGTTTCAGTTTTAAAAAAAGTACACAAAATCAAACACTAATGTATAACAAGTTCTACAACTCACTCTAATAAGTATTTTACATTTGAGAGTATCAGCTTCATCTAAATCTTCATAAGCATAATAAGAAAAGTAATTTTCATGAAATGTCACATCAATAAATGCTGAATTATGTCCATTAACTGATCTGAATGATAAACAGTCTTCTTGTGGCATTACAAACATTTCCTCTCCAATTTTCGAGAGCATTTGTATTGCTCTTGCGAGAACTAAAATGATAAAGTTTTACACATAGTAATTTCATAAAATTCTCTAATTATCAAAGTTATATGTATTTTCTTAAATATTTTGAATTTTTATAGTATATAGTAAATATAACCTTAAACCACAAGCAATTTAACTAACTTTTTATATTTCCACCTGATATGACACATTTCATGGTTGGTCATAGACTGTCCCGGTGAGTTTTAAAAATACAAAGAAAATTTGAGAGATCACAATATTTAGTACTACTCCATCAGGTAGAAAATCATTTTCAGCAATATTCTTTCCTGCCTATAAACGAAAATGAGACCGGAAAAATGGCATATGATGATGGTCGATCGATAAGGTAGGGTTAGGTCTTGCAGAATAGTTGTCACTCCCACTTCCGAACAGTTGACACTTCAACAATATTTCCCATGGATTGAACAGAAAATTTTGGAATTTTTTCTGTTGAAATTAGCGTCAAAAGCTATTTTTTAACCATACTCAGCGTACGAAATAATTTTAATCATGGTAAATTGTATTTTTGTGAAACTGATACATATTACAGTGAATAGCGAACATTTTGGAGTTTGAGACATAACCTAAGGATTATTTTCATTGAATTTATTTTGTATCCGTATGTGCAACAATGCGTTTTTAATTTGTTTTTGTTTTAGTTCTATTTATTTGACATTTGTAAGCATGTGTTGTAAGTGGAAACATTAATGTTTGATAAAATTTTGTTTTTTTTTTTAAAGTACTGTGTATTGGAAACTGGACTTCAACAAGTCCTTATTGATTTGACCTTAAAGTTATTGACAAAATTAGTAGAACTCATTCATATAAGTAATGTTCTTCGTGAAGTAAATTGATTTTTTATTTCTTTTCAGCTTGTATTAGTCCTGGGAGACTTACACATTCCACATCGATGCAGTAGCTTGCCAAGCAAGTTCAAGAAACTCCTTGTACCTGGTAGGATACAACATATACTGTGTACAGGAAATCTTTGTACAAAAGAATCTTATGATTATTTAAAGACTTTGGCGAGTGATGTCCATATAGTAAGAGGAGACTTTGATGAGGTATATTTTTTTTATTTTTCATATGTTAATTATTTTATTATAATCTATCACTAATTAATTTGAACTTTTTACTTTTAGAATCTCAATTACCCAGAACAAAAAGTAGTCACAGTAGGGCAATTTAGAATAGGCTTATCTCATGGTCATCAAGTTGTTCCTTGGGGTGATCCAGAAGCTTTAGCTTTAATTCAACGACAATTAGATGTTGATATTTTGATTACTGGTCATACACATAAGTTTGAAGCTTATGAACATGAAAATAAATTTTATATTAATCCTGGTTCTGCAACTGGAGCTTACAATCCATTGGATACGTAAGGATGATTATAATTCTACCTCAGGCTTTTATAGAATTATATATAGCACTTTATTATAAATTTTATTTTTAGGTCTGTGATTCCATCATTTGTTTTAATGGACATTCAAAGTTCTACAGTAGTTACATATGTATATCAATTAGTTGGTGATGAAGTGAAGGTCGAACGAATTGAGTACAAGAAAAGTTAACAATTATCAAAATCTGTTTGATTTGAAACGTTTTTTTTTTTTTATTGCATATACATGGCGGATACAATATAACCAAATTATGTAATGATAATTACTTTTGTAGTAATGTGGAAACTAATTGATTTATTGTGCAAAGATAATTTATATAAGATCATGGATTAAAAAGTTATATCTCACATATTATAGCGCATGGCGCTAAAATTGTAAATAAACAATTTACTTATTTACAAGGCTTAACAATTAACTCAAAATATTATTTTTGAGTTATTTAAAAGAGGTTTGAATGAATTTTTATTCTTTATCGCTCAGTAAACCGATTTGTAAGTGGACCACTGCAATTATGATGAAAATAAATACTTATTATATTTGTTAATTTAAATAAATCATTTTTACTAAAATAAAATATAAACTTTTTGAATAAATATTTAATTTGCATCATCTTCTCTAATTACAATAATTCACACTATTAAAAATATTAAATAAATCCATTATTCATTGAAAGAATCTAACAAAACCACCAGACTACAATGTAACAATTTCCTTTCAAGAGTAAAAGCTTTTTATAAACTTTTTCAATCGCTCGCTTCTAGCCTTCCATGGTCTTAAAATAGCCAGGTGCATAGGTTCATACACCACCGCGACTATATCGTCGAGTCAATAATGCGTGTATTAATTATACCATAATAACCGCGCAAACCCGATTGCCTTGCAACAATGAAAATTCGTTTTTACCGATCGAGCTTATCACCGTGACGTCCGTGACCACACGACGACACAGAACCGCGCGGCCACAACGTCGTGGCTGCTCACTTTTTCCCCTCTCGCCCATCGCCAGCTCAGTTTTCGCGCTATAATCCTAGACCCGCGAGAGAGCGAGCAGTGCGAAGGAGAAAAACACACACACGGTGTTAGTGCAGCAGCAGTACTCGAGCTGTCAAAGTTCCGGGGTGGAGAGGTTAATAAAATTTTTCGCGAAGCAACTAGGTATAAATACTGTACTTATTAACGTGGATCGAATGGTCTACGCGTCTTGAGACTCCTGGTGAGCTGCGCCTTGCCTTGTCCATTGAAGTCTTCAGTGCTCGCGCGGCTCGTTACAGCTGTTTGGAGTTTTTCCTGGATTTTTCGTGTATATAACGCGGGGCAGCAGACGAGTTATGTAGTGCATCGTCTCTGCGGTGCAATGGTAGCGGGTACGGCAACTGGTATGACTGGGTCTATTTACCATGAGCGTCAGGTAATTTTTCCACGTCCTCCGATATTGTTTTCAAGTTATCGAACTTGTTTACTCGGTGTCGGGTTCATATACGTGACAGGTTAAGACTGATAGTATGTTATTACATCGTTTGCTCTTTTTTTAAGTGGTAACATAAAGTACGTGGGCATAAATTTAGAATTATAATATTCAATGTCGCGATTAACTAAATTTATAAATAATTCAATACTATTTTGTCATTACCATAATAACTTATTTAATACTTGATTTCTGTGAGTAAAATTAGTTCCATATCAAAGAAATTGTAATTTCATTGATGATGTGCCACAGAGTTTTCATTCATATGATTTCATAAAAAATAGTTTATAATTAATGTAATGGTATTTTAATGATTTATCTAAATTTTTTAGAAAATGAATAATTTATCTGTACCTAGAAATACAATGAATAGATAAAGCTTTGAAGATGAGTCAGAATCTTTTTTTAAATTTCATATGCTTATAAATGTTTATGTATTTTCAAGGTGAAAGAACTATGTGCTTTACATGCACTAAACAACTTGTTTCAAGAGAGAGGATTTAGTAAGCAAGAGCTAGATCAAATATGTTACAGTTTAAGTCCTGACGTTTGGATAAATCCACATAAGTCGTTACTTGGGCTTGGTAATTATGACATAAACGTTATTATGGCAGCTTTACAAAAGAGAGGTTGTGAGGCTGTTTGGTTTGATAAACGAAAGTCAGTAGTTGTTTTAAAATATGACAAAGCATGCACTGCGTTTTTAAATGAGTTTTCTAAAAATATTTTATGTTAATAGGGATCCAAATTGCTTACGTCTTGATAACATTGATGGTTTTATCTTGAATGTTCCAACAGAATACAAATTAGGTTTTGTGCTTTTGCCACTAAAAAGACGTCACTGGATTGCATTAAAAAAGATTGATGGTGCCTTTTATAATTTGGATTCTAAGCTTGACTCTCCTCAGTTAATTGGGAAGGTATGTAAGATATGCTTATTTTGATTAATTATTCATTACAGCACTCAATGGTTCAAACGCTAATAATATTGATCTTGCCAATAGGACAGGGATTTATTAACTTATTTAAAAGAACAGATAGAAAGTAAAGAAAAGGAACTTTTTCTTGTTGTATCACGTGAAGTGGATAGTAATCAAGGTTGGTTGATGGAATCTTTTGAAAAGAAAGAATCAAACGATAAAAATGATAAGTCAAATGAATACATAAAAGAAACTGTACTGGATAATACAAATATAGATGTAAATTTAAATAATTCCAAAGAGCAAATTAATGGAAATGGAAATTTCTATAATAACCAAAGTTCAAGATAGTCCAAGTTTAACTAAAAACAACGTTTATTACTTTTTATGCTCTATAAATCATTTTTCAAATTCATCAATGCAATAAAACTATGCAATTATGAATTTGAAAAATTGGAATTCCAAGTATGCATTTGCAAGGCTGACTGCTCTCTGAAACTTTTGTAAGCCAATCAATTAAATGCCTGATGGAAAACTGTTTACTAATGTTTAAACTTGACTATTTCATAAAAGGAAAAAAGTTGATAACGAAATGGTGTTCATGTAAAACATAACTAGCATAACAAAACTTTAAATTTTGTGGTATGAGTAAATTTTGAAAATATTTGCACAAATGTTGCTTATTGTATGTGTGAAATTATTCAGATTAAATTATTAATTGTTAAAATATTGATATAAAATTATACATCTACATTCAGTAGAAATTTGGCAGGATACTTATAAATTGAAAACGTATTTACAATTTATATACATCAGTACTTGAAAAAATTGAAGTAACTGCATATTTGACAGCGAGAGACTTTTGTTAAATAATTAACATTAAAGGCTCTGAAAACAGTATGCTTGTAAAATGTATGTTTACTTGTACATGTGATTCTAATTAAGAATGCAGTATTGCCATAAAATGAATTGTTATTAAATTTTTGAAAGGTAACTAATAGTCAAATTAGTCCCAAAAATATTTATGTTTTTATTTTTTTTTATTTTTATAAAATCACTATTATTAATGAAATTCACTTTTATATAAAATTGTGTAGCTGTCACATGTACAAACTGTTACCTATGTGATGTAATTTAATGATGTTTTTTAAGAATGCATCTTAACTGTAAATAAATGCAATCATCATAAATTTAAAGTGATAACATATTCTTTACTATCAGCAATAAATGTATTTCACTGCTATCTATCTGTAATTAGGAAAGTCATATAAAAATAAATCGCTGTGAAACATGGAAGTGAGCTATAAATGAACCACTTCTCTAAATGAACCATATAGAAGACAATATTCGTTTGAAAAAACGAAATTCATAAAGTATGTTTCTGTCAATTTTACCTGTAACTTTTCACAAATACTTATATGTGTTAGTCATAAAATTTTGTAACTCAAATTAATTATTATTTAAAAAATTATTTTTGTTATTCTGAATGATACTTTCTAAATATAAGTTGTTATTATAATACATATGTTATTTTCATACAAATTTGAATTGATTTGTAAATATCTTTATTAGTAATATACATTATGTGATCTATTTACAGTTTCTTATTTCTTTTACCCAAAATATTAAAATAATTTTTCAATACGTATTTACAATATAAGTACTGCAAAAAGTATAAGTACATACAAAATACAAAAATTACCATTTTATAGATATAGCGGCATTCATCTTTTCTATTTCATGATATTGTGTATGGAGATAAGCTTCAGCTTTATCAGAATTTTCTCCTTCAAGCCATGTTTTGTATAAATCTTGAACTGATTGATTTTCTTCAGGGTCACTTTTAGAAAGTTTTTGATATTCATTTTCTAATTTTAAAGCTAATTCCCTAGGTTGCATACCATCTTGAGATCTAATTTGAGCTCCACCATTTAAACATCCTGAAATCATCAATTTATATTCTGTTTATCTCATAGTTTAATATGTAAATACAAAAAGTAGAATTGCAAACCTACCAGTTGGACATGCCATTACTTCCACATAATCATATGGACTTTTTCCACGTTTTAATTTTTGAACAAGATTTTGTATATTCCTAAACCCATTAGCTATAGCAAACCTTAAGACCACTTCACCATCTTTTTCATAAACTGCTTCTTGGAAATCTGGGTTTCTTAAAGACTTATATTCTAATGTTGCATTTGTTTCCTGGAATAAATTCTTTACTGCGTAGTGAAATATGAAATCTGCATAGCCACCTGAACCAGAACCTTGATGACCCAACAGAATTTTATCATTCTCCTCTTCTTGAGATTGGAATGGTTTATCAATCTTGTCTATCTCATAATCTTGTAGAGTTTTTTCTTGCTGTGTTAACATTTGTTCAAGTTCAACTGGAAAAGTGTGCATAATATACAAAATTCATTACAGTACTTATAAAGCAAATAAGTATGTTATTTGGAAATATAAGTTGATAACACTTACTTGCTGTAATGACGCAATCTACATCCCTCGTTTCTTTTAAGCTATTGTAAAAATCTTCCCTTGATGCTTCAAGTTTCTTATCATAGCAAGGCATTAATGTAACATGATACACTTGTTCTGGAGACATGCCTTTTATATTAGCAATGTGATATTTAACTAATGATCCCATGATTTGCTGTGGAGACTTTGCTACACTGATATATGGCAGTATAAAATTTCCATGCGTTTTTTCAGCATAACACACCCATCCTAAAATCAAACAATATAGCAGTGTAAAGTTAAAGAAACTTGTGCTATTTAATAAGAATAGCTGTGAAATAAAATAATATAATAAATAAGTTTGTAAATTACTTTTTACAATAAAATGAAATACTAATACTACTACTAATATAATACTCTACCTGGACATGAAGATGCTAACATAGGCAGTTGCGTTTTAGAACCTTCCATTGCAGCTTTGTATCTTTCGACAAATTCTTTGGCAGATTCTATTAATGAAAGGTCTTCTGCCACTGTCATATCTAGAACCATATCTGCACCCATACTTTTGAAATAGCCAGACAATGTAAGTGCAGCCTCGTCTGGTGTGAGCTTGTACCTTTCAGCCAAAGAAAGTATGGGTTGTATCGACATACTCACTATTATGAATTTCACATTTTCTTCACCCTGCTATAAATAAACATATCAAGTGCAAGTTATTAATTTCTGTTTTTAATGAAACTCAACTTATTTTTAATACAAGCAGGTATGTGTACCTTTTGCTTTTCTGTTTTTTCTTTAAATACTCTCAAAAGTTCCTCTTGACTTTGTTGTGTAACAAGAACACTTTCAGCTGAAGTGATACATCCACTGCAAGCCAAACAATCTGCTAATGTGATTTCCACTTTCTGTAGCTTAGTCAATGGACCACCCTAAAAATCAAAATTTCCAATCTAAAATTCTGTAAAGTGCAGGATTGTAAAAAGCTAATGACAAGTTACCTCAAGAACTTCAGCATAAGATCCATCATCCTGAATTTTTATTTTAGCTCCAGACTTGACTTTGTTCTTTTTAATCTCTACAGGTTTAATGCATTCCTAGAATAACAACATTATTATTTGAATTTCGCGCTAAAAAAATTTTAAAGCAGAACGTCATTTCCCATTTTCTAACCTGCGAGGGTGTAATGAAATCATCCAAGTTTGTAAGTTGCAAAGCTCCGCTGAATCGCGACGCCATAGCTTGCCAATAAAGTTTATAAATATAGCTATTCTAATTTAATATACTTTCAAGAAGGTTTTGCTTAATCTTATAGAGAAGTTTAAACATTGACGATTGCACTTGTCGCACTATTTTCGTCCTTATTCGTGAGAAAATAAAAACAATTCTTCATATAATTTCTTCGATGATTTTAGTCCTCGTTGCAATAAAAAGAAAACCTAGTTTTCTCACTGTCCGTCTATATTAAAATACTTTTCACATTTCGGAGCACAAGTTCAACGTTCATTCATGAATGAAAACAGTGTGACTCGGACTGAGCGCATATGGGCTCAGTGACGTAGTTATCGCACTCCGTACCCACCCCCTCCTATACACTGCAGGCACACGTGGAACTTTCAATTGCGTTCGTTAATTGCATATGTCAACAGAAAACTAATTATTTATAGAAGAACTACTTGTAAAAATATATGTAATTTATAAAACGTCAGTAATCAAATGATTTATACTAAAATGTTATTATTATTTATATACTGTTTATTGTTTTATAAATAATAATAATTTAAATAAATTTTACTTACTGGATAATTATTATTTTTAGCAACGCTATTTTGAAATGGTATTGAATAAATAAATCCTAAAGTAAGTACTATTATAAAATATTGATAAAACATTTAATTACCTATATATTATATCCTACATAACATTTTGAACACGGACAGTTATTGTCTAATTCGTTGTTATTTAATCTCGTATGGTAATTTTTAAAATAATATTAAAGATTAAATACAAATATACTTATAATTACATGTTATAGACTCGTAGTGATAAAAAATCGCTATTTACCCTGTCGTAAATTTTAAATGTTAATAACAGTTAATAACTGTTAAAAATTATTTATAACTATTTAGAACTGTTTAAAACTGTTTATAAGTGTTAAAAAATGTAGGCATGGTGTGGTTTGTGCACATAAGAATTATGCACATATTTATTGTGCACACTTTAGCATTGGTGTATATCTATATCTATGTCTATACTCCAATGCTAAAGTGTGCACAATAAATATGTGCATAATTCTTATGTGCACAAACCACACCATGCCAAAATGTATGATTTTGGACACATTTTTTCTAATTATAATACTTTGTAACAGTTTCAAACAGTTTTTAATAGTTTTAAACACTTTCAAACAGTTTCAAATAATTTTAAATTTGATATATTTCAGGAAAAATTAATAATTAATAAATTATTATTATTACTATATAGTGATTCTAATGGCTTATCTACCAGGTAATGTTTTTTATTTACAAAAACATTACCTGGTAGATAAGCCATTAGGATCACTATATAGTAATATAAAGAAAACTACCATTAGATGCAACTAACAATCTAAATTATTATTATTATTATTATTAATAATTAATAATTATTTAATAGCCTCATTATTATAATCATGAGAATCAAGGAGCGCGGGAGCACTCCGAAGGCAAGTAACAGTCAAACAATGCAGAAGAAGCCTAAGGAGTGTTTAATTATACTAATAATTAATTATTACTATGTTAATAATAATAATTAATAAATATTTAAAAGTTATTAAATAATTTAATAACTCTTACAAACTGTTAAAAACTGTTGAAAAATGTTACAAACAGTTACAAACGATTAATAACGTCCAAAATCCTACATTTTGTAACATTTTGAAACAGTTTATAATAACTCTTTCTAACAGTTTTTAACATTTTTGAACAAAAATATTTCCGCTAGGGTATTTAACAAATACAGTACAATAATATTAAATATAACTTTTTCACAGTTAAAAAAACTTCATAATTATAACGAAATAGTTTTTAAATAAAATCTCATTTATATTCATATTAAACAATTAAATATAGTTTGAACATTTTGCCATTTCAGAACTACATTTTGTATATATGTTATTTCTTTTTTCCATTGTATATTTTTAAAAATTTTTACTGAGATAAAGCCAATTACAGATACAGATAAATTTTTATTATATTCATTTGGACAAAAGAACGAAATACGTGTGATTTTACACGATCTGATTGATTTTGATAAATGCAAAAAATTCATATACCTATTTCTCTTCTAAATTCTCACGTTTCAATTTGCCTTTCATAACATTTAAAGACGACCATCATAAATAATTCTAAAATGCTCTTCACTTTGATAAATTTGATCGATTTGGCACTGATCAATCTTATAATTGAAAAATTTCAATATTGCATTGCTTTATCTTACAATTTAAACACATTTTTAAGCTACTAAAATAACGTTTTTCGAAACATATACATTATTACATTACACGTTATTTGAAACAACAATAAGAAAGTTTGAGTCACTTGCCGCTATTATCTAACACATATAACTATAAAAAATAAATCAAACGACAAATTTTTCCCATTAATCCATTAACAAAAGAAAAAAAGAAAACAATCATTTACTTTTTTGTTACTCAACCCAAGCCGATCAACGAACCTCCTTATCCCCCCCTCCTCCCCAAAAAAACCCGGAGATTCCACAAACTTGTACGCATCCCCCTTCGCATCGCTGCAGCATCCACCCTCCGGTTCCGACCAGCCGTGTCTCACACCCCCCCCATTCTTCACCGGCGGCGACAACAACGGCGACGGCGCGTCGTGACGCCGCGCGCGCGTACAACATGACTCACACGCCTGCTGCATGCGCCTGTCCACGGGCAGCCCCGCTCGGCATTCCGACGAGGCGGGACGGTAACTCCGCAGGCTCGCGTGTCTGCGCTCTCTCTTTCTCTTCTCTGTTAGATTGCTTACTTGGTGTATTATACGCGATAGTAGTGAGTGTGCGAGCCATGACGGAGGTGAAGAAGAACGAGGACGTCATCAAGATCCTGCACACCTATCCGCTCTGTCGAGTGAGTATAATACAGTACACGAAGTCTTATATGTATGAGGGTGTATACAGGGATGGATGTGTTTATGGGGAAGCGCGAGCGCGTGGTAAACAAAGAGAGATAGAGCGTGTATAGTGGCGAGAGAACGATCAATATGAGAGATAGATGGGAGAAAGAGAAGCGACGGCGGCTCGTGTGTTGTGCACCTGCAGCGAAGGACGGCGCGCGCGGATAAGATAGTGTTACATTAGGTAGCCGGTGCGCGCGCGTGTTATGTAGATGCATGAGAGAGAGCGAGAGAGAGAGAGAGAGGGAAAAATGAGCTGAGGAGATTGAGTTGCGGCTCTTTCCGAGTAGCTATATATGTAGGTGTGCGAACTTCATTCCAAAGTGCCGCGAGGCTACTTGTTTGCGGTCCTGAGTGTGAGATTTCTTTGAGGTTTGCTCCGAAATTGAATTAAATTAGCGGGGTCGAAGGTTGTTTTGATTAGGGGATTGATGAGATACGGGAGTAATTGGGTTGCTGGGGTTTCATGGTTTCGTGTATTAATTGAAAATATTAAAGATGTTTCGAATTTTTTATTAGATGGGAGATAATTTTTTACGTTACTTATTATAACTCTCGTTGTTAAGAAATTATCGTAACTGCCCGGATAATCGTTGGTGACGGTAATCTTTTATAATTTGAAATAATAATGGCATGCTAATTATGTCTATTTTTAAGAAACGATGATTAAATGTATACTAGGTATTTGTAGAATATACATTTTTGCATTATACTTACGTCACTGTAACTTCTTACTGTCGTTGATTTACATACATTCAGAAACAACTAATTTGCATTTTTAAATATATGCGCGTTCTTTCTTTTGTTACTCGAAGACAACAAAATAATTAAATTCTCCCATCCGCGCAATTTTTAATATACCACAAGCTTTCATTATAAAAAATAACACAATTTTAATAGATTGCAGTAGTAAATTAAAATCGAGCTTCAGTTTTAATGCACAAAAATTCTTAATTGCTCCGGACTCAAAGTCAGAACTTATATTTAGACGCAAACATTTGTTTTTTCGCGTGGCAAGCTGTAACTCGTAAAATCAGAAAAATTAGTTCAGTTGCAGCGGAGAGCGAGTAAGTATGGCGTGCGACGAAACTGTTAGACTAAAATTAGACTAAAATCGCATTGACGATGTTGATTCCATTCAACCAATTTGTGCCACAAGAGATTCAGACACGCGAGACCTGTTTTTTTTTTTCCTAGCAAAACTTCCGAGACATTTATGTCAGATATGTAATATCAAGCGATTCGTTCATACCGTCTAATAGATCGACAGCTGTCGTCTACCCTGAAAAATCGAGTAATTTTTTGCCATCGTCGTGAGCACGCATGATTTTTACACCGGGTATTCTTTATACTGGCACCATACATAATTAACAGGTTAAGTGCGGCATGGTACATATTGTACCATGAATTACATTAAAAACTTCTCTTTTAATTGTTAGAAGAAATAGTTAAAAATAATAATTCTTTTAATTAATTAATTTATCGTATTTATTGACTTTCAGAAAACAAATTTATTTTGCTTAAACGGAAATATAATAGAAGTATATATAAATATAGAAAAATAATGGAAAAGTATTGAATTATTTCAAATTTCGCTGCCGCACTGAACCTGTTAAGACTGAACACGCCACAAAAAAAAAAAAACACGCTATTTAATGTCACAGAAATGCGACATGACGGACGAGATGAAGCAGGAGGCGATGGAGCTCTGTGTGACGGCGGCGGAAAAGTACGCAGACAACTACGAGTCCGTCTCGCGGATGATCAAGGAGACAATGGACAAGAAGTTCGGCGCCTCCTGGCACACCGTCGTCGGCGAGGGTTACGGCTTCGAGATCACCTATCAGCTCAAACACCTACTCTACATGTACTGCGCGGGCAACCTCGCGATCTGCATCTGGAAGTCGGCGTAGTCTAGTCTCTTCTTCCTTCTTACTTGCTGGTGAAGTTTTGCGTGCGAGAATGTGAAGAGAATAAGTGTAGTGTGTTCGGAGATCTGTTATGGATGTTTAGATTTTATGGGGATTATATAGGATGGTGTAAGTCTTGATTTGGATAATTATTTTAAAGATTGATTCTATAGAAATTGAAAGTAAACTTTTTCTAAAAATTGTCTTAGGTGAATTATAAGATTCGCTGTTAGCAACGACTTTTACGGTATAGCGAATGTCCGAGATACTAATTTGTAAAGTAAGAACGTACCAAAGTTTACAAGGATTTACAGTCGACTTTTGAAGCTCGTTTTGAATGTATAAAAGAGGAAAGAGGTATATAAGCGGTTCACGAAAGTACAAACGCCTCGCTAAGAAGCTTGGAGCTTTTCTTTCGATATGCATAAAAGCAGCCTTCTGGAAAATAGGATATAAAAGTGCAAGCGAATTTCTTCGACTCTGAATAGTATTATTACCGCTTTAAAAAGAGTTACGCCCGAGTGTTTTATGTCTTTGAAAGCGTTCCAAGAAAGTTTTTAAGTTAGTTACGCTGTACGTAGGCTAAGAACCCAGAACTTGCCAAACCTGCCATTATGATTCTTAAACCGCACCGCACGATATAGGTATTCCGTGCCGCACGAGAATTTTATTATTATTATTATTATTGTATTCGACTGAGTATTTTAAACGATGATAAATAGATATTTTAATATTCAGTGATACATTCGTATTTAAAAAGTAAATATACATTCATAGGTTCTGGAGGATAAACTATAACGAAAAATTTGTAATACGTAATTATATGGTATGATAAACGATTTCCTAATGCCGAAAAATATTAAAAGAATAAAGATATTTCAATATAACTTTCTAAAAGAATTCGAGTTATTTATATGCGAAAGGCTTTATTTATGATAAATGAGAAATACGTACTCGACAAATAATAAAAAAAAAAGTTATAAAAAGTAAATAAAATTAATGAGTGCCATTGTTCGACCAACTGAATTTACATACAAGGGCCTTAAACGAAACATTATGTCAATGCTGAAACATATAAACTAATTCTAACGATTAACGATAATAAAGATCTTCTAAACTATGAATCAATTATTGACGTTCTCAGCTTATACTACTCATCGTTTTTTGACTAATATATATATATACAATCCAAAGAACCTAATTGTTATCGTAATCGCGAGAAACGATCGATGTTATTTATGTTTATTCTTATAAGTATAATATATTCTAAAATCTATAGCTCTAATATATTATATATATTCTATATACGATGATATAACGTTTTATAAGATCAAGTTTGAAGAATTTACGCGAGAGGATATCTCGCACGTGTACATATACAATACGAAGAAAAAAATCTACGTCCGACAGCATTATATGTATATTGAATGAGTATACAAGTGCACAAGCCTACTCGTACAAAAGTGTGTAACTTAATTGTTCAATAAATTTATTACTTCTTACAATTACCAGCATTTTTCTCTTTTATTAAACATAACATCAAGCGAAACTAGCGACGGTCCTCCAGATGAGGGCGGCAACGTTGCCGTTCGTGAACATGAGCAGCATTGATTTCTCCTGGTAGGTGATGCTGAAGGTGTACTGTTCGCCGATCACGACGTTGAAGGGCGCGCCGAATTTTTTGTCGAGGGTGTCCTTGACCATGCGAGCCGCGCTGTCATAATTGTCCGCGAACTTCTCGACCGCCGTTACCGTGACTTCCATAGCTTCTGCTTTCATCTCATCTTGCATGTCTGTTTGCTTTTGATAAGATTTCCCGATATTGCTTTATTGTATTTTTTTTATAATTACGTAAGAATTTGTTAATTATTTACCTTGCATAATGCATAAGTGTGAATGATTGACGTTTCTTCTTTAGTATCGGCGTCGCCCATTTAAAAAAAATATTTTTAACAAAATTTGTAGATCAATAAAAATAAGCGTAAAAATTTATTTGAAAAAATCGCGACGTTAATTTAAGGAATAATTAGGTTAATAATAAATACGATCGTTCAACTGTTTGGAATTTAAGTTTAAAAAAAAAGTTTATTACTGTGTCAATAATTATACTGATTATTTTGTACATAAGTATACATATACGAAATGAAAAAACGAAACATTAATAGATATACATAAAAGTAAATTACAATTAAAATGTTTTTACAATTTGGTTTTGAAGTAAAAACGAGTTACATTTTTTTTAAACACATAACCTGTATTATACAAATAAAAGTATACACAAAATATATAATGTGTAAATTAATTGATAATGAAAGCGTATGGGTAGGCACATACACAGTTAATATTTCATACAATATTGATTGAACATTATTGTTAATAATATCAGGATATTTAATGTAAATCGTTAGACCATCGGATTTTATGTAAACAGACGCACCTCAGCGTTGAATGACAGTTTCTGGGCGATTATGTAAACTTTTGACAATCAACGAGTAACATCTTTACAAAGGCTCGCTCGGCCAATATATAGCACCAATTCAAGAGGTACATAGACGTGCATAACACATGCAGGTATTAAGTAGAACAATTCATCGAAATCGATGCCACTGGTCGATTTACATTATCAACATTTTAAAAACGAAGTTAAAAACTTTAAAATAGTAGAGAATACTCTATTTTGTTATTGCACGAGCAATTACGCTATAAAATCTAATTGTTCACGATTAAATTCGAACCGATTTTCCGTTATTTGCAGAAAAAATGCACTAGAAGGGAAGGCCTCTCAATCTTGGCATCGAATGTATAGAAAAGACGTTAAAATCATTAAAAGGACGATAGACAAAGAAAGGCTAATTCAGTCTTGATCGTACCTTCAAGAGGCAATCAGTAATAACAAATTAGGATCTCGAAGCCGTGCTTGATCCCAAGAAAAATAATTCCTCTCGAAGAATATACATGTATATTTACAAAATACAGTTTGTCCAATAGAGAAAAATCTCAAGTCTCAGCAACTGTTGTAATTCTATCGTGGAAAAAAGCCTACAAAGTTCTAACAAAGCGCGAACGCATCCATTCTTCTCATCGTGTTATGCTAAAAAATAGCGACTCTTCTAAAACTTCATAGAATCTTTTCGATTAAAAAATATATATAATAATAATACGTAATAACAATACACGGATAATGGCGCAATGAAGTTTTAAACAACCGTATAGACACTTCATAAATTAATACGATATGCAAAATAAAAACCAACCGGCAACTTCATTGCGATGTGATGATATTAGCGCACGTCGAGGAGTGAAACGACGCAGCGCATCAACAGTTACGATATCTGAAACTGCGTAACAAGGAGTTTGGTAGCTTTGGCTATGTCGTAGGCACTGGAACGAACTTGTTGGAGGCAACGATCCATATGATCGGCGTCACTGGTACATCTCTGAAGGGCAGTGCACTCCGCCTGCAGTCTGCCCGTGTTCCCGTTTAACTGGCGGAGAGCGGATCTGATATTATCGTCCACTGGGTTCTGTACATAAATAGTTTTATTAATGTTTATGGTAGCTTTACCTTTTAAGTCAATGAAAGCATTTACTATTTTCATGTTCTATACATTTTTTTATTTTTGTGAAATTATTAATAAAAATGATTTTTTTTTTTGTAACACGATAATAGTGAATTTAAGTTGAAAAAATAGATGAAGCTGTTTTGAAGTCCACTTAGAAATGACATTGCAACCAATAATTCTAAACAGATTGATGACGTTATTGAGGCATTAGGTGAAACAAGGAAGTTTGTTTTACGTGATTTGTAATATAAAGAATGCTTATATGTGAAAAATAGAAGTAAAAAAATGATTAAACCTGAGTAAACTTTTAAGCTGTTACTCAACAACTTCTTGAATTTCAAGTTCCATTACTTAAAGTCTCCATAATCTAATCGGCACAAAACTAAAGTACGAAAACAGTAAAATTGACAAACCTGGGGGAAAATAGCAACGAGCTCGGCGACAGCGACTCGAATGCGCTCGGCACACGGCACGAAGGCTTCTCGATGCGACGGATCCTGCATGGCCATCCACAATTCCTGGATGCGCCTCGTCACTTGCTCCGTTCGCCTCGTGACCTCCTCGCTGGGTGGCAGACTAGGCACGCCGCACTCCCACAGGCCCTGCGTTGTGCAGGGACGCGGTAGTCCTTCAGTCTCACGTTTTGCCTAAAAGAAAGATTAGAATATTAAAGTTGGTAGCGCTTTTGTTTAAATAATGCATAAATTATGATAATTATGTCTATAAAAATTAGAAATGGTTTTTATTTAAAATTATTGTTTCATCTAGCCAAAATCCTAAAAAATAGGGCGAAAATAGCTCATGAATTAATTTTTGGTCTTACGAATTATTTTACTCTATTTAGTGCGTTCTACGCTGAGGTATGAGTCATTACGCAGCGACTCATAGTCGGTCTATTTATATAGCGGTAACAGCTTTTTAATTTTATGAGCGTGCTAAGTTCTCAAAATTACCATTCGCTCCCATTTAATCGTATTTAACTAACGTGTTAGAATTTTCAAATCAACCGTAAATGTTATTTAACACTTCACTTTTTCTTCTAATATTTTTATAAAACATTAATCTTACTTGATTGATGAAGCTCGCTGGTTTTCTTAGGCCTTCTCGTGTTTCGTACATCGAAGCGGGTCTTTGACTACCTCTAGTTGGTGTTGGAGACGATTTAATATCTAAGACCGGCTCTAATTCTGGGTCATGTTCTCCTATATGGCCGTTAATTATTCTTTCGGGTTGCGCTTTTAACCTAGCTTGCGCCTAAAATTATGATTTTTCAAGTGAGAAACATGCAAAAATCTACACATAAATTCATAACGCTACGCCACGACTTTTATGAATACGTACTTGAAGTGCGCTTCTCAATTCGCGATTTTCCTGCGTCAAATGCTCAACGGTCACTTGAAGTCGTCGTATCTCCTCTCTCAAGTCTCTCGTGGTGGATTCCGATAACGTTAGTTGCTTCTTCAGTACTTCGACGACCGAAGGCAATCCTTTTGCCATCGGAGCCAATGTTCTCTGCAAAGAATATTATCGTGTTACTGATTTGTCTATTGTCTAGCAGAAACATTAACCAGGATTATATTTCATACTTCAATCAAATTGCAGCTGGGTTAGGGCGTATGGGCTAAATGAGCGGACGTTTTTTAAATGATTATAAATACTATAACGTACATTTCAGGGGTTTAACTAAAAACGTCGACGAATATCAATTACGGGAAAGGTGATTTTCTTTTTAATATTTTTTATTATTTTTCCAAGACTTTTCACGAAAATATCAACGAAGCTTCAAACAAAAATTCACAAAAAAATTTTTTTCTCGTAAAAAATCTTATCAAATTCGACTTAATGCAAAAATTGTGCTTTTCTGGAAAATGATTGGAGTGCAGTTTAACTCCTCTACGACATATGAACAATGGCAATAGTCAAAAGTCAATGATGACGGGGACGATGGTGTCGTAGGCATCAAACATGTATCTCGAAGTATCGTACAGATGTATAATGGTGATGTGCGACAGTATATAATCATTCTCGCTGGAAAACAAATTAGCGGCGCATGCACAAACACTTTTGTTTTTTGTTTTTAATCTGCCTTTCACTTGCCTAGTAGCACTGCCTACAAAGTATCCACGAGAACAGTTGATGCTTGAGTCGTCGTTTTAGTCCCGGTACCTTCAAGTTCAAGTTACACCAATTGTAATAGCAATGACTCGAACGATCGATCGACATCGTTATGCATGTCTTTCACTCTCGCAGAATCGTATTTCCTCTCGCATACGTTCCGGCTCATTAGCCGCACACGTGTGCGTTTATATATACCCTATTATCATCTGCAGTATATCTGTGTAGCTATATGTGCTATTAAACGGGTGATAGAATCGCCATGCTTACCTCGTGATCCGATGCAATCGTCGCTGACAATCTGGTCGTGTTGTCCGACGCAAGGGCCGCGTAATCATCGTCGGAGGCTACGCTGTCGTACAGGGGCTCGTCGTCCGACATCTGTGAACCGTGTCTACCTAATTGCTCCTTACGTAACGTCGATACTGCTTGATCTGTTAACAAATTCGTATGACCTATTAGAGATGTGATTGGCATTCTTAATTTTTATATAGATATTATTTTTTTTTAATTTCACATTATAATCACACTTTAAACAAATAAAAGTGAAAATTTTACATCTTGATAACATGAAAGAATTGATGATATTTTTAAAATGTTTACCTGGCAGAGGCGTGCTATTAGCAGCGGTATGCCTATGGCCAGCCTCGGTTAGGATGTCAATAATGAGCGTAGCGAATTCCTTCGGTGTGAATCTCGCCAGTTTTTGACGTCCCTGATTGCGCGTTGAGGAAAGTTGAGGATGAATAGGCAGAAATGGCACTATGCACCGTTCGGGGAGAGTCGCCGACGACAGCCAAACTATCAATAAAACTCTGTTAGTTTAACTAATAAACGCTTACGTGTGGTTCCAGTGCATTTTCACTTTCAGGCGCTAATAACCGCCGTGTTTATAACTTAAACATTCATGCTTTGGCAGATAAGGAAAATAAAAGTTCGTATGGCGGCATTCGTTTCGCGTGGGACATTCTCACTACAGGTGCTCAGATATAGATGAAAAATCGAAAGATTGTTCAATTGTTTAATGATTTGCTAATATTCTATTGTGCTACGCATTACAAACAAATTGACAATGAAACTAGATAGTAAAGTTTTTGCTTTAGCAGGATTCAAGGTTTTTACTTACCTCTCCTTGAGAATAGCATTTTGAAAAAGTTCATGCACGTTAATAACATTGAAAGATGGATCATCTAGACAGCACTATTTTTATCCTAACAGAGATTCTAATGAATTTTAATGAGAATGATAATGAAGAAAAGAAAATGCTTAGTTCACAAATTAAATTCGATAGGTACAAAGGGAGAACGAAAACGACATTTTACGTGTTAAATTGCTTTGTTAATAAACCGATATTAGAACTTTAGATACTCAAGGGCCTGGCTGTTACAGCTACTAACTGAATATCAAAGCTATTGTACTTACTAGCATCGATTTCTCGTCGGTCTACTTCGTCGTACACGTCAGACGCAAGTTCTTCCAATAAATGATTTGGTAACTGAAAACAGATATTATTTCGTAAATTTGGATGCCAATTTAAATATATTTAAATTAATAAAATAGTTTATTACCATTTGCAATTTGTTCCTGGCTTCAAAAGCTAATTCACTTCTTTCTAATGTTGAAGCCCATTCTGGAATAATTAAATGCTCACCATTTTTGTGATCAGGCTTTCTATTACATAGAAAAAAAGTCAGTCTATCTGTAACTTCATACATGCATTCAATAAGTCGTTCTGATAAATCCAGATGTCCAGCCAATCTAAATAAGAACAAATTTATTTGAGCATTGTAATAGTATTTTATATTAACAAGTGTAACAAAAGGTATATCTCTGACTTTGCTATTTCTGCAGGAGTTTGTCCATTTGAATCTACCATGCTAGGATTTCCTCCATTAGCTATCAAAAGTTCTAGCTGAAGAGTTTGGCCTGCCCTAGCAGCAACATGTAAAGGCATTGTTCCTTTTTCCTATTGATATAAAAATGTATTTTCTTTAGTTTAAGTAGTAAGTTTAAGGAATAACAAATTATTTTGTTGTTAACTGATAAAAGTATTGTTTTTTTACCTTGTAGAAGTAATTTGGATTAGCTCCTTGTGCAAGCAAGCGTAAAGAAGTTTCTAGATTGCTGGTACGCACACTACTATGTAATTGTCTACTAAGTTCTTCCTCACTGCAATTGTCTTCTTTACATGAACGTAATACAAATTTTAACTCTTGGTGTTTAGCTTTGATAAAGTCTGCTTTCACTGGACTACAAATAGTGAAAAAAAAGAAAATGTTAATTATGACTGTGATACTTAACTAATGTAGGAAACATATGGATAGAAAATGCTACTAACTGTAAAGGGTCTTTTGGCTGAGGTTTCCTTCTGCTAAATTTAGAATTACTGGGGTCTAAAAGGAAATGCTCCCAAATACTGTTGGCTCCATTATCATTCAAAGTTCGAACCATCTACAAAAATGGTTGTGTTTAACGTAAAAAATAAAGGTAATACATAATGCAAAACATAAATTTAAAAAATAAATCCTGTGTGTATTCAAAATTATAATTTCACATTCCTTTTTTTAAATATAAAATTATCATGAGCAAATTAATTATATAGTCAATAGTATTCATTTCCATAAGGGACATTTGACATGACAGAAAATCTTTAATTCAATAAAGGGAATGCTCTACTTTGGTACATATAATAATAGTACTAATTAACTGGAAACATATAATGCAGGCTTGGATATTGATCTGACACCTAGAGCAACTATATATCACTGTATGCTAAGTGCATTGACACTTTCAAAACAGCAAATTATTATACATCTAATGGTGCAAATTATTGTACACTATATATTACATCACACCTCTGCAATAATTTTGCAAGGTGTTTACAACTCATTTAATGCTTGTTGAAACAAATAAAAATTTAAATGCATAGTATTATTTATGCACACTTGCAATATGCAACTAAAAATACAGTTAACTGTAAACGGTAATTTTTCACTCTAAGGCTAATAGAGAGATAATTGGTGATTACGAACATTTAGCATGTTTGTGCTCCATACTCCTTTTGTCAAGGACTTGACGTATGATACATGTCGGCCTAGGCTCCGGTGTATGCTGCAGCACTCGTCGCACAGCAGAATGGCTCTATTTACTGATGCCCATGCTGGCTCTAAACAAAAACATCAGAAAAGAAACATGAACACACGCATCACCTACTATGCAAACACAACATTCAAAATAAATCCAAGAAATGAGCTGTCAAGCTCAGCCACTTATAATAAACCAAAACGGAGCATCAAAGAAACGCCTTAAAACACAGCCAAAAAAACGGCCTAATCCATAGGAAAAAAAAGTCAGATTTCGTAGCGACAATCAACAACATACACATGCACACACTCGAGATGAATCACCGTGGGCGTGCGATCATCATATTTAAAAGACCTCCACTTTCATTACACACCATCGTCAACGCAAACGCCGGGGATGGAGACTCACCAGGGGATCCGCAGTCGGCGCAGACGTCGACGCTCGCGCGGTGCTTCGCTCTGGCCATCTCTTAATATTTTCAGCTTCCCCGTGATGTGAGAGAGAGAGAAAGAGAAAGATCATCCGTGATGTGCAACGTACAACAACGCCCCTGTACCCGCCGCACTCTTTTCCAGCCTTCTTAACTCTCGAGTCTTGAATCTTCGCTCACATAATTGCCGACGGCAAAGACGCTGTTGCTGCTGCTGCTGCCCTGACAGAGCTTGAATAATTGGAGCTAAATAAAACACACGCACGCACGACGGGCCTCCTTTGCGCACGCGCGCAACTCTGGAGTTCTCTTGCACGGTTGCACCGTGCACGGCGAATATTATATGTATATAGGTATATTACTTTACTCCCGTATGCGTTTACTACTCGTAGACTTTCCCGCTAATTGGTTGTTCTTTAAAGTTCAACCAATCAGCGGAGAAGTCTACGAGTAGTAAACGCATACGGCAAAGGCAAGCTCTTAGAAGTTGGCACCCCATATAAAAAAACTATCAAATATTATTATATGATTCGATTGCGCGTAAAAAATGATTAATAAAAATGCAAAGTAGACGTTTGCTCGTGTTTTCATTTTTTAGATAATAAAAAAAACGTTCGGGTGCTAGAAAAATTAAAAGTTTTAATTTTATCATAGAAAAATTGACAATGAGACAATTGTTTCAATGGTCATCGATAGTTTTCGACACGCGCAAACAGCACCCGTAATTAGTTTTGCAGTAGAGCTAATATTTATATAATGATCAAATCGGTACTTTTAAAGACAAACGGAATAGAACGGACCATGGAACGAACCAATTCCAGAATCAACGGCATGGAAGGCACACTGTAAAAAAGCCTTTGTAAAAATACTACCGTTGGAAGTAGGTAATCAAAGTGACCTACGTTGAAAGTGGTAAAATTAATAAAAATCCAGCTAATTCACTACTTTGAAGTTAGTATTTTTACTGCATTGAAAGTAGTAAATGAATTTTACTACTTTCAATGATGGTCACTTTAATTACCTACTTTCAATGTAGTATTTTTACAATGTGGTTGTAATGTAGTTCAGATTTTACAAAAAACGTAGTAAAATATTCATGAAATTTGTAATTTTATAACTTTCAAAGTAGTGAATTTACCGTTGTCTAGTGGAAAAATTTTACTAATCCACTGACCACTGTAAATCTACAAGGGGTTTTTTCATAGACATACTAAAATAGACCACGCGAGTAGCCCGAGAAGTCGATAGAGCGATAGAAAGAGAGAGATGCATAGGGGAGGGCGGGGCACGTGTGACACCCTAACTTTGATTAAAAATAACAACTAAACCGTGTATTATTTCAAAATGTACAAAAACGGAATAATTAGATCAGAAAAAAATAAAATAAAATAAACTATTAACTTTTTTTTCATTTTCTTTTAATTATTGATAAAATACAGAAAAGAAATTCTGAAAAAAATGCTCTACGTGCCCCACCGGCGGGTGGATTGTGGCACCCGACGGGGCACGCATGGCACGGTCAAATTTAATATTTTACTATAGGTATTTTCCAATTCTTTTTTCCAGTAATTAATACTTTAATAATTATGCCATAATAAAATTTTCAAAAATCAAATAATTAATCAGTCTATTGAAAATTTAAAATTTTATTTTTATTAAGGAACATAACAATTTTTATTTTAAAATAAATTATTACATTTTAATAAATGATTTTATATTATAAATTCCTTCTTATAAAATATGATCACAACATAAAATACTTTTGTTTGATTAACAAATTATCATTATTATTACAATAAGTTTAAATTTAAAGATTTCGGATCATTTTCATCTATGTAGCATATTTGAACTACCTGACCATTGAAAAAGGCAGTTTGAGTATCTACAATTGATTCCTTCCTTACCATTGTTTTTTCTACTCTATAACTTAATACGCAGTCGAAATAATCGTTATTTACTTATTAATGTAATAATTGAAACTAAAAACTACTTAAAACTAAATTATTGCACTGCGTAGTTGTTAGCCCATCTTGCTCCATTTTTGGTTTGTAGGTTACATCACTTCGCTCGGCGGCCGCCGCGGCGCACTGATACGCCCGAGTGTGCCACGCGTGCCCCGTCATGCCCCATTTTAATACCATTTTCATTTTTTAATTATATTATTTATAAAGATTTTCTGAAAAAAACAAAAACAGGGCTTGAAAGATAAAAGTTGAAACTATCAAATAGGTCTCATTTAGAAAAAAAATCATTTTCTCGTTGCTCCAAGCGACTTAAAAATGAAGTCAACCTTGTTTCTAAGCACCGATTTTCAATCTTATTAAATTAAATGTTAAACATTATCTATAATCTCAAAAGTATAGAGGAAAATTCTAAAAGCATATCTAATTAGGTTTATGTAAAAATTACATTTTTTGCATTCATTAATATTAAAAATATGAGGGTGCCAAACTTACCTACCTGACACGCTATGCCCCGCCTTCCCCTATGGGACCGCTCTGTCTTTGTCTGACCGCGCATGCGCGGGGCACGCGTATATTGTACTGTCTCTGTATGCGAGGCGTCGCGTCGTCTGTTGTAGGTATTTATTATCCATCTTGCTCCAAATGTTATTTACTTTGATTTTGTGTATAAAAAGAGCGGAGAAGCAAAATGCCAAAAAAATGCCTTATTTGTAAAGTCCCTATTAAAAATAGTCACGTGAGTATTCACGTGAGTACTCACGTGAATACTCACGTGAGAGCTCACGTGAGATCTCACGCGAGCTCTCACGTGAGTTTTTCGACCATATTCTCACGTGGTACTCACGTGAGTACTCACGTGAGAAGTGAAAAAAATAGTTTAAAAAAAATTAGTAATCAATGTTTTTTTTACTGAACTATTACATAAATATTTTAACTTTAATTTCTGCGTATACCTTTCAATCCTTAAATAGTATAGGGAGATATCAAAAGCGAGGCAAGCCTCGTAATTACAACTCTTTTAAAAGAGTCGCGATATTGACTAAGTCTTATGGCTTTATGTATTCTCGCCGGTGTTCATTTGCCTATGGAAATAGAGAAAGGGGTTGCCGCCTGGCGGTTAAAAGAGTTACTAGACGTGGAGTTCAGACGGGTCCTATCAGTTCCGCCGGTGACCGCCAGGCGGCAACCCCTTTCTCGATTTCCATAGGCAAATGAACACCGGCGAGATTACATAAAGCCATAAGACTTAGTCAATATCGCGACACCAACGTCCTGTCATACCGTCATGTCCCTATCCCCTCCGATTGTGTGAGAACGTTCATACGAACGATGCACATCAACTCCTAGCACCTAAACATCCTACCTCAACCTCCTATCCCGAAAAGGAGAGGTCGCTCGGCCTTCTTCATATCTCTTAAAAGCCAAGAGAGGGAGAAAGTCGAGAGAGGGCGCAAGCCTAGTGGCGGACCTCACTAGTGGCGGCGAAGGCAGGGGCCCCACTACACCCCCCTTCCTATCCTATCAATATCGCAACTCTTTTAAAAGAGTTGTAATTACGAGGCTTGCCTCGCTTTTGATATCTCCCTATACTATTTAAGGATTGAAAGGTATACGCAAAAATTAAAGTTAAAATATTTATGTAATAGTTCAGTAAAAAAAACATTGATTACTAATTTTTTTTAAACTATTTTTTTCACTTCTCACATGAGTAGTCACGTGAGTACTCACGTGATTATTTTTAATAGGGGTGGAATCGAGTCCAATATGCGAACGAACTTTTCACATGTAAGTATTGCATTTGTAGTTTACAGTTAGTCTTAACCTACAAACTTATCCTGAAAAATGATTATTATTGTGAATGCAGGTTCCCCAAAAATGAATCAATGAAGCAGAAATGGATTGATGCTATAAATGTATCAAAAACTCCAAATTTTAAAATTGCATACATATGCAGTGATTACTTTGATGCAGAATCATTTCTTTTTTGTGATGAATTCAGGCAAAGAAAGCGGTTATGCAAAGAAGCTGTACCTAAGCTAAAAAATCAAAATTTTCTTAATCTTTCAAGAAAAAATGAAACAAAAGAGACTTTAATAATTGGTATTAATAATTGCGAAATAAGTGATGTAACAGAAGATTTAGAGAGTTTAGAAGTGAATACAAATGAAACTGAAATATGTACAGATGAGGTTCTTTTAACAAATTGTCTCGAGTTTCAAAAAAGTAATTGTCTTGAATATGTAAGTTTACAGTCACATCTAAACGAAGAGGTTGAACTGGACACAAATAAGATATCCTTGATAAAATCTATCGACTCTGAAGAAAGTGAGGTGTCTAAAGACATATTGCAATCAAGTACTGAAAAAGTGACTGAAACATATACTCAAGAACAACCTTTGAATAATCCTGGAATATTGAATAGTAGAACATTAAGAAGTGAATAAAATAGTAAGAAAAGGTAAATTTTTTCACAGCATTAATAAAAATGTATTATTCATGCATAACATATGCATAACATATTACTACTTTTCATTACCATTATATGTAATATAAATTATAATTTTAGGAAACAGTCATTCGGTGACATCAGAGCAGCAAAAAGAGTGCGTTTCATGAATGGTTTCAAAACAGAATATTTATGTCGAGAAGATTTTGTTAGTGAAGAAGCTTGGAATCGATTTCTAAGATACTCAGCTTATCAAAGGTCTAGGACTGCAGCTGCTCATAATAAAAACTCACGCAAACAGAAGAAAATTAAAAATTTGTCTGGGTTGATATATACTTTAAAGAAAAAAGACGAATTTGATGCTGCTGAATATTTAAAGGTTCAATTTAATAATACATTATGCAACAAGGGGCGAAAGTAGCAGATTTTTCCCGCGAGTTGGTTTACTACCCGAGCGAGAAGATTTTTCCCGAGGGTAACTTTACTGCTCGTGCGAAGCGAGAAAAGGGGTTGATCCAGCCATCCCGTTTTTTAAATATTTTACAATAGTATTGTATAAAAAAAATTGTTAAACAAAAAAAAATGTTAATTTTACGTTCACCCCGCAAATTAGCGGGGTGAAACTAAAATTTGTAAAATATGATGTTTACGGGAAATGTATGCTATTTCCGCCCTAATTTTCAGGGGCAAAAAGTGTCCATTTCGGTCGAGTATGAAATAATAATCGATTATACGTATAATTGTGTATTATTGTAATAAATTTTTTTAATGGCTCGTACTATGTAAATATATTAAAATAACAGTATCGTTTGTTTTTTTTAATAGGACCTACCACCACATATGAAAGATCTAGTAATACGTATGAAAGATCGAAAACCTACAGCACCTTTTCCTGCCAACCTGAAAACCTTTGCTCGTACTCTTCACTTCCACTCCCCTGCTGCGTATACTGCAGGTGCAATTGCACGTATTTTGATAAGCAAAGTTCACTGTGATAAATGCCGTGATTTATTATTAGATACAACTAATAGTACAAATAAGTCTCAGTTAACAGAAGCCAAAAATTATGGAGGTTTGAAATACGCATCCTATGATGTGAACTTTATTTGCAAATGTACAGAAAAAATCATCCGTAAACAAAAGTATTTAATAACGAAAAATGTCAATGCGCAACTGATTACGGAAACACTGAAAATTTTACCAAAGTCAATTTTAGATGACGACGAACATTTTCTTGAACAAGAACTATTTATGAACCATCGTCATCAATTAATTTTACTAATTGAAGGGCCGGATGCAATAAGGGGATTAGCGCTTGAAAACCCGTAAAAGTATTGTCCAAGTGACTAAATTTTCAATGTAGCCAAATTAATTTTTAAAAAAAATATCACCTTGTAGGGAATGAAAAGAAGTATTTTTACCTAGAAGGAATTTTTTTTATTCGACTTTCTTTTTAATATAAAAATTAAAAACTGAATATTTTGTTCATCTATTTTTAATAGCTTTCAAAAACATTAATCGTCCAAACTTGGTCAAATATCATCGAAATATTTTGAAATTTGACAGGGACGTACAGAATACTCCAGCGTTGCCTATGGGATTGAAAAACGGATGTAAATCGATAATTGTTAATAATTATTTAATTGCAAATATATTGCGATCGGTAATTACGTTTTCTTAACTTTAACGGAAAAAAGTATCGAGGGAAGTTGAAGCTAGGAAAAACTTCCAGCGAGACATTTGTTCCTTAATAGTCTAATAAGTTTCTGACAAAGTTTCAAATTGATTTAATAATAAATGACTTAAATAGAGCGTTATTAATAAAGACGCGCGCTTGCAACATCGGCGGCGCGGCGCGGCGTGAGCTAAGCCTGTGTTTACATGTTTTTGCACTGATGTATCACGTTTATAAAAATTAACGAATTATTATGTAACGATATTATGTTTTATGTAACGTAAAAACACAGTTTATAAGTCAACGCACTGTACATATAATTATATTTTGTTAGTATGTTAATAAATAAATTTGTACTTTAAAATTTAATATGTTCATTAATACTATCATAAGGATACACACGCACGCACGCACGCACACTAACGTAATAATTCTTTAATTTTTATGCCCTGTCTACAACCACCGATTTTTTTTTTGCGCATGCGCAAAAATCACCAGAGAGGGTTAGTGATGTAAGAAGAGCCAATCGTAAAAAAATTAACCCTAAATATTGAGTTTGCGTTGAACACACCTAAAAATCAAAGAATACGAGTTTCTGCTTTCTAAACTGAAACCTAGTCTGGAATGATTTGGTGAATAGTTGAAACATCAATTGCATAAAACAATGCATTTTTTTGTACACAATCGCCATGTGCTAAATAGCTGTAAAAATATATGTAAATTAACATTCAATCTAAACTTGCATTTATTATATTTACTTACTTTAGCGTTATACACAGTCTTAACTCTGGAGAGGTATTGGTACTCTCCGACTATATTTTGTTATTCTATCTTTAACTAAATTACATAAATACATAAATGCTTGTACATTCATTCTAGTAAAATTCATGAACTCTTCTTCGTCATTCATCTTAAAATACGTAAAAACTCTCTCATAAGCACCATATCCTGTTAAGTAATTATTTCTAATTAATGGTTTGCACCACCATCTTCTGAATTTTTTTTCGATTTCTTAGTAATTGTATTAATCGAAGGTAATTAATGCTTATTTCCAGTACTTCAACAACCAGATTATGATCATCCATTTTACATTAATTGAAAAATCTTCTTATAATAAAATCTCTAAATCACTAATCTTCTTCCAACACTTGACTCTTTGTTAATGTTAGAAAGCAGAAACTCATGTAGTCATGTTTTGATCTTTTTAGGTGTGTTCAGCGAAAACAATATTTAGGGTTAATTTTTTACAGTTGGCTCTTCATACATCCCTAACCCCCTCTGGTGATTTTTACGCATGCGCCAAAAAAAAATCGGTGGTTGTAGACAGGGCATTATAAACGTGATACGCCACTGCGAAAACGTGTGCGACGCAGTCTGAGCTCACGCCGCGCCGCGCTGCTGATGTTGCTAGCGCGCGTCTTTATTAATAACGCTCTATTTAAGTCATTTATTATTAAATCAATTTGAAACTTTGTCAGAAACTTATTAGACTATTAAGGAACAAATGTCTCGCTGGAAGTTTTTTCTAGCTTCAACTTCCCTCGATACTTTTTTCCGTTAAAGTTAAGAAAACGTAATTACTGATCGCAATTGTTAGCGTCGCGAGTTTTCATGTACGCGGGAGTGAACGCATGTATGGGTGTGAGCGAGCGAGTGTGTGTGAGAGGGGAGAGCGAGCGGATGGAAAGCGCGCGCGGAGCCCGAGAACGGGAGGGGACGTGACAGACCGAATCGAGACGGGAAACACGTAACATCTCTCTCGAGCAGTAGATTGTACAAGTGAAATTCGAATAAACGTACTTTACGTATGCTGTTTAATTGTAAAGCAGACTTTGTTATTTGTTAGATTAGTCCACCCCTCCTTAACGCTGTGTCTAATACAATATATTTGCAATTAAATAATTATTAACAATTATCGATTTACATCCTTTTATCAATCCCATAGGCAACGCTGGAGTATTCTGCACGTCCCTGTCAAATTTCAAAATATTTCGATGATATTTGACCAAGTATGGACCATTAATGTTTTTGAAAGCTATTAAATATAGATGAACAAAATTTTCAGTTTTTAATTTTTATATTTAAAAGAAAGTCGAATAAAAAAAATTCCTTCTAGGTAAAAATACTTCTTTTCATTCCCTACAAGGTGATAGTTTTTAAAAATTAATTTGGCTACATTGAAAATTTAGTCACTTGGACAATACTTTTACGGGTTTTCGAGCGCTAACCCCCTTATTGCATCCGGCCCTTCAATTATACAAAAATATATAGATATTCGTTTAAAACATGAAGGTAAAATATTGCAAGATCAAAGCCAAAAAATACGTATGCAGAATAATAAGTTCACTATTTTTAAAGGACAATAACATGGTATAATTTAAAAATATTTATAAGTATACATGTGATTTCGAAATACAAAGTAATTTTTTGTGATATCAGAAACAAGAAAGACTAAAGAAAATTATTTAAATAGTACGATTATTCTATAAGATAAAGGTGTTTCATTTATACACGAATGTATAAAGATATGAGTCGAAAAGAAAATGCGTGCAAGATTAGGTTATAAATTTCGTGGGAAATAATATTTTATTATTTTTATGTATTACAAATATGTAATAGCTTTTTGCGTATTGTTTTCAGTTTAATATCTTACATTTTATTACAGTATATGATAATACTGTAGTATGTACTTGTGTTGTCATGTTGTCATACTTAATAAAAATAATGAACAGCATTTAACAATTTAATATTAAATTATTGAATTTTAATGTTTCCCTATTGTTACATTATAGATTTTAATTTATCTTTTATATACACAATATAAGAACTTCTATTTCTATTCATTCTCTATTTTATTCATACCGAAAAAGCGCCAGCCCGCATGCGCGATTAGACAAGGACAGAGGGGTCCCATATGCAGGTTTCTCTTTCTATTGCGCTATCGCTGCCACTTACGGGACACCCCGATACTCGCGCGATCTATTCTTATATGTGTATGTCAAAGACAGTCCCTGAAGTGAGACAAAGCGATTACTCACCGAACACGTGTGATTCGGAGTGTAGTCCTGAATATAGCCGATTCTAACCTAGCGAAACGCATATCACGTGTGCGTTAAGAAATGTGTAGCCCATGTGTCTGTAAAAAAAATTACTATTTTCAAAATTTTGCTTTGCGCTTTAAATTGAATTAAAATAATTAAGCAATATCATTCATCATGAAAAAAGAAAAAGATGCAATGAACATGGGGAAAGGAAAAGAAAAAGAATTGTCGACTGAACCAAAGTTGACAAATACTTCTCCGAATTTTGGGATACCGGTCCCCAAACAAAATCCTGTAAGTCTTGATATATGAATTATTTATTATTATTATTATTATTATTATTTAATACACACACACACACACTTTCGTGAATATCTGACCTTTTTGTTTTTTTTTTTCAGCTTTTACAAAGGTTAGGAACTCCTCACATAGATTCTTTCAATTATATGACGGAAACTGGCCTTACAGAAGGCATGAAAACTTTACTTGGAGTGCATTTAACTTTGGCAAATGGAGATAGAGTAGAGTTAACAGTAGAGGATATAAATATTGACCCACCAACCATCCCCATTGGAACAGTTGGTGTAAGAAATCATAAAGTATATCCTACTGAATGCAGACAGAGAGCTGCTACTTATAAAGGTAAACTGAATGCTAAAGTTAGTTGGTCGGTTAATGGTAGGCCACAAGAAACAATCGAGAAAAATTTAGGAGAAGTCCCAATTATGGTTAAGGTAATTTTAAACATTTTAATATCATTTTGTTATAATTTGTTAGTGTTTATTTAGATTGATATTACTTACATGAATCTATGTTATATTTATCTAGTCTAATAGGTGTCATTTGCAAAATTTAAATCCTGAGCAATTAGTCAGACTCAAAGAACATGAGCAAGAGTGGGGTGGCTACTTTATAATAAAAGGACATGAACGCCTTATAAGAATGCTTTTATTAACAAGGAGAAATTATCCTATTGCAATCAGAAGATCTGGCTGGAAACAAAGAGGAACTCAGTACAGTGATTTAGGTATTTTATTAAGAAGTGTCAGGGATGACAATACTGCAACAGTAAGATTTTCATATTTTTTTTTTAATAATATTACTAAGAAGTAATTAAATTTATCTTAAACAATGACTTTAATCCTGTTTTTAGACTAATTCACTGCACTATGTCACTGATGGATCAGCACAATTAATGTTCACTTATAGAAAAGTTTTATACTATATACCAATAGTTTTCATGTTAAAGTGTTTGATGAATGTTTCTGATAAATTTATTTACAACTCTTTAATTAGTGGCTGTGAAAACAATGTCTACTATCAAAATTGTATTTTGAATATGATGAGGCAGGTTCATGAAAGAGATTTACACTCTCATGAACAATGTAAAACATACATTGGTAAAATGTTTAGAATTAAGTTTTATGAACTTCCTGTAAATGCCACAGATATTGAAGTTTGTGATTTTATAATTAAGTAAGCAAAATGCCTCCACTAAAAATTAACATAATGTATTAATATTAAAATTAACATATTTGTTCAAACTATTTTCAGACATTGTGTAGCTATTCATCTTGATGATCCTGCAGATAAATTTCATTTACTTTGTTTTATGGTAAAAAAGCTGTTTGCATTAGCTGATAATAAATGTGCTGTTGAAGGTGCAGATGCAGTAATGATGCAAGAGTGTTTGGTGGGTGGACATTTATACTTGCAAATTATTAAAGAGAAACTGTACTCATGGCTAGTGGGATTAAAAGCTAACATTATGAGAAGAGCAAAAAATATTGGCAATAATTTTACTTTGAGTGGTCGTAAGTATATAGCAATTAATTTCTCTGACTTTGGATAGCATTTCTTGATTAATCTCAATAAACTGGTTTAATTTTAGAGGAAATGCTAAATGCATTAAAAGGTTCTGGCTCATTTGATTCTCAAATGGAGAACTTTTTATCTACTGGTAATTTAAGGTCACAAAGTGGCTTCGGGCTTATGCAAAATACTGGTTTGACAATAGTCCCAGAAAATATAAACAGGATGCGGTATATGAGTCATTTCAGAGCAATACACAGAGGTTCATTTTTCCAAGAAATGAGAACAACTGAGGCTAGACAATTGCTACCTGATGCTTGGGGTAATACATTGTTTAATCTATGATTACTGTGTTTATACAATCTATTAAAAATATGTTCATGTATCTAAAATATATTTATACATATATAGGATTTATTTGTCCTGTCCACACCCCTGATGGTGCACCATGTGGTCTACTTAACCATTTGACAATGAATTGCATAGTAACAAAGCATCCAGATCCAAAGTTAAGAGATGCCATACCTAGTATCTTATTAGACTTAGGCATGTTACCTATGTCAATAGCAGATGATTGGACTAATTCTTATATAGTAATTTTGGATGGCAGAGTTGTAGGTTTAATTGAGGATAATATTGTAGCGAGAGTTGTTGATAAATTGCGAGTCCTAAAGATTAATGAAAAAGTGAGTTTAAATCAAAGAAAATACTTCGTCATTCCTAATTATTACTCAGACAAAAATTATTGTATTATTTTCTTTATAGGTACCACCAACAATGGAAATAGTTCTGGTACCAAAAAAGAATGTACCAGCACAATATCCGGGAGTTTATCTCTTCACTGGACCTACTAGGATGATGAGACCTGTGAAAAATTTATCTGTTAACAAAGAAGAATTAATAGGTACATTTGAACAAGTATATTTAAACGTTTGTGTAACACCGGAGGAAGCGCATGAAGGGGTATTCATTTCCTAATCATTATTTTGTTCATATAAAAATTGTATAAATTAGTAGGTAAATAACCAAATACTTTGAAATTTCAGATAACCACTCATCAAGAACTGTCAAAGACAGCATTTCTCAGCAATCTGGCATGCCTAATCCCAATGCCAGATTGTAACCAAAGTCCGAGAAATATGTACCAGTGTCAGGTAAAATAAATGTCAAATATAGATAGTTTCCTTTTACAATATTATTTTTAATAGATGAAATGATTTCAGATGGGTAAGCAAACAATGGGTACTCCATGTCTCACATGGCACCAACAAGCAGAAACAAAATTGTACAGATTACAAACTCCATCAACACCACTATTTCGACCTGTTCACTATGATCATATTAATTTAGATGAATTTCCTATGGGTACAAATGCAATTGTAGCTGTAATTTCCTACACGGTACGTTGAAAAAGCTTTTTAAAAAATCATTAGTCATTTTAAATATGGTATTAGAATATAAAGAAAAACAATAGAATATAGTAAGTTATATGTCTTTTTATTCAGGGATATGACATGGAAGATGCTATGATAATTAATAAATCAGCATATGAACGTGGCTTCGCTCACGGCATGATTTATAAATCAGAATTTATAGAATTGAAAAATCAAGCAGATTACTTTGCCAGGGATCCTAAAAAGCCAGAACTTTCAAAAAAATTGGATACTGATGGATTACCAAATCCTGGTACCGTTTTAGAAGAGGGCGACCCCTACTACTGGTAACACCAATTATCTTTTTTATTTAAAGCGACATTTACTAAATTTAAAGTAAATATGTATTATGGAGGTGAGAGATCATTAAATGGCCGTTCTATTTTTAGAAAATTTGGTATTAACTAGACAAACTAATCTCCTTGTATGTATGTATGTATTATGGGTTTATTATCCACCTGCAGCCTATTTGGCCCAGCAAGTGAAACCCTATATTCGCTTCATCATTACCTGGGTTCCGAATATGTTTTAGATATTTTTGTCAAATTTTCTATGCTTAAAAAACCGAAAACATTCAAGTCACCTATAGCAAACACTTTGTTAAGAGCGAAAAGTCACCTAAACGATCGCCGAGGTTGCATAGGTTTGCCGCGGTCACCCATTCAAGTAATTTTAACCGCGTACAGTTCCACTACTCCACCAAAGTGCCGGTTCAACTAATCTCATTGTAAAATTTCGCAGTTTAACACATTTTTCAAGGAAATTACTTTATGTCAATATCTTTAATTTTTATTTGATATGTATCTCAGCATGTACATTGGAGACGAAAAGGCATTTAAAACAGGATATTATCGTGGGCACGAAATTGGTTACGTAGATAATATAAAGTTCTGTGGATCATTCCATAGTCAGGGTAGTCGTAAAGTTTGCATAACTTATCGAGTTCCTGTAAGTAAAATAAAATTTTAGTAATTGTTACATACTCTTAAATATCCAAAATTATTTTACCGACTGTTCTTACAATTTTTGACAATCGTTTATAGCGTAATCCGAGTGTCGGTGACAAATTCGCATCTCGAGCAGGACAGAAAGGTATTTGTTCGCAAAAGTGGCCTGCTGAAGATTTGCCGTTTACAGAAACGGGCCTCATACCAGATATAGTGTTTAATCCTCACGGTTTCCCTAGTCGGATGACAATTGGTATAACAGTTTAGATAGATACACATACACGTTTATACAATTATTTAGTTTTTATGATTTCAATATTTATTAATTACTCTATCTCAGCTATGATGATCGAGATCATGGCCGGTAAATCAGGAGCTGTTCACGGATTGGTGCACGACGCGACCCCGTTCAGATTTAACGAGAAGGATACCGCGGTCGATTACTTTGGAAAACTTCTCGAGCGAGGCGGTTACAATTATTATGGCACAGAGAGGATGTACTCAGGCATAGATGGATGTGAAATGAAAGCCGACATATTTTTCGGGGTCGTACATTATCAGAGGCTTCGTCACATGGTGTCAGACAAGTGGCAGGTTTGTTATTTCAAATTATTTTTTTAAAATTAAAAAAAAAAAGTAGTATCAGTCTTATAGAAATATTATTTTATATTATTATAGGTGAGAAGTACTGGGGCAAACGATGTGTTAACTAGGCAGCCTATTAAGGGACGACGAAGAGGTGGTGGTGTCAGATTCGGTGAGATGGAGCGGGATTCCTTAATAGCTCACGGTTGCTCCTATTTACTCCAGGATCGATTATTCCATTGTTCAGACAAGTCTACGGTAAACATTCATACAATTCGGTTATTTTTTTAAACGCGTTTTAGACAAGAAGATTAGTACATTACGATACGTGTGTCTTAAGTAGCCCATTATTGCACGGCGTGAAGTTAGGGCTCGAGCGCAGCGAGGGTCCTATCACGCCGTGTAATGGGCTACTTAAGACTCTAGTATCGTATTAGTACACTTCGACACGGGTGCGGAAGGTGATTATTTAGCTCATGTGACGTTTTTCGCACGAGCGAAGCGAGTGAGAAAAGTCACATGAGCTAAAAATCTTCTTACGCACCAGTTTCGAACCGTATTTTATACCATGAGAGCCGAATAATCATATTAAGGTTTGAGGTTAGAGTTGTATAAAAATATTTATTTTTCTTTTCAGGCGTCCATATGTAAAAAGTGCGGTACCTTGATTGGGCCAGTCATGGAATTAGCTGTGAATAAAGTAGGCCCCGGAGAACGAAAAATGAAGTGTCGGCTATGTGGAGAAAACGGACTTCTCGGCGAAGTCGATATTCCTTACATTTTCAGATACTTGGTGACACAATTTGCTTCGTGTAATATAAACGTTAAACTTACTTTTAACGAAACATAATTTTTTTTAAATGCTATTTACATTTACATTTGATATACCGTATGTTTGTTGAAATTTGTAAAGATATTTTTGTTACTGAATGTTCAATAAAAGATGTAAATATTTTGTAATAAAAGTTTTTATCTTATTAATATGTAAAATTATTCTCGAAGCGATGAAACAAATATTAAACGAGGTTTAAAAGAAACTCTGGAAAAAATAATAATGAAATGTTAATTGTAATGAAATCTTTAAAAAGTTCGTAAAAGTATTTTTGTTTGATAACTTTAAAAAAAACTTTAAAATAAATTTAAGTACACGAATTTGTAATCGGATCCGACATCCCCTTATCGCGACTTATTTCTCTTTTGTTTTATAAATTTGGTATAGTAAGGAAATAAAGTTCTGTTTTTCAAGCTTTTGAGACGTTTATAACTTTATTTTAACTGAAGTGAAACAACTTAATTTAGAACGTGAAGATAATTTAGATAACTCTTTTAAAAATGGAAATGTTGTAAAACAACTGAACGTGGTTTTAATTTATATTAAAAGATATTCTTTTTAATAACAGCTACCTTATCAACTTTCTTTCTAACATTTCAATGAAATTAAAACTACCTACGAGCCAAATACGATAAATCCTAACAGACGATTCAAAAACTTCGCGCCCTGCACCGTGACACGCCAAATTTCGGCAAAACGTTCTTTTTCAAATTAAGCTATAGGTACTACCCGAGTAGAAATCCATTCAGGCTTGTCTGGCTACAAATGTAGGCCCTGTATACAGAGAACGCTCAGGTTGGCTTATACAGGAAACGCACAGACACGTCATATGGTGGGAGATAGGCCCTAAACCGGTATTCTTAAAATGAATTATTGCTATTCGTTAAATATTCATCTAAACCTAGACATGAATCAAATAATTTGAAATGTATACGCAATTAACTATACTTTTCTAAAGGGAGGTAGAAATGAAAAACTGGTGAGAAATGGATTCATTTCTCACCTGTTGTAGGATAGAAATGTCCATTTCTCACCTGTTTTAGGGTAGAAATGAATATTTCTTACCAGTTTTTCATTTCTCAACTATTTTAGGGTAGAAATGGATATTTCTTACCACTTTCATAAAATACGCTCGAAATGCGAAATTTTCTCTCCTACTTTCACACGTGAAAAAGGCCCTATTTCATGCCTGAGTTGAGCAAAATTACTTGCATTCCAATACTAAAAATTATGAAATATAAAAAAATAACATTACGTACTGCATAAAATACATAAAATTTGGTATTAAGAAAACTCCATCTTTGAACTTGTATAATGTCAGAAAGTCTCGGTATTTTTATACTGAAAAAAATGTTGAACTACTGCGGGTCGAAATTTGGAGTCATAATTAAGAGTTCAAATTGTAATTGAACTGTATACTCTCAAGTATTCTACCTTTTTTGAGTCAAAAAACGAGCCAAGAGAGTTAAAAAATGATTGAACTGCGAGTGCACCAATATCTACTCTTTTCTTTCTTTTTCTTTTATTGGCTTGGGGTACTTGACTACGACGTGCCACAATACATGCGTAAGCAACATCTACTTACTGCAGTCCGAAGTTAGAGCTACAAGCTTGCGAAAAAGTAGTACTTTACGCACGGAGTGTCAAAATAGTACTATTTCATTTAATACTTAGTAGAGATAATTTTAGTATTATCAGATGTATTGAAAAGAAAGATAAACATTATTTTACAGAAGAAAGAAATGGTTTTAAAAAATCGCATAGATGTGTATTATTGCGGATATGTATCTTTTACTGCGCACCAATTACTGCGGATATTTTGATAACAAAGCATATTTAATGTTTTGAGAAATTATATGGGAGATAATCATCTTATAAAAAAACATTTTTTATTTTGATAAAAATTAAGAAAAACGATTAATATTATAATATATTATAATATATTTATCTGCTTCATGTAATATTGGAAACAAACGCATGGATTTTGAACATCCAGACACTGATAAAACGTAACGAATCGTAAGTATTGAATGTTAAGGTAATATTTTTAGTTTTTTTTTCAGACATAAAATTTTCTAATAAAAAACTATGTAGCGCTTTACACGTCTCCGCAGTAATTGGTGCTTCCGCAGTAACCGGTACAGTTACCCTATAGGTAGGTATACTTACTGGCGCACGGCACCGCGCGCGAGTAGGCGGGTTTATTAATAAATTGTGCCCCCGACACATAACACCACATACGACCGACGTGAATGGAGGTTACGCGTCAGCTCTCGTGAGTCGCGCGCAGAGAGCGATGTATGAGGGTGCTATCCCATCATCCCCCCATGGTGTTCCAAAAAATTAAACGGAACCATTTGCCTGTGAGTGCGAGAGAGATTCACGGAAGAACCCTAGCGGAAATATTTTTGTTCAAAAATGTTAAAAACTGTTAGAAAGAGTTATAAACTGTTTAAAAATGTTACAAAATGTAGGATTTTGGACTTTATTAATCGTTTTTAACTGTTTGTAACATTTTTCAACAGTTTTTAACAGTTTGTAAGAGTTATTAGATTATTTAATAACTTTTAAATATTTATTAATTATTATTATTAACATAGTAATAATTAATTATTAGTATAATTAAACACTCCTTAGGCTTCTTCTGCATTGTTTGACTTTAACTTGCCTTCGGAGTGCTCCCGCGCTCCTTGATTCTCATGATTATAATAATGAGGCTATTAAATAATTATTAATTAATAATAATAATAATAATAATAATAATTTATTAATTCTTAATTTTTCCTGAAATATATCAAATTTAAAATTATTTGAAACTGTTTGAAAGTGTTTAAAACTATTAAAAACTGTTTGAAACTGTTACAAAGTATTATAATTAGAAAAAATGTGTCCAAAATCGTACATTTTGTAACATTTATAAACAGTTTTAAACAGTTCTAAATAGTTATAAATAATTTTTAACAGTTATTAACTGTTATTAACATTTAAAATTTACGACAGGGAACCTCTCTCTCGCTCTCACGGGCTTGGTTCCGTCTAATTTTTCGTTAGGCCATGGGATAGCCATAGAGATATTATAGTCTTTCTATAGAGAGATATTATAGTCTTTCTATAGAGTTGTGTTGGCGGACTCCTCTACTCTATAATAACTCTATTATGGGCCATGGGGCTATAGCACTCTGATGGTTAATTATTGGTCTGGGGGGTTGCTCTTCAATGATATACGATAAAATTTTTATCACCGCGTAATACAGGTATGTTTTTAGGATGAATAGTACCATTTGAACAAAATTTTGATTTGATGTGACATATACTGTGGTAAAACGATTATGTCGCATCGCAACGCATATGGCTAAAGGTAATTTTATATTACGCCATAGGGATAAGTTTTGTTTGTTTGTACACTTTGTATATCGAAACGTTATGCAATAAAAAATTCTTCTCTATGGGGCAATACAAAATTACCCTTAGCGATATGCGTTGCGATGCAATATAATCGTTTTACCACAGTATATTCTCTAAAGTTGAATTAGTGAAAATTGCTCCACCCATTAAATTAGTATAAAAAAATAGTAATTTATTAGTGAATATTCGCATTTCATTAGTAGTCTTTAAAAAAACTACTAATGAAATAGTGAATATTCACTAATAAGTTAGTAGTTTTTTCTACTAATTTAATGGGTTAAAAAACTACTAATGAAATAGTGAATATTCACTAATAAATTAGTAGTTTCTTCTATGCCCTAATCACATAACCGCATACGATCGCGTACGTCTGCGTACAACCGCGTCCGACGTTAAGGAAGAATCTAGTGATTTTCGCTGTTGCCAACAGCGGCAATGTCAGTGCAATAACTAGTACTTTCGAGGAACAGACCTACGTATACGAAAGTCGGCTACTACACCAACGACAACAGACATAAACAAGCAAGCGTTACTCCGATCTACTGCACTTCGTGTGAGTAGGTCTGTTCCTCGAAAGTACTAGTTATTGCACTGACATTGCCGCGGTTGGCAACAGCGAAAATCACTAGATTCTTCCTTAACGTCGGACGCGGTTGTACGTAGACGTACGCGATCGTACGCGGTTATGTGATTAGGGCACTACTAATTTAATGGGAGGAGCAATTTTCACTAATTCATTTTTAGAGAGTATTATACTGTGGTGAAATGATTATGTTGCATGGCAATGCATATCGCTAAGTGTAATTTTGTATTGCCCCATAGCGAAGAATTTTTTATTGCACAATGTTTCCACATACAAAGTGTACAAACAAACAAAACTTATCGCTATGGCGTAATATAAAAATACCCTTAGCGATATGCGTTGCGATGCAACATAATCGTTTTACCACAGTAGATGTCACATCAAATCAAAATTTTGTCCAAAATTGTACTATTCGTCCTAAAAACATATCTGTATTACGCGGTGATAAACATTTTATCGTATATCATTGAATAACAACCCCCCTGTAGTTCGTGGAAATGGTACGGTAAGGGGACGGGCAGTGTGACGGTGTTAGGGTCACTATGGGGGTCACTGCCCACTGGTGGGCGGAGCACGAGGTTTGGAATGTTTGGTTTCAGTTGATGAAATAGGCTAATTAACTTGCAATTGATTTTTGTTGTAGTAGGTTTGAAATAACCTACTATACTATCGGCGAGAGAAGAACTGCGTATTAATTATGGAGAATAAATGTAATTCAAAGAAATTTTGATTTTTGAAAAGAAAGCATTAGTTTACGTTTCAGTAGGTATGAATAATTATTTTTGGAGCCTATATTTTATCTTTTCTAGATACGAGATATGACACTGAAGTTAACAATCTTGGCGCCATCTAGCTAGAGCATTGTTATCATCAGTTTTCTAACCTTATCATTGCACCGGATGGTAGATGGTACTTACGCCAAATCAGAGAATATAGAATACTCTCTTAACGGGGTGCCATAGTCCTACCATTACCGACCGAGCAATTCACACAGTTTCAAGCTGATTAAAAATAAAATACGTCGAATCACAAAAAATCAAAAGAACACTCTTCTGTGTTTTTTAACGTTCTATCATTCAGTCAAAGTTTGGAGTCGAAATATCAAGTCATTTCTGCAAAAACTTTGAACAAACGAAATTTAATTTCGTTCAAAGTTTTTGAAAAAACGGCTTGATATTCCGACTCCAAACTTTGACTGGGTGATAGAACGTTAAAAAACACAGAAGAGTGTTCTCTTGATTTTTTATGATTCGACGTACTTTTTTTATAATCAGCTTAAAACTGTGTGAATTGCTCGGTCGGTAATGGTACGAGTATGGCATCCCCTGTATAGAAGGCCGGATCGGCCGTTTTCGTGAAGCCGACCAAGCGTTAGTTACACCCTCCATGAGGCAGGCGGCGCTACGGGCGAACTCCGCGCGCAGTTCAAAATGAAGCACACCAAATTTACCACAAATGTATTAATAAAGACATTTAAGTATTATGAGATTTATAAATAATATAAATATAATATTAAATTACTCATCTATAACTTAATATTATAAAAATAACTTATTAACATTATTAAGAAATACATTATGGCATGTATATAACTAAAAATAATTATTGAAAATAAAAGTTATTATTAGTTTTTATTTATTTGTACTCTACATGTTATTATTTAATGCAAAAATTTTAGTGTGTGTGTGTGTGTGCGTGTGTGTGCGTGTATGTGTGTGGGTATAAAATGTAGATATGTTATTTTTTATATCACTCGTAACAGTCGTAACACTATGCGCATTTGGTTATTTAATGATTTATTATTTTAAATTTTTATTTAATTAGTTTAACTGGTATTTTAATGTATTTTAGTAATTTTACTAAGTATGTACAAACATAACTGGTGGAATGATGTTTGTAGCGCGGGCGCGGGAAGGGGAATGCGCGGAAACCGCACTTTGTTTTGTTTTCATCTCGCACGCGGGTCAGTTCGCGCTTCGCGCAGTGTCAGTTCGCACTTAATTGCTCTTGTCAATTATTTTTGCATTAAAAGTAGTTCTTTTTAGTAAAAGTTAAGTGTTACGTAAAAAACATCGCGTACTTAGTCCATCGATGTGAGAGTAGCACCAAAAGCAAAAATGTCGAAGCTCGGGTGTGCCTACAAATCATGTACAAACACAAAGTACAAGCTGCCTGATCTGACATTTCACAGATTTCCAACACATGACGAAGACCTGTAAGTTATGATTCAACTTTTCATTGATTTTTATGACAAGTTTTTAAGGTTGTACTGGCCATGAGATTATATTAAAAACAAAATTTTAGGCAGCTTAGAACTATTTTATTGATGTAATAACACGATGTGTGTTATTGTATGATTTTATCCCTCGGTTATTGTGATTATATTGATGTGAGAATTCGTCAATCTTCCCGAGGCAGAAGCTATAAGAAATAAAAAACCGCTGCCAATTCATTGGCACGTAGCTTCCTCAAACTTGATTTACTGATTCCTTTAATTAATTTTTACTTCCAATATTTAAAATTTCATACTTTATTTTGTACGATGTAAACGGCTTAAAATCGTTTTTATAAGTCTAACAACTCGTCAGGAGTTGATTTTACACGAGAATATTAAATAGTAAAATTTTTTGTTTTAATATTATCCACAACTTTTGTATTTAACATTTTCGTGTAAAATCAAATCCAATCAAGTTATAGCCAAAAATCGCCCATTTTATTTATAACTCCTCAAATATTTTAAATATAAAAGTTGTCGATAATATTGACATAAAACTTTTTCCCATTTAACATATTTCTGTTAAGTTAAATCCTATCAAGTTATATAAAAAAATAAGAAGGTTCTACTTTATTTTTACTATTTCATACATAGAGCCATCCTCAATACATTTTAAAAAAAAGGATGCCAATTGCTTGATGCCAGATCTCTATACTCATTTTTTTTGTATGATCCTCATTGGCTCGATTCCTTTACGACGACAAACGAGCGGCAGCGCATGCGCTTGGGCATACGCGTACCTACACAACACACACGGGGCCCTTTCTACATATGTGTGTTCTGTCTGTTCTAGTGTTCTAGACAACTTCTCTCTATGTCTGTCTCTGTATTACATAAATGGAACAGATCCTATCTGTCTTTGTCGGGAACACACGGAACACACAGAACACACATACTTATGTAGAAAGGCCCCCGGACACGAGCTGACGGACAAGGCCGCAAGACCAAAAGTGTCGCCGCAATTGAGTCTCTGAGTCAATGCTATAAGTATTAGAAAATATTAATATTTTAATTCTCTTTCAAATGCTACCCATCACATTCAGATACATAGAGCCATCCTCAATACATTTACAAAAAATTGGGAAAATTTTATGGAAAATATTAACTTGAAATTTTTTTAAATATCTTTGAAATTTAAGGACCAATCATTTTGCCCGAATAACTCGACCGAAAACTATCCAAAATCCACCTCTACGAGGAATTTTGAAGCGCTTAAGTCAATTTTTACTCCCGCAATAGTTGGACATACCAAACTCATTTTTTTCATTTTTCAATGTTTACGTTTTTATTAATAACAAAAGAACCGTAATAGCTAGACAAATAATTTTTTTTAGAAAATATAGATCTTGAAATTCTCTTTCGAATGCCGCCCACCCGATTCAAATACATAAAGCCGTTCTCGAGAAATTACGATTTAAAAAAAAAGTGAAAAAAATTTTAACCTCAAATATCTCCGAAATTTATGGATCAATCCTTTTGCCCAAAGAACTCAATCGATTGTGATACAAAATGTACCACTAAAAAGAATTTCAAACTGATTAAGCCAATTTTACTCTAGTTATTGAACGACAAAAAAAAAACACTTTTTTTATAAATTATTTTTTTCTCCAAAAATAATGAATAAAAAACCTAAAAATTTAGTAAGTTATAGTACTCAGTATTCTTTATAACCAAAAAAATATTCATGTTAATATCTTTTTTTAATTTTGAAATATAACCTATTTACTAAAAATGACGTTTTCATGAATAACTTATGACGAAATATAGCTAACGGCTTTTTTTTTTTTTTTAAATTGTAGAAAATTTTATTCTGCATACAGAGAATTTATCGTATATAAATAATATTTGTTCTAAATATAAAAAAAATTGAAAATAAAAATTTTGAAAATTTAAAAATGGCGATAAAAAACAAAAAAATCGATTTTGACAAAAATAAAATATTGACCCCAATTGTTGAAGCAAAATCTGAAAAAATGATCACTCTCGTTAAAATCGGTTGAGTAGATCATGAGATATCAGAGTATACGGACATACATACACACACACACACACACACACACATCCATACGGACATTTTCTAAAAATGGTGTATTTCGATTCCAAATTTTCTATACAACATTCCTAAGACATTATCTCACAAACTTTTTTTTTTACTATCACAAAGCTTCCTCTAGGAGGAAGCAAAACTTACAACACGTGTGTACGCTTATAACGTTTCGGTGAACAATGTCACCATTATCAGAACTTTACAAAGTTAATTTTCTCACAATGCAATTTTGGTCGATTTTCTCCCCCATCGCCTGAATGTGGGGAGGAGGAGAATTTCAATAGTCTCTCTTACATTGGTTTCGGAATTCGTTCTTTTTTAATTTTGGTAAGTTCTGATGAGAGTGACATTGTTCGCGGAAACGTCATAAGCATACACACGTTGTAAGTTTTTTATTTCTTATACCTTCTGTCTCCTCATTAGCTGAGTGCAGGATCTTATAATAACATTTAATTTTTTATTGTTCATCAATCTTTATTATTTTATTACTTATGGTTCAATAATCTTTATTTTTTATTACTTATTGTTCAACAATCTTTATTATTTTATTACTTATTGTACTTTCAGTGACTCAATTTCAAGCGTGTCTTGATCTCAATTTTGAACTGCGCGCGGAGTTCGCCCGTAGCGCCGCCTGCCTCATGGAGGGTGTAACTAACGCTTGGTCGGCTTCACGAAAACGGCCGATCCGGCCTTCTATACTTAAGAGAGTATTCTATATTCTCTGGCCAAATATCGCCGATTAAAGTTTTAATTGTTGTTAGAACTAATTTTATAATATATATCAAGTGTTATGAATTGTTAATTTATCCATCAAGTGAACAAGATCAGCGATTGTCATGTCAAGGTATATGAATACACGATGTTAAGGAGGTTCTATCGGTAATAGAATTAAAATTAAGATACATGTGAAATTTCGTATACAGGTTTGCAAATATCTCAAAAACACTCATATACATTTTCAGAAGGCTAGGTGAGGTAGAAATTAAGATATTAATGTTTTCGTTCTTTGCTGGTTAACATGAGTTCTTATGGGAAGTCGCGATTTCTTTGTACTTATTTGTGTATTATTAAGCATTAAACATTGAGGTTCTATTTATATTTTTTGTAGTGGATAAAGAAATTATGACGAACATTTATTACTCTTCAGAAATTTTATTGGTGGATACTGACTTATAACAAAAATATGTTGAATACAAAAAACGTACATTTAACCTCAAAAAATAAGTCAAATCAGCATCTGAATAAAACTCTTAAAATAAGTATAATTTAAATGAATAATCGGTATGTCGTGTAAGTTCATCTATGCAGCTTCTTTAGCGCAATATACCTTGCCAATGAATCATAAATGAAAAGTGCGCTCATTTTGACTAGTGATATACCGCTAGAATCTCTTGGTCCTTAATGTGCAAGATGTGAAGTTCATTTTTTTATGTATTTAATAATTGGTCAGTATTCAGTGTTAATTATATTTTTTATTTCTAGTAAAGCAATGTTGACAACGTTTAGAATATTTTTCAATCAAGTTCGATTTCATAAATATAACAGTACACCAAAACAGTGGGATAAAGATGGAGTAAAATATGGTCTTGTAACGTATTATCCAAGGTAATATTTTGATTTCGGTAATATTTAATAAACTTAAATTAATCATCAATTCTAATATCTTTCGATAATTAATAGATATCCAAATCATAAAGATCCGCCTATAACTCCAACAAAGTTACTGTTAGTTGAACGTGTTAAACCAATAAAAGGTAACCCCGAGATGCACAAACGTATATTAACATTCATGGGTTTAGATAAAGATGTAAGTATGGTAAAGCTTAATGAAAAATAAATTTCTATTTTATATATGATTTTGTAAGTGTTTGAAGGAAAAGTTATATAATTAGTTATATAGTTAATATATACTGTTTATTTTGTAGAAGTAGGTATAAAGTAGAAGTAGGTATGAAGTAGTAAGTAGTAAGTAGGTATGAAGTAGAAGTAGGTATGAAAGTTAGAAATACTTAAAATATTATCATTTTTTTTTTTAATTTTATTTTAATTTACAAAAACTAAAATTTATATTACATACATTTCATGATTTTGATTAAAAAAAAAAAAAAAACTACGAAGTGTAGTTCAGAGCTGCATTTAAAAACTATTGCTTAATCAACTATTAAATTATTAAAGAAAATAACCCATTCCTATCAAATGTTTATGTAAAATATAACCTCTACACCGCTTGATTTCTGTATATGATTGAAAATAGATGATTTTTACTTATTAAAAATTAGTTATTTTATGTATGTACTAGACAGAGTATACTTAAATAGTTGTCTCATAAGAAAAAAATATTTTTATAAACCTTGTTTTTTTTTTTTTAATTATATAAATTACTTTATAGAAGTACAAAATAATATCTAAATTAAGAATTGATATTTTTAATTTTAGAAAAAAAAAGTGGAACGAGCTATTGTAAAAAACATTCCAGAAGTATGTGCATTACTTTGGACAATTAAACATCTTATTAAAGTCTCGCCTATTGAATTGCCAGATAATTTACCAGATGATGACTCAATTAGCACTTACCTTCATGAATCTGGAAAGTTGTATGTATTCCCAAAGATTGATGAGGCACGGTACCAAGCAGCAGTGAAATTCAACAATAATCCAAAAAGGTTAGATGGTGATACTTTGCAGGAAAAACTTAGATTAAAATGGGTTCAAGGATGGCATCTCGATCCTTAATTGTTACATGTTTAAAAATACTCAAATAAATGTACTTTAAAAAGTGAAAAAAAATACAAATGATTTTTAGAGTAAATTTATAATAATTTTTATAAAAGAAAAAGCACACATGAGAGATGATATGAGTCTTTGAGAAAATGTACTTTTTCTATTTAGTTCGTAAATTTATTTGTCGTATGAAATACAAAAAACAGATTGAACAAATAATATTGATTTTTATTCGTACTTTCAGCCATGTCGGCTACTTTACAACCTAACAACAATAAATCGTACAATTTTTCAATGAAATCTCGAAAGTTTTTTTTTTATTTGTTGTTTTACACCAGGAGCAAGGCATACTGAGTATCGCTTTAAAGTGGAAGATGATTGTGCCGCCATTGGGTCAGTCATGCGGACCTAACAAAATTAACAGTGGCTCGCGCGTACAGTAGTTCGATAAATTCGATCTTGTAATCGCTCTATGCTCCTCGCAGCCAAAAAAGGATCGTATTACACAACTCGAATTTTCACGAGCACAACTCGCAAAAGAAATATTTCCACTCACTGAGCTTGTTTACTTGTGATGTCTTTTCGTGTGTATAATTAGGCCATTTCTCTCGTGCGCGCGGAGATTGGACGTACGTAATTGATTTTCCGTTATTCCTTCCCTCTCCTCCTCCCCTCCCCAAGAGATCGAGAAAAACTGATAATCGCCTCATATCGACGACCACGAGTATGTATGGTATATAACAACGTATAGTAGAATGCTCTGACGCGCAGTATAACTATTGCGGTAAAGTATACACTTATACATCGTCTTTCTTTATGGAAAAAATTCGCTTCAAGCGTTGTAAGTATTTCATTATTATTATTTATGTATCGGACTGTGGACTAGTAAAAAGTTTCTTATCCATTTTGCGAAAGTCAGAAAAATAAGATCATTTATAGGTACTTTATTATAAATATCTAAAGCCTCGTAACTACACTTCTTCCTCTTTTTCCTTCACTTTTTTTTTACTTTTTATTACGAGCTACGACGGTAGTAGAAACACCCTAAATCGTCTATTGTTTTTGCGCGTGTTCTCCGCTGCTCTCTCTCTCTCTCTCTCTCTCTCTCTCTCTCTCTCTCTCTCTCTCTCTCTCTCTCTCTCTCTCTCTCTCTCTCTCTCTCTCTCTCTCTCTCTCTCTCTCTCTCTCTCTCTCTCTCTCTCTCTCTCTCTCTCTCTCTCTCTCTCTCTCTCTCTCTCTCTCTCTCTCTCTCTCTCTCTCCGATAGTTTTTCGGACGATCGAATCCTCTCATCGATCGGTAGGCGAGAAAAGCTCACACGCGAAACTAGGCTTTTCATCTTTTCACAGACAACTATTGGCACTGGCACGCTATGTTCTCGAAAAGCAAGAATTCTATCGCGCGGATCTTCCGTCCCCTTTCAAAGAGACACATCCTAATCGTCGACGCGAGTACCGATGGAAGTCATATTACACGTTACATAATAATTATATACTGGAGAGACTCTGATCAAGTGCATCATTTTTATCGTCGCTAGGCTTGAGGATATAGGATACTCGGCTTATAGTTGAACTGTAGGAAACAACGCTGGTAACTTTAGTTTTGATTATCATCACTATACACACACACACACACACACACACACACACACACACACACACACACACACACACACACACACACACACACACACACACACACACACACACACACACACACACACACACACACACACACACACACACACACACATATATATATATATATATATATATATATATATATATAATTTTATTAGGTATAATTAATTATTCATCGCCACGTACAAATCATCGTCTCGGCTATCCTACTGAACAGATCCTTAAATTTATCTTTTACAAAGTATACTCATAGAGATTCTCGACTATACTACCTATGCGAAACCTTACGAACCAAAGTAACACGTTCTCCGTCATCATTTATATATATAACAATTACAAGGCATTCTCATCTCTCGCTAACATTGCTCCGTCACGTTTGATCTTTCGCGAAAAAACATAACATCGTCACACGGCTATCATCTATAGAAAAAACATACTGTATATTATATGCGTCTCTTGCACGGTATACAATACTCCCCCCTATAGAAAATCTACGATCTTCGTCATAAGTTTGTGTGTGTGTGTGTGTGTGTGTGTGTGTGTGTGTGTGTGTGTGTGTGTGTGTGTGTGTGTGTGTGTGTGTGTGTGTGTGTGTGTGTGTGTGTGTGTGTGTGTGTGTGTGTGTGTGTGTGTGTGTGTGTGTGTGTGTGTGTGTGTGTGTGTGTCTGTGTGTGTGTGTGTGTGTGTTTCGGTACGGTAAAGGAACTCTACGGAACTTTCTCGCGCGGTTTTCAACCGCAGTAAGTGCAAGTACAATCATCACTCTCAACACAACATTAGCACACTCGTCATATCGCACACTGCACACGCGAAGTATCAGAATATATATCTCAAGTATCCTATACAAGCGCCCCACGCGAGTTATATATACATATACAATACATATATCTCTCTCAAAGGCTTCTCGTAACAGGCGCGATGTCTAACTGGAGCTGGACCTCCTGCGGTTCCTCAGCTTCCAGAACCTGCGGTCCCTGGACGTGTGATGGATGGCTATCGTGTTAGGGCCTGACTTAGACGTCGACGGGCCCGCCTTGTCCGGCATGTACATCTTCAGCAGCCTCGCGGCTCGTTCCTCCTGCGCTTTTCCACCCGTGCCGCTATCCTGGCTCTTCGAGCTCAAAAATCCTAGGAGTTTCAGGCTCCTCTTGCGCAGCCTCAGCCTGTTGAGGAAGGTTGACTCGGAGGCTGTCTTGAGGTCCTCGAACTCGACTCTCTTCTTCTTCACGGGTTTCTGCTCGCTGCCGCCGCCGCTACTTTCGCTCTTCTGCCCTATCGTCGCGGCCTCCTCGGCTAGCTGCGTATTTCTGTCGAAGGTCTCCTCCGCCCTCTGCGCCACCATCTCCAGCTCCCTCAACCTTCTCAGCGTCACCTGCAACTGCTGCTGCTGCAGATTATCTTGGGGATAGGTGGACGAGGAGCCGGCGGCCACCTTCGCCAAACTCTCCTCGTCGCAGTCCGAGAGCTTGCGATGGAGATCGAGTATTTTCTTGCGGAACTCCTCGTCCTCGCGGCCGAGCCGCGCGAACTGCTGGACGTGCTCGTCCTCGACGGCCCGCGCCAGGAGTTCCGCAGCCGTCGGCGCCATCCCCCGCTGTCACCACCATCCCACTTGCTGATGTTTGCTCCCGCTGCCAACCGACAGCGAGTCCTCCTCCTCGGGTAGAGGTTCCAGGCGACGTCGTCCTAGGAACGAGCGGAGGGAACCGCTACTCCCGGCGACGGTCGTCGTGCACGTGACGGTGCCGCCGAGGAGCTGTTCCATGTTGAGCTCGGGTAGGGCGCAGTCCTCGCCCTCGGACTCGCCGTCGCGCTCCTCGTCATCGTCCACGTCGTCGTCGTCCTCGACGTCGTCGTTATCGAGGCCGTAGTTGTCCTCACCGCAGAGCGACGCGTCGCCGAGGCGATGGTGGTGGAGCAGGTGGCAACCCGCGCCTACTGCTGAGCCGTTCGACGGCGGCTAGGGGGAAGTCAGGGCACAGCTCGGGCTAGTGATTCTTTGCAAACAGAGGGCAAGCAGTTCTCTTGTCATGCAGTGGCACGTGCGAAGCTTATATGCTAATATATATAATACTTAATTACGGTTAGTTTTTTTTTTCATGGTTTTATATATATGGTACATTGTCTTATGGTAAAAGTATTATGTACTGGTGGTCAGGACGTTTCGGAGCGACTGTTTTTTGTAATTTGAATTTGAATAAAAATAAGAATAACGTATAATATATTTGTTAGCTCTGAAACGTCCTTATATAGTGGCGATTTTTATGCTTATTGATTCTCCCGCGTGAAAGCGAGATAGAAGGTACAGGCTGTAGGTGCCATTAGTGCGATGTTATTGAATCCTTTCGTATACCCAGCAAACAGAAGAAACTGGACTGATATTTTATTGGCACTTGAATCGGTGAACTCAGAGAGGTGAAAAGTTTTGATCGAAGAGTGCAGCATTGTGCTTAAATATTGTGTGAAAATTTGTTTAGTTCACTGACTCAATGAAAAAAGCTTTTTGTTAAAAATGTATCTTGCATATGTTAAAGTTTTGTATATAATAACAAATAATGCTCCAAAAATAGTAATACCTGAAATTTTTTCATTTTAGTTTTACATGGTTTTCTGATCGTGCATAAGATCCATTTTTAAATGATTATATTTTCAATTATGTAGTCAGTAACAATTTTTTTTATTTATCAAATATGGGATTGCCAACAGGACCTTAAAAGAAATACGAAGGTAATATTTATATTACTGTCTACACAATCTTCAATCATGTGCAATGAAGCATTAAAAATAAGTATTCAATCATAATACGTGATAGCAACTACTGCAAACGTGATAAGTAATATAAAGATATAAACATTTTTGAATACTTATTTTTATATATTCATCCAGTTTGTTTCTTTGTTCGACAAATCAATGTTATAAATATATATTATTACGAAGCGAAATCCCAATGCCATTATGGAAGCAGTATACATTGATGTTCCATGGGTATGCGTGGAATATACGTTTTTAATATACATACTCTTTCCTCTAATCCCCATCCGACCATCAACATATCAATATATACCAAGTGCGCATTCAAATATATACTCAAACTCTTATATGTACTTTCGTCAAGTCAATCAAAGTATTACAAACCTGAGGATAAAATCGTACATGGGTATATAGATAATAATAGTAATAATAATAATGTTCAACTGTTCGGGAAGCAACAAAGCCAAGACTTTCGAAGCATATTTCGAGGTGCACAAGTTCTCATTCTATATATAGGCATACATACGTCAATATCCCGGAACTCAAGCCGTAAAATCATGGCAGAAGAGAACGAGTTATATATACTGGATCTCAAAGACCTTACTTTCTTTGCATTCATTTTTATTCAGAGTTTCAAATAGTATTACCAAAAAGATCATGCTATAATGGAGAGAAATCGTTAGAGTAAAAATAGATTAGTGATTTTTGAAAAACAATATTTACTGTTATTGCTTTTTATTGAATTTTCATATTTACTTTAAAGATTTCTCTCGTCATTATTGATAATAGAGAAAGAATCCACGCAATCCCAATGATTGCCAAACTGAAAAACGTGAACCAGAAATGATCGTTAAAAAATCAAAGTAGCTTGTACCTTCAAAAGAATAGAAACATATCTCATCATCCCTGGCTATACAGTATATCCGCAACAATCAATATTAGCAAATAAGTTTTTAAACTTTTATCGTTATATATTAATGGAAAAAAATATGAAATATCAAGTTAAGGGTGAATATAGAACTTTAAATATTATCAATACTTTAACAATGTCAGTATAATATAAATATCAAAATTGAATTTTGTGGCTTATAATAAGTATATTTTTCAGAAGAAATATTTTTCACCATATAAGAATATTACCAAACCAGGGTAAGAGATAAAAGTCAAAGTTGTGAGAGATACACGAAAAGATTTTGATGAGTGTGTTGTTGTTAGGCTTACTGCAGATTCGGTAAAAATTATTATACCATGCATAGTAAAAACTATCATTGACCATAATAAAAGTTTACCATGCCATTATAATAATTTTTACAAAAGCAATGTATTTATGAAATAGTAATGTAAAGAAGTTCGATTTTCATTTTATGTACGTTTTTAATCAATGTATACGAATACTACAGCACTTATAGTGAAAATAAAATGTACATTTATAGTAACAGAGTGAATTTTTAAGCTAAACAAATTATAACAAACAGTTATTTTGCAGTGTGACAAGCTATCAAATCGCGGCATTGGGATGAGTGCATTACAAAAATTCAGCGCATTAAATGTTTCCAATACATATATTTTTCTGCAAAAAGAAAAGCTGCAGTTTATTAATTTCTATATCGAAACATATAATTTTGCACTGTCATATCAATCAATCAATATCGAAATCGTCAACAAAACTAGTCAGTTTCATATGTCTCCGAAACATTTCCAAAACACATCATGATAGCTAAACAACAACCACCGCCACCAAAGCTCCCTCCTTGTATGCGAAAATAAACAGACAGTCAACAATAGTGATATATATAGACAAAACGAAAAATAAGTATAATATCAATCGAGCTCAATATACATATACCACCGCGTGCGGTCCTCCGCACACGCGGCAATACACGTATAATATATGTACCGTCGCTTAGACAACGACAACGCACGATGCTTACCGGACTTCCGGTAAAGCTCTCGTCGTCGGGACCGCCGCTGGTCGGCGTGCCCCAGATGTCATCGCCAGAGGTGCCACCGGACGTGGTGCCCTCCTCGTCGCCGTTGCTGCTCGGGTCTAGGGAGAACTCGGTGCGCTCGGGGGGTGCGGGCGGTTGCAGCAGACAGCCCTCGCCAAAGTGCTCCAATATCGCCATTTTGCTCACCACGTAGCTGCTGGCGCGCATCGTCCAGGCGCGCAGACCCGACGGCGGCGACTCGATGCCGGTTGTCGTGCTGCCGCTACCAAGCCCGCCGATCCCACCTTCGTCCTCGCCTGCTGGCTGGTCGTCGAGCTCGTCGTCCTGGTCGAGGCTGCTCAACGTGCCGAAACGGCGCAGAGCTCTGGGAAGACAGAAATGGGGTTGTCTTTAATTTGGGGGTGAGGGTGGCTTGTGTTGGGAGTGGGTGATGGAGTGGGTACCCGGTAGAAATGATTGTGGTGGTGATATGAGGAGTAGCAGCGCGAAGAAACGTTTTTTAAAGACTAATTAGGACTGAATTTCATTGTGACGGATTGTCATTCGTTAGCTAAAGGGATGGAAAGTAAATAAAATAAGTTTCTTTTAATGGCAATTGTCAAACAAAGTAGTAGGATAAATATTCTCCGTTAACGGTCTACCGTAAAACATTAATAATTTGCAATGGAACTTTTCCATAAATTTTAGTAATGTGGAGAGTAGAGCTTCGTTGTTTACTTTTTTTTTTGTAAACTTCTCATTATGATACAATTAAATTTTTATTTTATTAACTATATAAACCAGAAAGTTTTATTATTTTTTCTCTTATTATTTTTTTGCAATGCGAATAACTAAGAAGAGATTTTCACCTCTTGATCATGAATTTGGCAAGACTTTAGGATGTCATTTTTGTGTCAAAATACAAAAATAGAATTCTTGTTTTAGCATAATTGGGCTTGAAATGTGATCCACGGATAGCTCAATAAATCGATAGCTTAAAATATCAGAATAATCATGCAAAAATAAATAGAAAATAGTCAGAAAAAGCTTTAATTTACTTGTTGATTCGTTTAAAAATATTAATTCCTCAAGAAGTTATGAGCAATTAAAGATAGTGTAAGAAAATGGTTAAAAATAAAATCACCCATAAAATCGTTAGGAAAAAAGGGAACTTTTTAACTAATTTTCTCACGCTGTCTGGTTGCTCATAACTTCCTGAGAAATTAATATTTTTAAACTATTCAAAGCTTAAATTAAAGCTCCTTCTCTCTACTTTCTGTTAAGTTTTTCTCATCCAAAGTTGCAATGTTTTACATAATTATTCTGACACTTTAAGCTATCGACTTATTTAGGTCTCCATGGTCACCTATTTAACGGGCATATGGACTAGAGCCCAATGGACGAAATCCTAAAATAGGGATCCATTTTTTAAGCTACAAAAAAATGATATCTTAAAGTATTAACCAAATCCATCATCTGGGGGTAAGTACAATATCTCCTTATAAGTATTTCCAGGTCACATATAAATGTAAAATATTAGTAAAGGAATTGACAGAGTCATGTACAAAATCGCCGTACTCTCCTCTACCAGAGCTCGTAAGAATTTTTTTGTTTTTATTGTTTACAATCTATTTAAATTGAACTTTCTTACGCGATGTCTTTTTTTCCTCTTCAAAACGAATAGAATTATTATAGTTATTCACACTGTTAAGCATTCCTAAACAACTTTCTACGATATTTTACAGTATCAAAAAATACACATTCTTTTCTATCGGGTACCATATACTGTCACAACAAAAACTAATGATATACCCAACGAGCACAGCAACTAAAAACGAACCATTCTCATCGATAATATTCCTCCTCAAGAAACAAAACCATAAACCAATAAAAAAAAGAACGAAAAAACTACGACAACAAAGAAAACGATATAGACAATAAGCGTGATGGGGGATGAACAAAACCTGTAAGGCGGTTCGCCGTCGCAGTCAAGGTCGTCCTCGCTCCCATCCTCCGTCGTGTCGGCCGAGAACGCGCGACTCGGACTGTTCCTCCCGGGACTGTCGTACAATCCATTCCTAAGCCTATGCCGCGAGCAGAGATCCGGCGTCGGGGGCAGCACCGCGATCTTCGGCGGCAGCGGCGAGAACGGATCGCGCGACAGCGGTGGCGTCGGACAGCCGGACCTGCGGCGCATATTACTACGTTTCCATAAAACATACATAGTCTCTTTTCAGTTTTGTTTTTCTTTTATTTATTGTTTTAGTCGGTCGTGTAAGAGCGTTAAAAAGATGTTTTTCTTTTAAAGGTGTGTTTGTAAGTGTAGCTGTTGCTGTTGTTGTTGGTTATATACTTATTGGTCGGTGACGTAATTTTCGTCTATACGTAGGTGACGGGGGTTGGATTTTTTTTTTTTTTTGTTAGTCGAGAGGTGCATTCCATAGGTCGTGCGGTTCGGAGGGGGGGAGATCGGTGGCGTCGTTTTATAGAGAGATAGAGAGCTACGAGGAGGTTGCTTGCGAAATCAATGTAATCGTAAATTAAACCTACAAATTTCGGTTAAATCATTAGTATAAATGGTCCTAAATTAATCCTTAAAATTATCGGTACGCAATAGCAGCTAAAGAGCTAGAACTCAAAGAAAATCGTCGTCGTAGAAGATATATAGAGTTATACAATAATATTGTATACATACAGATATCCCCATATATATGTCAACAGAAACGGTTATATAAATAGGATCAAGTATATAGAGAGGATTCGCGGACGGGGTGTAGAAGGATTTGAGCTCAATACCTGTGACACCTCCTACAAATGTTTATCGACCCGGAGGACGTATCTTTTGACGACACGACGCTACCGTTCCTCTTCGGCTGTATGCTGTTCGACTTGACTGTGCTCAGGCTGGCGCTCGACGCGCTGCTCTGCTGCTCCGCGTCCGAATTGACAACTGTATTTTCTTCCGTCACTGAAACACGCATTACAAATCCAATTATGTACTATTTATTTTTCTTTCCTGGATAATTCAATTATAGAGGTCGTTTTTATGAACGTGGAATGAGATAATGCGTATTATATATCTGCGGTGGATGGCCGTCTAAAAGCGATTAGACTGTGGTGTACATTATTCAAGCGTGAATCATGGCCAAAGCTGATTATATTTAATTGGTTGCAATCGGTTTAAACGATTATTTGATCCATTAAGAGAACGCGCTCCGACGAGAAAATATTATAACATTATCCGTTATTACAACGAGATTATGAGTGATATTTGTTGATATTTTGCTCTTTTTTACAACAATGATTATGTGATTAAAACAAAACCTTATTTTATTCATTCATTTTATTCATTGAGAAATTATGCTCTACGAGCATCAATTTTATTGACTCATAAGTGACAGTTACATTTGATGTAAGTAAAACTAACAAATGTATGGAAATCAATTTTTATATGACAAATATTTATTTGTTTGCAAGGAATTTGGTAAAATGTAGATGTCAATAAAAAACCCGCCTTGTAACTCGAAATTGTTTAAAACGTTTTAAAAACGTTTGTAAAATATTTTAAATATATTTTAAAAACATTTTTCAATGTACAAGGTATATTAGAAATAAATTTTTACGTTTTTAAAACGTTTTAGAAACGTACTAAGAGTATTCGAAACACATCTCGCAATACAGCTACCTATGATCGATAGGTGGAGGCGCTTGACAATACACGAGTAAAAATGTTTGGTTCAGGTTATAAGTCAAAGTCAGGGAATAAGGGTGGGTGGGTGGAGAAAGCGGAGATTGGGGTTTCATACTCTTATTCTCAAAAAAATGTCTTAATAGATGGGAAAACTCGTTTTAAAAACGTTTATAAAATATTTTTCAAACGTGACTGCAAAGGTCCATCATGAGTTTTACCAGTTTGCGGTACGTTATATAAACGTTTTTCATACGTTTTCTAAAACTAGGAACCAGATTTAGCTGCATCAAATAAACGTTTTAAAATGTTTTAAAAACATTTTTAGACGTTCTTGAAACATTTTGAAAACGTGCGAATGCTTTAAAAAGCGGATATTATCCACGTTTTAAAAACGTTACAAGTGTCTCAAAGCACGTTTTAAAAACTGTTTTTAAGCGTTACGTTCTATTAAGATAAAGAAGCGGGACTAACCTTCGGAGAAGTCGCGCGCCGTGACCTCCTTGGGCGTCCTGGCGGCAAGCTCCTCGGGCGTCCATTCCTCGATCGGCACCTCGCTGTCCGGCGGCGGTATCTGATGCGAATTACGCACCCACTGAGCCAAGTGATTGTCCTCCTGATGGCTCGTCTCCTTCAGCATGAGGTCCAGGCTGTCGCCCGAGCGCTGCTTGTCCTCCTCGAGCTGCTGTGTCGACCTGTAAACCTGTGCATGCACGCACACACAACACACGTGTGTTTCTATGTATGTATATATGGTCCTTTGTAGGTGGTATAAAGTATCGCTTTGAGGTGGAGAATTACGGATCCGAGGGACCGGAATAATTGCTAGTTAGGGTGGAAAGGGAGACGCGGTGTGAAGTTCGATTACTGGGTTTCGGAGGTGTGTCCCTCTCTGATGTTGGATTTTGGAAATCCTTGGCTAATTAATATTGACTTTGGATTGTGGTTTATGAAAGTGAAATTTTCAGTTTCTGTTTAACATAAATACGAGATTAAAGTTATTTTTGTTGCAATTTGTTATGGAGGAAAATTTGATACAAAGTTTAAGATTGAAAAGTTGGGGTTTGTTAACGGAAATTTTGATTATGACTAGTTTTACAGAATTTAAAATGTAGGTTTAAAAGTTAGAACACTAAAGAGGTGATAAACGCATCAGACTTTATTGAATACAGTAATGCAAGCGGTATTTAATTGAAAAAACATTTCATTAAACCCGTTTAATAACTGAAATAGACCCTTTCAATAAAAGAAACCCATTAGAAAGAAACACTAACCTATAAAGCACTGTCGGTAAAACAGTTCCGCCTCACAATACCAATCTACTCTCAATCCCTACATATGCAATTACTTATAAAACCTCACCTCGGGGCTGCTTGCGACCTCGCGCGGTACGTTCTGGCTGCTCAGTAGATACGTCATCGTCGTCGGGCTATCATCGTCTGGACTCTCCAGGCCTGGGCCACCCGCAGTACCGCTACTCCCGTAGCCCGTGTTCACGTAGATTCTGTAATAGACCAGATTTCTGGTGGGGGGTTTCAACCGTTTATATCTCGCCATTGCTTTGCTTTCATCGTGGCGCCGGCTCGACGACGGCTATACAACAGTCTTTATGCTCATTTTTTTGTTCGTTCGTTCGTTCACTCTACTTACTACATGTTCATATTCTCGTACGGCATGCTCGTTGCATCACAAGAGACAAGACGGCGCGTGCGAGCGCGCGCTACGCGGGCTGCAAGCTTTCGGGCATATATAATATGTATAATAATAGAGAAAAGTTGATAGAAAAAAAAAAACGTAAGATAAGACGTGCACTCGCTGCGGGCGTGCGTTGCTGCTTTGCTAGATTCGTATATTTACGGTATATTACTGTGAGGTTGCAGATGAGTTGTTGTTGTTGATTATTTTTTTTTTTTTTTTAAGTTGATTTACCGACTCGTTGACGAGTTTGTGAAATGAATACACAATTATATGCGTTGGTCGAGGTGTCGGAGAAGAGAGAGCGAATCGTGGAAAAATTTGGACTATAAATTTTGAATATACAAGTATATTTATTTGGAATAATTCTTGTTTTTTTTAGATTTGTACAATTAGTTTTACATCAACTTGGATTGTAATCACATTCAGGCCGAAAGGTCATTTGATATCACATGGATTAGTTCGCTTTGTTACAAAATTTATTAGAATTCCACAATGTCTATATGTGTACATTGTAAGAAACTAAAAAAGTTTGTAGGAAAGGTTTTGGTATTTTGCACACATCAACGCATTTATAATAGGAAGGCAGTTTTATCGTCAAACGTTAAGTACAAGAGTTAAAAAAAAGAGATGTTCAAACGTGGTGAACGAAAACGCTTCTTTAAAATGTTTATACTATACCTACATAATAACAATCTAATAAAGTCCACTCTAAGGTTTCGTAACAAAGTATTGCTCAGACTGAAAAGTTTTAAAACATTTCCTTTTGCTATTAGTAAATTAAAAAAAAAAACTTAATAAAAACCATGCAAATTAATAAAAACATCACACTACAACTAATATAATTAAAAAGCAAACTCATACGTACCATATAAAAAACAATTACTGAAAAATTTATTTAGGTACTAAATTTTAAGCTCTTTTTGTTTTGCTATATTTGAAGTTTTAGAATACGTAATTATATTTAAATCGAAATAATATAAGTATTTTATATTTACGCTATTAAAAATCTTCATACGTCAATGATTAAATATACTTTATTATCATGCATAAATTAATTTTTCAGTAAATTTTTATAAAAAAAAAATGAATAGGAAGTTTTAATTGGCTGTCTTAATCATGTTAAAATATTTGTACAAGTTTTGTACAAGCTTGAACTAAATCGTCTTAAAATGAATGATGTAATAAAATCACAACGTGGTTGTGGCATGTTTACCATTTTAAAACCTATTAGGTTTTCATAAATTTTTCTCTTCTATTACAAATCACTATCTAAAATTGGACTAGACTGTGGAAGTAAAACGTTAAAAACTGATGGTTTGTATGCACTCTACAGGTACCAAAATCTATGTAGTACCATTTTCTAAATTCTAAATATTCCATGCAGAGTTGCTTGATAATGAATCAGTGAAATTACAATTCAACCAATCAAAGTTTAATCGTGAATAAGACTTCGATTCATTCACAATTATTCATACTTTAATAATGAATTGAATTTCTACAAATTCACGATTCAAATATGAATTGTGGATTAGTTGAAGTTTAATTCACGATTTAAATTCGAATTGTGTCTATTTGGTTGCAACCCTGATTCCATCTACAGATTTCTCACCAAAAAGTCACAATTACATGCCAAAACCACATCACGCTAAACCCTTCTACAATTACCAACCTACACCCAACGAAAAAACAAAAACCACGTGTCACTCTCTAACTAATCACCCGCAAACTCAAGACCCAAATGCACTGTGTACATAATAACGATATAATAATAAATAACAATAACAATAATAATGCACATGTGTCGTGTGTTATAATAAATGTGTGTGTGTATGCGTATGTGTGAACGTGTACGTGTATAAATAACTATCATATAATAATAATAATAATAATAATAATAATCGGTAACAATATCGTTGCATCGTGTGTGTATGCGTGTGTGTGTGTGTGTTATTGCAAGCGAAAAATTTACATTTGCCGCTGCAGCAGGTTGTGCCAGACGGCCTTGAGCTCGGGGCTGGGGGCGCGCAGTATTAGGACCCTGCGCCTCGGCCTACTGTGGGGACTGCAGCCGCCCACGACGCCGCCCACGCCGCCGCCGCCGCCACCGCCTGTGCCCGCGCACTGCACCACCTCCGTGCTCGCAGCCGGGTTCTCGCCCGGCGCGCTTGGCTGTTGGGGTACAGAGAGAGAAAGGATTGTTGAGTGGGTGAGAGGATCGATATTGGCGGGAGCTGATGTGCAGAGGATAGGGTTTTTGGTTCAACAGCTATTGCGATATATATGTGCCGGTTTAGAGGTCGTCCGTGAAGATGGGGTTAGCTAGTTTTTTGGAGGTTGATACTTATGGTTCGTCGAGTTTTTTCTTCTTGTTAGTTTAGAGTTTTTATGTCGTCAAAAATTGTAGGTTTATCGTAAAAGTTGTCTAATTTGATTAGGTTTAAGATTTGTTATTTTCGTACGGTCGGATTCAAGTATAGTTGTTAATTAAGTTTATGAAGATTTTTGTAGATTTGTTTCTACATTTCTACAGTGATATATGAATTTTTTTTTTTTTTTAATTTTGTTCATTTTTCTATGTTGAAGAACTTTCTTGTTTAAGTATTACATAATAGTTGGAAAAGTTACTTTTTAATTACGTCTTTTTAGATCTGTCTGGATAGTGTTATCGGAGTCTATCAGATCTTGTCAAGTAGATAGATGGATGGATTGTGCCACTACAGAGGCTAGATGTATCTAAATAGTTTAGTAGTCGGGGGTGTAGATGTCTAGGATAGTGTAAGTCATTTTGATGGTACAATTTTAACTAGGACTATTATTTAATTTAAAGGTAATATATTTTGAACTCATTTTTTTTTTACTTTAAAAAAAGTACTACTAAATAACTATCTATAAAGGAAACGTTTTCATACCCAAATACTTTTGTCTTATAATAAATTATCGATAAGAAAATATTGTCACTTTCGCTGTATCTCGATGACCCTAATTTATTACTATGTATACAGAAATAATTTAGCGTAAGTGTACTTCGTAAAAAATATATTACTTGTTAATTATAAAAAGATTTCAAATTACTATATTGTTTCGCTACTGTATCGCATTCGAATATAAAAACATTTCCCTTCACATCTAACGTGTCTAATTAAAACTTCATTTTAACAATTTAAACATCATAAGATTTAAATCTATAATCACTATAAGTATATAAATGGCAATATAGTCATTATTTCATCTATAGCCTAAATAAGCAGCTCTTAAAAAAGAAATTATAGCACGTGCACTCACCTGTGTCGTGATCTGCAACCGGAACTCCGTGGGCCGCTTGCGCACGGTGAAGCAGGCCTCTGCTATGCAGGCCAGCCTGAGCGGCTCCTCCGTGACGAAGAGCACGCGGTCGCGCGATACCCGCGCGAACACCAGGAGATCCGTGAGAAGGAGCGCCCACGTGGGCTGCAGCCGACCGCGGCCTTCGACCTTGGCCAACGCGCCGCCGAAGAGCCTGGGGGTGGAACGTGCCTTTTAAGTTTTGTTTGGTCAGAGGTAATGGACGTCTTTTTGGGTCTTGGCCAGAACCCGAGGATGCCAACATGAAGTTTTCGGGGGGTGGACGTGGCACTTTTGTTTATCTTGATAATTGTTTGTGTAAAGACGGCGTTTGAAGTTTTATATATTGTTGCCGGTAATAAGGATTTGTATAGTGATAAAATTAAATTTCAAGCCACTGCAATCTGGAAATATCGCACGTTTATTCTCACGCTGTGAAATTGGAACATGTCCGTTTTATCTCGGGCCGCTGTCGGAAACAATATCATTTATGTAGACTTTGAAATCTCAGCGTTCTCTGCTCTTTTACAGAAATGGATTTAAAAATGGAAGCGTCTGTTCTTATACCATTACTTTAATATAACGATGAAGGAATGACGAATATCATACATCGTACTTCTCGTTATATTATTTTATTTTTACGTTTTTTTTTTAAGTTATCAATATTGGTTACTGCCTGTATATAGCAAATTGAAAAATAATCGATGATTCTGATGATAAACAAAAAAAATTAAATAACAATTGTACAATTACGTAACTTTACGTAGACTTTAGTATCCCTTTAAAAATCCCCTTAATAACGTTTAATTTTTCATTTCAATCCCAGTTACACATTACAACCTCGATCATCCCCAAACGCTCTACCTCTCAAACGCGATCACTTCAGCTCCCAGCCCTTACCCTAAAAAACAAAACCAACCCTATATCGCTTTCTCGCTTCTAACCCGCTCCCTAATCGCTGAACCCTCTCCACATCTCTCTGACCCACTCTCCTCTCTCACTGGCGGCCAAAAACAAAGGCGCACTCGACTTTCCGCCGTTTCAGCGCGCTTGAACAATCGCTTACGCTCTCTCTCTCTCTCTCTCTCTCTCTCTCTCTATCTCTCTCTCTCTCTCTCTCTCTCTCTCTCTCTCTCTCTCTCTCTCTCTCTCTCTTACCATTGTCGGCCGGGTACGGCCAGAGCGAAGGGCTTGCAACGCGCGAAGACGAGCCGGGACTCGACCTCTTGGAGGCTGAGCAGCGGTCGTCCCGTGTCCCGAGGCGGCTCCATCACTGCTGCGTTTGCCGTCGCCTCCCGGTAGCCTTGCGCCAGGTCGCGCACGGCTGGACAGTTGCGCGGGCAGGCCTGGCACAGCAGTCGCGTCATTTCTCTGTATGGGGGAGGAAGATGGCTTCGTTGAGTATATGATATTAGTGGGTCGGGAAGATTTTATTTAAAACTTGATTTGTGGCATGGAAAATTGTTTACTATAGTTATTGCTGCAATTTTAATGTACTAAAAATTGTAATTTACATGTGCATTTATTCCGAGTGAGTTTTCATTAGTGTCGGTTAATATGCATACAGCAAATTAGTGAATTTATGTAACGATCATAAAGTTATTGATAACCAAAATGTTACAACAATCAATGATAGAATTTTTTTATTATTTCAATGAAATATTGACAGAAATTATCTAATAGTTTATAATAAAAAAGAAAAAATATCTTTTGAAACAGAAATACGATACTTTTTCTTAAACACCACATGCTATATCCCTATGCTTCAACAAGAACTTAAACTTCAACCTTTAAGGATTTAACGGATAAATTTTAAGACTTCATAGTCTTCTCTTCTCGCTTGAACTTCGTATATAGACTTGTGAGCTCAAGCAAACGCGTCCCGTTTTGTTCCACAAATGTCTCGCGTTGTACTTCAATTGCATTGTCTTTCTTTATGCATGTGTGAGCAAGAATTACATTGTCGCGCGTATATCCACAAGTGTTTGAAACACATACACTTCACACTTTACTTGATTAAAGTAGACAATCTCCATTAAGGGCCATTGTTGTTTCTTTTTGTCTCGCTTGCGCGCACGCATGCGGAGGGATTTGTCATTTCAGTAAAACGAAATATTAATTCTGTCAGGCGCAGTGAAAAAACAATGGCCAACTTTTTTTCCCTTCGGCGAAATAATAATCCGAATAGATGGCTTTTGTTGTCATGGCGAATAAACATTCGTTGTACTTTTACTGTTAAAATAATTGCGTTATCGTGACCTAGTTTTGATGTTAAAAAATTGTCCAATAAAACTGTAGTAAGACATTTATTGTCAGATATATAATATAATAACTCACTTGTATACGTTTAAAATAAGGATGACATTGTTATTATAAATCAACCGTTATTTTTTTAAAGTACAGTACACATTTTTATTTACATCGCGAACAAAATTTTTAAAATTACGGATAAATTCACGGCCAGGTCGAGATGTACTCTGCCGGCGTGAAAATAATTGATTGTAACGTTGGAAATTGCCAACGCGCAGTGAATTTTTCCGCTAATATGAGCACGGCAATTATTACAACGCATGTAGCGCGCGCATCACGTAAATTGCGAAAAATTGACTGTCACTCGATTTCGATTCCCCTTCACGATTGCTCTCCTAACTACATTTTCCTGTCAAATCAATTTTTACAGAAAATTCATATTTGTACTTATTTTAAATAATCTATGATCTTCGCCACCCTACCCCTCTCACCTATAATGCTCAAGTGGCTGTAACAGCACGCCCGTCAGGTCGGGTTTCCTCCGCCTGGGCACCGCGGGCTCGCAGACGATCTTCGCGAACGCCGAGTTCTTTCTGAGCGCCACCAGGAGGCAACAGGCGCGCTGCAGTCCGCTCAGGTATCGCCTGTACGCCGCTGTGATTTTTGGCACTCGCGCGAGGTAGCTCTCGAGGCCGCCTCCTTCGTCGCGGATGTCCTCCGAGAGCTTGAGCAGCTCGTCGTAGTTCTGGAAGAGGATGAGGTGGTCCGCCGAGCTCAGGACGTCGCGATTCTCGGCCAGAGGGCTGACGAAACGAGCCTGGCCGCTTTTCAGACAGGTCCAGTAGCGCGTCTCCCGGACGTTGAGCTCTTCCTCTGGAGACGCGTCCGCCGCCAGGGTCGGGAAGAACTGTGGGTGTGAATAAAGGAGCGTTTCGAGATGGCTATTTTGAATTGAATTGTAAATTTTTTTTTTATGATGAAAATGATCCTGCTAATTTACTAAATAGAGAATTTTATGTAGTTTCTGGTATGCCCGTTCGTATGTGCATTGTTAATGTTCAGGATATATTTACTTTACAGATTGTAAAGCGTAATTTAAATGGAATGAGTTGTGTATATACTTAAGTTAAAATTATACTAAGGTAACTCGGAAATTTATGTAATTCATCCGCACATTTCCTCGGCCACACTTTATGGGAAAGGTTAATTAGACATATATAAGTAGGTAACAAATGTGAAATGGCTTTTAAATTATTTCAAAATTTTCTGAATTATTTTCACTCATTCACAAGAGAATTAATCCGATAAGTGGTCGTATTAGCTACACCCGCTAAGAGAACTGTTAGCCAATTTTTTTTTTTTTTATTTAGCTCTTATCAAGACTAATTTTATTTTCAGATGTCCGGAATTTTTTTTTATAGTGGAAGATACATTGTATTTTGAAGTATGTCTATAAATTTTTGTCGATTTTACCTTGAAAAAAATGAAAAAAGTTTTTCGATTAAATTTGCCGAATTTATTAAACATGGCGGAGCATAGTCAAAACTATCTTTTTTACAATTTAGCTTTGGATCCTTTGGTGTCCTCAATTTTTTCTTTGTCGAAAATGCTTGCAAAAGTATTCAAAGAATTGTCTGCTAAAGATAGCTGGGTTCCTCAAGTTACCTTATATAATGTAAGAGAAAATTTAAATTAAAAGGTTCAGCACTATATGAAGCGAAATTTTAAATAATTTCATGTTTGTATTGTAATCTTACTTTACGAGTATTTTCTTTTATTAGATGATCATTTGAATACGATTCTTTTGATTCTAAATTGTAGATAAAAGGAAAGTGCTTTGGTTTTAATAATTTTACTGATTATGTATTTTTTATTAGCGTTAGGAAATGTTTTTTTGAAAATCATTCATGAAGCACAATACATATGGCTTAGATAGCGCTGAACCTATTAATAATGCCATTGCAATAGAAATCCTGGTTGCAACAGTTAGCTATATTTACCTTTGTTGAAAAATTTAATATTTGTTTCTCGTTTCGAATATATACTATAGAAGGTGTCATAATATTTGTCTATAATAAATTTCGTTATTTTCTAAATCAATATAAACAACTGTAGAATTGTTTGTTTTCAGTAAATAATTTATACTTCCGACAGTAATATTTCCATGACCCTCTTTGAAAATGTGTACTATTTTTCTGTGTAGTTTTTTTTCTAAAGTATACGTTTTAATGTTATGTATTTCAAATATTATGTTTTTTGAGTATTTTATGTAAATTATAATAATGTACTGAATAAATATCACGTGGGTAACTTTTGTAATATGTAAGGAATGATTTAGGTAAGGTGACGTGGTCAATGAAAATGAATGGGTAAAATAAAAAATAAAAATGCAAATGATTCAAGTTTAAAACAAAATTTGTTGCCAACAAATAAGCCAAGTTTTACAGAACATAATGTTTTTTCCGTAATCTCCACACGCACGTATACAGATGCCACACATACACAGAGTTACACACTCGTCGCAAAAAAAATTGTAATGTACAATCGACGCTCAGCAGTGACACATACATAACGTAACATAGAAAAACGCATAAATTATATAACTTCGTAGGAAAATAATAATAATATAATAATAATAACTAAAATAACTGAATAATAATAATTAAATAATTAATTAATTAAACTAATACAACTAAAGTAATAAGCTCTGGTTCGATGCGAAACGCATGAAGAATCGCATGATACATGAACATGTATGTGTGTGTGTGTGTGTTTATATGTCTTATACTTGTCTGTGTGCGTGAAGCGAGAAAATAAAGGTGACGATGAATGCAATGTAACTCCTCGGGAATTAACACGAAGGGACGACGGGCAAATTTCTTTATATAACACAGAAGCCTCACTCCAGCAATAATTGGCATTTGTTTGCTGTCTTTCTGTTTCGTATCGAGGAAGTTTGCCGTCGACGAGTTTCATATATATCGTTGAACTGACTATTTACAAATTTATCGATATTTCAATCGTATAAAATATATATGCGTAATTTATAGCCGAAATTTTGTTCGATGTTGATAATTTCTTTAAATTTGTCAACTTGAAAATTTTGAACTATTTATTTACATATGCGTGAATTTCGTTTTGTGAAATTTTCATGACTGTTTGAACGTCCGAATGTATATATTTACAATAATAAGCGTTTTAGTTTATTTTTTAATTATATAAAGTGTTAGTGTTTAACTAGTAAAAATAATAATAATTAGTCTAGATTAATGCTGAAATTTACAAAGTAAACCTAAGGAGCTGCCATTTGTACAAAAACGTATACATTTCATTAATCTTAAAACTATTAACTTAATTAAATCTATGACTCACTGTTAGCCTCAAATGATTTTTTTTCCTTAGAGGCAAGTTAATGTTTCCATTGCGCAAGCAAAACGTTCTAGCTATAGAGCGTACATACATTTTTTTAACAATTTTAAGATTAAAAATTTCGATTGAAAATTGTTTGTAATAAATAACGAATAATTTATCTATCCTAAAATTAAATAATCGAATAATTTAGCTAGATTAAAACAAAGAGTTATGCAACTCATAAAAGTGATATTTTTTGCAGTCAGTATTTTTATCAATCGTGATAGTGTTTCGTGTCAACTTGAGAAAAAATGTAGTGTACTCAGAGAATATTAGCATGGAGTTACATGCCTTTCAATTAAAAAAAAAGTGTAGATTAATTACTTAACTACTTAATCTATAGTTCACAGTGTTTTTATTATTTACGTTAAATTATACGTAGATATCTTGTAAAATTTGCTCTGTACATATTTAAAATCTATATTCTGAATCACAGAAAACACGACTCGGTGTTTTGTCATGTATCGATGCAAGGAATGACTTTCCTCGTCAGTATCTTTAACGAAAACGTACGTGCTTACTTACGTTCTCTACAAGATAGTCTTTCTTCTATATAAAATAGTCTAAGATAAGTCGTTACGATAAGTTTATGGCAACATAAGTAACGAGAAAAACTCTCCAAATTTAATTAAAAAAAAAAATACTTCGCTAAATTCTAATAAATTTTCATAAATTACAAAATTTTGTTCGATTCTTATAAACAATTTTTTTTTTCTTTTCAATGTGAAAAATATATCTAAATTCATATAATTTGTACTAGGTTATATATGAAAATCAAATCGAATTATCCGATAAACGGCGATAATATACTTTTTTTTACAGATGTTCAGAATATGCTTGATTTCATCATCACTATATATAATATACTCTCGTAACATTTGATGTCAAGAGCAATCATCATTTTGCGTCAGTGTCATAAAAAATCTTCTACTTTTTTCTGCGAGCATAATTATTTTTTGAAACGTGCTTTTTTCTAAGTCCCATTGAAGATGTCGCAATGTGCGCGTATAAGTATACACGTGTTCTTTGGTGAAGCTAAGAAACTCGTTAGCTACTCGTATATATCATAATTATTAATTCATGGCCGGTGTGTTCAGGGAAAAACAGTGTTATTGAGTTACGCTATTAAACAGTCTTTATATAAACTCTCGTCTCTTAAACCATTGTACTCAGCAATATATCAATTTCACACTTTCTTTCCCTCTCTTCCCCCATAACAGAATTTATATTGCCATGTAACTCGCTAACAAGATAAAAAAAAGAACACCATAACTCAATAACAAATTACTATCATATATAAACGCTCTCCACTCCTCTAACCCTCTCTCACCCCTCCCCAACCATATTCTCCTGTCAGACGAGCACGCCCGTACCGACCTCGGCGGTGAAAGCTATCGCCTGGTGATGACTTCCGCTCCTGACGACCGGGGTCTGCAGCGTCACGTTCACCGAGCTCGGCCGGTGCACCGAGCCCGTTGTTGACGTCACCGCGTGCCCGTGGCCACCGCGTCGGTAAACCTCGAGGATGAGTTGATTGGTGGCCGCTTGGATGAGCTCGAGGATGTCGTCGCGGGCTACCGTTACCACGTTTGTCTGCTCGACGAAGACAACGTAATCGCCCGGGCGCAGACCCGAGCGATCTGCTGGACTGCCAGGGTCGACGCGCTCCACACGTGGCGGCCTGCCCCAGGAGAGCGAGAAGCCCCAGGGGACCTGGAATGAGAAAAAAGAGGGTGGATAAGTTTGGGGGGAAAAGTTTGTTTTGGGGTTTATTGATTTATGTGGAGGGTGGAAAAGATGTAGTTATCGAAAAATTTATTAACATTATTGAGTTATCTTTATAGTATTGCATTTCATTTAAGTATGCACGTTTTGTCGTTATACCCTATAAATAAAAAATTAATTTGCAATTTTATTATCAATTGGTACCTTTGGTAAATATAGAATAACTTAATAAAATTAATTACGAATCTGACGAAAATTAATATAAGTACCCTCCAACGACACAATCGCGGAGCTTTAATAACTGTGACATCGAACCGTTCGAATTGAGATCTGAAATTAAAATTCCGTAACATCTCATTACCGCCCGACTTAATCTAATGAGTTAATCGGGTTCTGAAACTTCCGCGTTATAGTTCGTCGGCGGCGCCGGCGACGAACTAATAATTCTGTAATGATTCGAGTGCGGGCGACTACGAGCCATATATAGCATTGGACAGGCGCGCAGGCGCAATATCCGCCGGTGGCTCGGTACGAGTAGCAGTTATTCGCTTTCGAAACAATGTCGAAAGTAGAGCGTGCGACAAGTGCACACCGACAGGTACCTAGACGCCGATGGAGAAAAACTCCGATACTCGATAATGAAGTTTGATAAAAACAAAAGTTTGTATATATACTGCCCACGAAACGCGGTTCCTCGGCTCGATAAAATCGCTGTGTAATAGACCAGTTCCGCGTTTCAATTTGAATGTAAATTATGTACGTTACGCAGCTCGGAAAGTGGATCGTCAAAACAAGTCGATGTATTATTTGCGGGAAAGTTTTAAAAATTCAATTTCGGATATATATCGAAGTTTCGTATATCGTTCCGGGCGAATTATATATATACACCCACGCGTTCGGCGAAGCAATTTTATCTTTCGTGGCTTTTAATACTTCCGGGCAAGTTTGGTGTGTATCGGACGCGCGCGGAGGGTTAAACTCGCGGAGAATGTGTCCCAGAGGAGTGAGGGGAAGGTGCAGGATGCTCGGTGACGTCAAATATTCACCGACAACTTCTGCGACGAGTTTGAGCTGTCCGCGAAAATTCGGCTATACCATAGACGGCCGAAAATGGTTTTTAGCCTGCGAGCGTCGTTGTGTCGTTGAGGCAGTGGACAGATTGCTTCTCAGCGTACTTAAATTGCGGCTGATACTCTTTTATGGCGCTCGGGGAAACAAAGTTTGAAATAGTTTACGGACGCCGTTGGTATTGCTTTTTTTCTTTGGTAATAGGCATTGAAGTTTCAACTTTATCGGTTCTTTACTTATCCGTTCTTTTAATATTTTAATAGACAATTCGCGCCCTTATTCGAATGGTTTACATTTTCAGTTTTGATTAGGGTAGTGGTCCGTATTAGTGTGCCTGTCCATATTTGTGTGCCCTATTATTAAAACATATCCTAGAAATGAACGAGTAAAAACGTAACACTAAAATATTTTTGTTCATAAAGTATAGTTAATTAAGTTTAAATAGAATTAATTACTTAATTTGTTTTCATTTACTATAACATTATAAAAGAACTTTCAAAAATATGTTTCATGGTTTGCGGTGTGTCACGGTGTTTCCTTGTCCAAACTTGCTAACCAATGACATTTTTAAAAGTAACATTAAATAATGTTTCGGAAAGATTTTAATGTGTGATACAATTGATTATATCATAAAATAATATTATGTTATATAATAAACCTTAATATAAAGGTTTTCAATTGATTTTAATATTTAATTAATGGTGTCTACTAATAGGGCAGTGAAAAACGACTTGTCCAGATTTGTGTGTGCACAAATACAATACGAGCATGCTCGTATCGGCGCTTGAACAGAAAAGTTAGGTTGGGTTGTCTGCGTACAAACGTTGTTTCATATTGCATTGATGACCTTCAGCAGTTTTTACCGTATTGGAATTAATTAACATTCAATGTAAACAAGGATTAGAAATTGATTATAAATGCACTACAGTTAACAAAATAATTTTGTTGGCAATGATAATATTATCAAGACACACTAATGTGGGGCACACAAACGTGTACACCCACATTAATACGGGGCACACAAAAATGTACTTTGTAGTCTGCTAGGGCACACAAATGCGTACAAAATTTTTTTTTTTATATTGCTTGTAACTTTCGTAAATATTAATACTTTGCTATAAAAAAAATTGTTTCGCGTAGATTATTACTTTTATTATCTATATAAACCTGCCCGGAATCTCTGATACAGCTTAAATAGTCTATTATTATGCGACAAAACTGAAGAGTTTCTTAAACCCACACTAATACGGACATCTACCCTATATTGTACGTTATTCATATAGTAAAGTATTCAATTGTTTAATTGATCAGTATCGCGAATAATATATTGACACCATAAAACTATCGTCAGACACGGAATCAATGTAGTTTTATTAACCAGATCCAAAGCGGTGTCAAACTTTATCACAAAAACTCGATACAAAACTATTTCAAGAGATTTCAGCTTTTATACATCTAGAAAAATTTCACCCCAATAATCATAAACAATCAAAATTTCTCTTTTTTCTATCAAACTTAGTTCACCTGATTAGCGTTAGCACCAGGCCTGATCAGCCTCCTGGTGACGGTGCATGGCGTCATGCCACCCCTCGCCGTGAAGCCCGGATGCAGTGGCATCCCCGTGAGGGGATCGAGGGGCTCGAGCTCGAGGTGACGGAGATACGTGAGATCGTCGCCGCTGCCGGCCTGGCTGCCGTTGTTGTTATCTATTATCGACTCGCCGCCGTCCTTGGACAGGGGCGGCGAGACGACGGAACCGCGTCCACCGCCTATGGAGTCCTGCGCGCCCGAGCTGTACGCCGGCGCGGAGCTCGAGTTCCGGCCTGAGCCGGCTTCCAGAGGGTGCCATGTCGCTTCCTGGAGGAGAGAAAGGGGGTTGTTGATTAGTTGGCGAATGGTTATTGCGAGGGTAGAAGACGATGCTGCCCAGGAGATTGGGTCGTTTGATTATGTAAGTTAACGATGTTGTTATTGGTAATAGTTGTTGGTTGATTTGTCTGTTCTGTTATATGGGCGTTTTTATGGATGTTAAAAAGTTTAAAACGAAATTACGTTATTTTTGGGTTATGGCGTAATATGTTACGTTTCACGTTGTTCTATGTGTTTGACCGAAGTACCTATAATATTACGAAATGATTGACAGCGAATTATACGTGAGAAAATACTCTCTAAAGTTGAATTAGTGAAAAAAAAACACTAATTGTTAGTTAAAATTGCTCCACCGCCGAATTAGTGAATATTCACCATTTAAAAATAGTTATTCACTATTTAAATTAATAATTAATCGTTTTTTCACTAATTCAACCTTAGAGAGTACTATAAATAACAACCATATATTTTTAAAAGAACAATCAAACTTATAGTATTACTTTGCTCTTTCTTCCAAACAGGTATTGAAGTATCCAGGGCAGTATGATCATCGATAATCTCGCTCCCTCCGCCCATTAACCAACTTCTCGATCAAATCACTCCCGCGTATATCAATCACTTCCAAGCCTCGTTATATACCCCAAACTTCGTTACACACTTATCCCCTCTCTCCATCGCACTATCCCTATATCCCCTAATACAGCATGAAGATCTTCAAGAGGATGCCGGCGACGAGGAACGCCATGCAGTAGATCGCGACGACGATCATCTTCGCCTCACTCCGTACCGCAGCGATCGCTGGTTAGCCGACAAGTGGCTGCTGCCTGGCGGTCACCGCCGTCGCCGCGCAAATAATCGGCTTAAGCCGTCGGCGCGACCCTGCCCGCGAAGTCGTATAATGTAACGAGAAGTATGCGCGCGCGTGTCTGACCGTGCACTTGGAAACGTAAAGAGAGGAGAAAAAAGCAAAGGGAAGAAAGACGCGGCGCTTCCGTTTGATGAGGTATATATGCAGAGGTAGGTGCACGCGTTGTACGCGTGTTCGCGAGACGGTGAAGCTGATTAGGCCGCGGTGAGCTTTTTATTTCGGAGTATTCGCGTGTTTTCTGGTTGTTTAGAGGTAATTTTAGAAACTGCGGGGTTCCTTTGTGCGGGGAATTAATTAGAGGGATGAATATGCATCGAGGGAAATTCATTTACAGCCGCGTTTGGATTGATATCATGGATTTAATTATTTACCCCGTGGTGCGTGGGCACGAAATTTAATTTACAAATTCAAGTGGCATATGTATTGGCATGCAAATGTCAACGCGGAGCGAATTGACGAAGAGTTTATAGAGTCTGCGTTTGCAATGTGCGGTTAGTTTGAAAGGTATTATTTAGTTATGATGTATTTATATGAAATGATGGCAAACGGTAGTTTGTTTATTAATTAATTACCCGATACGGTAACTCTATCAATGTGTAACTAACGCACACTCAATTAAAAACTCGAAACTTCTCCAGAACTACTTCCCCAACAATCCCCGCCTCTCTAAACTCAAAACAACCCATCGTGCACAACCGCGAAAACACACGAGCCTCTGAACACATAAACCGACATGAAAATCCGCACCCTCGCACGGAATATCCTCGTCACGCTATACACAGGCTCTCCCTCTAACGACCCGTCGCCTGGGCAGCAGCACCGCCGCAGCGTCATTTGCCATGCAAACGACGACGACGACGACGTGCTAGCTGTACGTATACGTATATATATATGTAAAACACTTACCTTGTCCTGCGAGAGCGGCAGCGGCAGAGTCATGCAGCCCAGCAGCTCGCTGCGCCTGGAACAGAAGAAGAGAGTCAAAGATTAGTCTGGAGCGTATAGTTATAGACGCGTGCGTCTATTTTGAGTACGTGTGTGTTAAATTTGGGAATGTGGAGCAGGCTTTGTGAATAATTTGCGGAGGGTGAGAGAAGCTTTTCGAGAACGATGAATGCGCGTGGTATATGTGTGTGGAAAGTACGAGACCTGAGGTTTGGTCGTGTACGCGGATTATTTCGAGAACATATCCGTGAGATTTTGGTTATAAAATTGTGCTCCAGAAATCGCGAGGCTTAATTCAAAGGTTATACAAACGCGTCGCAAAGTCGCGGGCTTTGAAAAAGTTAAGCTTTTGTTAAATAAAATCGGCCGCGAACACAACGTTATTTATGGAAATGACGGGACACGCGAGCTCCGTAACGAATATAAAACCTTCGTCCTCCGACGTCGTTAAATATTCCGAGTGAGAGTGGATAGTAGAAAGAAGAGAGTGAGCTTTTAAGAGCGACATTATCTAAAACGCCATTCCCCGTCTCACAGAGGGGGTTGAAATGGAAATACTCGCGCGCTGTTTGTACGCGCGGGATGGTCGTAAAAAATTTCGCTCTCGTTTCAATTGCATTCGTTATTATTGCGGAAGGAGAGGAGGACGAAAGAAAGGAAGGAGGGATACCAGGTTCGTTCTTCGCGTCCATGGGAGAAAGAAAGGGGTTTTCATTTGGATAAAAGCTCGCGGCCCTCTGAATGCTCAAAAGCGCGTGATAACGGGAAATCCCCGTTGTCACTGGGGGATTATACAACCTTATGTGCATCATCGTCAGTATTCATCAAATATTTTTGAATATTACACAAAGTTGCGTGTACACTGAGAGAAGAATATTGTTACTGTTAACATATTTATCTATTTGAAATACAACTATTTTCCATGTTTAAGGATAAAATGTGATATTGTAATAGTTACAATATCAATGTTCTCAGGTAACATATTGAAATTATTTATGAGAACATGCAGTAACTTAACTGTTAACATGGCATTATAACTTTTACAATGCCTATATTTGGTTATATTTAAACATACGCATGTTAACAGTTATAATACCATGTTAACAGTAAACAAATCCTTTTCTCAGTGTAGTTACTACCACACAGGCAGCTACTTTTATACCGCGCAGCGGTTTGCTTATAGCGCCGCGCGCAAAAAAAAAATGACTGCGATAACGTCTCGCTAATGGAGTCCTAAATAATGGTCCTATAAAAGCGCCCGTAAACGTGTGCCACTCGGTCTTTCGTTCTCTGTGTATACGCGACTATCAGCTACTCCAGTCCGATTGCTTTGTTTCCTCTCTATCTCCCCCCGGCGTTTAACCATATCCAATTCCCTAGCCGCAACTCTCCAAAGATGTCGTACAATTTTCAGGCAATGCTATTGCAAGATTCAGAGCGCGGTGCAGAGCCTTGAGAGGATACTGCTATTGGGTGACATCAAATTTTCATGGATATTGCGCGGGATTTCGCGGTCTGGCGAAATTAGAAGACCGAGGAAGGAGGGAAAAATTTCGCTCGTTTATCTTAATAATGCAGCCCAGCTCCTTTCTTGATATTCTGGGCGTTAAAAGTGGGTTGTGATGTATAATGTTTGCAAATTTTCTTTTATAAACACCTGGCAAATTTCACGACGTAATCCTTATTTAGGCACTAAACCCCGACCTACCTCGCAACTTTTACTATTCTGAAAGAAACAACGCGACCTTAGAACCTGGCATTCCACCCACTTCACCCGTTTCCAAAAATCTCATTATCAGGGGCACGAAGGCGCCGACTATACCCAAGGTTGGCCGTGCATGGAGTGCGAAAATTGGGCGACACTGCTGTACGCGCGCACGTGTGCGGCGGCTTCTGCGACTGCGCATGCACCGCGCAAATCGATCCCCCACCCGCGCGTCAACCGGCGGCGGCGGCGACACCCCCTATGCTGCCGGACGCCGAGGAATGCAGCGGCGACGATGGATTCTATTTTAGAAATATGTAGGGGTTTTTTGGTGGTTAAGGGGCTATGGGGTGTAGGGGTGTTTTTGGATGAGATAGAGGGATTTGGGTACGGAGTTAGTTTAGGATATCGGATGGGAAGAGGGTCAAGGTGATTGGTGGGTGTGCGTGCGTGAGCGAGTAGGGCAGTGGAATTTTTAATGCGCTTTAGAAATAGGGAGTGGATTGATTTTCGTGCGACTCCGTATAAATAGACGAGGAGGTTTTATGTTTGTTTAGTATGATTTTTTTGTTAATGTATGTTTGTTTATATGAAACAACTCCTGAGCACGTGGATCTTTATGAATGATCTGAATTTGTTAGAAAGGTTAGTATCTGATATGAAAGCAAACCCTTTGTTTAGTAAAAAAAGTAGCACCGGTAATTATGAACTATTTTCAACTTTTTTTCAAGTAAAATTTTCAAAGCCGACTTTATTTACCTTCTAAATACAGAACCGCGCGCCATAACTATACATACGCGCTGCTATAAACAATCCGTTAACGTGCCTTAATAAAACCGCGCGCCCGGAGCTCGTAAAAAAAAGAAACTATAATAGTAGCACATGCACGAGCTTTTGTCGCCGTTTATCAAGCTTCGAGTGTAATCGCGACGAAAGAAAGTGCAATTTGCCGAGACGACTTTCCTATATCCATATACATGGAAAATTCAGCGCGGCGAATTACGGCAAAACGGTTATCGGGCCGCGAGATCGCATTAACAATTACTGCGATAAAATCGCCGCGCCGGCGCGTGTTTCAGCGCCGATGATGGAATTGCAATATCGATGTCCTCGTGAATTTACCACGCGACCCGATGATTCTTTGACACGAGCTGCGTGTGTGTGTATTTTTCTTTAGCCTCATAGCAGAGTTATTATTACTTCAGCGACGATAAATCGTCTAATAAATGTTTGAACTTCGACGGGTATAGGTAGTTCCGGGCGATTTAAAGGGCTCGTAAACGTGAAAAATTAAATTCTTACATCCTGTGTATATACACCAGGCCGGAGGAATCCTTCTTTCGCTAAACCTATATATTATCAATTCACTTTGCACGTATAAAAAAGCCAACTTTCATCGCGCACTGTACACACAGACACACACGAAAAAAACTTCACATCCCTTCGCCTGCAGCGTTCAGGACTATGTGATGTCCAGCTCGCGGCGCGTTCGCATGTAACCTTGCGCGGCTCACACGCGCGCGCGCGCTCGGCTGATTGCGTCAATAATAATAATGGGCCGTGCATCCTTGGCCGACTGTACGCGGCGGCGCGCTGGTCGATCGCGAGCACGCTGGCCGCGTGCCGCCGCGAGTTTGGAGTCTTTAGGGGGGTGAATGGAATGTAGGATATATCGCGCGGGAGGTGAACGTGTTTATTTTTAGCCGCCGCGTGGGAGGGGATGACGTTAAGTATGGATTGGAAGGGAGTGTTTGGTGCGTGAGGAATGGATGAGGAGGAGTGTTGTCGCGTGAATTGTTAACGAGGATGGTGGTGTTTTTTTGTAGGAAAGGTAGAATGGGGTTGTAAAGTGAAGGGTGAGAGGGGAGGCGAGATAAATCAAGTTCTGATGTAAATTAGTGGGAACGGCAAACGTTATTTTTCAGCGGCGGAATATGGAAATGTGAAAATTCCGGCGGCTGATATGTATACTTATGCTGATCGCTTGATATAGGAAAGAGAAGGGAATAATGGAGCGACAGCGTTGTGGACTTGAAATCGTAAAATTATGGAAAAAAAATGGGAGAAAAAAAGTTTTTCGTTGAAGCTTTGAGAAGGAATTAAGAGAAACGACGAACCACATAAAGTTACGTGTCAGATGTAATTAATGGTGTATAAAAATACACGAAACTCTAACGACTTTACGTAAGATAATTATACGAGCCTTCGGTCATACTCCTGTCGCATTCCTCGCTTAACAACTTCTTTGAGTCTATAAGATAGGCTGCGAACTTTCTTTGTTTATTTTCCGACTGTCGCCCGACTCGTTATTACGTTGGCCATTATGGAAATTGAAAGCAATAATAAGTGCATTGCGCAATTTCCTTTAACGTTGAAAAATCAATTTTTTAAAAAAGCGAGTCGATTCTGTCGCATTTATATTTCAAGTGTGTATATATGTAGCGTATACCAATCAGCTAGAATATAATTAAAATAAATACGACTCACTGATAACGAAGGTATATTCAAGGACGATTCTTTTTCGATTTGCGACGCGAGTCACACATACTGTAAAAAAATTCCATTTCGCAGAGATGAATGTTTGGCTTCGAAAGTGCAATCGATGCCAGAAAAGAGAAACAAACTTATATAAAAACCATTCGCTGATGACAATGTTATAAAATTTGCTTCGAATATACCGGCGCCAATCTCAGTCCTTACAAAAAAAAGCCGTTGCTCCAAAACGTTATCGTAGTAATTTCCACCCATTCCCGTCACATTAAGAACACACTCTTACAATTCAACTTTTAAAAGAAAAAAAGCTTCAATAACTCACCTTGCTCTACGATCGCGATGCCAGACGGCGATGTCGAGGTCGAGGTTCTCCTGTCTCGCCGCAGCCGCAGCGGCGAGGCCCTGCTGGCAATTGTTGTTGTTAGCAGTAGCAGCAGCAGCCGCGGCGCCGTTGACGTAGCTGGGCGGCAGCGGTAGCGCGAGGACCTCGTGGAAGGCGGGATTCGGGGTGGCGCGATGGACGGCCGTGCGTTTCACGCAGCCGGCCTCGCCGCTCGCCCGGTCCCGCAGGCTCGCCTTCACGTATGCGTGGATCGGGCCCGAGTGCGCTCGACGCAAATCCCTGCACCTGGTTACTGCGGGGCACGGGGGGCAGAAGAAGGTCGTGAGCACTTTTTTTTTTCTTTGCACTTTGTCACTTTTTGAGCGGCGTGGTTAAGAAATGAGGAGGAAGGAGGTAGTTCTTAAAAGTAAAGGTAGATGCTGGATGTAGTGGTTGGAATAATGTATTTAAAATTTCAGAAATATTATAGTTTTGAAAAATGGGATAAAATTATCATAGCAATTTTTTTAGTTATTTGCTTGCAAATATTAAAGTACAGCATATACACTGGTATTTTTGCAGAATTTAATTCGAAAAACTTTAGGCAATTAGCATCGGTAAATTGCATATATCTCTATAAATAAATAAATAAATAAAATACATTATTCCTGGACCTATCCTTCACAGCTTAAAATTTTCGTCATTTAATATTACTTTTTCATAACCCACGACATTAATTCTCCGAACCCACATCCATCCCAAAACGTGACAGTCCAACTAGAACCCTCCGTCCCACCCCTTCCGAAACTCTCGTCCCCATCGTCACAGTAACATCAAAACTTTTCCGGCTACTCCAACTTGCTCTCGATTAGGCCGTCGGCAGGCTCCGAGTGAGCGAGGCAGCAAAGTTCGGCTCTTTCTTTTTCGTCGCTATATATAAGAGAGGGATGGATTCGGGTCGCGCTGTGGCCGCGCGCGCGCGACTCGTCGCCTCGATGACACCGGTGGCCGAGCGCGTGCTTTCAATATTGTAGGCAGCCGATGATTCGTTAAAGAGCGGATGCTCGTCACGCGCGGCGGGCTAATTTAATTAAAATCAATAACCCTCTGCCGCCGCCGCGCGGTAGCTGTGAAACTTTCATATCCTGTCGCCGCTGCCTCGCGAAACTCGGAAAAAACTCTCTCGTCTCGGGAGCATTATAGTTGGTTACATCGAGGATCGCGTATAACGGGGCAACCGTGTCAAGTGGCGACGACACATACGCTCGAAGAGAAAGCGAGTAAGAGGTATTTTACATAACGCCGACGATGATGATCCGCGTTATATTACGTTTGCTCGATGCACACGTACTACTTACACTGCGAATCAATTTCGCCAATTAACCGTGATATATGTGAGAGATACGATGGGTGGGGAGTATATAGTTACGTAAAAGGCAGGGATGCTAGGACACCTCATTACGAGAGAGAGTGAGTTACGTAACGACGCGCGAGAGCGCGGGAGCTTTTAACGGCGGTAGAGATGAATGAACGATCGGAAAGTGCGGGGGCGGTGAAGAACAATGGTTATAGAGGCAGGCGAGCGCGCGTGTGTGTGTATGTATGTGTGTAAGCGAGGGTACAAGTATAGATATATATATATATACGCGCGCGGGAGACGTGAGGTCTGACCGATGCGGCGGCAGACTACTTCGTCAGAGCGTATAAGAGAACGAAGTGCGTTAGGGATTCGGCGCTTTATGAAATAGCTGCGCGGCTTACGAATTGCTCATGGGGCAGCCGTTCTGTCGAATCTTTTTTATTTATTACTCGACATCATAATCGGCTAAAACAATATTTTTCACGTACTACTATATACGAGAACCGTTTGTTTATCTTTACACGCCCGACTGCACCCCTCATTAACTCTGCGCCTTTCCTCCCGCTCCCTTTATCCTCGAAACCCCGAAATACCGTTCGCCTTGGGTTAGTTCCGGCTTTCTCTGTCTCTATATATATATATATGGACTCGAGATTAACTCGAGCTCGGCGGGAGATTTCGGCTGAATGCATTAGAGCCGCGGCGCTCGTTACATATTCATCTATCTCTCTTCTATCCCCCCAGACTCCCACTCGCGCGAATCTCCGCCGTCACAATTTTTCAGCTTTATCCTCAAATCCCAGCGCACGACGATCGCGCCTTTAAAAAGGTAAATACTAAGCGAGCGCGCGGGGATCCGTGCCAAAGCCTCGCGCTTCCCAATCGATCATCCACACAGAGAGAGACATATACACACACACTTGTCGCCGAAAAACAAGCGCGTCCGTGCCGCACTTAAAGGTACATCTTTCTCTCGCTCTACACACATTCACACACATATACGCTGCTTCCGCACTGCACCTCTCGCGTCGCCCGCCGCAGCATCTTCCACCTCCTCCCTCCTCCCGACAATTCACTTCTCTCTCTCCCTCTCGATCCTCTTCTTATTATTTATACACTACCCACGTTCGCACTCACACACAGTTGCACACACGTACACTTAAGATACTGCACGAAGGGAGAGAGAGACAGATACAGAGCCTACTAACCGCAATCGAGCGGCGCGCGTCTTGCCGACGACAAGGTGGAGGGTCGCTGGGTTACTGGAGTAGACGGTGTGGGATCCGGACGCCGGGGCTGCACCCGAACGCGCGCGCGCGCGCGCGCACGTCGACGCCGTAGTCGCCGCCGCCACCGCGGCGCGCAGGAGCGTAGCTACGTCGAGTCGGCGCCCGTCATGGATTGTGAGAGAGACAGAGGGTTTATGGGGGGTGATGATCGATAGAGGATGCGGAAGAAGCGGGAACGGGTGGGTTATTGGTATCGGAGGGGGTTTTTTTAGGTATCGAATTATGGGGTGCGGAGTGGAGGGTATTGGGGAAGAGATGAGTAGTGAGATTTTCGGGTTCGATGGTTAGCGAGGAGATAAGTAGCCGTAATGACGCGGAAACACGATGTTTTACACGCGTATGGCTGACTGCTTCGGAGCGTTACTACTTGAGCCGGAATTTAAAACGCTCTCTTCGCAACCCTTTCTAAATAAATTTCTGAGCGAATTTTCATCTCTCGCGATGAATCAAAGAATATTCAGAACTTGATATAATTCATCGTCTCTGGCAGGCCGCGCTGCGAGGCCATAAATTACAAATTTTAATGAAGGATCAAAAATCAACTCTGCGCACAGCAGCCGCTCTTTCTAATTAAATTTATAATTCAAACAACAGGGGCCGTTACTCAGGACAATATCTCACGTAAAATCCCATTACCTTAAATCCCGCGCTGCGGACTACTCTTCTCTCTCTCTTTCTCTCGCACGCGCGGTTAATCGATACAGCGCCGCGCTGCTGCTTCTCTCACCCTCTCATGCAAATGTACGCACTGGACACGCACACACACACGGTTCGCGTGCGATTTAGAAAAAGATAAATGGAATGTTAGAGGGACGCGAGCTGCGCGACGACTACGACAAAGGGAAGAAAGAAAAAAAAGAGGGGCGAGCGAGATTATGTTAAAAAGCTGCTGCCTGCCCTCTCTTTATGAGCTAAGCGCGCGCGCGTCCTTGAGACGAAGCAGCCCGACACGCACAAAGCGTCGCTCGCGCGGGCAAAAAAGCGCGGCCTTTTGAGAGGTCCACAGAGAGCGCGCAACATCATCCCCTTTTCGTATGCTAATCGCGTTCTAAGACGCGCGAAATTCCCAGGACGCGCGCGCTTTAAAACTCGTCGGATATACGAACGGACGAGAGAGAGAGAGTAGCTTTCGAACGCGCTCCCGTTTTCTCCGTCTTTTTTTCCATCCGTTTTGTTACCGGCGAGCGCAGGTAGTATGTGTATGCCAGTGCACAGGTAATTTCGATGGCCGATGGGAAACGATGCGCGATCTGCATAATGCGTGCCTGCAGACTTTCGATTGGGGCAAGCATTAACTTTTTGAAATTGTAATTGCGAGAGAAAAAGCGATGATTTGGTTTCGTTCGTTCGTTTCTTTTTTTTTCTTTTTCGTTGGGATGGAGTATCTAGTTTCGAGAGGGTAGAGGTGTACGTATGTCGGATGAGATATTTTTTTCGAGGGGGGTATGTATGTGTTCTGGAGATCTTTTTTTGGGAGGGAGAATGGGTTTGTTGAAATTAAATTCGTTAACGTGTAACAGTGAGTGGAATTGATCAACGCGATAGTGAAAAAATTTATAAATATTACGTGAAATTCAGTAACCCATCCCTTTATGGTAAAAGAAACTAAAATTCTTTAAAATTTAAAAATTCCCACAACGTACGGCTCCGCGGCAACCGTTCAATATTCCTATCTTACAAGAACCCGATCCACCCATCAATCACCGCTTTTCCCTCCCCCGAAACCCACCGTCACCCTCCACCCTCTCTAATCTCTCTCTCTAAAAAAACGAGGTTAAGACCCCGGGTTACCACTCACTCTTAACGTGTATCTCTTCCTCCCCAGCGTAGCACTCGATCTCGATCGCGCCCCTGTTACCACCGCCAGTACCGCTTCCGACGCTGTTATCGTTACTCCTCGGGTTGTTATACTCATGTCCCGGCGTCTCGGGACTGTACTTCAAGCACCTGCGCACCGTCGCTACCAGCGGTGTTTCGGGTGTACACACGGCAGACGTCGTTGTCGTTGTGGCAAATGAATCGAGGAGCGACGATTTCGGGCTATCCGTGTCCCAGGCGCCACTGCTCAGCATCGTCGTGCGCTGCTGAGACGTCGTCGTCGTCGTCGTCTCGCTCGTGACGATCGTATCCGTGACCGTCAGCTGAACCGTGGTTGTCTGCAAAAAGAGCCGGATGATGATATGAGGTTGTTTGTTTTCATTTTGGAAGCGCGTGATCTAGTGACCTGGATTTAAATAGTCGAGGGCCCCGAGGACGTGTGTATAAATATAGTCGAGTGGGTGTGGGGTGGTTTTTTTTATATTTATGCGGTAGGATGAGCGACGCTTAAAGTGTCTTTTTTAATTAATTACGATGACGAGCGGCGTTTACAGTTGAAGACGCTTACGAGAGATTTTCTCGAGCGTAATGCGGTTCTAATTTATACCTCATTCCCTCGTTTTGCTTTTAAAGTAATTGCGTTTTCATAATTCACTATATAAAGATTTAAAAGTACGCTACTTTTATTTTGAAAGCACCCGAGATCATTTGCAGACAAGTCACCAATGTACGCAATTTTTTAAAAACAGACTTGAAAATAATCATTTCAAAGTACATACCGTTATCGTCACAGTCCTCTTCATCGTTTCAGTTTCTTCCTCCTTCGTTTCGTTCCTCACCACTTCCACCTCCTCTTTCCTCTCTTCACCCCCCTCATTCTCCATCTTCTCATTCCCAATACCCTCACTTCCACTTCCACTATTGTCCTCGACCATCATCTCGGAGTCGAGATCCGTCTCCAGCGCGAGCCTCTTCACGTGCCTATTAACCGCCTCCACAAACGGCAGTTTCTCGTGCTTCGCCCTTTTGCTCATCGCCTGGCCATCCTTATCTTTCGCTTGCCTTTTCCTCCTGATCCCCCGCTGCCTCTTCAGTGTGAATTCACCCTCGAAGTCTGAAGGTGGCGAGCAGAAGGCCCACGACAACGGCGACGGGTTCTCCAGGAGCTGGCTAGCCGAGGAGACGCTGCTGTCGTTGTGCGCCGCCTTGCCCTCGTCATCCTGTACCGTTGGCTCCAGTATCGTCTCGTACAAGTGCTCCACGTGCTGTTCCTCCTCCTCTACTTTGGCTAGCGGTGATGTGGTTTTGGGCTCGGATTCCAGGACCTTGCGCCGTTCCTCGGAATCCTTTAGTAGAATCTCGGCTACGCTCTTGCCGCCGAAGTTCGTCTCTTGTTCTCTGTGAAGGTAATACGAGATGGGTGTGAGGTTTGTTTTGTCCAGGTGTAATTAGAATTTGCGGGTATAAGTTAAAAATTTCAAGGATATGTTGGTAATATTTATGTGCTTTGGGTCGTAAGTAAACCCGGACCCCCGCGGCGAAAGAGTTAGAAGGGGAGTTGGAAGGTGTCTCGGACTGTGGAAGGGTTGAACGATGGGCTTTTTTTTCGAATTGAGATATGTCTAGGCGAGGTTTGAATTTCGCTCAGCAGGGGGCAGGGATCACTTACGCAGTCTATTCACAGAGAAGTTTTTCATATTAAATTGCCTATGCCAACGTCTCTATTGGACTTGGATACGCGCGCTAGGAATTTGAATTTCAGCATAATAATGAACTCTGCTTTGACATGTTTATTCCTTAAAATTGCTTTATAACCCTTGAAAAAAAAGTACCTTAGCATAACACAGAACCTCGACTCACCTATTAAGCACCTCCGTCACCGTGTTATCCACATTCTCGTACATCGGCGTATTCTGTCCCAGCTTCAGTCCAAACAGCTTCCCCACCAGCGGCGTTTGCCTCACCTCGCCATCCTTCTCACTTCCATCCACGCTCATCCTCTTCTCCGCCAGTTTCGTGTGATACGGCGTCTTGTTCCGCGCGTGCAGCTTCGTGATCCTGGCGAGTTTGGGTAGATATGGCGTGTGCCTCTCCTCCCTCACTGCGTACCTCCTGCTGGCGAATGGCAGCGACTCGGATTCCATCACGTCCTCCGGACTCGTGGCCATGCTGATCTGGTGAAAGAAGTCCGACACGTGGGACTGAAGATGATTAGCGCGTGCCTCGTTGACTAGGTTCTGTGGCAACTCTTTGAGCAGAGTCTGTGGGTCCACTGGTAGGGTTAGTTTTTTGGAACAGCTGTGGAGATGCTGTCGAGGTTGAGGGAACAAGGTGAGTGGTCCGATATCCGTGTCCACGCGTGGCGTGCTCTGGTAGAAGCTCTCGATCACCGGCGACGTGGCCGCGTTGCGAGAGAGTGACTGACGCTTGCCAGAGCGCAGGTTCGGCTTCGTGGCCTGTGGATTGGTAAGGTAGAGAGGCTGTGAGTTTGTAATTATTGTTATGGTAATTGGAGAATCAGTGTTTGAATGCCGAGTGAATAGATGTGGCGTCGAGAAGCAGGTTTAGAAAACGTTTATAAAAATAAGGCTGTATACTATTATTTTTTTTTCTATTGTATTCTTTTTATTTCTTTTTATTATTATGCAAATTAAAATTATAATTTGATTTAAAAAAATACTATGCGCTATGCTTGAAATATATGACCATTAGAATAGTATAAAACTTAAAAAAAATTGTTCATGTTGCATTAGAAAAAAAACTTCCAACTGTCACCTAATTATCAACTTCTTTGAACTTCCTCACACAACCGTTACTCCCTAACTTCACCGTACATCTTCCCACGACTTCGCAACCCCACCCGAAATCACGCCACAATCACAAGGACGACCCAATTACCCACCCTCTATCATCATCATCATCAACGACACCAACTCCACCATATACCCCTAATAAACTCTCCCCTCTCGTCACCCCTCTAATCATCACTCACCTGAAAGTACCCTCTCAAATCGCTGCCGTGGCTCCTGCACCTCCGTCGCCTCGAGGGCGTGCGCTTGGCCGTTGACACCGGACGTCCATTACCAGAGGACACGTTATTACCATCGAGCGCCGCCAAGACGTTGTTACTTCCACCACCACCTCCGCCGCTCGTTCTGGACGAGCTCGACCCCGCCGGCGGTGTATTCGACAGGTCGCGAAATGGCCGTCTAGTCGTCGATCCTCCACCGGCGGCCGTAGTGTTTGCATTCGTGGCAGTCTTCCCGCCGCCAGGACCGTGAGGGGTCGAGCTCGCCGTCGAGAGCGACCGCGATACCGTCCACTTCAGCATCTCTGCAAATAAAGAGGAAGAGAGATACATGTAGAGTTGTAACATGAGTATACTCTGCGGGGTGGTAGTATAATATAACGATGAGCGATTGTGCGTGGGAGCGATGATTGGCTGTATAGCGTGCGGTGGTTTTGATTGCGGGGCAAGCGAAGGAAATTGCGTAATTCGGTGCGGGTGAGAGGGAAGCGGAGATTGCCTTGCGTGAGAGTGTTTGTATACGGTTGGGAAAGAATAGTGCTGCGGAGGGTGAAAGGAAAAAGAGAGTTATGAGTATCGTGATTTCGCAAATAATAGTAATCGAGTCTCGCTTTTTATTACGCATTCATAAAACGCGATATTCTGTGTGTTTGTTTGCGTGTATATCACGGGGACATAAAGCCGAGGACTTGCCAATTTACATTCAACTCTCCGTCCCGCTCATTACATAATTCCGCAATTTCGCGCAGCGATCGAACTCTCGCAATAAGCAGTCCCACAAATCAACCTCTCTCTCTCTCTCTCTCTCTCTCTCTCTCTCTCTCTCTCTCTCTCTCTCTCTCTCTCTCTCTCTCTCTCTCTCTGTCTCTCTCTCTCTCGATCTAGGAACCAGGATAAGGCTATGCGTGTTGTATAAACAGCCTCGTACATCACTTATATATACTACTACTACTACTACGACTACAATACGCACAACCGAACGACCGCTCATTAATATTTTCGCCATCGCCCGCAGAAAAGACGTTGTGCCGCTGCTGTGTTCGCGAGCAACTGACAAAGGAAGAGAGTACGGTACTACTTACATCCACCCCCACACCGTTAAACGACACGACGAACACATCCTCCCATGGTACGCGTGTAGTAGTATCCGCCGGTTTGTGTATAACGACAGTTTCGGGCTCTCTCTCTCTCTCTCTCTTTCTCCTAACCACCCCCGTGTAACCGCGAGACAGAGAAGAGAAGTCAAAAGGGAGGAAGAAGGCGGGTGCGGAGATAGGGCGAGATAGCTGCTGCCGCTGTTACCCGTAATCGCGCGTGTCGCACACGACAGCAGGTCGTTTCTTCTTCTTCTTCTTCTCCTAACAAGTGCCGAAGAGTGAGAAAGTCGGTCAAGGAAGAGAGCTAGAGCCGAAGAATGAGACACGCACGCTGCTTTTAAACTGTTATCTCGACGCGTAATTACGAGAGCGCGAGCGTGGGACGACGATGGAAAATAACACAGGAAGGCAAGCGCGTGTATGTGTATATATATATATAGGTAAACATACAGAACAGTAAGAAAAAGACATGTACAAGATAGATATATATGTGTGTGTATAATACCAGACAACGGACAGCACCTGCCACGGCATACGGGAAACAGAGAGAGAGAGAAACAGGTGAAACGCGGGCGCGCACCTGAGGCCCCTGTCGACGAGTTAGCACTTTCGCGTGGTGGTGGTGAGCTCACCCCCGGCTTAATGGGCCGCCTAAACGGCCCGGGCGTGGCCCTTCGGTTTAATGAAACGCGGAGGAGGTGTATTATCAGCGACGCACTTGTTCTTACGCGCGCGCCCCGCGAATTTCGCAAGGATGACGATGATTGGCGGGTTTTCAGGAGGTGGTGAGATCGCGTGTGAGGGAGGAAGGAAGTAAGTACTAGTGTCTTGAAGGTAGGGAGAAGGGGACGGAATAAGTGGTGAGTTGCGAAATGGAGTGTGACGCCAGTGGCTTTTGAGTGTGTGTGTGGAGAGATAATGGGGGTGCCGGTAGGACATGTGTCGAGTGGTGGTGCTCGGTGGTGCGTGGAATTGTGTAAACGTGATTTCAAAATTTTTCTTGTGGAAGTAAGAAGTTAGGGTCGTGAGAGGCTTGGGGAAGATTATTCGTTTAGATTGTTCGTTTATTGATAATATGTATTTTTTGCTTAGAAAAGTAAATACAATTGTTTGAATATAATTGATGATAGGGAAAAAGTTTTTAAACACTACATCGATAATACGAATATATTTATAAACACAGCCATTTTCGTTAACAATGAAAAACAAAAAATTCATCTGCAAATTCTGAGCATAGCAAATATACCTTAACAAACTCCACAGCCAGCCAATCAATCACCCTCAACCCCGAGCACACCGGCATTCACTTTCGCACTCCACAGCGCGACAGCGCGGAATGTAACGTATTTCAAGGCGCACGCGGGCGCCTGCGCTTAGGCCTTTTAAATTTCGGCGTCGGCGCGAAGGCACATGTAAGATAGGAGGAGGGTGACGTGGCGCGATCGCGGCGCGTTTAACGTCTTTCACGCTTCATAAAGCGCCGCGAGTATTAATCTGCCCGAGGGAGGAGGAGGATTGAGCAATTAGGGCGGGCATTTTTTTTTGGTGCCATAGGTTGCTATTTATAGGTTTGTAATTGATTTTAAGTTTGTATACGAGTGATATGTGGTATTGATTAGTGTTGTTATCGAGCCGTAAATGGATTTACGAGATTAACAAAGTTCGTGGTGTATTTGTTGGGTTTGTATAGTGCGTCGTAAAAAGAGGTGTTGGAGGTAAATAACGTTTTATGCTGCTGTTTTGTGTTTTTTTTTTTTTTTTTATTAAAATTTGTATTGGAAAAACGGGAATAAGCTATAAATTGTCAATTATGTGTAAATAAAAGTATTTATGAAGCGGAGATAGCTAAAAGCATTCTTATAAATCCTATATAATCATTAATTACAGCAATAAAGTAAAGTAAGTTACTAACAAATATCCACAAACAAACCGTTTATTTCCCCTTTCTTTCTCTCTACCTTGCACGTATCCAGCCAGACCTCAGAACTAAAGTTCGCCAAACCCCATAAAACAAACACGACGACCCCGTAAAAAACCACGTAAAAATTCGAGCGCTATACTTTCTCTCTCGCACACGCGTTCCTCCCCTAAATCAAATCCCGCTCTCGTTTCGCTATTCCACATCCAGACGCACCTCGTAAAATCGATTCCCATGAACGAAAAAACCGCGCGTTCCAGCCCGCATCAAAGCCTCTCTTTCTCTCTCGTGGAATTTCAAAAGAAATCAGACTCGCTCGCCCCCTTTGCGCGAAAATAATCGCGCGCGCAGGGATGAGACAGCCTTGGGAATCGCTCGCGACTCTTTTTCTCTGTCTCCTTCTTCCCTCTCTCTCTCTCTCTCTCTCTTTCTCACTTGCCGAGCGCGATTTTTACCCCACGGTATATACATACACACCGCGGCGGTAGCAGCAGCAGGTTTTAACTTTTAACGGTTCCTTTCTGGGGGGGGGGCGAGAGAGAGAGAGAGAGAGCTGTATTGTCGGGCGGGTATATAAAAATACGCTAATTTACATACCCGGCTGTTACCAGGAGGGATAGGGAGGGATATATGTGTGTGTGTAGGAAGAGTATATATGTATGGGTGCCGCACGTGGAAAAAGTAGGGTGCTTTTCGGAGTTTCCAAAGGTTACGGAGGTGCGCGGCTATTCGGTTTTTCGCTCCGAGGCTGAGGTATAGGATAGATAACGGAAGGCACTGTGGGGAATTCCGAGAGGTAGCTTTAAAAGTGAGAGCGGAATGCGAGGAAACGACGGTCTTTTGGGGAAAACAGATGAGGAGATACAGCGACGAGGCCGTATTTTGAAACCATGATCAAAATACTGTGACGTCTCGGGAAGAGGATGCAGAGTTTCACTTAAATGCTTTTCAGTCGTAGACACATTTCTAACGTATGAGTCGTATTGTACGGACTATTTTAATATTAATTACAAATTACGAAAAATATTCCCTCGATTAGTATACACGTTCGCTCGATAACGATAATCCTAATCCTGGAATCTCACCGCCGAATCTTTCCCCGCGCGCAGTCCATACATAAAAGTAGGTAGGCCCCCGCCCTTATATTATTTATACATCCTACCCCCGGTATACGCATTCTAAGTATACGCAAGATTTTTTTTCGAAATCAGCTGATTTGAATATCTTTTTTGGGCCCGTTCCCATAGCTCTATACGTATAATACCCGAATCGCGCCGCTCATCGCGACGATGATGGAAGCGCCGTCTCCCCTGCGCTGTTAATTAATACCGCGCGTGTATTTACACCGAGGCGGTGGTTATTATAATTGTTAATTAGCAGCTATAATACGCATGTAACATGTGCGAGCGCGCGGTTAACTTTACAAATTGCGCGCGGATGCTCGCTAATCTAATCCGCACCATGTCGTCGCCGCCCGACATCACCTTTGCTAAAATATCTGATATTATATATAAACACTAAACCTCGTTTAAAACGCTCGTTATAAAACTATATAAAAACCGTCTAAACACCGAGTCCATATACATGTACGTACACACACCTGCCGCCGTGTACACCTATCCCGATAAATTACCATAAAGCCTTCGACGGCCGCGACACTTTTATATACGTGTACATATGTACGAGTCCGCATGTGCCCGTTGCGCCCCATAAAAAGAAGGGATATGTGCGCTCCACATCGGCCCTTTAAACACAGAGAGAGAGAGAGAGAAAACGATGGAAAAGCCGCGACACGCGCACGCTTGGTGCATATACTATAAGTATATACTCTACACTATACGCGGTAAAGTTCGTCTTACTCGAATGGGTAATTCTCTCTCTCTGTCGGCGTGTCTGGCGCGCGCGAGCGTTCAGGGCACCTGCCCATATGGCGGCGCGCGGCGGCCCATCTGGCGGTGCACGCGGCGCAGCTCAACTTTTTGCTCTCTCTCTCGCTCTCTCGTGTATAGTGTAAGCGTTTTCCTCGTAGTATTATCGAGAGGTCGCGTTTTCTCGTCGGCGTTGTTGTTTTTTTTTATTATACAGCGAGTGTGTAACGAACTGTGGAGTAATTAAATTAAACGCGGTGGATCGAGCGCGACGCTGTTTTTTCCGTTGCTCGTATATACCGTGTTATATATATGTGTGTGTACGTGTATATATGTACATCGTTTAGTAGTAATTAATGGGAAAAGGGGGAGTGGATTCGCTAATCGCTTGTTTGGCAAACAAACGTTATTAGCGGTTAATGAGATTTTCGTTTATTGATTAGAAGCGCCGATATAGCGCCGCGAACCATGTGGTTCTCTATATATAATTTGCTCTCAATTATAACGCCGAGTCATGCGCCGATCATTATTCACGCTTGTTATATTGTATTTAAGCTGCCGAATCGGCTTATTAATTCTTAACCCCTTTATATAACGCTAACCAGGAGTTGCCAAGGGCTTTTGAGAAACCGCACCGCAACGCGGTTGCTCCATTTTTTTTTTCATGTATAGGTAGTGTACCTCACAGCTCAAAATGTCAACGTCAATTTTTTTTTCGTAAAAGAGATACACGTGCGCCTCTCGCCGCGTTATACGACAATTCGACTTCCTCCAAATATCGCTGTATGTATATATAAAAAAAGAGACTCCCCCGGAAAACATCCGCACCTATACCCGCCGGTGAAATTCCCTCTACTGCCCATCCTGCTGTTCTCTCTTCTCCTTCGACACTTGGCGCGCTCGTTTTCTCTCCCTCTCAACCGAAGGTCGCGCGCGCTGTTTCCTTATCTCGCCTCGGCATCTATCCCACTTACAACTATAACCCTATATAATACACAGGGCAGGCCAACACGTCCTCCCTTTTATGGGCATCGCGTGCACACAGCTCGGGGCGCACGCGCGCGTTACGAATTCATCGCGCGCCATTAGTCTCTTTTTTTATACGTGTGTATGCACATCCACACAGATGCAGCGGTGGCTCGAGTTCGACGAAACGCTATGTACTCGCCGAGAGCAAGCCTAATCGCATTTCTGTCGGTCAGTATGTGTGTATAGACCGAAAGAATCCATTAGCGCGAGCGCGGGCGCATTTTTCACGGCAACGTGTCCGGGGTGAAGAAAAATCTCTTTCCGATGATCCATTAGCCATTCCGGTCGTGTGTTATGTATGTGTCTCCGTTCGCGTCATTGGGTTTTTCCAAAAAGTCGACGGTCAGTGGGGTTGCGATCGTCGATTCCGTGGTACTCTGGAATATCGCTTAGGTGGTAATTGATGCGAGTGCGGCGGACGTTGGACGTAGGTGGGTCGTTGCATTGTACGTTTAATGGTTGATGGGCTTTGTGAATTAAATGGCGCGTGTAGGCTATACTCGCCATTTGTGATTTTAACGATGTGTGATATCGAAAAGCGGATGTAGCGGTTGGGGAGAGTTTTCGAGGGTAATTTTATTGAAAAAATCATCTATTTGAATAAATTTTTATTTTATCAATCTAATGGGTCTGAAGTTTGCAACGTTGTAGTGCAACGAAATAAAAAAATATTTGATTTTACTTCAAATTTATAATAATTAATATTACTTTTGCGTGTAGATTTATTGTTTTATAGTATCAAATAACTTTATAACAAAGATTTAGATAGAATTTCCATTGCTTGATAACTTTAATTAATTCTCAAAAATTATTTCGTTGCATTCCAACGATGCAAACTTCAGACCCATTCGATCTATCTCTTTACTCCGGTAAAACGTTCTATTTAAATATATTTATTCATTCTAACGTTTAGCTCGTTCATTCCAGTAAATCGTTCTATATGTATTCATTTATTCAAGCGTTTAACTTGTTTATTCCGGTAAAACCATTCTAAATATACACAATCATTGATCGATTTCACGTAAAAATAAAACTATACTCCGACACACAACATCGTTGCCATTATAAACAATGGCACCTCCAACAATCGCTGACAATGACTCCAAAAGCTAATCCGCAAATCGCGCAGAGTCCAGCTCGACGACTCTCCATCGTCGATTCCACGATCCGCTGCATGCGTGCACGTACCTACCCCCGCATTACACGCGTGCGCGCGTTTACGCCACTCGCTCGAACGCCCGCGCGGCGGACGTGCACACATGTGCGCCGCGCGCTGCATATATGCATCGCGATGCAGCAGCAGCGCGGCCGTTAATTGCGAGACAATGTAATCGATTTTCCCGGCTACGTGAGCACTCTTTTTCTTTCCTATAGTCGAGGAGAGGTGTATTGTTCTTGTGAGAGGAGATGGGGTTAATTTGTAGATTCGTACGAGGATGTGTGTGTATGTGTTTAATCGATTTGGATTTAAACAATAACAGTATAAGTATAATAATAATAATAATGACGTCTAACGTTTGTACAGTTGGGCTGGAAGATAAGTGTAGCGTGAAAATTCGTATATTATATAAAGAAACATCGATGAGAATGGTGACCGCTGGGCTAGAAGAAGGCGATCATCCGATATAACACGCTTCCACGCGCCGGAATCCACTCATCGCCATTTGTCCAAACAGCCGCCGCCGCCGTCGTCACTCCATGAATTTCCCCAAAAATGCGAAAGAATCTCACTTCCCCTATACTCCATCAGATAGCATCTACTCATCGGCTCATCTCGACACAGTCGAAATCGAATCACACACGTCTCCCAATTTCACGCTTTGATACTTCGCCTCAATATATAGCTGCAAGCGAGTGCGACACTTTCACCTGATTAGAGCATACGCGCACGCGCAAGATTAGCGCGCGAATGTTGACGATGCTGACGGGAGATCAAAGGGAGAGATAGCGGAAGGGATAAAGATAGGGAGGCTGCGCGCTCACGCGGCTTTTGATCTTTTATCGGAAAGGGACGACGATGATGAGGCTCGTTTCATTGGCCGCTCGTGCGGTACAGTTGCCGCGGAGTGGATTATAGCGGGGTGAATGAGAGAGGATATGATGTGGGTTGTACCAAGGGATTTTGTAATTTGACGAAAGTTAGGTGACGTGGCATATGTTAGTTTTGTTTTTTGTACAAGGTGAGGAGGTCGATGAAGTTCTGACAATGTTTACTCTCTAATGATGAATAAGTGGAAAGGATCGCTCACTGATACAAATAAGTGAAAAATCGACTAATATTGTTTTTTTTTTGAAATATATACACTTATTACGCACCGAATATACGTGTTTGAAATTTCGAACGTTCATAATGAACGAAATATTAATTTAAAGTTTCTAATTCTGGTTAGAATTCCCCGGAGTGTGGTTTACTGGTGACTGCAAGAGTGAGAAGTGAAGAAATACAGTTATTATCCGATTTTAAATGTATTATGTAGCCAAATTCGGCTAAATTTCAAAATGGCAAAAATCTTTCGTTCACTATGAACGTTCGAAATTTCAAACACCTCCGAATATTTTATTCCACTGTTTCAATAAATGAATATCCACTACAGTATAATTAGTAGATTTTTTGACCAATTTACAACAGTGAGTGATTTTTCACTTATTCATATTTAGAGAGTACCATGGCAGTGTCTTATATAATCATCTTATACATACTAGGTAAAACGAACAACAATTCGCAAAAACCCACAGTGAAAAAAAAAAAACCTCACCGTCTTTTCATTAATTTTCCCGCACACTCAAAACATCCCACCCCGTCGGGTCGCTGCGCACGCACAAGGGGTTGGTTACACGTATACATATAACCCACTACACTCCGCACACCTCTCTCTTCCACTCGCCGTCTGTTCAGCCATCCTCTCGCCAGCCTCTCCAACGAACGCACACAAGGGTGCACCCGAGATCACAGAGCAGCGCGCGCTGCGGTATGAATCTTATCAGCCAAAGATCTCGCCAGCGCCGCGTAGTAGGGGGGGCGTTGCCCCCGTGAGTGCGCGATGCTTACGCGGCGCATATGGGTCCGGCGATAAGAGGAGAGAAAGAGGAGTAGTAGATCGATGGGGTGAAAGAGAGAGAGAGAGAGAGAGAGAGAAGTGAGCAGTCGGCTGATTAGGCCTTGTTGTGCGTGCGGATTTGCGGTTGTAATTGCCGGGAGTCGGGTTACGTAGGGACGATCGCGATGTAGGTCGGGGGGAGAGAGAAGTTCGCGTGATGATCGTCGTTCCGCGAGATGTTGCGGAGTGAGAGTGAGAGAGAGAGAGAGTTGGGTATATTGCTGCATGTTTCGTTGTGTATTGATATTAGATAGAGAGTGCGCGCGTGGAAAGTTGGTTCGATTGCCGGAGATGATCGTTAATATGAATAGTCGAGTGTGCTGTAGCTGCCGTAATCGATGTTGTCGAGGTATGGTGTATGTGTACGAGGAGGTTTTGATGTATACATGGGAGCGAAAGGATATTGGTACGATCGCGTAATCGATTGAATATTAATGGAGCTTCCGACACCTGCTGCTGCTGTATATATACTTTGAGCAGCGAGACTCACGAAATAGAAACGTTTAATACAGATAGCTATCTGCATTTTAATATCTAATGTATAATATGTATACTAGGAAGAACAGATGTTTCTAGAAAGCTATACACGTGTAATCCCCAACTCTTTGACAGCGGAATACCTATCTCCGCAACCTCATCCTCGACTACAATCACTCACATTCGTGTACGCTGCGTTCCAGGCGACGTGACAGATCGCATTCATCCACCGCACTTCCGTGCTGCATCTTCCCGAAAAAGTCATCCCGACGCCGCAGATGAACGGCAACACTTCATTTTCGATTTCTTTTTTTCTTCCTCACCCAAAAAACAGAAGGGCAACTTTTCCGAGTCACTCTTCGCTTAACCCCCTTAGGCCCGCACGAAATTTCACGCCCCGGGTCCGTTGATAGAGTTTTGTGTGAGAGGGAGAGAGCATTATGATGCTAAACAATGAGACGGCGGAGCGAAAACAATGGACGGCCGCGTAAACGCGAGCGAAAGAGCCGGACGCGCGCGCTACGGGATTTATGAAGGAGAGGCGGCGCAACGTTTTTGCGCGAGGAGGTCGAGATTTTTTTTCCTTAAGGAGAGAAAGGGTAGGATCGATATGAGAGAAAGAGAAAGAGGAGCGGAAGAACGAATTAAAGAAAGCGACGTTTAAAGAGTCTCTGGTACACATTACCCAGTCATTTGTACGGCAAAACGTTAGCCGTGTGTATATATATGCACCAGCTGGAACAACGAGCGCATCTTCCCTATATAACCATCCCGTCTACACGTTTTTTCCGAATCCCAACCGATTTCCCTGTCTCTCAAGACACGGGCTCTGATGCTCTGGCGCTCGTTAGCTACTCCTCTCCTAGAGCAGGTGCTCTGTCCCAACGGTCTCGCTTCTGCTGCGGGCATCATTAAAATCGATAAATCTCGAGCTCGCCGCGATCGTAAAAGTCTGTAGCGTGGCCTTCATTAAAATCGAACGAGAGCGAATCGCTAGAGAGCACAGCTATATAAGCGTGTATAATATATAACGCGACCGCGTGACTAAATTTACGCGCTATATCGGGAAAGAGGTCAAAACAGATATCGCAGTCACACGCGGTCGTATGAATGGAACGCCGGTCGTACATAATAGTACAGTATATAGTAATAATAATTCCATTCTCCACGAGAGCGACATAAAACTCTTTCATTCTCTACCTATATAGTACTTACTCCTCCGAACTGCAGTTTTACGAGTCGCGTTTTACGACCTTGAAAAATTTTCGCACACAAACACGCGCGACCCTTTCACCTTTCTATACTCACACGCATGCTTCGCCCGTCCTCTCGTAATGGCGCGAAAAGCGCGCCGCATTGTGCAATTATCATCGGGCCGCGCGTGCGTGCGTGTATTCGTATTATGTGCGTGTAGGGACAGCGCGAATTCTTGATCCGAGGGACGGGAGCGAGGAAAACGGGAACGCGACCGTTATATAGGCGAGTGTGCGCTCCCTTTTTCAAAGAGGGAAAGATGAGCGCGCAAGGTCGACGATGAAAGAAAGAGAGAGAGAGAGTGTGGATGTTCAGGGTCGTTGATTAACGATAAAACGATGGAGGAACGCGCAAGCGCGAGGAGGGTGTCCTGTTTTCGGAGGGCGAAGAGAGAGGGAGAAAAGAAGTTTTTCTCGCTCTCTAAGCCGGGAGATTGGGATCGCTGCTGCTGTTTTGGGTGAAAAATTCGGGATCTCGGCGAAGGAGAAAATCAAATATTGAGACTGCATGGAGATTTATCGGGGAATGTTTTTTCTCTTTTCATTTTTTTAGGGAGTTCTGTGTATATATATACGTCTGGCTATATAGGTATAGGTGTGTGCTTTCGAACGGCCGAAAATGATATGCACAACAAGTGTTTAAAGCGTCAACCGAGACTATCGTGTTTCAATCTGAAACCGCCCATTAAACGCGACCTGTCGACAATAAAATCGCGAACCACCACATCTCGCGCGCTTCCATGCGACCCCCCATAAAGAGTTCGCCCCTATACATACACTACATAAAAATCTGCACCACATGCATAAAAGTGACCGATACCAGCAACAACCGGAAATTACACACTCCCAGACGATTTTATATACATTCTCGCGCGAGCGCAAAAAAAACCGTCGTTCCGGTGGCCGCGCGATCTCTCCCCGATTCCCTAAAACACACGGCATAAAGGAAATAATGCGGCCGCTGGTAGCAGGGCCCGCGACAAAGACGCTCATTGTCATGTGCCCGACGTACACTATATATACGCAGAACCTATATACTCGTACATATAATACGGGCCGCGAATAAAATAGATCGAGACGGTTGGCACTCGCTCGCTCGCGCGCGCGCTTCTTCCTTCGTGCGGTGTAAGTAGAGCACTGGGTGCGTCGTCGTCGCTAACCTGGGCCATTGTTGTGTCTACATATATATATATATTCGCGTATATAAGAGCGTAAGAGTAAATAGAGGAGAATTCGGATTATCTTTCGTTCCGTTTCTCACTCGTATATACGTGTATAAATACAGAGTGAGAGACAGAGAGGAGCAAGGTTTTCGGTTTTCCAGAGCGCGATTTGTAACGCCGACACACACGGACCGCGGATTATATACTATATGTACGAAAGGTGTGTTTGCCGACGCTTTGCACGCAGCCGGAAAAGAGGCGGACACACGCTTTTCCCGGCCCTTTAAATCTATGTAATCCTCGAATCGGAGAGATTCAGTTTATTAGACGCCACGTGCGTGCATAAGCGCGTTTCCCAGGCGCGCAGAGTTTGATTTAGTGCGGTTGGTAGGTAGGTATACACTGACCTGACCTATAGGATAGTACTAGAGAGACACGACCCCTTTTTTGCGCGCACGCGTGACGGATAATTCACCGCGCTCTTTTTTTATAGCGGGCGCCGCGCATTCGTAGTACTCGGGAAACTCGAGTGTTATTGCTTGTTTGATGTGTTTTATGACGAGAGGCTGTGTGTAAGGATAAAGTTATATTATATACGCGGGGCGAGGCGGTGTGTATGTAGTATTTTAAACGCGAGTTGTTTATTGTTTGCGGTGGGGATTTGGTGGTGCTACTTGGCTTCTTTTTCTGGTCGTGTGTATGTGCCGGATTCGTTGGAATTCGTTGGATTGGTTTTTGCGAATCGACGAGGTGCGGGGATTGTTGTTGTTGTCTCGAGAATTCGATGGCGAAAGCGGGGTGGGAGGAATTTAAGTGCATATTGAAAAGTCATATCACTGAGAGTAAAATGTTTGTAAAAATTACTATATACTATCTGATAAAGTTGTCTCAGACTGTTAAAACCCAAAAAATTACCATACTTTATAAGAAATTTTGCTAGAAATATAGGAAAAATTACTATAAGTATATAGTCAAATTTACTGCAAAGCATAGTAATTTTTTAGGTTTTCACAGTGACAGCTTTATCAAACCGTATAGTAATTTTTACAAACTTTTTTCTCTCATATAGGTTCTTTTATTCATCCCGGTATAACTTTTTATTAAAAACGACATATTCGCAAAGTTTCAGATATGTAGTATATAACGCATCATAAAGTCATGCTACATAATACGAAAGAACGAAACTTTGCAATTTATTTAAACGCGCGAAAATCGCAATCGCTTTAGCGCGCCACACATCGCGCAATCCATCCTAATAACTGTCATATCCCCCTACACCACCCATCGATCACTCCTACGCGGTAAAAATAATAATAAAACTTGTTAAATTCTCCGACATCCTTTCTCCCACTCCTCAAACTCCCATCCCTGCCTCCTCCCTTCCTTCTACGACACGAGATCGATTGTTATATACGTATACACGTCTACCAACAGCAGCCCCCTGGCTCAAGGTCGACGGCATTCTCTGACTCGTCTACCTGATGGATGATCGCAATTTTCGCGCGAGCGGCGGGTTGTTCTTCCCCCTTCGAACGCGCGCACCTTTGAGTAGAGCGAGAGGAAGAGAGATTACGCGTGTAACGCGCCCGCGAAGATTGAACCCTGCATGCTACAGCGGTGCGACGACGACGACCAAGAGATAATTATGGGCGGGACACGGGAAGTGTGTCTTCTTTTCCGTTCCTTCGGGGGATGCCGGGAGATGGTGTGCACGTGTGTGTATATGTATAAGAAGCGAGAAGTGGGAAGGTGCGCGCGGTGCAGTTTAAAGACGGCTGGATGGTTTTTGGGTGAAGTTCGACGGCGCTGCTGCTCTTCAAGTAGGCTAGAGCGGAAATGCGTCGTCGTTGGTGCGCGCGTGTGTGTGATGTTGTTTGTAGGTTTAGGCTTTTTTTGGAAAGGGAAGTTTTTTGGAAGTTTATGCTGGGATGTTTTAAATGCCTCAGTTTTTCTTTTTTAAGGACGCTCTCCGGGTCGAAACAGCAATTTTAGTTTTTATATTTTTATATAATGTTTTATTAATTTGATAATCCAAGAGTAAGTACATGTAACAAATATATACTTGAAAGAACATAAGACAATTTTTTTCAGACAAATTCAGGCAATAATCACTATGGTATTGTTACAATTAAAGACAAAAACTTCAATAAGTTCTTTAAACTTTTTTTTTTATCCGATCTTAACGAAATAAAGCTTATTTCGTTCGTTAAGAAATTTCAGGGGGAGTATCGATGGGAAAATTTATGGTACGAGTTACCAGTACGGCGCAATATCAATTTGCTCAAGAAAGTTTTGATGAAAACTTGACTTGATTTTCTTAAACAAATTGATATTGCGGCGTACTGGTAACTCGTATCATAAATTTTCCCATCGATACTCACCCTGAAATTTCTAAACGAACAAAATAAGCTTTATTCCGTTAAGATCGGATAAAAAATAAAAAAATTTTAAAAACTTATCGAAGTTTTTGTCTTTAATTGTAACAATACCATCGTGACTATTGCCTGAATTTGTCTGAAAAAAATTGTCTTGTGTTCTTTCAAGTATATATTTGTTATATGTACTTACTCTTGGATTATCAAATTAATAAAACATTATTTAAAAATATAAAAACTAAAATTGCTGTTTCGACCCGGAGAACGTCCTTAAAAAGAAACATCGTGATACAGTAGAAGCAGTGTCATTTAAAAGCGCTTACTATCGCCTTGGTATTGATGGACGCGGGTGTAATGGAGTAGTCAAGTTTACTCGAACAGCTGCCGATATTGAGGAAGATTACTTTCACCATATAAATTCAAATAAACTACTTTACACTTCACTTGTACAAAAAAAAAATCAATCTACATCGCACTCGACACAATTTTTGACACACCATACCAACCGCATCTTACGCAACCCCCTAAATCCCCCACTCCATACCAAAATCTTCCGCACAACTCTATCGTCCCCCCTATCACCGGCCAATATCGAATCTCATAAATATCCCTCTATTATTACACCTTCGTCCACCCCACAAAGCCGACACTCGCCGCGGGCTCGCGGTATATGTACACTGAGAAAAATGTTGTAGTAAATTTTATTATAACTGTAATAAAAATTACTATAAAGTATAGGAAGGGTGAGACAAATACACTTTATGCTGCATTTTTATTATAATTGTATGAATAATTACAAAATTTCTTGTAATTTTTATGACAGTTGTTGATTAGAAAGTATTATGAAATAAAAGAAAAATTGCTATACACATAGCAAAAACTGTGATATAATAAAATTTAAAATATATGCTTTTAATTTTTATTAGAATAGAATATAAATTTTATTTTGTAGTGTTTAAATTTTATTTTGTAGCGTATAAATTTTATTCTGTAGCGTATTAAAAATTACTATAAACATAGTAAAAAGTGCCACATTCAAAAATTGCTACAGGCCATAAGAAAGTTTGCTATCCAACATAGTAAAAATTGCTACAACATTAGTACTTTCTGCGCAGATCAAGGCGCCCACGTGTCTGATTGAGGTTATGTTTCTACGGGAATTTCACTTTGCCTTGCTTTTAAGTTTACAAAACATTCAAAACCTTACTTCAATTATTTTATTTTTATATTATGCACATTAATGATAAGTTTCTTTGTGTTATCAAAGTTATTTGTTGTCATTATTTAATATTATCTGAAATTTTTTTGAAATCGATGGTTTGACATGTACAAGTTCCAAAATTTTACACTCAAGAATCCTATTTGGGTAAGTGGTTAGCGCGTCCGATTGCCGCGGTGAAGGTTGCAGGTTCGATCCCAACGCTCGTAAAAAAAATATTTTTATTTCTCATTTTAATTTATTTTCACATTAAATATTGTATGATTAGAGTCTGAAAATAGTTCTGAAAACAGGAAGAACGAGAAAAAATTTAATTTTTTGAAATTTAAGGTCATTCATAAAAATTACTATGTTGCATAGCAAAAATTGTTATAATTTCGATTTGTCCCTCCGTTCCTACAAAATATAGTAATTTTTCTTATGTTTATAATAAATTTTACTACAACATTTCTCTCAGTGTATACAACGAAAAAGTATTTTATAGATATATACAGCGAACATCAAGAGCCGCGCGCAGATGCAGATAAGCGGCGACGTAGTTGGGCGTCAAAGTCTCCGACGATATATTGTCGCGCGGCGAGGGCGAGATGCGAAGTCGAGATATATAACAAGTCAAGAGAAGGAGTCACGAAGGCGCGAGGGTGATTGCGATCGACGGTGTACCGCTGTGGTGTAGTGTGTGCGCGCGATGTCTTTCAGAGTCGTATGTGATATGCTCTTTGTATGAGCGAAGAATGATTTTTATACGTTGCGATGTTGGGTGATATATTTATGAAGGCGATGTTATTGAATACGGATAAAATAAAATATATCTATTCGATATTGTATTTCGATTTTTCCCGCCACTATAACACCGTAACTTTCAAGTTTTCAATTTTCCTTAAAGCCGCGCGATTTAAAGTATTTTACTTTTACCTCTAGCTTGCAAACTCCCGTCACCCATTATATACCCATACCAGCAATTTCTCATCCCACTTTTCTCCCGCCTCAACTTAGAAATTAAAATCCCCTTATAAAATATTCATCAGCGTTTAACATTCCGTCAGCCGCAAGTAACCCTCCAACCCACCCTGACTCTGCAAAATCTCTCGATCACAGCGTAATACAAAAAAATCGTCTCCGCCACCGTCAACGCGTATCGAATCCTTAATTTCCAAGCCGCAGAGGCGCGCTCGCGCCGAGGACCGAAGCGCAACGGGGGAGGGCGCAGGTGATCCCCCCACCATTACCCCTCATCCGTCCGTCATCGTCTCCGACTTCCTTCCAGAAGTCCTTCTCTCTCACTCACTCTGCCTGATTTATATTGGATTGGGGCCTACTGCCGCCATTTTTCGGCCGACGAGGGCTGCTGCTGCTGCTGCTGCTGCATACACATAACCGACGCGCGTATTCAGGCCCGGAGACTTTTTGGCAAGGGGCGCGTGCAAAGAATGCGTGCTCGTATGTATGTGTACGAAGGAGCTGGAAAAGGATGTATGTATGTGTGTGCGAAGGATGAAAGAGGAGCGAGTGGCGATAAAAAGGGGGCGAGAAGGAGAGAGAGAGTGAAAAGTTTTACGAGTCAGACGTGCGCGGTGTGGTATATATAGTAGTAGTATAGTAATAATAATGGGAGAGCAGCGACGTCGTAAAGTCGCTGCTGGGATTCGGGCGTTTTACGAGGCTGTTGCGTGCGTAGCTTGTTTTTCGGTTAATTGATTTCGGTAGCAGTATTATATATATATACACACACACACAGACACACACACACACACACACACACACACACACGCCTGTATTATATATATGTGTGTACATGATGTACCTGTTTACGTTACACAAGGGAGGGGGGATGCTCGAAAAGAGCGCGGATTTGCGGGTGTTAACCGGCATATCGGATGACAGCGCGCCCTCGCAATCCTCCTCATTACCGGCCATTGTAAGCGGCAGACACACACCCGCCCGCCCAAATATCCGTTTCTCCTCTCTCTCTCTACATTACCTCCTGAAAAAATAATCCACACGGCGTAACCCGACACACTCGGGAGCTCCGAAAATAATGCAGGCACAATGAACTCGACTTCTATTCCGCGGAGGCAATCGAGCATTTAAATCCCATTCTCATTACTATATACATGTATATGTACTGAACCTCCGTCTTGCTGGCTTGCGCGCGTACAAAAGAAGTCGAAGAAAGCCAGACGCGCGCGCGCACGGAGACGAGTGTGTAGTACATTTATTAAAAAAGAAAAAAAAAATGTGTTGCGCGCGCATGCGCTCCCTACGGCTATTGTGCGCGGGGGCACCTGGCCGTCGAAATCGAATTTTACGGGGAATTTTTCAGCGCGCGCGAGAGTAAGAGTGAGAAGAGGGCGCCGGAGCGGAAATTTTGGCGGTCATGGACCTTGGGTTATGGTGTGGTTGTTGCAAGCGCGATGACGAGTTACTTTTTTTTTCTTTTTTTTTTTGTTATTGATTTTGGTGGAATGGGATAAGTGTGACGGAGGAGGTGACAAATTTGAGGATATAAATGAGGAGGGTAGATGATATTATCACGATGGATATACGTAACTCAGGGAATAACGTTGTATAATAATAATAATAATAGCGTGTAATTTTGGCCGGAACGTCCGCTCGATTAAAATAAAAATACGTACCCCTGACATTTGTATTTCCTCCCTTATATTACACAGCCGATTCCAATCTCACATATATATATACACACTATACTCCCTCCGCTGTATATAATACTTCTAAAAATACCCGCGCACCCCATTACCCTTCCACTCGCTCGCTTTCCCAGCCTTATCACAAACCGATATCAGCCGCGTCCGAATCTAGGCTACCGCCGCGCTGCCACCACTATAGCTCAACTTAAAAACTCACCGCTATACACACGTGCTATGCTACTATACCTACCCACTCGCTCTCATTAGCCTCATACCGAGAGCGCTCCCAATTCAAATTACGCTCGGGCAATTTATCCCCGCCGCGAGTCCATTTCCCATCTAATTGAAACTCAATCGCCCTCTCTCTCTCCTCTCTCGCTCGCTATTTAGAGCACACCTGCGTTCCCAGGCAAGCAAAGCGCGAAGGTGAACGACTCGCGGCGCATATTCATATACACATACGCACAATACACGGCTAACATTTCGCATGCGCGCGGCACCGAGCGAGCGTCCCGAAAGAGGTGATTTCGGGGACTAGAGCGAAAATAAGGGCCAAACAATGGCCGCGCGCGAGCAGCACCCGGGGCATTTAAAAGGGGGCTACTGCGCGCGCGGATAAAAAGAGAGAGAGAGAGTGAGCTGTCGGGAAGAAGACGATCGCTACGGGGTTCCTATATGCGCGTCGTCGCTGTGGAGAGAGTATATAGTCCCCTTCGCGACGACGACGACGACGACGTCGACTTCCCTTCTTCCTTTCTCTCTCTCTCTCTCTCTCTCTTGTGTATGTATTAATGTAGCGCGCGCAGAGAGTCGAGTCCCGAAAAAGGTGTGCGCGGCTGTGTGTATATGTGTGTACCTACCCCCCGACAGATGTACTCGCCGACGTCGCGTGTGCTATTCGCGCTACACTTTTTATTCACGAGGTATGAGAGAGAGAGGGAGAGAGAGACTCTATCTCTATTGCTCTATTTCGCGAGAGAGCTCGAGGGTTCTCTCGCTCCGCTTGCGTAATTCAAGCGCGTCTTCTTCTTGTCGGCCCTCTCTCTTCCCGGGGGAACGCGAGCGCGAAATATATATATGGCCGAGAGCGAATAATTGTCCTGGGGTATTGTATTATATGCGAAGAGAGAGAGGGAGAGGAAGGAAGGAAGGAAATCGATACGCCGTTGAGCGAGCGAAAGATGCTTATCGGAGCCTTGTGCGCGCACTTGACGCGAGCGTGGAGCAGCGATCCTTTAATTAACAATTACATGCTCGCTTGTGTGAAGGTTATATACATATACGTGTATATATATGCGGGTATGTATTAAGGTACGAGTGGCTGGCCTCCTACACCGGCCGAAGGAGGAAGGAGCGAGACGCGATTAGCGGCGGCGACGAAAGTATACTTGACGCGGTCGAGTGCCCCACGTGCTTTTTCGAATGCATGCCGGGTGTATGTGTGTGTGCAGGTAGGTGTATGTACATGAGGTTGGTAAGACGTGTGAGTGCGTAATTGAAAATGCATCGGAATGATGGGGGGCAGCAGTGTTTATGCATCACGAAGGGCGCGCGGGTTCTTGAGGGAGAGAGAGATTGTGCGAAGTGACGGGAGGAATCGTCATATACCACTGACGGGGCTGGCCTTTGATTGATGCGTGCAAGAGGCAAGGAAAATGTTAGCATTGTTTTTTTGTTTTTGAGTTTAATTTGAGGGCAATTGCGTTAAATGATCGAGGAAACGTTTTTTTTTTTTTTAGTATTATAATAGTAAGATAAATGCAATAGGATATATATGTATGTTGAAATTATTTGTAACGTGAAAGGACAGTCGACCGGTATATTCCTTTGACAACGCTTTATATGTATATATAATAAAGATTGTGCGTGCGCGTGTTTGATCTTGATGAAACAGACTGCCAGGTTTAAATAAATACATGTATACGCACGCTAGCTCTCTCTCGATAAAGCGCCCGCAGCTGTTACACATTCGCTCTTTAGCTTTATGCAATCACGGATGATCAATCTCAAATGCAGCCACGCACGCGCATCGTCCAAATGAGCATTGACATTGTTAAAACAATGCAAGAAACAAAGGGAGCGGCACGCGACAAAGTATATATTATATATGTATATAAAGTTGCTACGCGAAGCCGGGCGTATAGATCAAAGAGGCGGGCGATGATAATCGAAGGGCCGCATCTCGAGTGCAGCTTGCGCGCGTGCCGTTGTTTTATAAGTGCACGCGAGAACGCGAGTTGTGGGATTTTTCTGAGTTATATTTGTGTCGTGGGTAAACATACGAAATGTCTGAAATTTTTAGGTATATTTTTATGGTGTTTTGTATCGAGGTTCCATCAAAATCTGGGTTTTAATTTCTATTTCAACTGGCTATTGGCGAAATAAATAATGTATATAAGCCATATATACGATAAACGAGCAATTTTCTATAAATCACGTCGAAAAAATTATCAATACTGTAGCTCACAAACACACCATATGAGCAAACAGCATATAAACCCTATACTTACCCACCCCATCGCGGCGCACGTACGTACCTCCTTCACCCCCAGCCCGCCAATAATAGAGCCACAATTCACCGAATTCCCTTATACACCCGGACTCTATACTATACACTACCCAACTCGATTTTCCCCGCTCGCATACACACTATAACTATACTCGCAGCACCGCACCCCTTTTCATTCTATTTTCCCGAAAACTCACTCGCCCCCGTGAGAGAGAGATTTATCGCACGCCGTCGGAAAAGTCGACTCTTTTCTTTTGTACACGAGGTACGGGGCCTCTATATACTATACTATACTACCGGCGTGCGGTTGCGCTTTTCGTGATATGCGCGCACGTGATTGTAAAAGCCGGCGTCGCGCGTTTTGTAAGCGGGCCCACAGGAACGGGGACGGGGGAATGTTTTTCTTATCCGATTGGAGTTTTCGCGTGTATGATAATGTTGTTTGCGGAGGGAGAGAGAGAGAACGGTATAAGCGGATTGAGTTTTCGGGGTAAATAGGGTTTAGCGTGCGTGCAGCGTGCGGGTGTGTGAGTGGGCAATCTCGAATAATGTGCAGTGTAAATATGTAAATAAGCTGTTTATTCGGAGTTCGGATGTAGAGATTAAGCAATCAAATACGTATAGGTCGTTTCGATGCTGTTTGAATGCATACTTACACACACACACACACACACACACACACACACACACACACACACACACACACACACACACACACACACACACACACACACACACACCGACCCACCCACCCACCCACCCACACACACACACACACACACACACACACACACACATGTTTAATGGTCGTGAGATTGGGTGAATTAAATTTGCGGAAAATAAAATTCGAACTTGTTTGAATAAGACCTTTTTCGGGAAATGAAATACCTGAAACACGGTATATATCGAATTTCCACGAATCAGGTTCCGATCGGACCATATTTGACCAATATAATACATCATTCGGCCTTACAATTGCACCATAACTGTCCTCCATTAAAAAAGGGGTTCGCAGAGCTTATCACTACTGCCGCCTTCTTCTCTTCCCCTATATGTACGCTTGAAACGCGCAACCGAACCAACAGTTATACATATATATCTCGCACAAGAGTCGCTCTCGCATTTTCTCGCTCGATCGGCGACTGAAGGGCCTTTATGCTATCCGCTGTTGTGCGTATCGATTACTCGCGGCGCAACAATGCGCTCGACGGATTTTAATTGCCGGCGGCCATAAGGCCGCGCTGTTTAAAGAGGTGCGGTCGATGGAGAAAATCGCATTGTGTCGCACGCGTGCGCTCTTTTTTTTTTTGATTGAAAAGTCGGTGATTGATTGTATATATATATATTTTTTTTTCGTACACGGGGGTAAGGCCGACGACTTCGTGAGCGGATGAAGTTTTGCCGTGGATTAAGGGAGCACAATGGAGGCTTTTTTTCGTATATTATATTATATAGGGGATGAGAGGTTTATGGGGGATGCTATTAATGAATGTGTTTATCGGCTATTAAGAGCTTTTCTCTTCCTCGTTGTTATTGCCGCGGCCTGTTAAGTACAGTTTCTCAACGTATTTTTCAAGATTAATAATAAAACGTATAATATAAGTGTATAAAACTCGTACTCTCTAAAGTTGAATTAGTGAAAATTGCTCCACCATTTCAATTAGTAGAAAAAACTACTAATTTATTAGTGAATATTCACTATTTCATTAGTGGTTTTTTAAAAACTACTAATTAAATTAGTAAAAACTACTAATCAAAATAGTAGCTTTAATAAACTACTAAATGAAATAGTGAATATTCACTAATAAATTAGAAGTTTTTTCTACTAATTGAAATGGTGGAGCAATTTTCACTAATTCAACTTTAGAGAGTATACTTTATGATTAATTTCACGAACAATTTTCACCACCAAGACAGGCTCTTTTATAATTCCGACGCCCAGCCGGCCATAAAATTCATTATTAATCCCCCCCCCCCCCCACTTATACCACGCGCTCTCGTACCCCTCGCTTAATTAATTGGCCGGAAAAGAAACCGAGCGTCGAGTGAAAAGAGCGCGTCTCCCACGAGTACAAAAAAAAGAAAACAAAAAAAAACGAGCGCCTGCGCCGCAGAGGATACTTCTCGTTTACCTTCGTACACATCATACATCCTTTTTCCCGCAGTTCAAATACGCGCGATTTTACCGCTAAGCACACGCGCGCCGTGATGTTTGACTTGCTGCGGGACCCCGCGGCTGCGAGCTTCGATATCGAATTTAATTAGAACGCGTGGCTGTTTGCCTAGGGAGAGCTTTTCTCGAAAGAGTATTTTAGTCTATACGACGATGGTACGCGCGGCTCGTTAGCTTTTGAATCAGAATTCAAAACGCTTTTTATGCGTGAGTGCAGAGGTAACAAAAAGTGTCGATCTTTATAAAGTCATCAGTGCCCACTTAACTTTCTTCTTTTTTTAACTGGAATATATACGGCAGTCCTGTGCTTTATCTATATTAAATGAAAAAAATACCCTCAACGAATGCTGCTAGCGCGCGATGATCGAATTAACCGGCCGTGAAAACCTCCGATCTCCCTCTCTCTCCCTTGCACGGCATCAATTGTTTAATATCTCTTTTCGGCGCATGGCAGAGGGATTTGCATAGGGCGAGCGAGCGGCCGCGGAAAATTCGTCGCGGACTTGTTAATTCGAGGACGGCGCGCAAAGCGCGTTCGGAATATATATCGGCATGTACACACACGTGGAGAAAAGAAGAGAGGGAGAGAGAGAGGGAGAGAGAGAGAGAGAACTGGTTCGCATTCGCGGGGTGAATTGGAAGAGTTTAGGATGGGCGATGGGTTGGATGACGACCCTATATCTCGGAATGTTAATGTCGCGTATAATTATCGGAGAGGATTTATGGATAGTGCGCGCGCGCGTATTGATTTTCGGAAGGTTCTCGCTGGGTAGATACGAGCGGTCGTGCGTTTCTCATACTCTAAAGCGAAAATGAAATATTCTTATTAAAGTCAACGTTCAAAACCGCGTATCCTCGCAATTAACCCAAAACTATGTCACCCAATTCGCAGCTCCAGTTCTCTCTCTCTCTCTCTCTTTCACACAAACCATCGTCACTCCGAGCTATTGCATTTCTCGCAAAAAAAGCATCCATTCCTCGCGCATAATTCACGCGTGCACCCTAACTTCACCTATTTTCGCATAATTAAAACGGCTCCGTTTGAAAAACAAAACGCACGCCACGATTTTCTTCTCTTTCCCTCTCTCTGCACCTCTGCTGCTCCCATTGTGCTTCCTGCTCGTGGCGACCTTGAGTGACGTTTTCAGCGGCGCGGAAGAGACTTTTTTTCCCTCTTCCCCGCGGCAGCAGCAGAGCATGAGTAGGTAGTAGAACTGTCACGCGTTGTTGTTGTTTTTTATCGCGTGTGTGTATATATATATATAAGTATAGCGCCGTTCTAGCGTAATTCCTTTTTAATTGAAATGAGCCGCGCGCGCGTATGCTAATTCGTATGTGTATGGGAGAGCGACGTGTGCAGCGAACTGTAAGCGCATTGCGTGCGCGCCAAGCTGTGGATCAACGCGGCCGAATGAGGGAAAAAACGGTTTTGGGGGTATGTAGTGGACAGGCGCGGAGGTCTGCCGTTGTCGGAAAGTGTTTGGCTGAATAAGTAGATTAGTATAGTGAGAGTTGGATAGATAAGTGCCGGAGTCAGAAGGCGGTGGAATTTGAATTTTGTGTTTGGGAGTTTTTGACAAATGTGTAATGAGATTGAAAGTTTTATTGGAGAATTAATGGGAATTAAATAAATATATAAGGCGGTTGGCATTATTGAAACTTAGTTAATGTATTCTATAAAGTATAATTAACACAAATATGTAAATTTGCAATATTATTAATATATGTAATTATTATTTTTAGTTATTATGTTTTAATGTGTTAACGGTTTGAAAATAAATTCGATTTGCATAAAAAAGTTATCTAATAAAGTAAACATATTAAACGTATAGCAATAATACTTTGATTTAGTGATAAAACCGTTTATTTGAAAGATGCATTATAGATTTTTGAAACACTAACGGAAGGTCAAGTATAAGAGTTCTTGTAGTTATTTGATTCTGAGAACGATGAGAAGAAATCTGTTTACAGGGAAGTTTGACTACCGTATGCGTTCTTCAAATGACCTATGAACCGGAGTTCGACGTTGCTTCTTTGCCTTTGGCGCGGCGGTTTCTCTTTTTAGCATCCAGCAGTAGTCTGCCATCGTATTAATGTCCCATCCTTCTTCAAACTCCCGTTTTAATTCTTGTATATCCTTGTGAAATATTTCACCTTGCTCCTCACTGAAATCTCCAATTTTTTGTATGAATTCGTCAAGATGAGAATGGAGAAAGTGCAGCTCCAAAGTCATTAAGCAACCTAGCTTTTTGTAGTTTTTTATCATTTTTTCTACAATGTTTTTGTAATCCTCGTCTCTAGTGTTGCCCAAAAATTTTGTCGCTACATCTTTGAAGCTTAACCAGGCGGCCTTCTCTCTACCATTCATAACACAGATGAATTCATCATCCGTAAACAGTCTGAGAATTTGAGGCTCATCGAAGATGGCTTCCTTCAATTCCGCACTAGATATATTACTAAACATTGTGCCCAGATATGTAAAACAACGTCCATGTTTGTTTAGAGCTTGAACAAATTGTTTTACTAAACCGAGTTTGACACAGAGAGGATGAATCAGAATTTTGGACGGCTCGACGAGTGGTTGATTTGAAACGATTTGTGAACCAGGTTTAGAAGGCGACCTTGATGGCCACACTTTTCTTTTGTAGTGATGCTTTCTATCTGTACTGTCGAACTTACACAGATAACATGGGTGCTTAGTAAAGCCAGATTGCTGCCCTAATATTATGGACAAAATTTTCAAATCCCCGTAAATTGGCCATACATGTTCTTCATATTTAATTTTATTCAAGATGATTTGAATATCACAGTACTTTTCGTTCCACGTAGTCGAATGTGCTAACGGTAAAGCAGCATAGATGTTTTTATTGTGCAGAAGAACTGCCTCTAGGCGTCGCTCGGACGAATCTATAAATAGCCACCAATCTTCTGGTTTGTAAACATTGGGTTTTAATTCATCAATAAGTCCTTTCACACTCGTACAATGAACTAGATTCGAATCTTTCGTAAAATATTTTCGGAACTCTTTCTCTCGGTTTCGATAAAATGAAGCTTGGACGTTGTTCGACAACATATTTCTCTTTTTAAATACTGATGCCATTAATTTAGCCTTATTTTTCGGTAGTCCTAGATCTCTAATTAAATCACTAAGTACTGCTTGATTGAGCGTTTGGCGGGTTCCTTCTTCACTGCTCGAAGACAGCTCTTCTTGACTTTCATCAGATTCATCTTCACATTTTCCAACTACGTTATTATCTTCTTGAACAACAGAATCTTCACGTATTTTCTTCGAACTTTCGCCGCCTTCCATGATTACCGTCAGAAACCTGCTGCTACGAAGATTGCAACGACGACGACGGTGACTCTCCTGGAAAGGGGTGTGAAAAATGATTCGTCCGGTCCAGTCCTGCGAGGTATATCACGGACAAAAGTAGGCGGCGTCGTGTCTGTTGTGTTGACGATATCTGTGGCCCGCTCTTATCACTTTCACAGCACAGCAGCCTATATATAGACAGTGCTTGTCCGCAGCGTTCACGGTCTAAACTAACAAGCTACTGCTCGATGAGAGTGTAGTCGCAGCGTATGCCGGTGATGGCACTGCTCGCATATTAGTGCCGGCAGGCTGCTGCAGCGCGGTGTTAGAGGACACGAGCGGGTCGCGCATTATCAACACAGGGAGCGCCGCTGCCTATTTTTTCCGCGTGTATTACACGAAGTCAGCAAAAGCGCTAGTGTGAAGATGATGCTGTAGTGTGTCCGGGGAAAAGTTGACATTGAAAAAGAACATGCGAAAACTCCGCTGCTCAAGAAGAAAATAATGTAGGGAAAAAGGGTGAAGGTAAATCTGATGAGATTGAAGGGGAATTCTCATCGTGAAAGATGAAACCTGCAAACGTTCGATCGAGAAGAGCTCAATGATTTAATTAGGAAAAATGGATTGACGAAAGATGCGTCAGAATTAATGGTCCCAGATTTAAAAAAGAAAAATTTTAAGGAAAACAACATAAGAAAATACTACTAGAACTCATACTTTTGACTTTCTGTAAGTCTATGCTTTTCAAATAAACGGTTTTTGCAGCATCAGCACTCGCCCTGTCATGTACATACGTCACTACTAAAGTGGATTTTATCTGTTCTAAAGATAAAATAGCTAAGTAACTGCTAGCCTCAAGCTTTCTACATTGGTTAGTATTCGGTAAGTTCATTTGGTTCATTTACATCACTTCCTACCGTTTGGCAAACCCGTTTTCATAGTACACGGAGGGTAATGTCGAAAAACGTGGTTTCGATCGTTTTTTTTTTTTTCATTTTTCTTGAAAAAGTTAAAATACGTATAGGAATAATGTGGTGACACTCATACACAGGGTACTTTTTTATAGGCGTGTGTTATATTAACAATTTTTTTCCCAGCCTTAGACAATGAAATTTAAATAAGAAAAAAAAGATCATTTGCCATACATAATTCAATCGTGACGACATCAAACTCGTTCCATATTCTAACAGAGCACACAGAAAAAAAAAACAATATCAATGTCGCATAAAAAGAAACCAGTAGTCGCCGCCTCGAATTCAAATCCAGCCGCGCGAAATCTCTCTCTCTCTTTCTCATACAAAAACTCGTTACCTCCGCACTTTCCTCCTCTCTATACACACATACACAAGTGCATATCTCTCTTACGCGCGCGTGCGACTGTCGCGCGCCGGCGACTTCCACGAAAGAAACCCGCGACGCTAATACCGCGGCGGCGACTAGAAACCGTTCGCTAGAGATATACATACACACACACTCTAGGTATATACTACACACTCGCGGCGAGATTTCGGACTGACCGGCGGTGGCCGCGCGCGTTGGGAATATGAAAAAAAACCGGTTCCCCACCCGGCGACCGGCGAGAGACTGCGTGGAGAGTGAATCCTTTCGCAAAAGGGATAGCGCGCGAACGGACGCAACGACTTTCGTATTCTCTACACTCTTTTCTCCGAGGATTCTTCTTCGCTTCGGTCCCCGAAGAGAAGAGAGGAGATAAAAGCTTCTTCTATATATATGAGGGTATACATAGTGCGTGTAACGGATTGGTGGTTGGTAACTGGGTTTCGAGGGGCGAGTGAAGCTGATGGAGAAAGAGAGAGAGGGATAGAGTGAATTTTCGCAAGGGAGAAGGCGCGGGCGGAGAAGATTTTAGCGGGAAGAATCGCGGCGAGGTGTGTCGAGGGGTATGGAGTTTATTGGATAGTATATGATTGATGGTGTATGGACAGAATTTGATTTCGGCGCACGTATATCAGAGTACAATATTTTTTATCTTTAGTGATTCAAACGTAGGAAATTGCTGTTTTAAAATTTCAATCGGCCTCGTTCCCCCGAAGAACGTATCAATCAGTTTTCATTCGATTTTTTAAGCCGACAATAAAATTTAATTCAAAAGGTTCAAATAATAAAAAAAATATACTAAAATTTCACAAAAATGACTAAATTGCAAACTTTAAAAATATTTTTCTCAGCCCAACCCTTACTGTACCTCTGACTCCCGCCAAAATTTTTCACGCTTATCAATCAATCACGCACCCCGAAAAATTTTCCACCACAACCCCGCACGCACACACTGTTTTTCCGCCTCGCCAACTTTTCCGCCACAGGTATACAACACGCCAGCATCATCACGATACTTCTTCCCTCCCAAAAAAAAAACATCCGCGTCATCGGCCTCACACTTCACATCATCGGTTCAAACACAAACTCACTGCGACTTGGCGCTCCTCCGTGCTGCTGGCCCCTCTGCACGATAGACTCCCCCGTCTCTCGCTCCTCTCTCGGATCCAGAAGTCAGCACCGCCGAACAACCATGTACACACGCGGGCACACCCTGTATATACAAAATAATGTATATATGCTACACGCGTGCCGCCTCCGCCTTCTCAGGCTTCGAGTAACACTGTTCCTCCGCGCTTCGTCACTTTGTCACCGAGTCCTCTCATGTTCGATCTCCATCAGCGCGAAATTCGATGCACAACACACAGTTCGTGTCAGAAGAGTCACCTTATGTGTACATATACGATGTATACGAAAGTCACAAAACACGCGCGAGGCTCACACACACACGACACGTCCAGCGGTTGGCTCGCGACTGGCGCGGTGGGGCGGAGACCGGGGGCCTTATGTAGACTTCGCGCGCTCACTTCTGGTCCCGCCGCCGCCGCCGCCGGCTCGAGCTGCTCCCCACCATTCCGGCTTTTTCGACTCCCCTCTTACATACGCCTGCATACATGTGTTCCTATATATGTGTGTGGGCATGCAGGCACGACGGCTGTCGCGAGCGAGGGAGAGAGGGTATATGTATACGCACGCACGCACACTAGCTACCCTGTAATTTTTGGCTTTTTCGCTCGGTCTCTCTCTCTCTATGCATATGTACCCCCCCTTTCTCGTGCGTTCTCTGGCCCGGGGTTCGTATGCCGGAGGTTTCGTACTCGTGTGTGTGCGTGTGGGTGTCTAAGGGTTTTTAGGGTGCAGGAGGCGGAATTGCAAGCGATTTTAGTACGTAAACGGGTGCAAAAGGGAGCATGAGATAAGTGTTTTGGGGAGGTGCTGGTGCTGTAGGTGCGGGACTGTGTTGAATTGAAATTACTTTTCGGGTTTGTACGTTTTGTAGCAATTATGTTTTACGATTCTAATCAAAATAACGGCGTTGAATTTTATGAGATTATTTTATTATTTTTTTTGTATTTGCTCGAAAAATTAATTAAGTGCGGAGTATCGGCGGTTTATTGTATGCGTTATCAATTGCTAGACTAAAAACCATCATATTTTACAAAAAAAAAATTTCCAGAATATATTTTACATTCAACATTTTAATTCGACTAAACAAGGTAATTGCATCTCGCAACAAGTCGAAAAGCACCAACGAACGGTATATAATTACAACTTTTAAACAATCGTTAACTCCGCGCGGACAAACGTACGTTGTAGCGGCCTGCATTATTACTACCCTCCCGCAACAAACCTCTCGCTCTTTTACGATTGTAAACACGGCTACCAACCACACCTGCGCTAAACTTTATACGAGCGCGTACAGCCCCTAACAGCCCCCACGTATCGCCCACGCGAATCTCTACGCCACGCATACACACTCTCACGTCCTTATTCAGTACTCCAATATTATTCATATATCAACGCGTCCGATCTCGCATCCTTACCGTCCCACACACTCGACGCGTATATATATACACATATATATAAGTCGTCACCCTCGGGGCATCAATGAAACTCGTCGTCGTTGACGCTCGATGACCGTGGGTGACTTTTCTCCTCCTCCCCCTCTCTCGGCTTTTATCCCCGCAGGGATTCGCAATCTCGTATAATTTACTCCCCGGGGGGATGCAGTCGGAGAGACAGACAGACAGACGGGCGTTGAAGCGGACCGGCAGAGGGTGAGAGAGAGAGCTAATTTAATGATTTTTTGAATGTCCGAGGACGAGCCGCTTGGGAGATTTCACGCGCGTATATGTAGGTATAGGGATGCTGCGGGAAGGGACGGCTGTGCGCAAGAGACGAGCGACTGCTGGGGTGCTGATGAGTTTTTTTAGGGTTGATTGGTTGCGAGCGGTGGCTGTGGTTTTGCTGCAAAAACTGGGGATTGAGAGAGAGATGAGGATAGTTTTTTGTTTCGAGGATATATATACCTATGGGTGTATGAATATTTTTAAATTAGTCGCGAATTGTTTTTTTTCTTTTTTTTGGGGCGGAGGGATCGAGGTTGTTGCTCAACGATGGATATTCGATTGCAAATTAATTGGCATGGAATCGGATTGAAATTGATTGAAGTGGGTTAAATGTTTTTTTAAACGTTCGTATGAAAGTGTGTCTATATACGAAACGTAGATTGCTGATTATGTATCAAGAGTATGCACAATAAGTCAATTATTTATCAAAGTAACGGCCCACTCGTGCGGTGCAAAATTTGCTTAAATTAATTCGGCTCAACGATAACAACGTACCCATTGACTTACCACCGGCCCCTCGCAAATAAAAATCCATTTATACATTCATACGCCGCATAATACCTTCAAACATTGTGCAAATATTTCCCTATATACCTGCTCGTGGCCCATTATCCCCGTAACCCATTTACGCGCACAAACCATCCGCCCTCTTAAATTCTGCCGATCCGCAAAACTCCAGCTATATAATAGACACATCATACTTTTATTGCAACTAACCATTCGGCTCTCGGACTCATCACAATCGTCGGGATATATCATCCTATTATATAGCCAACCCTGCTTCAACTAGCCACAGGTCATAATCTCTCTCTTTCTCTCTTTCTCCATTCGCAAACGTACTCCGGCCTGCCGGCAATTAGCAACAAAGGCTGCTGGACCCGCCGCCCCACCTACAGCAACCCACCCGTAATATCGGCCTCCTTTTTACCCGGCGGTGGTGCGCGGATTATATCATGATACAGCCGTGTAGCCCCCGTACACACACGCACACACACACTCGAACTATAAATCGTGTACTTAACATATATACGCATCTCTCTCTCTCTCTCTCTCCCCCCTCGATGTATAAATTCGTCTTAAACGAGACCGCGCGCGCTTGTCGCCGCAAACCTTATTACGCGCCGCGGGAATTAGCATCTGATTAGCCCCCGCCCCGGTGACAATGCTGCTGCTGCGCGCCCCGGGGGGTATATGTGTGTAGTTTAAAAGAAGAGGGGGTTTATATATAGAGCGAGCGCGCGTCTCATTACCGCGGTCCGATGTGATTTAGTGCGGAGTACGTTACACTCGACGAGTGGTGCGGTGCGAGAGCTCGTGGATTGTTCTTTTGTGAGCGAGATGCGCGGGGTGTATTATTCGGGTTTTTGGAAGAATTTCGGTTAATGCACAGGGATGGTGGTGGTGGTGGTGGCTCATTGTTGCGGTGATTTTTTAAGGGGTCTTTTTTTAGTGTAATTAGAGCAGGGGTGGGATTTTTTTTTCTATAAAAACGCCGTTTGAAAAGTTTTTTTTTGGAAAGTGCTTTGTAAAGGAATGTTTGCAAAAGATTTTTTTGTTTTTAATCGTTCGTTAACTTCGTTGGTTAACATGTTAATCGAATGGAAGAATTTCTACTAAGATTAACATCGAAATTTAATTAAAACTGTTTAAAACTATTACTATAATATTTTAAAGTATCTAAAAATATAATATTTCTAAATGTATAAATAGTTATTCTTCGTCGATAATAGCAACATAATCATGGTGTGATGTTTTTAATTTAAAAATTGACGAACGGTTTGCCAACCGTTGGTTAGTATTTCTACCAGGGTTCTTTCAAATGAAAAATTAATGTACACTTAAATTTTCGTTTAATTAATAATAACTGACGAATCGAATACAGTAAATAATTAAAAGGTCAATAAACGTTCATTCAATTAGTATGTTTATACGCTGTACATTAAATTAATAATTTAGTGTAGTCGTGGAAATTTCAGCCATTTGCGAATGTTTACACAGTCCTTAAGTAAATCATTATTTATGCAATTACCAGACGTTAATTACATCCAATTACTCCCCTACCTCACCTATACCAATCACCATCATTAAACGTAAAAACCAAGCAAATCAAAGAAATCCTAATCGACGATGAATTTACTCGACCGAAATATTCCGCACAATCCTTATATATATGCGTACCAAACGAACCTTCCATTCGCATTGTAATACACACACGAACGGCAAAAAGTCCCACCCTAATACCGTCGAAACAACAACTCGGAAACGGAACAAAAATCCCTCGGACACATCTTAGAAATCATAATCCGTATAATTTGCCGTTATTATTCGCCACTCTCTCGGCTTCTACCCCCGACGCGTTCTCCCGCAGGCTCCCGATTTCTATTCACCTTTCCGAACCTTTTGCATATACCTCGCGCAGCCCATTGTGTTATTACGCACATCTACCTCTCCTCCTTCTTCTTCGTCTCGGAGAGTCTTATACACATACACATGTAGAGAATTCGGGGCCGACCGCATGAAGGCACGTGCCTCCTCCTCGACTCTCTCTCTCTCTCGGTCATTGCATTCACAATGCGCGCGCGGCTATACCCCCGGCGAGCTGTCACTCATCCGGCTACAATACGGTTGACGCGTGCCAAGGAGTTCGCCCACTCTTTTTTTTATATACCCTCCCTTTCTACGCATATATCCCCCGGTTTTTATTAGAGGCAGAGACCGATCGGTCTAGGTAGCATACACACATGTATCCGTATTCTTCTTCTTCTTCTTATACACGCGCGTACGTTTTTTTTTCTTATGTATATTATGTACACGCGCGCGCGGATGAATGGGAGATCGAAGGGTCTCCTGCGGTTCCGTCGAAAAATTGCTTGGAGGAGGGAAGAAGGGGAGACGAGCCGACTGAGACTGACTTTTTCTACCCCGTCGTCTTATATTGCGCAGCGGCTGGCGTGCTACAGTTCTTCCACTTGAATGAGCGCGCGGTGTCATCTGCCGTTCCGCGGGCGGTCCGCGCGTGTCGAAAAATCGCGCGCGTGTATGTATGTATATGTGCGTGTGTGAGTGATCGAGTGGTGTATTGTGTTATATAATACGGAAGGCCTCGGGGGAGTCGTCGAGGAGGCAGACAGCAGCCACGTGCGGTTTTGCGGTGGTTTGGACGTGTATGGGAGACTCGTGGATTTCTTAATCTTGGACGAGTGAGCGTGTTGTGAAGAGAGAACGATGATGGAGGATTTTTGCGAGGGTATGAATAGAGGGATTTGTCGCGGATTAGAAAGACGATTGTTATCGGCTTGTTTGGGATGGGTAATTGGGATATGGATGAGGTGATTCGATGATGTTTATAGTCGATGTGCCATGAATTGGTTGCGGATTTACTACACTGAGAAAACTGTCGTAGGAAAATTTACTGAAAAACTAACAAAAATTACTATATTTGATAGCAACGCGGGGATATAAGCAAATTATAAAAAATTTTGCTATAGTTCAGGAATATTTACAAGGTATCTTAATAATTTTTACTACTACACATAGCAAAAAGTGCCCTCTACATGTAGTACTTATTGCGTGCACGCCGGGAGCACGTGTCTGATTGAGGTTATGTTTCTCCCGCAATTTGAGATTATCTTCCTTTTAAGTTATCAAAAACATCGACAATATCGATTCAGTTGTTTTATTTTTACGTTGTGCAGGTGAGCTATGAGTTATTTCTTTATATTATCATAGTTATTTATTGCTATCAAATAATCATCAAAGTTCTCTCGTAAGCGAAGGTAGCCAATGTATCAGTTCCAAAATTTTGTACTCAAGAAGCTCACGTGGGTAAGAGGTTAGCGCGTCTGCCTAGCGTGCGGAGGGTCCAGGGTTCGAATACACAACCACCGTAAAAAAAAAATTTTTATTTCCTTATTTATTTCTTGTATAGCTAAATTTAATTAATAATATATTAAATATTGTATAAATATTAGGTATCCTATAGATATAAAATCATGAAAATCAATTTTTTTTAAGTTTAAGCTTGGCTACAAAAATTACTATATTAGTTAGCAAAAGTACCTAAATTTCCATGATATCCCATCGTTGCTATAAAAAATAGTAATTTTTATTAGCTTTTCAGTAAATTTTCCTACGACAGTTTTCTCAGTGTACTTTTCTCGTAATAAATTGGATCTCGGCGAGTTTATTATATGTCGTATTTGGTCTTCGTTCTTGAAGAAATAATGTATACCTATTCTGATTTTTTTGCTTTAGAAAATTTGACGAACAAATTAAATTTTGTTCGTCTTTGATATGTCAAGTAATAAATCATTAAATACAAGAATATTCTTTGTTTATAATTTTTAAATTAATTAATTTAAAAAATGATTTATCCCTATTGCTAATAATCGAAAGAATCTTTTTCTCGCTAGAAGCGATGCATCTAAAATCTAAGGAAATCTTCTACAACATTACAATGAATAAAAGCTGCTCCGAGCATCTTCCTATACTTCCAAAGATATCTATCGAACAAATTTTTTCCACATTAACCGGCAACGAACAAAACCTCCGCTAATGGCCACTTCTCCATATATCAAACTCATACCTTTAATGCAACAGTTACCATTCACAAAACACCTCGCCTTTCGCAAAACTCCTACACACTCGGCTCCTCACACCAAGATAGATACATCTTAGCGCGCGATTCAACGGAACTGTCAGCCTCATTATATCTACTGGATTAATGGACGACGCGCGCTCTCCAACCTCAATGGATAGAGCATCGAGTAGCTTCCGCCAACTTTCACCGACCTGCAGGGCGCAAAAATATCTCAGCCGCGCTGCCACCGGTCCTCGTAAATAAGGATCGCCGCTGCTAGCAAGCACACTCCAGCCAAACAACGATCGGCCCATAATTTTCCGTAAGCACAATTGGGGCCCGGCGACAAAATTTTCTCCAAAATTACGCGCGCGCGAGTCTTGAATGCGGCGCCCTAAGGTCGCTGCTTTCTTTGCCTCTTGAAAGGCACGAGCGCGCTGGAGAAATTATTTTCTCGGCTGCCGTGGCTCGCTCGTGTCGGACACACGCGCTTGTATACAATAGTGTGTATAGGGAGAAAGCCATTGAATGAGATTTATAATTGCTTTCGGACGCGCGCTCACCGGCCGGATATATGCTGTCGAGGTTGATATTGCTAAATGGTTGTTTAATTTTTCCGGTAAAATTGGTAGCTGGGGCATTAGTTAGGTTTAATGTATGTAGCTTTTATGTCGTCGTGGGTTGGTAGGTGTAATAGTAGAAGGGTTACGCGACGATACGTCGGCCGGTGTGTTATCTTAGGCGCATATGTAAATTCAATCCGGTGTGTGCGCGCTGTGGAAAAGGTTTAGACGCGCGGAGAGCGGAGAGTCTCTCATCTGTTTGCTTAGGACTGCTAAGAAAATGCTACGCTTGACAAATCTCTGTTATCTTAGACGCAAGTTTGACCCATTAATAGTTCATTAAATGTAGAGTAGAGTCTACTTGTACAGTCGAGTATATAAAGTTAAAAAAAAAATGGTAATGCGAAATGCGTTTGATAAATATTTTCTTTTACAATTTTACGCTCTCACTCGTGCCTTAATAAATTGTCATATCATAATTGATATAAAACTACCCTTCTTATATTAACAATCTATCAGTACATTTTGGCAATAGGTATAAAAATTCAGTTAACATCGAGTAACGTCGATAATTTATTTATGTATTTAACACACGTTACACACACTGCACAAACAAACAACACGATTTCCCCGAAGTTACACCCCCTACTCCATCACCACTCCGAAAAAGGAAAAAAAAATTATCCTACACATGCTCCAGTACACCCAACCTCTTGACCGCCATCCGACAGACACACATATATCTCTCTCTCTCTGCATCTCTCTTACAAATCCTGCGTCGTCCACTTTCTCGCAAGACACACACATCCTTCCGCATTGAAGACGTAGCCGCCGCCGCCGCCGCCGCCGCATCGCTAATCTCACGGCAGTTGCCTCCTTTCAAGTCTCCCCCTATATACACCGACACCCCCGCTTGCGACGGCGGCGCTCAGCGCCGGACCCCCAATTATTCCGACAGATTTGGGGCCCTGTACTCTCTCTCTCTCTCTCTCTCACCCTCTTGACGGATCCATCACACACAACGCCGCACAGCAGATGCTCGTAGAGCGTGTGGACGCAAGAGCGCACCGGGCGCGCGGATAGTTTATTGGAATTACGAAGAGACAGAGAGAGGGAGAGAGAGAGAGAGAGAGAGAGACAGTGATCGCGTCGCGTTTCGCCAGTCGGCTTGGATTACGCCGCGTCGAGTTGAGAGAGACGATGATGAGACGAGTGAGAGAGTTTTTTTTGTGTATAGGTATAGTGGCATGCTCGTGGATAAGGGTTATATTGTGTTATGATCGGGTCGGGTTACGGGGAATTATCTGGCTCGTTGAAGTGTCGACGGATGAGCTCTCTCAGTCTTTTATTTTTGACCGTGCGCTGGAATAATTTGGATAAACATTGGCACAGTGTGTATATATGATATAGAGAAAAAAAAACGTAACGTTCTGTTCCAGTGTGTGTGAATTCTAGAAGTTGAAAAAAATACTCGGGCTTTTTTGTAAGGTATATTAAGTTTTTTTTTTAAATTTTAGCTGGCGTATTTGGAAGTAAAAAAAAAGCAACATTGAATACAGTTTATCCCACGTTTTAGCTAAAAATCTCCTAAAAAAGTCTGAATGACTAAATAATGACGCTATTTAATCACTCTGCTTTTATAAATTGCAAACATTATTTGATTCCCTTTTTCTCTACTTTTTATCTGCCACATACACAACCACCAACAGAAAAAAAAAGAACAAACCAACGTTTTTTTCTCTCTATCTCTCCCTCCTCTCATCGTCCACTCGTGTCCATCGGAACCCGAGAAGCGAAGCTCCTGCTTATACACAGAGTCGTCGTCAGACAGATACAGAGAAGATACTCACGCGCAGTGTACATAATCCCGAGTGGCCATCGTCATATCACATTGACGAGGGGGAGATTGACGTAGCGCTCGCGAAGGGAATCGATTTGCGTCCGAGTCGAGCCCGTTCGAGATTAATTTTCAGAGAGAGACGGAGAATATAGTAGTGGTCGCGACGGGGGGTAGCGTGAGTTTATGGGGTCGTCAAAGTCGTGACGATGATGTGCTATAGGCAAGAGAGAGAGAGAGAGAGAAGTCTTGAGTACGTGAATATTTGAGCGTGGTGTATGTGGAGAGACTGAATTTGATGGAGGGGTAGAGGCTTTGATGATGGGGAATAAATATTTGCGTTTGACGGGAGAAAGAGAGAAGGAGAGAGAGATTGGGCGAGGTGGCGATATTGTATAATATAGGTATATGGTTTTGGCAGGTCGCGATTTTTCGTTCTGGGTGATTTCTTAAGTGTCATAGGTACGTGGATCCCATTGGAAATAGTCTACTTTTGTCAACGGTTAAAGAGCTTTAATGGATTATCCGACAAAGAGCGTTGCTTCCGCGATATCAAAGAATATATTGGTATAAGTTTTGCAATAACATTTTTCTCTAATATTAGATGGTTAAAAAATTTAAAAATATGAATCCAGTGGAAAAATATGAATCCTGTGGCAAATATGAATTCTGTGTAATTTAAATTTTGTGTAAAATATTTTGTGTAAAATTTACACAGTCGCGTATAAAATTTTCAATCCACACAAATTTGTGTAAAATCCCAGGATAATCGTTGTTTTAAAATTTGAAATTTTACACAAAATTTGTGTAATTCATTTACACAAATAATTGTATAAATTAGGGAAATTCATATTCATTGTGTATAAAATATGTATAAATTTTTTAAGAGTGTACAATTAAACATAAAATTCCAGCAATTCCTGCAAAATCACCCATCTGTACGTACATTCCTTCTAAACATGACTATAGACACAAAGGCGCAGCTTCCAAAAGCCCGAAAAAAAAAAAATCACTTCCGAAAAATCCACAGAGCCGAAAAATGCCCCGCGGACATCCTGCGCGTTCTTCACCAACCGGCCATGTCTATCTGCATATAGGACTGTTTTGACTCCGTGCCAAGGGCTCTACACACTCATACATGCACACAGTAGCGAAAAATCGCGAGGCTGCAAGAGCAAGAGAGAGAGAGAGAGAGAGAGAGGAAAAAAATGAGTGGGACGAGCCTGAGAGCTATACACTAGAAGCGTACGTGCACGCCTCTCTCGGGGTTCTTCAGTCGCCGCGCGAAATCCGAATTGACTTGGGCGATTTTTCAAAAAAAAGAGAGAAAGACAATCTCGCGCCTACCATAGACAGGGCGAAGTCCATCCGCAGCTTGCTATACATGTATATGTAGTGGACACTACCGGCGCTTTCTTTCCCCATTATACTACGTGCGCCGCGGGGCGGAAGAGTCCATTTTTCATATACGCGCGTGCACGCGCGCCTTCGAGTATATTATACGCATTGTACGCGTCGAGTGTATAAAACCAGCACGTATATGCACACTGTTTATGCGTACATGGAAGCGAGGCCTCGTCATTTGTCATGGAAATCGTCGCGGTAGGATTGGCTCGAGGACGATTTTTCAAAAGCGCGCGACGGTAATAGTGGACAGTGAGAAATCGAAGAGCTGTATATAGTGTGCGCGATAATTTGTAATGCGGTCGAGTAAGGAGAAGGCGTGTGTGTGGGAATCGGGCGGGAAAACGCTGCGGATTGTTGCTCGTAGGAGTAGGGAGCGAAGTTCACGGCGAAGTTTTTGTAACGGATGATTTTTTAACTTTGCGGTGGATAATGTGGTGGACGATGGGTTTTAGAGTGCCGAGAAAAATTGAAAAAGATAGGAATTTGGGTTTTGGGAAAGGTTTGGATTGTTGTTTTAAAGTGTTTTTGGATGATTTATTGCGCATAATATTGTGTTTGTGAAGCAGAGAATGTCGAAATTCCAGTTTAATAATGTAGTAATTACATGCATGATATCGTATTAATTGAATCGCATTGTTTATTCAGGGAAACTATATGATGGTGTATTTATCGGATGACAAATTTGTAGATAAATTTCAATCGAAGTAGCATATTGATCATTTTAACCCACTCAATCGCTTTCAATATACTCAAACAGAGGACAAAGCAAACATAATACATAACAACCCGCGCACGCATCGAAAGTCAACAGCACATCCACATATCGCTCGTCTCGTTTCTGCATACGAAATCATCCTATTTACTCAGCTCGTAACACCCAATCCCATCATCATCATTCCTATACCTGAAAATCCAAAAATCGCCGGCCTATTTATTTATCCTATCGATTTTCCACTTGCCCATATCTTATATACACAACCAACCCTTCCTTAAACCTATATTATACAGACACCTCGACCCCTTTGATATCGTCTTTGTATACAACAGATACAAATTACTCACGGCGGCGAATTCAGGCTCGTTTGTCCGCACGAAAGGGTTAGTGTGTCGCTGCTGATGGATTCGCGCGACTCACCGATCTATACACACACACACACACACACACACACACACACACACACACACACACACACACACACACGAGGCGATTTTTCAAAGTGATGAATTCTATCTCGCGGCTACGAGCGAGCTGCTGCGCGAATTGAAACGATGCGAGGCGTGGAGAAACGTAATTCGTTCGTGTGAAAGAGAGAGAGTTGATTGTTCGCGAGGGTGTAATGTAAAAGTGGGATATTCAATTTGAGGATGGGATTGTGATAGATTAGGAGTGATGGGAGTGATTTTGGTAATGGCGGAGGGTAATTTTGTAACGGCTTTAAAGTTGATTTCAAAGTTGCGTGGAAATTAAATGGTTTTAGTTGAAGTAGGAGGTAAATAATTTGGACAATGTTAACTAGACTTTTTTAAATTTTAGTTATTTTATAGTCTTAACACATTATTAATCATTTTTAGTAATCTCATGCCTGAGAAAGATTTTTTTTTCTTAATATCAGAAACCCAACATTTTTTTTTTCGTCAAAATTAAGGAATTCAAAAGCAATTTCTCATCGGTTAACAAATTTCACATCAATATTTTGACGCATACGATATCATTTTTCAACCAAAAAATCATTAAAACTTCCTTAAAAAACTGTTTTTTCACCCGTGAAACACGATAAAAAAAAAAACTCGTCACCTCCCCAAAGCGATCTTCTTACCCGTCGAATCCCCCAAAAAGATTAATCTCATGCCTCGCTCCCGTTTTTCCTCAAACTCATCCGATTTCCAAGACATACACACACTGATACATTTTTATACTTTCCCGCACGAATCCTCACGCGTATAGTCGCTCAAAAAAAGGGATCGCGCACGCCTCTCCTCGATCAGCGCGTAATTACAAATCGTCTCGATTTCTCATACCTATCTCGCTCTCTCTTCCTCGCCCTTCATTGATCGCGTCTCTCCTCATGTACACACAATCCATCCATCCGTCCATCTATACATATATATATACATATATCTTTGACAATAAGACCCGTCGGGACGAAAACGTCGAGGAATCAAAAGCGCGCGCGCGCGCGCACGAGAACAAAGCGTTATATATACGCGAGCGCGGGCAAAAAAGCGAAGAATCGATCTCTCTCCCTCGGACTTTTCTTCTCTGTTTTTTTTTTCTTTTGGCCTTCTTCACCGACGACTTCCCCATTCATTTATACGTATACCCGCGCGTCTTGGATCCTTTTCTCATCCTCTTTCTCGCGCAGCTCGACAAATATTTTCCTTCTCTCGGAGCGCGCGCGACACTTTGACGCGTGCCAGGAGGCAAAAAGACGGGGAGGAAGATATAGGTGATGGAGAAAAATCAGCCGGAACGTCTCTGACGATTTTGACTTATTCGTTCGTGCTCACGGGCCCGCCTTTTTTAATGGCATAATCTCGCCCGAACTCTTCACGCTTCGATAGGGTGAAAATGTGGATGTTTTGTTGGTTCGTGGAGGCGCGGGCGGGCGGGGATTTATGCGGCGCGTGGATGATTTAACTTGCCGATATAAATGAGGAGTAAATAAATATCTAAGAGTCGCGCGTTGTTTGTGTACAAATGATGTATGTGTGGCGGGAAAATATTGTGGCGGATGTGTTTATGCCGTTACTAAGTGGATCTCGAAGACGAATCGTCGTCGGCGACTTACGAGTTAAAAATTACGCCGGACGATATACACATGCCGTACACTACAGCTGCTGTATACTTTTATACGAATAAATTCGTAATTTATACATGTGTTTTTATATACCTTGTATATATTTAACCTCGATTCGCGCGCTCCATTTACGCGCGTGGTATTAAATCAAGGGCGCACTGATAAAACGCGCCTGTATTTTCGTATGCATCGTCGAAAAAATATTGACGTCCGCATAAAAGCGACGTGTTATGCAAAAACGGAAGGGGGGTAGGAAAGCTATCTTTCCGCGCTTTGGCGAAAGATAACATTTTCCCGGGCGCGTGCGAGCGCGAGCAGCGATTTGCATGAAGGTCGAATGAGGAAAAATGAATTTTAAAATCCCGTTCTGTTTCGCCGATTTATTCGTCGGCTCTCGTGTGTTACTATTGTTATATACTTTCGTAAGCAGGGAAAAATGTTTCTCTCGGTTCGGGGAATGAGGTTTTATTTTTTATAGTCGATGATGTTGAAAATTGAGAGAAAATATATTAAACGAGCAGTGGGATTTTTTTTTGTCTATTTTTGGTTGAAATTGAAGGAAAGTTTTTAATAAAAAAAAAATGACATAAATTAATAAATAATCTATATTCTTCGACAGACCTGGTCTACATTTAAAAATTCTTGATCTATTTATTTTCAAGATTATTTGATAAACTATAACAAATAATATAGCGATGTAATTACTAACAAATATTTAGTAAACATCTTTCACATTTATAACAATCTATCAACGAATTCAATTAAAATCAGCGTCATTTACACGGTAACTCAGTACCAATATTAATTAAAGCTTGCATCGATCCCTACAGTCACTATACTCCGCGCTCAACCGAAGCAACGGCCCATTACTACACCACATAAAAAAATAATAATGCAAGCCAACGATCGAACGGTCAAGCGACTCCAATAAATATTCATTCGTCCACCCGCGCCCCGCTACAATTATATTACACACACAAACAGCGCAGAATTTCGCGAAACACACACACACATACAAACCTCGCGTATCATTATTGTTATTAACCTTCTCCCCCCGACCGCAGGAGCATTCGTCCGCACTTTCGATTCGAGTCACGTAAACCGCGCGCGCTGACATACACGCTAGCGGACAAAAATCATACGTTTCTCCTCCTCCGCACGCTTGCGTAAATTTATATATACATACCTGCGTACAACTGGTGCATGCATATATATATATGCACGCAGCTCGCGTATATAACGAGAGAAAAATGGGCAAAGCGTATGTATATGTATCCGGTCGCGCGGTGAATTTTTATACACACACCGCACGAGACCGGGGCAAAATCGAACCGTCGATGCGGGACAGCTGCGTGTACGTCGAAGGGAGGCTGCGCGGCGTCTATAAATAGGAAAAATACGTATGCGCGTGTGTACATGGATTACGGGGCGGTCAGTTTTTCGAGCGCCCGCATCATGTGCGTATAGGCGAGCGCGTGCAGGGTGCCAAGTGTAATTAGAAACGACCCGCGTGCGTGCGCTCGTTCGCTTTTCGGCTTTTTAAACGCCGGGTTGTGTGTACGATGATGGAATGGGGAAAGCGAGCGACTTTTGTTAAGTGTCTCTGTGTGTGGTGGATGTGGAGAGGCTTGAAGAGGGTGTAACGAGGCGCGATTGCTCGATTTTGCGATGGGGGTGTCGCGTATATATACTCTGTCGATGCACTTTCGTCTGCTTTAATTGGATCTGTTTTCGAGAGTGAGAGAGGGCGGTTTTATCTCGTTCAAGTGTGTGCGCGTGTGAATAGAATGTGGGAGATACTTGTGGGGCTCTCTGTTATGTAAATGCTCGCGTGGTTGGAATACTTGTGAATGGAATATATATGCTGGATATGTAGTAGGATAAGGGTGGTGTTCTCTGGAAAATATTTTCTCGGTTTATGTGGTTTCTGAGAACATGCTGTATGTTACGCGCACAATGACTTTCTCTCGTATAGGCAACATTGTGTAAACGATATTTTAATGGAAAAGAGGCAAAAAAATTAATTTGTGCATTATTTGATCGCAAATTCCAGGTAAATGTTCGCCTCGCGCGTGCACCTTTTACATCAAAGTACGTTTGTCATTACCCTCCCACCGAAATGACATATTACGCGCAGACCATAAAACACGAACCATGACGCATATATTACGCACACCCCCTCACGTGTACACCACCACTTCCACATTGCGTCGCAAGATATCTCCGAAAACGCACTTACACAACATCCACCCTCGCGCCACCTGAAGCAATCCACCCGCCGCCGCGCGTTCGTATATTATACGTTAACGAAATGAAAAAAAAGAGCTGTACACGAGCACATAAAAAATTAATGACCAATATGCACGGCCCATATGCCGCCCGTAAAAGAGTTAATCGAGCTCGCGTCGCGCACGTGCCTATACACGTATAAAAGAGAGAGAGAGAGAGAGAGAGAGAGAGAGAGAGAGAGAGAGAGAGAGAGAGAGAGAGAGAGAGAAAAGAATTCTTCCTAATGAGCGCGCACACGCGTGACCCCCCAGTCAGTCTTAATGACCAAACGAATCCGTTGCGCGACTGTTACTGTGTGTACCATTATTACTATTATCAATCGGAACTGCGCACACTAGTGCGCCTTTTTGGCCATCCGGCACGCGACGACGCGAGGCGCTAATTCGAAGCGCGCGCGTACGTGTACCTACCTACCTACCTACCTACCTACCTATCTACCCCCCGCGAGCTATTAGAAAGTCGTTAAGCAGGCGCGTGTCCGAGCGCAGTTGCAAGTGCAATTACGCGTGTTTTATATGTGTGTGTGTGTGTGTGTGTATGTGTGTGTGTGTGTATACGTTGAGAAATCGCGAGGGAGCAGCAGGCCCCGCATGACTTCCAACGTGCGTTGTACGCGTATGGGATGGATTTTGTTATTGCCTTTTTTCTAGGAAGAAATAATAGTAAATCGAAAAGGTTTGTCGAGATAGGAGAAGGGGTGGACGATATACGGTATGGAGTTATATTGGTGTGGGTAATTATAGAGAGGAGGAGAAAGTCAATGTCGTTAACGTTTTATATATAGGTATGCGCTGTCGAATTTTAGTATACAAGGGATTTGTTTTAAATGTAGAGTATTCGATATTATGGTGTAATGGTATAATTTGATTTTGATGTCTGTTGTATGATTATTTTGGGTCTTGGAGTAACTATTATAGCGGATTCAATCAGACCGGAATTTCATTTTTAGTAAATAATAGTGACCATAATAACGACTGCGCTGATTAAAAAACAACGTTATATTAGTATATCCAACGGTCCTATAATACGACAAATGCAATTACATCACTGCTCGACAAGAAAAATACCATTGCCGTTGAACGATGCCGAATAACGTACGAAAAATGAAGCATTAATAATTATTTTATTAACGTACAATACGCGCGGCCGCTCTTACATTATCCGTCATCAAAATTAATCACTACGCAAACGACGAAAATCACCGATCAACACACATGCGCACCTCAGCTCCGACCAATCCAAACACGCACCGCTATACTAATTTATCATAATCCACAATCATACCTCCGCGTCCGTACAAACCACACGCTCACCCCGCGCGCGTATGCGCATATACACACACACACACACACACACACACACACACACACACACACATACACATATAATAATTGAGAGCATATAGAGGTACAAATTCCGCGCGCGCGCGCATGTATCAATCACCGCGAACCGCGCGTTCGTTATGTTATATATATACAATGCGCCGATTTTATTCCTGCGGTCATCGCGCGACTCCCCCCCGAAATCAGACCGCGAGCACGAACCTTATACGTACGTATACGTGTATATATGCATGCGCGTATGTATATGTATACGGGTGCCTTATGTCGGCTACGCACGGCTGCTGCTGCTTTTTTCCCGAAAAGAGATCGATTCCCGGAAAGTTGCGTAAAGGGCGCAGCCGCGCGCCATTTGTCACCGGATTCATATGTGGCGGCGCGTGCGCGTGCGTATTGTCGCTCTGATTTTTCAATTTTAATTGCTTTGTCCGCGGCGACGGTATGCGTGTGGCTTGTTAACGAGAAGGAGCATAAATTTTCGGAATGGTCGCGTTCGGGGTAAAGTTTTAACGAAGGTCACGTGCGGGGAGTCGTCGCGGTTGGTATAATTGATTGTAGGGCTAAGGTTAGACGGAGCAATTGATTATGTATTTTGGTATCGATATGTTGAGAATGTGAGTCCGTAATTTTGTAATATATCGGTAACATTTATATTCATTTTCTTTTTTTTCCGCGCAGTAATATAATATCGAATACGATATTTTTTATATTTACTAGAAATCTTCGTCACTAACTCTATAGTATTTTTCACATTTGCATGAAAAAACAAACACTTCCTTCTTAAAAATAGTTATGATAAAATGAAAATAAAAAGAAAATAAAAAATTCACGAGCTTCCTTGCTGTCGTCAAAAAAAAAAACACACGCACAAGATTTAATAAAAAAAAGCGAATCAATCTCTCACCTTTGATCTACAAATTCAGCTTTTCAAAACTCCTCCAAGTACACCGCAAAATTAAAAACATCACGATCAATCTACTTTTTCCTCGCCGCTCAAACGGCCACCATCATACGCTCGCACACCTCTCCCATGCAAACTCCACCCCAGCGCGAATCTCCTGCATCTATCTCTCCCCCTATCTTTCTCTCTCTCCCGGGCGTATACTCTCACCCCTAAATGCATACGCATTAGGCATTAATTCAACGCGTCGATACGTGAAACACACCTCCCCCCTCGAAAAAAGTGCGCATCCGCATGTATAGACACACACATGTTCGACTTGCTTCGGATGATGGATCCTCGAGTGTACACATACACATGCGCTTGACCGACTGCGCGCACGCGCGTGAGACATCGATCAAATCGCCGTGGTTTTTCGTGGAAAATCAATGCGCGACGATCTATTTTCACCCTTCAATATATATACACATATATATAGGAGTGCGTTCGACTGTTTTATTCGGCCGCCGTATATAATCCCACTCGTAAATTACCGAGTGCTGGATATAAATCAGTTATACGCGTATGCTCGATTGTTTGATTTATATTTAATGTAGGGGTGCGCGTGCGCGTGGATCCGAGGATTTGCATTTGGGAGTTAAGTGTGAGGATGCGCGCGGGTAATGGGTGGGATTGTTGTTTTGCATATTTTTGATTTAGCGGTTTTTTGGTGGCGAGCTGCGGTGTATTGTTTCGATCTGTGTTGAGTTACTGGTTAATGGGAGGATTGAAAGGGGGTGTGGAAAGTTATCTGATTGTAGGAGAGGGTCAGGCCTCTGGATCACGGATTCGGTTCAAACTTTGGGTTTTGGGATGTATAGAAATATGAAGAAAGCTGTAATATTGGATCCTAACACTCAAAAATACTCATGTTCTGGACATTTTTAGCATTACTTTGGAAAAAATCAGGAAAAAAGCATGTTCTTGAAACGGTAACCATTTAATCTTGGAAAGTCTGAAATATATCATTAAAAAAAATAATAATAAAACTAGAGGAACCAAGCTTTCATTTGCTTTTTCTAGAATTAAAAAATATTGATTCATTCCAAATTTATGAAAAGTTAAATTTGAGCAAGGAAAATGCACCAAAATATGAATAAAATTAAACAGCGAATATTAAGGGTTTAACAGTACATATTCATTGCCCAATTTTAAATTTTCATAAATTTGGAAGGAATCAATATTTTTTATTTCTGAAAAAAGCAAATGAAAGCTTGTATCCTCTAGTTTTATTTTCTTTTTTTTTTTTAATTTTTCCAAATGGTTACCGTCTGAAGAGGCTTTTTTCAAAGTTTTTTTTTCAAAATAAAGTTAAAAATGTCCAGAACTTGAATTATTTTTAACTTTAGAATCTAATATTGCGGTTTTCTTCGTATTTCTACACCCAAAAACACATCTAAAAGTTTGAGCCGAATCGGTGATCCAGAGGCCTGACCCTCGTGAGTTATGTTGCTGTTTTATTAAAGATACAGAAAGGTATTTAAATATTATGACCTTTTCATTTCGAAATTTCACGCAAATTTTTTATACACCTTTTCACCTTTACTTATTATTTCCAGCACCAAATCATCATCAAATTATACCCCATCAATAAATTCATACCTCTTTCGTACCAATTAATCTACAAAAACATGAGAGCCTCCCCATTTACACACACACTACATCGCTCATAAACATTCCATCACCGTTAATCGATTTCCCCTGCCCTCTCCGGCTTTTCGAAAATCCATCAACCGCGCATCCGTATCTCTCTTCGGCAAACATCATTTCTCCTCGCGGAACACCGGGTGGCCCGCATGAAAAAAACCACGCACGCGCTTGTCGCAAACATCAAAGCCCTATATAATACTTCTCTCTCTTTCTGTCTCTCAACGTATTCCCTGATAACAACGCGCCGTTTTATATATCCTCCTACCGTTCGTCATCGCCCCGCAACGCATTCCTCGTTTCGTGTCATCTCCGCGAGCGTCAAGGGGAGAGCGCTAGCGCGCGTAAAAAACGGACCGCAGAAAAGGGCCCGAGGATTACGCGGTCGGAGAGCCAAATTAGAGCAGCGACACAAGTATTGTGCTTACTCGAGGCGCTGGAAGCGATTTTGGAAGGTGGCGACGTATGGTATGGTGTCATCTCGCTTTTTTTTGTGTAGGTATTTATCCGAGCTAACGATTTTGTCATTGTGCGAATGTTCCGCGGAGAATCGGGGAAAAAAAAATTCTCGATGGATGTCGCTAAGCGTCTTAGATGGAAAGAGAGAACTTTTAAACGATTGTAGGATTCTTTGGGGGAGTCGACGAGGCGTTTCGTAATCATTTAATTGTTTGATTTTCCGTAAAACGCATAAAAAGTTGTTATCTCTGCCTTCCGTCTTACGGATATATAGAAGATGCTTTACGGTGGAACAAAGTTTTCGTTGCAGCGAGGAAGCGTAACTGTTTCTAAAGTTCGGTATCGAGGGAGAGTTTCAATTCGCCGTACATACATTTCTCCTTTCCTCGAGATAGTCCAAGTTTATACGGTATTTGCGTTATTCGTAATATAATACCCGGCATACTTGTAAATCCGCAGAACTAAAAGTATACCTTTCGCATATTTCGTCTCTATACAAATTAAACAAAATACATTTTCCAAATGCATGAAATAATCGCGCACTTTCTACTCTATTAGACACGAATGCCAAACGTGTACATATTCACCCTCTGCCGCGTCGATTCATCACGGCTTCACTGAGAAAACGATTTGTTTACTGTTAACATGGCATTGTAAATGTTAACATGCGTATGTTTAAATATGACCAAATATAGGCATTGTAACAGTTATAATGACATGTTAACAGTTATGTTACCATGTTCTCATAAACAATTTTAATATGTTACCTGAGAACATTGATATTGTAATAGTTACAATATGCTTATTATAGTAGTTTTTGAATCTAATGGCCAATTTTTTACCAGGATGATGTTGTTTTATAATGAAAACGTTTGAAATAAAAACATCATTTATTTTTTACTCCAACGTTTCGGACATTTTTATTGTTTATCCTGATGAGGGACATAAACAATAAAAATGTCCGAAACGTTGAGGTAAAAAAATAAATGATGTTTTTATTTTAAACGTTTTTGTTATAAAACAACATCATCCTGGTAAAAAATTGGCAATTAGATTCAGAAATTACAATTTACAAGAACTTCTACCATCAGCTACTTTCAAATCTGAATATATTATTAGTTAGTATAGATATTGTAACTATTACAATATCACATTTTATCCTTAAACATGTCAAATAGTTGTATTTCAAATAGATGAATATGTTAACAGTAACAATATTCTTCTCTCAGTGTAAATTCCATATACATCAAGACCCGCAAATGTTTCATAAATCCGCGCTACATATATGTGCGCCCAAAGAACGTCAACGACGACGACTTGACAATGCGCAAATCAAATCATCACAGCCGATTCATCACGCGCTAATAACCCACTCCCCCCACGCTCTTGCGCGTTCATAACCACCGACTCCCTCTCTAATTCAATTGCACCGCGTACGAAGTCCGGCGATGCGCGCGCATCGTATCCTACGTATCATAAATGTATCCCCTTTTCCATTATATGCACTCTATAATGTAACATAAACGCGAGATGTAACCGTTCTTTTTTCTCGCCACCAGCAGCAGCAGAAGAAGAAGCCGCGCGACGAGCTTGGCACGTAATACTCGTTGAATCAGGTTCCCCCGAAAAAAGAGAGCTCGGCATTTGTATGGACGCGAATAAGGAGAAGACTAAAAAAAAGAGGGCGCAGGGCGTATAATCGAATGAAAGAAGTCTGTATATATGTAGCGGAGAGGGAAAGAGAGAAGGTGAAATTAAAAAGTTCGCGTGCGCTCGGAATGCCGGGAGGTACGTGTGTAAGTACATGGCTAGGAGGCAGAAAGTTCGCCGGGTGCATCTGCCAATCTCTCCTTTATTCTCCGCTTTTGCTGTGCCTTAGCGTGTATGCCTATGTATACGTTTACACACGTACGGGGTGAGCGACCGGGTTATATACGCGCGTGTGTGTGCCTGTGTTCTGTCTATCGCGAAATTCGCCTGTTCCCACGTCCGTCAAAAGTTTGAGGGAAAGTTGACGAGAGCGCATGTTTCGCCGTTCTATAAGCGCGAGAGCGCTGATCCTGTACCCTTTGTTTCCATATTATAATGCAGAACTAGATAGATTTTTACGATGATGTGCCGATTTTGTTTCTGTGCACAGAGTATGGTATATATAGAAGATCGCAAGGCCATGGTCGTCTGATTTTTTAATTCTCATCGCCGAGATGAATTTTAATGCGCACGAGTTTAATTAATAAGGAGCGTAGATGTAAAGGTGTGTCACGGTAATTTTTTAATCTCAGCTCGGGTTAACGAGACTTTATCTCGCTGGCGAATATATTTATGCGGAAGATCATCTTCTCGCTTACCGCCTTTTATCCAATCTAAATATTTGATCCCGGCGTGTACTCGGGAAGAGGGAATTAGCGTTCGCTTCGTTACACCTGATTTAAATTTATTGTTTTCTTAAATTTGCAAAGTCTACGTTAATTCGCTCCGCTTTAAGCCCTGTAAGAAGAGCCCAAACCAGGAATTACGATGTCTCATATAGTTTTCTACATACCTTCGAATTTGTCAAATTTACTCATCTTCCTCGGCGCATGATGCGTACAAATCTCGGAGCAACGTGAGGGGGGAGAAGTATTTTTTTCCAGGATTTTCCGATATTGGTTTTTCATCTCGTTAGGAAAACAATAATCCGGAGGCCAATCAGGTGTCGGGAGTCGAAGTGTTTTTTTCTCCTTATGCATTTTTTCTCTTGTGTCTATACAATATACGTATACACTTTTCGTTTCTTCCCCTCGAGGGGCTTTCACGAGGATTTGCACAGGCGCGATCTCGAGCGAGCGATGAGACTTCGGAGGGACGATGACATGGATTTGTCTTTTGGGAAATCTCTCGGCTATATATATGTGTGTCGTGTCTCTTTTTTTGCCGTTCTCGCGTTTGGATAGATGAGAATCGATGGTACTTTGAGATATCCTCCGGGGACAGTGTTATTTTAATCTTGCATGACTTCGTGTACGATGACTTTTGAAGTGTAGAAGTCGAGTGTATAGGATTCTCGTATTGACTTTTTGGGATAACAGAGTCGCTCGGTTTGTGCAAGATGCAAAAAGTTGAGAATGTCATGGGAAAAGGTAGTTTAGTCTGTATAAATTTTTTTTATTTTTAAAATCATGCAGTAGGTATCGAAAAAAACATAAAAAAAAAAAAAATAAATGATCAAAAAAATTGTTGCATGTATTATATACATGATTTTTTTTCCAAATAAACCCAATTAGATTTTAAAATTTTCAATTTAAATAACAATAACTCATTACATTTAAAACAACATCGGTATATCATAGTTTAAAATAAACGATAAAACAATGAGGGAGGAAAGAACATGTTATATAATTTCCTAAAAAGCTATACATTTATTTAAAATATGTTTTTAACACACCCCATCATAAAGTTCGTACTTTATTCCCGCCGAAGTGGGAAAAAAGAGCTACGTTCATTCCCTACCCCCACTCTAGTCCCCAGCGCCACGCACATGTGCCGTTGGAAACGAGAGTGAGGTTAGGGAATCAATATGCAGCATTTTTTCCCTTTTCAGCGGGAAACGAGTACGAACTTTATGATAGTTGTGTTAAAAAGTCGTATATTGCACTCGTGAATACAGTGGGTTGTGCGAACCTGCGCGTTTGTCGCCCTCGCTTCGCTCAGGCGACAACTCTCGCGCAGGGAGCACACAGCCCACTTTATTCCCTTGATGCATAATATACTATATTGTGTTTCGGAAATATACCAGAAAATCTATTCATTTTTTTCTTTTCCGCACCTATACAAAACGCACGTTATTCTCACACCATTTATTTTCTTAATTTTTAATCCTCAATCTTAATTTATCCGACAGCTGTACTACATTCAACGGTTCACTGAAACTAACATCCCAAGATACGCTCCACTCAGACCAAAAACCGTGCAAAAATTTAATCGTCGACCATCCAGCGCGCAACCTTTACCCTTTCCACTCGCGTTTCCAAAGACGATTTACCTCGCTGCCCTCATCATCAACCCGTCCGCACTCTTTCACCCGAGCCACCGTGAATTTTCACTCTAGATCATCCCGAACAGCCCCTCTTATAAGTACACAGCACTAGACTCTCTATCTCTCTCACCCAGCTAAAAACTCCAGTCGTAAATTTATCATCCCGCGGAGCCCCCCGGAAACCTGGATATAATACACCCGGATTTTATTACGCGGAAAAGCACCACTCATACTCCAACTCCTCGTAAACAAAATTCGCCTCAATTACACCGCACGCGGCGCGAGGCTATAGGCGCAACCCTTTGCCTAACGAGCCGTGACCGAAGCCGAAACCAATCGATGCGCGCCTCTAGAGATATCTCTCGCCAACAAAGGCGCGCGCGCGAGCGATAAAGTCGAAAATTCGCAAGCGAGAGAGATAGAGGGGTCAAGGCGGTTATAAAAACGTCACGCGTTTAATCGCGCGATTTATTCGAGGCATGTGTGTGTGTGTGTGTGTCCTCTCGTAGAGAATAGAGGCGGAGAGAACGAGAGTAATGGAAAAGTGTATTATGCAGGGACGCGGCGGCGGCGCTTTGGTACTTTTATTTTTATTGCGCGAGAGGAGGAGGAGGAGGAGGAGGAGGAGGTGGTGGTGGTGGCTGCATTGTTGATAATATTTTTCGGCGGGATGGGCCGGTCGAAGAGGGAGAGAGCTTTTGAAGGAGATGTGTGGTGTAGGCGTCTGGGAGTTAAAGTTTTAGATGCGATTAAGTTTTTGTAGATTGTAGAGGGATGAAAATTAAAAGGTTGTTGGCTTTTATTATTTTAAAAAGTATAACGCTTTAATTGTGAAAAAAATAGTTTAGTCACAGTTTAGATAGAGAGATATTAAAAATTTGAAATCCGCAGCCAGTGCGTGGAAAATGTAGGTTATTAATTTTCTCATAAATTATCAGAATGCGATGTTATTTTCAAACTTGGTTCCCTTCGGTTGTGTTCCACTAGCGAATTTTTAAATTGCCGACAGTTGAAGGATAAAATAGAAGTCCGGCAGTAAAGCTTTATAATTTCAAACGAATTAACGAGTTTTATTTGAGCAAAATAATCAACTAAAAGTTATTGAATTTATTTTCCTTGAAAAAGATTAGTGTATTTCAAAATGTCTGGAATTTTCTGGATTTCTATAAGCAAGTATAAGTTCGTGTGGATGACGAAAATCGCATAAGTACGTGAGATTCTTATGAAGTTCATGGTCACAATTGTCGAGGGTAATTTGATATTCGACAAATATAAGAGCAAGTTCAAGCTTTGAAGTTTCTAAACAATTTAATAATAGCCTGGTCACGTACCCAAAAAGCGCCCTGAAAAATTCGATTAATTTTTACTGTTTGTTTGACTTAGAAGGGTTGATCGTGAAAAGAATTTTTCGATCAATTAATATAAGCATTAAAGCATTGGATGTAAATGAAAGTTGTTGGACTTGAAAATACTACATTAAAATTGTAATGCCATCTTTTATAACCATTAATGTGGGTGTGTATTGTTAGGTATATAGCTACATAAAAAAAGACTTAATGTTCTTATTTTAATTTAACATACAGATTTTTATACAACTTTTATACAAGCTTTTTATATTTAAAATAATATAAAAAGCTTAATGTATTAACAATTTACAGATAAGGAATTATTCGTGTATACGACACTTTAATCAGGCCATACTTAACATGCACATCAATTTATCGATTACCAGCAATATTTAAGCTTAAATTTTCCCAAAAGTTTACTTAAATGTTTGTATATAAGAAGGATACATGTAGTAATAAAATGTTCACTAATAATTTGACAAGCTTGCGGTTTCCAAAATTTGTGTTCTGATATGTACATACAAAAAAAATGCTACTGAATGTTATGTTCACCTATATATACCATTCTATTTCGTAAAAACAAACATATTGCATTGACAATCTGATAATTTTGGGATAAATTTTAATAGATATAGGTATTTGGGAGTATCTGCCGGAAACGGATCAGCGGGCGCGCCCAGCGGATTTTTCCCGTAAAATTCATTCTATTCAACTCGCTCATAATCAGACGCTGAATCTCTGAGAAAATAAAACTAAAGACGTATATCGATAGATTTTTTCCTGCTCCCTTTACCATTGTTATTGCTTTTTCTCCGAAATGCTTTTATTAGCGGGAAAGAACTTGAGTTGAAAATTCAGAGCGATTTTTCTAGAAGAATAACATGTTTTTAGTCTTATGTTTAGTTAAAAGAGAAAAAATAGTACTTTTCGATACTAAGTGCGATAAAAATGATTCTTGCACGAGTGTGAGTTTGTCATCCGAGCGAAGCGAGTGTCAAAAATATCAACAAATGATGAATTAATAACGATCTTGGATTGCAATATTGATCTATCGGTTGTTTACCACATTGAAACATTATTTCATTTGAATTTATATTTATTTATTACACAATCAAAATAATTATCTAAAAATTATATTTTGTTAAGAATACAAGTTGTGTAAAAATATCAATTCAATCTAGTTCATATAATAGTACAAAATAAAAAATTGACAAAAAATAAACAACATTCAACATTAATATTATAATGTAATTCATCCATATCTGTGATATCGTTGGAAAGAGCAGAACAAATCTATCGATTTATTCTTTTCCTTAGCGTATAGATTACGGGTGAGTTGAACACAACCCAGTCTACGCGAAAAATGCGCCGCGCGCGCCTGCTGCCTCGTTTCTGGCAGACCTAAAATTCAACCTGACCAACCTGAAAAAAGTACTATTAAAACCTCAATAATTACATTTTTGCGATTATTCTTCCCAAAATAACAAAACATCAAACTTCTTTTTTCAAAAATTTCATCCATTTTTCTCTACGCACTAAATAAAATCCGTACTTATGTACCCAGGTATACACTAAACGCTTGCCCTCCTTTGACCCTTTGCACGCACAGACTTGCACGTCCACTAATTGCACCCGCGCTATTTATTCTAAGGGCCAATAATCCAAAATAGCAAACACGTCGAGACTTGTATGTACCTCAGCCATTGTTCTTGGCGAGCAAGTTCAAACAGGTACGGATTAAGCTCAGTAGCCGAAGGCTCGTGGGCGAAGATCAGATCGGACCGTAATTAAGGAAAGATTCGCATTTACTTCGTTTTCGACGCGCAAGTTGAAACTTGTTCGCTAGAAATTTTCATGGTTGTAAATTTTAGGCACCGAGCGTGTTTCGACAAGTCTGTGGGATTTCGAATACCTCAGGTATAGATCTATATGTAAGTGAGTCTAGAGGCAAGAGCGCAAAAGTCAAGTTAAATATTTTGTTACTGGGCGGGGATGAATTAATTATTGTCATGAAAGCTGGCACCTCTTGGGGTATAGACTTGCCACCGATTCTCTTCGTTGGACGAAAATCTATGGTATATTCTGTATACATTACAAGCCAACGATTATGAGAGAATAAGTAAATATATCAATTATTTATGTCACAAAACTTTATCATTTTAAGACTTATTATTGGTCGGATTATAAAAACTCATCTGAAAATAAATCCCTGTGGTATATCTTTAAGGAAAAAGATCACAATTAAAAATGAGCTTTAATTTCCATTCCCGCATTAATGCTCCGAAGCACATCTTAGACCATCTTTGGTTGTATCTCTAAATCCACACGAAAATCATGCAACTGCATATAATGAACATAAAAGTATAGACATCACTTTATTTAATATCGATTGAAAAAAATAGACCTCACCTTTTATTAAAAAAAAAAAAACCATACAATGCCATTCATTAAAATCATTATCAACTTTCGAGGCGATTTCATCTTCACTTAAACTCGCTCTTCTAAAGACATCGCGCGCATTCTTCGAGCGCAGCTGAAGCTGCTTGAAGAAAAACTTTTTCACTCAAGAGTGGCGAACGCGTGCGAGAGTGGCGAGAGAGAAGAGCAAGTCTTGCTATAGCGCTGTAACACAGCGCAGCGAAAGACATGAACGGAGGGACGGGGGTGCTGCATTGTTTCTCGGTGCGCTCAAGTGGCGTTAAGCTTAAACCCTTGGAGCGAGCGCTTCGATTGGGCGTTCTTCGCCTATGCGAAATTCGAAACACTCGGAAACTATCGAGGGGAAAAGATTTTGTAAATAGTTTCGGAGTCTCATTTGGTAGGATGTGCTTTTTTGCCACTGGAGTACTGAATTTATCGATGAAAATCAATGTCGCAATGTGATTGGTAGAGTTCAAGACGTTTAATTAAGCGGCAAACGACAGCTAATGATTGACAAAGAAACAGCGTATGGATTCTCCGTCCTTGTCTTCTATGACTATTTGTAACTAGTGACGCGCTCAGTTTTTTAACCTTCAATGCAAAGCGAAAGAGTATTTTTCGGAAAGGTGAAATTAATAATTCTGTAAAAAATATAAATTAAGGACGTCTACATTAGGAATAATCCATCTCAATTCATGTTCTTTCCCAAAAATTATTTGACCCACAAATTTTTTTTTGTTGCATCAAAATTTCATGCGTTCAGCAATGTCGAATAATTCCGAAAAAATCCTTACTTAGAAAAAAACCGCTGCCAATTCATTGGCCCGTGGCTTCCTCAAACTTAATTTGCTGATTCCTTTAATTAATTTTTAATAACAAAATTTATAATTTTTGCAACAATTTATAATTAAATTTATAATTATTTACATAATTATAATTAAATTCATTTATGATGATTAAAAAGTACTAATTTTTAAATTATGTATAAAATATGAATAAAGTAATATGTATTATTTTTTTTAAGTTATGTGTGAAAAATAAATCAAATAATTGATTGTAATATTATCGTCTTCAAATTATATTTTCTTTGTGAAATTTCACACATAGGGTACTTGTCTCTAGTAGTATGCCTGTCCGTATTTGTGCGCTCTTTCTGGAATTTCCGATGTAAGAAAAAGGTTCTAACCTTAAAAATAATAAATGGCTATTACAAAACAAAAGCAGGTACACAACACGCGCGCATAGCGCATATCATTTCTATTTTCTAGTATACATAAATGCGTTCCCGAATAATTACGATTTTAAAAGAGGGCTAAAATAGTTTTAACCTCAAATATCTCGGAAATTTATAAACGAATTCTTTTATCCTAAGAACTCTTCTAATAAATAATATACAAACTCTACATCTCCACCAACTTTCAAAGAAGTTAAAACAATTTTAATGTAGTTATATTGTGGGACAACAAAGAATTAGTATATTACTAACGCGGGCGGAAGAGGATTATTTACCTCATGCGACGTTTCAGTAACGTATTTTTCCGTCCGAGGCCGCAAAATGACATTTAAGATGGCATTTTGAGGTTAAAGGGCGGAAAAGACATTTTCTGTTGAATGTTTAGTTGAGGATGAGGCAAAATAACTAATGGAGTCACACACAGTTCAGTATCACGTTAGTTTTATTAGAATAGCTTTCTCTCGGTCTCTCTCTCGCACGTCCGCACACGTCCAGCTCTCAGGGAGAAGTGGCGCTCGCGGAGACAGCCGCACACAGGGCGAAGCGAGGGCGCTCCCTCTATTCACACATGCATACGCGGGAAGCGCGCATACTTCCAACATTTTCAAAAATACAAAAATAAATAACCATATAATCTGGATAAAATTTTACACATGTATTACCTATATCGCTTACAAAATAGTCTATAAATTCCAGGCTGATACATGAAGTCGTCATTGAGAAATTACGATTTTGAAAAAAAACGTAAAAAAATTTTAACCTTAAATATCTCTAAAAAATCATGAGACAATTCTTTTACCTAAAGGACTTACACGATAATATATAAACTCTACATCTCCACAAAATTTTAAAATGATTAAAACAATTTTTGTTTTCTCTAGTTATCATGCGACAAAGAAAATGACTCTAAAATACGAAAATTTTCAAAATCAAGTATCTCAAAAAGTAATCGTACGATTTAGATGAACATTCGCACACATATTATCTATATCATATACAAAATTGTCTATAAATTTGGAACTGATAGATGGAGGCATTCTCGAGAAATTACGATTTGAAAAAAAGGTTAAAAAAATTTTAACCTCAGATATTTCTGAAATTTCTGGACTAATCATTTTGCCCAAAGAACTCGACCGAGAGCTATCCAAAATCTACCTCTATAAGGAATTTCGAAGCGATTATGTCAATTTTACTAATGTAATCGTTGGACATACAAAACTCATTTTGCTTTCTCAAAGAGAAAGCTTGGTAATGGTAACATTTTTCGACTTCGAGATTTTGATAATTTTCGATATTTCTGAGCTCCCCGAGTCGAGATATGCATTTTTTAGAAAATGTCTGTGTGTGTGTGTGTGTGTGTGTGTGTGTGTGTGTTATAAATTTGTCCGCAGCATAACTCGAAAGTGACCAGATATATCAAGTTTATCTTGATTTATTTATATTAAGTCGGTTAAAAAAAATAAAGCAAAATATCGAAAAATCGGATTTTTTTTTTCATCGCCGAATTTGGATACCGGTGAGAAGTAGACCCATTCTCTAAAAGACCTTGAAATTATCCATATTTTTGTCGGCCTAATTGGATAATATTAAGTCGTTTAAAAAAAATAAAGAAAAATATCGAAAAATCGAAAATAATTTTTTTGGCTCTGGGCTTAGATATCGGTCGGAAGTAGGTCCATTTTCTGAAAGGTCTTGAAATTTCCTATCTACCCATATTTTTTTCGGCACGATCGGATATTATTAAGTCGACTAAAAAAAATAAAAAAAAATATGGAAAAATCGAAAATAATTTTTTTCGTCGCTGGGTTTGGATACCGATCGTAAATAGGCCCATTTTCAGAAAGGCCTTAAAATCCCCTATCGATGCATATTTTTTCTGCCCAATCGGATAGTAGTTAAAAAAAATAAATAAAAATATGGAAAAATCGAAAATAATTTTTTTCGTCGCTGGGTTTGGATATCGGTTGGAAGTAGGCCCATTTTCTGAAAGGTCTTCAAATTTCCTATCTACCCATATTCTTTTCGGCCCGATCGGATAATATTAAGTCGGTTAAAAAAAATAAAGAAAAATATGGAAAAATCGAAAATAATTTTTTTCGTCTCTGGGTGTGGATATCGGTCCAAATAGGCCCCACTTTCTGAAAGGTCTTGACATTTTCTATTTACCCATATTTTTTTCGGCCCGATCGGATAATATTAAGTCGGTTTAAAAAAATAAAGAAAAATATGGAAAAATCGAAAATAATTTTTTTCGTCGCTGGGTTTGGATACCGATCGTAAATAGGCCCATTTTCAGAAAGGCCTTAAAATCCCCTATCGATGCATATTTTTTCGGCCCAATCGGATAGTAGTTAAAAAAAATAAATAAAAATATGGAAAAATCGAAAATAATTTTTTTCGTCGCTGGGTTTGGATATCGGTCAAAAGTGGGCCCACTTTCCGAAAGGTCTTGAAATTTCCTATCTACTCATATTTTTTTCGGCCCGATCGGATATTATTAAGTCGACTAAAAAAATAAAGAAAAATATGGAAAAATCGAAATAATTGTTTTTCTTCGCCGGGTTTCGATATCGGTTGGAAGTAGGCCTATTTTCTGAAAGGTCTTAAAATTTTCTATCTACCCATATTTTTTTCGGCCCGATCGGAAAAATATGGAAAAATCGATAATAATTTTTTTCGTCGCTGGGTTTGGATATCGGTCAAAAGTTGGCCCACTTTCTGAAAGGTCTTGACATTTTCTATTTACCCATATTTTTGTCGGCCCGATCAGATAATATTAAGTCGGTTAAAAAAAATATACAAAAATATGTAAAAATCGAAAATATTTTTTTACGGCGTTGGGTTTGGATATTCGTTGGAAGTAACCACATTTTCTTAAAAGTCTTGAAATTACCTATCAATCCATATTTTTGTCTGTCGAAACGGATAATATTAAGTCGGTAAAAAAAAAATAAAGAAAAATATGGAAAAATTGTAAATAATTTTTTTCTTCGCTTATAAAGAAATTGTACTTTAACACCCTAGAGCTACCACTACAAAATTAAAGAAAAAAACGCCTGAGTTAGAGGATATTTGAAACCTTCGCCGAGTTATATGGTTTTTGAAACCACTCTATGGGTTGGTGGATTTTCGAAGTCTTCGCTGAGTTGGCGGAGTTTTGAAGCAAACACCGAGTTAGCAGGTTTTCGAATAAAACGCCGAAGAAATTTCGAAGAAATGCAATTAATTTATAAATTCAATAAATAGCGTATGATGATACCTTAAACTTTTTAATTTGCAATTTAATAATTACTACATAACTATTTTAAATATAATTTTCTTGATCATTTTGAATAATTGTATTTATGGAAAATCAGATATGCAGAAAAAATGAAATTTTATATTAAAATGTACATTTAAAAAAATTATTTGTAATTTATCAATTCTTTTTGAGAAAGCATTCTGCTAAAGCAGTTAGCAGCGGGTTTTTTTATATTTCAATTTTTTTCTTAAAAACTAGTCGACAAAATGGATTCAAATTTTTACAGATTATAGCGATTTATATTCTGCATTATGATGATTTTCTTCAAAAAAATTGACCGTTTCGTTTAGGAGTTATAACGGGCTTTCTTCAATAGCGCAGAATGTTGAATGTTGGACGTTAGATGTTGGATACATTTTAATGTTTGTTGTCCGATATCTACTGAGTTCGTAATCAATGGTTGTAAACGAACACACCTTCTCTACAGATCGGCGACACTGTATGACTGGACAAGTATAATACACTATACAAGTACGTGAAATCCTCTTCATTTGAGCCTTCTTAGCGTGCCCCTTTGTCAAATCGCAGTATGATTGTAGCTAATCATCTAACATTGAAAAACAAAAAACCGCTGCCAATTCATTGGCACGTAGCTTCCTCAAACTTAATTTATTGATCACTTTAATTAATTTTTACTTCTAATATTTAAAATTTAATACTTTATCTTGTACGGTTAGACTAACTAGGAGAGGGTCACAGGTCCGGATTCAGCTTAAACTGTGCGTTATATCTTTTTTCGTAATGAACCGATTTTTTTGGGCAACGAACTTGATCTGAAGATATATAAAAGCTACATCTGTGCCAAATTTCAGGACGATTGGGTAATTTTTGCTCTTGTTATCGTGCGACAACGAAAACGCAAATTTTTTCTAAAATAATTTTTTTCTAAAAAACAAATGAAGATCTCCTGAAATTTTAACCAAATATAGTCTTCTATAAATTTAATAAGTGGTTAAAATTTTAAGTCGATAAATCAAGTATTTTTTGAGAAAACGCGATTCGAAAATTTTTAAAAAAAATTTTTTAACTCAAATATCTTTTTTCGTAATGGACCGATTTTTTTTGGGCAACGAACTCGATCTGAAGATATATAAAAGCTACATGTGTTATATTGAATGCGTTATGTGGAAAGGCTGTTATAATGTGAGGGGATGTATTTTAAAAAATTTGATAGACAGATTTTTTTTTTCATTTTTCAATTTTTCAAATTTTACATTTTTGTTAATAATAAAAAACCGTGATAACTAAAAAATTTTTCTTTTTAAAAAATATAAATATTTTAATTCTCTTTCAAATGCTACCCATCCCATTCAGATACACAGAGCCATCCTCAAGAAATACATTTTAAAAATGTCTAGAAAAATTTTAACCTCAAATATCTCTGAAATTTATGAACCAATTATTTTGCCAAAAGAACTTGATGTTAAATAATGAATAAAAGGGCAGTGGTTGCCAAGTCGACTCGAGTAATATTAATTTGGTACAAAGCAACTTTATTCTATCCGTAATAAATACACTCGTGTCCAGGATGGTGTGAAGCCCATCACGGCTGGAACGCGACAGAGAGCGAGAGACGGAAGTCTACCTGCGCCTCATAACTCAATAGCCAAAACAATACATGAACATATATATACTGCTCTAGTCGACTTCTCTCCTATCGCGCTATATTTCAAATCAAGTATGTTATTATTACATTAATGCGAATGGTTAATTGAATAATAACACGCCACCTCAATTAATCATTTCGCATTTTACAATAATAAAACATTTTTTTGATTCACTATGATTACAATACTGTGCGCTTATAGTAACTTGTTAAAAATATTACATTATTGTATATTTTACACAAACCAAGAGAAATTTAAATTTATACACATATATATATATATATATATATACAGGTAAGGTCATTCTTACATAATAAAAATTTGTTATCACACTAATTTAATATAATTGACAAAATCTTCTAACTTCTGCCTTGTTGTTGCTTTGGTAAGCGCATCAGCTAACATTTCAGTCGATGGCAAGAAATTAACTGTAATTAGATTGTCTTCAATGCTCTGTTTAATAAAGTGATGTCTCACGTTTATGTGTTTGATCCTACTGCTGAAGCGTGCGTTCTTCCCTAGGTCGATGGCTCCTTTGTTGTCACAGTAAAGCTGGATTGGACTTATTCGAATGATCTCTAATTCGATTGAGAAACCTCTCAACCATAATGCTTCCTGGGTGGCTGATGAGAGTGCCATATATTCAGCTTGGGAGCTAGACAGAGATACGGTGTTTTGTTTGCGACTATTCCAACTGACTGGTCCACCCTGCAGCAAGAAAATGTATCCAGTTGTTGATTTGCCATCTTGGTAGTCTGTGGCCCAACTTGCATCACAATAGCCGATGAGGTTAGTGTCTTCATTCCTGCTGTACTTTAAGCTGTAATTTTTGGTGGCCTGTAAATACCTCATTATCCTTTTTACAGCTGTCCAGTGTGAGTCATCGTAGCATTGATTAAACCTGCTTACTGAGCTGACAGCATAAGCTAGATCAGGCCTAGTCGCTTGTACCAGATACAGTAGGGCACCAACAGCATTTTGGTATGGGATTTTCCGTAGTCTGTTCAGCTCCTCGTCTTTAATGGGTGACACCGTGGTGTTTAGAGTTGAGCCAGGATCCATGGGTGTGGATGCACCCTTGCACTCGTGTAGGTTAAATCTTTGAAGTACACTCTCTATGTAGTCTGATTGGTCCAATTCGATGGTCCCTTGGACCTTGTTGATTTTGATGTTGATTCCAAGGCACTTTTTGACCATACCCAGGTCCTTAACTGGAACACATTTGGTGAGCGCGTTCTTGAACGTGGAGAAGAAGTCGACACTGTTGGTAAAAATTAAAAAGTCATCAACAAATAAGGCTGTTACAATTAATTTTCGCTGATTGATATAGTAGTACACGCAAGAATCAAGGTCAGACTGGACCATGTTGATTTTCTTAAGCAAATCATTGACCGTTTTATTCCAGACTCTGCTTCCTTATTTCAGTCCATATAGAGCTTTGTGTAGGAAACAGACGAGGTTCTCTTGACCCATCTGCACAAAACCTGGAGGTTGTTGGAGATAGACAGTCTCCTCCAAATTTCCATGTAGAAACGCAGTTTCTACGTCAAGATGGTAGATGTCTAAACCTATTCTGGCTGCGAAAGCAAAAAGTATTCGGAGTGTACCTTACCACAGGAGAATATGTATCATCATAGTCGATTCCCTTGATTTGTCCGAAGCCTTTTGCAACTAATCTTGCTTTGTAGCGTGTACTACCGTCTGCTGTGGACTTACGTTTATATACCCACTTGCATCCAACGACGTTGTGTCCTGTTGGTAAAGGTTGTAAGGTCCATGTATTGTTTTGCAGTATCGAGGAGTACTCTGCTTTCATGGCATGCCACCACTGCTCCTTCTCTGGTCCTGCCATCGCCTCCTCGAAAGTCTGTGGCTCGTTGGTGGTTGCATTGACTTGATACAATACATGATCGTCGTACTTCCTATTTTTCTTCTTGGGGCGCTGGGATCTGCGTAATTCAAATTGTTGAGGGTGCTCATCATCAGAGCTCGTTGCTGGAGTGTTTGATTGCTGATGTGATGGTCCGGTTTCTGTTTGAGTATGTTGCTTCTCCTTGCTGAGCTTAATATCTTCGTTAGAACTGTTTCCTAGTTGACTGTGCTGTGGATTTTCTAGATGGTTTTCGTGGTGATGGCCATCATGCTGCGTATGATTTGGCATTATGCCTGTGCGATCCTGGAGAGGTAAAAAGACTACCTCAGACGCTGTTATAAGCGGTTTCTCAAAGAAAACAACGTCTCTGGCAGTCACTACCACTTCCCTGGACGGGTCCCATAGCCTATAGCCTTTTTGGTCCTTGCAATAACCCAGCATGATGCACTGAGAAGTTTTTGGATCTATTTTACTGCGCTTTACGTCAGGTACGTAGACATGTGCCCTGCATCCAAAGACTCTCATATGTGAGAGATCAGGTTTGATGCCTGTCCACACCTCTTCCGGAGTCTTGGATTCTAGGCAAGTTTTTGGAGATCTATTGTGTATGTAAGCAGCCGTCATGAGTGACTCTCCCCAGAATTTCTTTGGTAGACCAGATTCAACTAGCATGCATCTGACTTTGTCTAAGAGTGTGCGATTAATTCTCTCAGCTCTGCCATTTTGCTGGGGGTTATGGGCAATGCTAGTCTGGTGAATTATACTGTTCTGTTCCAGAAATCCTTTAACGGTGCTGTTTACATACTCCTTTCCATTGTCTGAACGTAGTACTTTGATCTTGAGGTCGTATATCCTTTCCATCTCTTGTATGAAATGCTTGATGCATTTAGATGCTTCGTCTTTACTCTTTAGTAAGTATATAAAAACTTTTCGACTATAGTCGTCCAACAAAGTCATGAAGTATTTTGCTCCTCCAAGTGATAACGCATCCATCTGGCATAAGTCACTGTGCACCAGTGCTAGTTTGTCTGAAGCACGCTTGTCGTTGGCAGTGAAGGTCTTTTTGCACAACTTTCCTGCTGCACACGTCTCACACTGAGTGAGCTGGTCCTTGGGACTGAAGTGAATGCCGGTGGCTGCAGAATCGCGAAGCTTCTTCAGATAACTGTCGTTGAGGTGTGCTAGTCGTCGATGCCAGATGTCTAAGTTGGTGTTAGACTGAGCGGAGCAAGCTGTGACTTCTGTTTCTGTACTGCAGTTTGACTGTTTAAAATGGACACGGTACACATCATTTTGGGATAATTTACCCTGCATTATCTCACGATTGTTTTTGTCTAGCACTTGACAGTTGGGTCCGTCAAAAAATACTTTGTGACCACGCTTGGTCATTGCACTTATCGACATTAGATTAAAGGCAATGCCCGGCACGTGTAATACATCCTCGAGTTTAATAGTTTGATTATTGTTCTGAACGTATACGTCCCCCAAAGCGGAGACAGGTGCTTTGGTTTTGTTGGCTATCACTACATTGTTCACATTTGTCCTTCGTTGATTCAATATTAAATTAACATGCGGCGACATGTGTTTGGACGCTCCAGAGTCGAGAATCCACTCCGAATTGTTGATCGGCGCCGATTCGTTACACACTTGCAATGCACTCACTACTACACTGTCAGGAGACTCGTCAGTTTCAGACTGACTATCATCCTTCGCTGCAAATGCGCGTGATTTCCTTTTGGGTTTGGGGCAGCTTGACGAGTAGTGTCCAAAACGGTTGCAGTTGTAGCAGCGTATTTGTTCTTGTGTCTGTCGATTTGAGTTTTGCGAGTGGAATCCTTGGCGATTTGTTGAACGGTTCGGATACGCATAAAAACCTTTGACCTCGTCACGGCTTGAGTCGACAACGAAGTCGGACGCCTTGACTTCCTGTAGCAGTTTTGTTTTCACCAAGTCCGCTGTGATAGCGCTACTAGATGACTCCATTGCCATTATCATGGGTTGGTAACATTCCGGCAACCCCGCGAGCAAAAGCGCGCCAACAAGCTCGTCCGGCAACTTCATACCTGTTCCTTGTAATTGTTGTTGAGCGTTAATTATTTTATTGACGTATTCTTCGACTGATGTGCAGTGCTCTAGTTTCGTTGTGGAAAGAACTCGGAGCAAGTTGACCTTGCGCATTAGTCCACTGTCATCGTATGCTTTCTTGAGATTTTCCCAGGCATTTTTTGAAGACGTTGCGTCGGTGATATGTGGATAGATGGCTGGGTCGACGGCTAGCGTGATTTTTGCTAGAGCTTGCGTAATTTTTTTTGGATCCGTGCACAGCTCTCCTCCGGTCGGTGCCTCAATCGTGTCCCATAATTCTTCCAGTTGTAGGTAGGCTCGAATGCCTGTGGCCCACGTGCAATAATTTTCGCGTCCTTTTAGACGATCCAGGGGGAGATAGCTGCCCGGCATACGAGTCGTCATGATGGCGTCGGTCGGTGCTTGAAATACAGGCAAGCAAAGAATAGTAGTGACGGCTACGATGAGTTCGATCACACAATAAATACACTGCGGGCTCGCGTTGAGTCTGGGCCCATAACCTGATGTTAAATAATGAATAAAAGGGCAGTGATTGCCAAGTCGACTCGAGTAATATTAATTTGGTACAAAGCAACTTTATTCTATCCGTAATAAATACACTCGTGTCCAGGATGGTGTGAAGCCCATCACGGCTGGAACGCGACAGAGAGCGAGAGACGGAAGTCTACCTGCGCCTCATAACTACAATAGCCAAAACAATACATGAACATATATGTACTGCTCTAGTCGACTTCTCTCCTATCGCGCTATATTTCAAATCAAGTATGTTATTATTACATTAATGCGAATGGTTAATTGAATAATAACAGAACTCATCCGAGAACTATCAATAATATACCTCTACGATGAATTTTGAAGCGAATAAGACAATTTTACTCTTGTAATAGTTGAACATATAAAACTCATTTTTTTCATTTTTCAATTTTTATATTTTTGTTAATAACAAAAGAACCGTGAAGCTAGAGAATTAATTTTTGTTTAGAAAATATAGGTAATTTAATTCTCTTTCGAATTCCACCCACCCCATTTAGATACATAGAGCCCTTCTCGAGAAATTACGATTTAAAAAAAAATTGAAAAAAATTTTAACCTCAAATATCTCCGAAATTTATGGATCAATCCTTTTGCCCAAAGAACTCACTCGATTGGTATACAAAATCTACCCCTACAAAGAATTTCAAAGTGATTAAGCCAATTTTACTATACTTATTGAACGACAAAAAAAATCACTTTTTTTTATAAACTATTTTTTTTCTCAAAAAATAATGAATAAAAAAACCTAAAAATTTAATAAGTTATAGTACTTAATATCCTTTATAACCAAAAAAATATTCATGTTAATATCTTTTTTTAATTTCGAAATATAACCTATTTACAAAAAATTACGTTTTCATCAATAACTTATGACGAAATATAGCTACCGACTTTTTTTTTTTAAATTGTAGATAATTTTATTCTACATACAGAGAATTCATGATATATAAACAATATTTGTTCTAAATATTAAAAAAATCGAAAATAAAAATTTTGAAAATTAAAAAATTGCTATAAAAAAAAAATTAAATTTTACAAAAATAGAATATTGATCTCAATTGTGGAAGCAAAATCTAAAAAAATGATCACTCTCCCGTTAAAATCGGTCGAGTAGATTATGAGATATCAGCGTATACGGACATACATACAAACCCACACACACACACACACACACACACACACACACGCACACACATCCATACGGACATTTTCTAAAAATAGTGTATTTCGATTCCAAATTTGCTAAATAACATTTCTAACACATTATCTCATAAACTTTTTTTTTACTATCACAAATCTTCCTCTAGGAGGAAGCAATTATTATTACAAAAAATATTCGTTATATATTTCAGAAAATAAAATGGAAAATAATTACTATTTTCTATTTATGTCACTTATACAGTGTATTTTTTCTTTTTTACTTCCTTGTAGAAGTATAATAAGCTCCAGGTTACGTCCTCAGTACAGTGTATTTGATAGGTTATGAATATTGTCAATTTGTAAATATAGAGGTGTGTTCGTTTACAACCATTGATTACGAACTCAGTAGATATCGGACAACATACATTAAAATGCATCCAACGTCCAACGTCCAACGTCCAACATTCTGCGCTATTGAAGAAAGCCCGCAAGCTTTAAAACAAAAAAAAACACGTTTTTGTAAATAACAAAAGAACTGTGAGAGCTAGAGAATTTTTTTTTAATATAGGTATTTTAATGCTCTTTCGAATGCTATCCATTCGATTCAAATATCTCGATCTTATCATTAAAAAAAGTAAAGATCAATTTTGAGAAAATCGAAAATTCGAAATAAAACAAAAATGCATCGGCTAATCAAAAAACGAATTTTTGACCCGCCATCACACAAAAAAAAACAAAAAAAATGAGACCTGTCTGGTTAAAATCGATCGAGTAGAAGCTAAGATCCAGGCGTATAAACACACACACACACGCATACACATCCACACAGCATTTTTCAAAAATCATGTATTTGGATTCCTAACACCTCGAAAAACAATTATAACGTGTTTTTACAACAACTCAAAAAATTACTATCACAAAGCTTCCTCTAAGAGGAAGCAAAATTTAGCATGATATACTATGATGTTGGATCGGTAAGGTAAGAACCCTTAAGAAAATTGGAACGTACTAACGTAGTGAAACGTGTGAACTACAACGGTGGCGGCGGCGGTAGGGGAGGGCGGGGCACGTGTGACACCCTAACTTTGATTAAAAATAACAACTAAACCGTGTATTATTTCAAAATGTACAAAAACGGAATAATTAGATCAGAAAAAAATAAAATAAACTATTAACTTTTTCTTCATTTTCTTTTAATTATTGATAAAATACAGAAAAGAAATTCTGAAAAAAATGCTCTACGTGCCCCACCGGCGGGTGGATTGTGGCACCCGACGGGGCACGCATGGCACGGTCAAATTTAATATCTTACTATAGGTATTTTTCAATTCTTTTTTCCAATAATTAATTCTTTAATAATTATGCCATAATAAAATTTTCAAAAATCAAATAATTAATCAGTCTATTGAAAATTTTAGTGCATTTGTTCATAATTGCTCCAATTATATTTATCTGTTTTTTTTTATAGTTTCTTATCATTGTTTTTTCTACTCTAAATATAACTTAATACGCAGTCGAAATAATCGTTATTTACTTATTAATGTAATAATTGAAACTAAAAACTAGTTAAAACTAAATTATTGCACTGCGTAGTTGTTAACCCATCTTGCTCCGTTTTTGGTTTGTAGGTTTGTAGGTTACATCACTTCGCTCGGCGGCCGCCGCGGCGCACTGATACTTACGCCCGAGTGTGCCACGCGTGCCCCGCCAGGGTGTCACGTCATGCCCCATTTTAATACCATTTTCATTTTTTAATTATATTATTTATAAAGATTTTCTGAAAATAACAAAAACAGGGCTTGAAAGATAAAAGTTGAAACTATCAAATAGGTTTGGTCTCATTTAGAAAAAAATCATTTTCTCGTTGCTCCAAGCGACTTAAAAATGAAGTCAACCTTGTTTCTAAGCACCGATTTTCAATCTTATTAAATTAAATGTTAAACATTATCTATAATCTCAAAAGTATAGAGGAAAATTCTATTTAAAAATTACATTTTTTGCATTCATTAATATTAAAAATATGAGGGTGCAAATCTTAACTACCTGACACGTTATGCCCCGCCCTTCCCTATAGAAGCTTGTGGTGTTGTGGACCGCGTCATTATCCGGACTCGTGTACGCAGCAGTGCACACGTGAGAATCACGTTTGTTAAGAGGATCGACACACTGAGAACCAGGGTACATGCTAACATTCTGAGAATAACTCTTTAACGTGGCCAATATGTCAGGTGCGTCATTCTAACCTCAAACTCCAATAGAGATTGATTTTGTTGGTTTCAGATTAGTAAAGTTTAGTGCTTTTTTTTAGATAAGAGTCAGTTGTATGATCATCTCGGTGTCTCCGAAGAGGAAAAGAACAAGATTCTAAGGCGGGTGGAGTGGATGATTAAACAGGAGAAAATGCGACAGCTCGAAAAGCGGAAACGCAAGGTCATTGAAGAGTTCGAGAGGAATAGGGCTAAGAAGTTGGGATTAGAAAAAAAGAGAAGATCGAGTGAGCGCAGGAGTCGCAGTGAAAGCAGGAGCAGGAGTCGATCCAAAGACTCACATCATAGAAGTCGCTTCAAGAACAACTCTACTGGCCGCAGCAGCAGTAACACAGGTGTTATGTCTGAAAAGTATGTACAAGTGTTTTTTGTATAGTTTGTAATGTGATTTTTTTTAAAGAGACTTGTATGTTTACAATTGTGTTGCAGACTCAATTCAATGAAAAACAATAAACCCTTCTTCAAAGGCCCAGAAGATGCTCCAAAGATTGATCCTGAAGAATTACGTGTTATAACAGTAAAAATTCATCGAAATATTCCATCAGCAAGTGAAACTAATGAAATTCGACGTGATATTGTAAATCATGAGGATATAACAGTGAAGAGAAGAGATGGTATCTTGGTGTTTAATTTTCTTTTTTCTTAATCTATAAAATCCGAGAGATAGGTCAATAACAGATCAAGATATCTCAACACTGAAGGTAATGATTGGAGAATTCTGCAAACAATGCTTTGCATCAATTGATTTAATTACATTGCCTGCTAAATTTATTCTTTTATATTTCTATGTTAATGTAACAGATTAAACAAAATTATTACTTTAATTAAATATTTCATTAATTGATTGAATGATTTAGTATTTAAATATCAATTATGTTAATAATAAAATTAAAATATTATAAGAAAATATTTTATTGCAGCAACATTGTTTAATCCATTATTTTGTAGGGTGTGGAACATTATAATTTACTTTCTTTACATGTATCAGTACCTTCTTGAAGATATAATATTGAATATTTCATTTTTCATACACAATTAAAATTTTCTTTATTTAACTATGATTGAAGAAAACTTAAGGGAGTAATATTTTAATTTTAAACAATAAAGAAATTTCATGGAAGAAATGTAAGTAGCATTCATAAACAACATCGAAGATACAATTAATTAGTCACCTAAGAGCTCATCACAGAAGATTTGCAGAATAGTTACTGTAGTATTTAGTGTTTATTAACCTTTTTTTTTAGTTTTTAGTTAAAGTGGGTAGGTGATACATTGATTGTTTGTGTTTTTAAAAACTAAATTTGACCTATAGCGTTTCGAAAAAGTGATTGTTCAAAGTGTCTATTGAAAGATTTATTTTAGAAATTTTTAACAAAAATCTTTATTCCATTTTAAATTTTGCTAATTTACTGTAATGATTACACATAAACAAAAATCTTAAATTTTTAAGTTCTAAATAAAAAATTAAATTAATAAACAATTTTAATTTAATTTCATCATTGAAGATTATTACTTGAAAAAAGTTCAAACATAGTAACGTCATCTGTGATACTGATATCATCTGTGTGGTAACTAGAAATTAATTATTTATCTTTGTCCAGAAGATTTAATTCTTTATAATATAGAATCTGTGATTTTGTTGAACAATATTCAGTGTTACATAATTATTAAAAGTGATGTTTTGAAAGCCTAAATTTTAAATAACTTTTCGTTTTTAAAAATTCACGATTGTTTAGTGATTGTTTAGTAATTAATTTAATAAAAAAACACTAGCACAAAATAATCTATATGACAACTGAAGATTAATTACTTAACATCATCGTGAAGATTTAATTATTTATAAAATAACATCTGCGTTTTTGTTGAACAATATTCAGTGTTATATGATTCTTAAAAATGATGTTTTGTGAGCCTAAACTTTAAATGACTTTAATTTTTAAAAATTTACGATTGTTTAGTGATTAATTAATTTATTAAAAAACACTAGCACAAAATGATCTATACGAATGACAACTGAAGATTAATTACTTATATTAAGATCATCCTGAAGATTAATTCTATAAAACAAAAATGGTGATCAGAAATAATTTTTACGAAGAGTATATTTTAAACAGTTTCAAATTAAAAATAAATTTTCGATTATTTTCTGACAATTGTAGAAAAATGCTTCACTACTAAATCATATAACAACATAATGAAGAATATCGCTTAACGCAAAAAATATTTGAATTGATTATAATAGGAGAAGGAATCAAGCCTATATTTGATCGGGAGGAATTGAAACAGGCGGACGCTAAGCCAGTCGAAGTAGAACATCGCGTAGTCGAAGCCGTAGGAAAAAGTAGTTCAGGTGCGTTAATATAATATTTAAATATTATTCTAAGAATTTTTTCGAAATAAATTTGTTTAGAATTATTTTAGAGATTTGAAACCTTCAATTTAAAATATGTTTAATTTCAAGTAGTTCCTCATCCCGAAGATGTGTCGTTGGAAAATAATTTTTGTTATGGTTTTGTCAAATTTTAACGGACGAGTGACGATATAATATGTAAATGGGGGATAGTTTAGGCGTTAGAAAAAATTTTTTGAACGATAATTGTATTTGCAAGTGTAGATATTATCGGTTTGTTGTATGTTTTTCATATGATTTTAATGAATAAGGGTTCATTCAATTCCTTAAACTATTTCATGTGGAGTTGCCGAGGAAAAATTTCGGAAATATTCGTTGACTCTGAAACTATTTACAATAGTTTATAACCTTACAGGATAATTTGTGTAAACTATAGTCCTTTACGCTGTACGCGTAAAATATTTGCGAAATTTCCTATCGGTAACTCTGTATGAAATAGTTTAAGGAATTAAATGAGCCCTTATTCATTAAAATCGGATGAAAAACAGAAAAAGTTCTCGTATTTACTCGATACTTTTTCAAACCCACAATATCTACACTTGCAAATACAGTTTTTGCTCGAAATTTTTTTTCTAACGCCTAAACTTGTCCCTCATTTACATATATATCGTTACTCGTCCGATCAGATTTGACCAAACAATAACAAAAATTATTTTCCAACGACACCTTTTCCGGGTGAGGAACTAGCTTAAAACAAATCGATACTTCTAAGCGGAAAATATATTAAACAAAAACTTTTCCTTTACTGATTCAGCTAAAAAAAACTACACGAAACGTCGTTCGGCATCCTTGAGTCCTCGAAGGCGTCGCAGTCCTAGCCCGCACGTGCACCCCAGCTCACGAACATCTCATACACACCAGTCGAGGTTTGTCTCTACAAGTCACAGAAACTTTGTTTATTAACTTTTGCTTTTTAGCAGAAATTCACTTTTTTCATAGCTATAAGTGTTTAAATATACAAATTCTTTTCCTTCGTTAAATGTTTAAAAATAACACTATGCTATCAGGTTTATGAAGAAAAAATTGAAAGTACGAAAATTTTCTAATTTAAAGTCAAAAAGTTTGAAAGTACATACATTCGCTTTAAACACTTATGATAATTAAGCTCTACACAGTATGTATTGTTTAAAATATATTTGCATGTTGGCTTTCTGTAGCAGTAATATTTGCACGTTATATTTGCGTGTGTAAATTATAAGATAAGTATTGCAAATTATTATTGATACGAAAAATACGTTTTATACGAGTATTGCGATGATAAGGTATGAATTTTACACAAGTTTTAAATATGAATTTTACACATACTTATGTGAATTTTATATCAGTCACTTGCTCATTAATAAAATATGAATGTTATCCAAGTATTGCCCAGTGATAACTACAAATCTCTATACTTTTCAAGCTGTAAGAACAGAACACAGATACTATACCAAGATCATATAGCAGCAGATAAAAATATAGTTTTACACACAATATTAAAATCTTTTGTCAGTTTGCTTCGCATGGTGTGAATGATTTCTGCTTTTGGTGTTAGTTTTGCCTTTAAGTAATACTGTTGATTCTTGATTGTGGTAAATAATTAACAAACTCAAGTCTATGAAAGAAAACAGTATAGTCTTTCAACCATTTATCTATTAATTAATAATATATTTTAATATTCTAATATAAATTGATAAATTTAGTTAAGAATATGCGTCGATTGACATACAAACTAAGTTATTCGCTAATAAGTCTGTATTATCATAAGTATTAGTTTTAAGGAATTAAAAACTCATGCGATCAAATACTAATATAACAGAGTATTATAACATAATTTAAATGAGATTGTTGTATATAAAAAGATGAGTATTATAGATTTAAAATACTCTTAAATAATGTTATATGCAACATTCTTTTAGCGTTACTTAAAATTAATTACATACACTTTCCTCAAACTCATCCGATTTCCAAGACACACACTACTGATACATTTTTATACTTTCCCGCGCGAATCCTCACGCGTATACGCACCCAAAAAAAGGTATCGCGCACGTCTCTCTTCGATCAGCGCGTAATTACAATTTTTTTGTTTCAAAAATTACCTCCATTTTTCTCTATACACTAAATAGAATCCATACTTTTGAATCCAGGTATATTCTAAGGGCCAATAATCCAAAATAGCAAACACATCGAGACTTGTGTGTACCTAGGCCATTGTTCTAGACGAGCAAGTTCAGACAGGTACGGATTAAGGTCGGTAGCCGAAGGCGCGGGGGCAAGGATCAGATCGGACCCTATATAATTAAGGGAAGATTCATTCGCATTTACGGGCACTCGACTTCGCTTGCCACGCGCAAGTTGAAACTTGTTCGTTGGAAATTTTCATAGCTGTAAATTTTAGGTGACGAGCATGTTTCGACAAGTCTGTGGGCTTTTGAATACCTCAGGTATAGATCTATATAAGTGAGTCTAGAGGCAAGAGCGCAAAAGCCAAGCTAAATATTTTGTTACTGGGAAGAGATGAATTAATGATTATGAAAGCTGGTACCTCTTGAGGTAGACTTGCCACCGATCCTCTTCGTTGGACGAAAATCTATGGTATATTCTGTGTACATTACAAGCCAACGATTATGAGAGAATAAATAAATATATCAATTATTTAAGTTGCAAAACATTATCATTTTAAGACTTATTATTGGTGGGATTATAAAAATTCATCTGAAAATAAATCTCTGTGGTATATTTTTAAGGAAAAAGATCACAATAAAAAATGAACTTTAATTTCCATTCCCACATTATTGCTCCGGAGCACATTTTGAAGCATCTTTGGTTGTACCTCTAAATACACACGAAAATCATGCAACTGCATATAATGAACATAAAAGTATAGACATCACTTTATTCAATATCGCTTGAAAAAAATAGACCTCACCTTTTATTAAAAAAAAAAAAACCATACAATGCCATTCATTAAAATCATTATCAACTTTCGAGGTGTTTTCATCTTCACTGAAACTCGCTCTTCTAAAGACATCGCGCGCATTCTTCGAGCGCAGCTGAAGCTGCTTGAAGAAAAAGAAAAAGAAAAAAAGAGAGAAGAGAAAGTCTCGCTATAGCGCTGTAACACAGCACAGCGAAAGACATGAACGGAGGGACGGGGGTGCTGCATTGTTTCTCGGTCCACTCAAGTGGCGTTAAGTTTATACCCTTGGAGCGAGCACTTTGATTGGGCGTTTTTCGCCTACGCGACATTCGAAACATTCGGAAACTATCGAAGGGAATGGATTTTGTAAATAGTTTCGGAGTGCCATTTGGTAGGGTGTGTTTTTTGCTACTGGAGTGCTGAATTTATCGATGAAAATCAATGTCGCAATGTGATTGGTAGAGTTCAAGACATAGAGTTCAAGTATTTTTCGGAAAGGCGAAATTGATATCTTGTAAAAAATATAAATTAAGGAAATCTATATTGTATAATTGTACTATATTAATACGGCGAATGATGCCAATGAATTTTTTAAAACTAAAACAGATACATATATGTGTATTGGTAATATTCATTAATGAATTATTGCATAATTGTTGTCTGTTACCTGTCTGTAATTAGTGAATTATTGCATGAGAAAAACTGTTTGTATCTACTATATATCTAAACATTGGATGATATAAAGTTGAAATAATATAAAACATATTTTAATGTGAATTTTTACATTTTATTTTATTTATATTACGATTTTGATATAAATATATGTTACAATATTTTAAGATTTTTTTTTTAAATTGGTGAACTATTTTGCAAACATTACAGATATACCTGCTTTTATGGTGATATTTTTTCTTGTCACGTGTATTTTATGTTTCTTTTTTTTATTTTTCGCGTGACTATAAAGACAACTACTGCGCTTCATTTTATTATTTTTTTTAACATGGAAAATATGAATATTAATTATACTGAGTATGGGGAAGAGAATTCTGAATTTCGTAATTAGCTTCGATCGGTATCAGGAGCTGGAAATTGTATACAACGCACGCTTTGCTCCATGTTTAGAGCAATGCTATGCGTTATATAAGATCATTGCGAGACTGCAGAACATCGTAGTAATGAGTATGCAAGATCTGCTAAGAAAATGTAATTGTATTTTGAAACAAATTAGAAAGCTTTATTTAAGCAAAATAATAGAATAAATAATTTTATTAAACTTATTTTTCTTGGATAAAATTAGTTCCTACCCTGATAGAAAATGAACCATATTTTGTAGCTAACGTGTTAATTAAATGGAAGTATTTTTAGCAAAAATCATAATTTAAAAATAATATAATTCATCTAAAACTCCTGCTATTACTTAAAATACATATTTTATGAAGTGTTGGACGCGCTTTCAGGAGGCAACGTACGACGTTTGCCGGACGGAGGAAGCAGGATGCAAATCGGGCAAATCAATCCTCAGACTTGTGATTAAGTAACAATTTATTAAGAGTCACTAAAGCTAATACAGTACTACCGAATACGTATGTGTGCGTGTATGTATAAAAACGAGTCGCGGGAGGCTGGAGAGCGCGGTATTTTGAGTGACTAGACTCTCCAGCGGCTCGTGTAATACTGCTCGACTTGCTCGGAATGCGCAAGTAGCCGAAAAGTAGACCCGCGAGAAGCGCGGATCTCTACGCGTGTAAGACAACAAGTGTCGCGTGATTTTAGGGAGAGGTAACCGCGGAACACCGAAATAAATACGCACGTTATAACTAGTGCGGCCTCAACAAGTGTAAATGCCATAATTTATTTCGAATTGATACTTAATTATGAAATACAGGCAATGTTTGTTTTTAGCCATAAAGTTAACTGACAAGTAGCTAGCTTCTGGTTAACATTTCTGCCAGAGTAATGTTTACTCAATCAATCCTTATTACATCCGCTCCACAGTCCATTCTTACAAAAATTAATTTTCACCGCACAATGCTCACTTACACATTTAATCTCATCATGTTACTCCCACCATTTCTAATACACAGACACCTCAATTCCAACCTAATTCGGTAATTATACCAAAATGTAACGAGCCGCACGCTAATCGCCACATACCTTCGCCAGCTATTTCTCCTCCCATCTAAATCCATTACCAGACCCCTGTTAAATAAATAATCACCCAATTACGATCCTGCGAAATAAAAGAAGAAAAAAACCGTAACGCTACGAGGAAGTAAATCCAGCACAGCCAGACAGAGAAAGGGAGAAAACGAAACGAGGGGAGAAATTTATTAGCGCGCTAAGGAAGACGTATATATTCGACGGACTCCTCTGGGATCGGATCGCTTCCGAGCCGTTGATTTCGGAGGCTTGCGCACTCATTCACTCTCTCGTTCTCATCTTCAATGTCCAATGAGCCATGCGACGAAAAAAATGATCGGCGCGCGGACGCGCGAACACGACGTGTAGAAAAGGACATGAAAAAAAAGTAATAACGGAGGAAAGGTTCTTCTTTTCTTTTTCTCGCGGGGAGGTATGAGCGGATGTAAAAAATGACGGTAGCGGTATGCGAAAAAAAGGGTTGCCAGAGCTGGGCAGAGTCGTTGTGCGTTTTTTTCACGCCACAAGGTCGCAAAGTGTCGCGCGGTTTTATGGCGGTGTGTATTTTCTAGGCGACTAGGGATGGAAATTAATTGTCTTTTATGGTGATAACGCGTCGAACGTCGGCCGATGCTCTTTTTTCTTTTCTACTTGCTTCTTTTGTGCAAGGGATGATGGTTGTTGAGGGTATTACGGCGAATAATGGCTGTAACGGGAGTGCTTGAATTATGGCGAGGAAAAGTGGCGGTTATAGCGTGTGTTATAGTGGATTGTGCATAGAATATTAATAAAGCGTTGTTGATAATAAACAAAAGATTATTTAAAAAATTTACTTTGTTTTCGAATGTATAACGGAACGAATTTCTTCTAGGGAGCGATGGGCTGACGAAAACCGGTTCGCACGATCAAACGATCGTCTAAAAATGTTACTACCACCCAACATTTAAATACAAAGTAATATGCTCGGCTCACTCCCATCTTCTCTATGCAATTTCACGACCGCCATAAAAAAAAAAAAAAATAATAAAACAAAACAAAACAGAAAGAAACACACTCCGTTACGCTCGTAAACGTCGAAAAGCCCAAAAGTATACGCAGTTCGTTTCCCGCGGGCGCATCTAAAAATCGATGCAAAAAAATGGCAGAAGAACTCGTTCCTCGCCGAAAAATTGTATTATACGCGCGACACAATGGCTTGCAATAATAAAACGTCTTCGGCCGTCCATTTAATGTTTAAATGTCTCGTCGTTAAGAGCCGCGTCTTCCTCCGAAAAGCGAATAATACACTATATACCCCCGGCGCAATTATCTGCGAGCCAGAGAGACGTGTACCATTGTACTGCGGCAGTACAGTCTCTCCGGAATTGAAAAGTCACGCAACAATGTCCGAGCTGACCGATCTCTCTTTACAAGCGCAAAAAGTACATATGTAGGCACATACGTACGTATATATACGACGACATGTGAACGTGAAAAAAAAGGGGCGGAAGGACGGGGGGTCGCGCGCTTATGTAAATTGGGGCGATGTGTGTTGGCCGTTGCTGAATAATTTTACATACAATACGCGCGCCGAGCTTTTTTCGGAAATTACCGCCCGAGAGAGACAGAGATGCGTATCGCCAGGAGCATGTGAATTTCGGCGGTGCGCAGGTGGTATACAGGCATATACTGATTCATATACGCGCGCACGCGGGGTTTAATTGCCGCAAGGCTGCTATACTGTGTGTCTTTTGTTGCGATTTTATAGTATATATTGTGTACGTAGCTCTGGGCTTTTTTCTGAAGGGACGCGCGCGTGGGGCAGTGGAGTTTGTAAATTATGGTGATTAAAATGGGACTAGGGTGAAATGTGGCGGCAATTTTGGTGAGCGAGCGAAAGTACACGGAGAAAAATGTTCTATTAAAAATTACTATGTTTTATTGTAACCGGGGGACAGACTTGAATTCTTAAAAAAATTACTATGTTTTATAGCAAAAATTGCTATAAATGTAGTAAAAATTACTATAGAAACATAACAATTTTTGCTATAAAACATAGTAATTTTTTTAAGAATTCAAGTCTGTCCCCCGGTTACAATAAAACATAGTAATTTTTAATAGAACATTTTTCTCCGTGTATAGATGTAATTTCGGAGTGAAATCCGGCTTCGAGACTCGCGAAATTAGAATTTAAAAATGCACGGTGTTTAGATGTAGAATTCGTTAGGTTTTAATGTTGCGTAGAGAAAATGATTTTTTGTTAGTTGTTAAAATGATTTATGTAGTTTATATAAAAGTAATCAATATATATTTAAATGTGAGCATTAATTTATTTTTAAGGTAACTTTCTGTGTAATGAATAATTCTTTTTCAGAAAATTTGTATAAAGTTTTGCTTGACACGGTCGTATGTTCACTATATGCGTTACATGCTCGTTTCGATTCTGCAACTTCAATTTCAAACTTCAACGGTTGTGCTCTTTTTGAACGCGAAAAACTTTTTCGCGACAATTAGCGATGTTTAAAAACTTTTTTCATTTCGCAGAAAAATCCGTCATTATTGAAAAAAAATTTTTTCGTGGCTGTGTGCGCGTGTATGATGAACACCTCGATTATCTCGAGAACGTAGCATGTACTGATTTTGAACAAAACTAAAGCTATTTTCATTGTTTTTAAGGAAATTTTTAAGATCTAAAACGCTTTTTAAATTAGTTGATTTTCTTTTGTTTTATGGTCAAAAGTTAATTTCTATTATTTGGCTACTATATTTAAATATAAAAAAGTCTGCATAATTTTTCTCTGTAATATTATCATTTATAGACGTCAATTATTAGAGAACAAATTTGACTTCAATAAAGTTTTACATATATCTACAAACAAACGCACAATCGAGCTGTAAAGGAATCTTCAAACCATTCCAATAGAACTCAATTCATTGTACATCCATCTTCATCTATTTCCATCATATTCTACTACTATTGGCTCCCTATATACTATACCAACATATCCCTCTTTCTCTCTGTCTCTCTTTTGGCATGGAACTAAAAAAGTCAACAAAATTTTACTTACCCTTCCAACGTATATTATAATCAAATCCATCCCTCTACGGACACCCCATAAACAATTATCTCCTCGCTTATCTTACCTCATTACCGAACAACGCTCTATCCCTGGGATAGCCGAAAAAAGGTATTAAAACGTCGTTAAAAAGGCGAGCGCGCGCGCGTGGACAACTGCGCCCCTAAAAACTCTCCTATCCTATCTAAACAAAGCCACACATATCGGATACACGCACTAATGAGTCTCGCTGAGAATGACATTGCACGTGTAGGCGTATAGCATAGCGCAGGTGCTTCGACCTTCTGATTTACGGCGTAGCCCCGCGTGCTCGCCTAGGGAGGGTTAAAATGATCGAATTTAATCGGACAAAACGATCGGAACGAGATTAGGCGCGAGGGTGGTTGTATACTTATATCGAGTCGAGGGGGCGAGGAGAGTGAGAGAGAAAAGCATATGTAAAGTGTCGAGCAGATGTTTGCACTCTCTTCCGGAGTGCTGTGTGTGGGTGTGTATACGGTTATAGGTATGGAGGAAATTTTCAGGTATAAAAAGAGGGTTGTTTTGATTTTTAGAAGGAGTGCCTGATTCGCGTGATTTTTGCACTCGTTAATTGTGGGTATGGGTACTATTTCACGTGTGCTTGCACTGATTCTTTTTATAAGATTGCTCGATGGTGCTCACGTGAAGCCGGTGATTTAATCGGATTAAGGGTTGAAATGAAGGGTACGGTGTAAAAAATGCTTACACGTTTCGTAATGCAGTGGTAATTTTGATTTTAGAAGGAAACAAGGAATCCTCAGTTCCAACTGTCACAATAATAATAATAATATCCAATTAAAGTTAAAAAAAATTATGTATTGTATAAATAAAATATAAAAAAATGCATCAGGTTATATGTGCTGTCACAGAGGTTTCCGTCGACGTGTGGACGGAATTTCTGTGCATATTGTACGTGAAAATATTTTTTCAATTGAGAACATCTGGAGAAATTTTCGAATTTTAAAGCAGGTATAAATTTGCACGAGCACTTCAAACACGCACGCGCGCAAGTCTTGACAAGTCTGTTGAGACGATTGGCGGCGGTAATTTGAAATTTGGGAAATCGACAAGCAAGTTCAAACTTGCTCGTCTCGAAATCGGCCTGGAGAACTATCTGAAAAGACATCGAAAATTCGAATGATTCGCACAGTCTGTTTCATTTACTGGGCTGATATTCGAATACATTTTTTCATTATTTTTATACGTATATAGGATCTACATAATATGACTTTAAATCGATATAAAGATGTCAAATAAAACATGTTAAATCGATATTTTAATTTGAATTTTTCATAATCATAGATGCGTGTACATATCATTAAGTATACCTTTCTAAAAAAAATATTAAAATATTCATTTTGATTTAACATACAATAGTTTACAGATAGAAATTTATTAATAAAACAATTAAAATGGTTAGATTTATTAAAAGATCTTCAGAACTTAAAATTTCCAAGATACTTACGAAATTTCAACAAGTCACGTTCGAGCTAACGCGTGTGATCAGCTTGGCGATTGCAAAAAATGTTCAAGTCAAAATTCTCCTAGTTTTTATTCCTCTATTAATAAACTACAGCGTTTGTGGAATACTCTTCCCCGATCAGATCTCGACTCTGCGACTATTGCTATGCCTAATTAAAAGAATCGTAAGGACTTTTGTCATTGCAATATTAAGGGTCTTTAATTCTTTTAATTTACACAACCGTTTCAATTTGTCATTTTCTTTTGTTTTTGTAACACACATCTTGTAAAGGGTATCAATGCCCGTTTAAATTATTAAATAAATTAATTAATAGAAACGTTAAAACTGACAAGCTTGCGGTTTCTATAATTCGTGTTCTGATATATACTAAAAAATGATACTGAATATTATTTTGACCTACAATACGTGCCTTTTAACAAAGCTCTTAAAAAAGAAATCGTTAAGCTTGCCAAACTTAAATATATTTTTATTATTTATCTTACGGCTTTATTTTCATTATAATAAACATACTTCATTGACAATTAGAAAAGTTTACGGTTAGTTTTTTAATAGGTATACATCATATTGTAAAAAACAACCTGACCGTAACCTGATTAAAACGCCAAGAGATAAATTCTCACGATCCTCACAAAAATATTAACACATCAACTTTTATATTCTTTCTTGAAAAATTTCAACCACTCTCGTACACAGTAAGGGCCTTCGCACGCTAAAAGAATAGCGATATGGAAATAAGAAGTAGCATTGAAACTATATCGATATATATGAGGAATAAGAAACTTATTCTTCTTATTCTTCATATATATAGATATATTTTCAATGCTATTTCTTATTTCCATATCGCTATTCTTTTAGCGTGCCAAGGCCCTTCTTTTAGCGTGCGAAGGCCCTAAATCTCTACCTATACCCAGGTATACGCGCTTGCCGCAGCGCGTACGCTCGAACTCTGCAGCGACGCACAGACACGTACAGACTTGCTCGCCTATTTATTGCACCCACGCTATACTCTAAGTGTTAATAATCCAAAATTGCGCAGACACGTTGAGACTTGTGTCTTCCTCGGCCATTGTTTTCGGCGCACAAGTTCAAACAGGTACGGATTAGAGTCGATAATCCGAGGAGCGTGGGCGAGGATTAGATCGAACCCTAATTAAGGGAAGATTCGCATTTACGGCACTCGACTTCGCTTGCCACGCGCAAGTTGAAACTTGTTCGTTGGGAATTTTCATAGTTGTAAATTTTAAGTGACAAGCATGTTTCGACAAGTCTGTGGGGTTTTTGAATGCCTCAGGTATAGGTGTCTATTTAAATGAGTCTAGAGGCACGGGTGCAAAAGTTAAGTTAAATATTTCCTTTCTGGGAGGAGATTAATTAATGATTGTTATGAAAACCGATGCCTCGACGAGGTCGATTTGCTAAAGATCCTATATTCGTTGGATGAAAATTTATGATATATTCTGTTTACATTACAAGATATATTTTTATTTAAAGAGTTAGCTATTTGATAAAAATTCGTCAATTATGAGAGAATAAATAAAAACAATAAAAAACATAAACAATAAAAATGTCCGAAACGTTGGAGTAAAAAACTAAATGGAGTTATTTAAAACCTTTTTTTATAACAACATTATCCTGGTAGAAAATTGGATATTAGATTCAAAAACTACACTTTACAAGAACTTCTACCATCAGCTACTTTCAAATCTGAATATGTTATTAGTTAATATAGATATTGTAACTATTACAATATCACATTTAATCCTTAAACATGTCAAATAGTTGTATTTCAAATATATAAATATGTTAACAGTAACAATATTCTTCTCTCAGTGTAGGTAGTAATAATTTTAACACTTTGAGGTCTATTTATAAATTGAATTATAAAAAGTTATTTGAAAATCAATTACTGTAATTTTTCAAAATTTTTAATTTCCACTCCTGCATTGCTCCGAAATATATTTTTAAACCGTCTATTTATCATCACATAACTAAATATCAGCCTTTATTAAGAAAGAAAAAACAGTACTAAATTTTTAGTGCATATGAGATGATTTTCTCAAACTTGGCTTTAATGAAAGTTTAAACTTAATTCTAAGCTAAGTTTGATTGAAAAATTTTGACTAAAAACGGAGTATTATAGTCATACGGTAAAAACGAGGAAAGTAGCATTTTTTGTAATACTGCCAATTTTTATCTGAAAATTATTTATTGTAACGAATTATTATTATTTATTTATTGCCTAGCCATTTGTTAGTAGTTTAATACCAAAATTATGATTCAAGCGATAAAAATGCAAACATAATTGGCGAAGCTCGCCGGAGAATCGATATGAAGAATTGTGTACTCATTCCCGTCGCCGTAACTGACAGAGTCTCGCCATGCAGCGCTAGGTACGCGGATGCACTTGATAGAGGGGCGTGGGAGGGGGTATGGTCTTATCGTTTCTCGGCGCGTTTGAGCGCCGTTCAAACTTTCCCTTGGAGCGAGCGCTCGGATTGGTCGTCGCGCTCTCCGCCCACGCGAAATTTGAAATATTCGCCAAGGATTAATTATTCGAAACATTACAGTATGTAAAAGTATTTTGTAAGTAGTTCCGGAGCGTCTTTCGCTAAAGCGTATTTTTTAACGCCGAGCAAACAGTTTTTCGATGAAACAAAAATTAACAAAATCCTTGAAAGTGAGCCCCCCCGAGTTCAAGACGTACGGGTACAGTGGCAAGCAAGAGCTGCGATTGGCGAAGAAACAGCACTGAGCCTTTGAGCCTTTCTCCATCCTTGTCTAGCCCTTATTGGCTGCCGCTCTCGCTTTCCCCTACATAAAAGCGAAGGCCGTCGGGCAGATGCGCGCCTCTCACAGTGTTGTAGTCGCTGGCGTCTCAGCCTCGCGCAGGTTCACGTACAGCGTCCACCGAGCCACTTAGGTTACGAGTGTTCGTCGATGAGTCGATCACTTTAGTAATTGAAGAACCGAGCGCAAGTGTTCGTCGTATCAGAAGTAAGCTCGCTCAATCAAGCAGAAGTGTGATAAAGTTTAAAATATTTGCGGTGATTCTCTGTGGCCAATATGTCAGGTGCGTCTCTAGTGTCATTCTAACCTCAAACTTCACTAGAGATTGATTTTGTTGGTTTGAGATTAGTAAAACTGTGGAATTGTGTTTTTAACGTGTACGTGTATGCTTTTTTTTTAGATAAGAGACAGTGGTACGATCATCCCGGTGTCTCCAAAGAGGAAAGAGAGAAGATTGAAAAGCGGGTACAGTGGATGATTACACAGGAGAGACTGCGACAGCATGAGAAGCAGAAACGCAAGGTCATTGAAGAGTTCGAGAGGAATAGGGCTAAGAAGTTGGGATTAGAAAAAAAGAGAAGATCGAGTGAGCGCAGGAGTCGCAGTGAAAGCAGGAGCAGGAGTCGATCCAAAGACTCACATCATAGAAGTCGCTTCAAGAACAATTCTACTGGCCGCAACAGCAGTAACACAGGTGTTATGTCTGAAAAGTATGTACAAGTATTTTTTGTATAGTTTGTAATGTGATTTTTTTTAAAGAGACTTGTATGTTTACAATTGTGTTGCAGACTCAATTCAATGGAAGACAATAAACCCTTCTTCAAAGGCCCAGAAGATGCTCCAAAGATTGATCCTGAAGAATTACGTGTTATAACAGTAAAAATTCATCGAAATATTCCATCAGCAAGTGAAACTAATGAAATTCGACGTGATATTGTGAATCATGAGGATATAACAGTGAAGAGAAGAGATGGTAACTTGGCGTTTAATTTTCTTTTTTTTTTTTTAATCTACAAAATACGAGAGATAGGTTAATAACAGGTCAAGATATATGAACACTGAAGATAATGATTGGAGAATTCTGCAAACAATGCTTTGCATCAATTGAAGATTAACTGGAGTCAAAACCAATAAGAATCAAAATGAGTTTAAAGTTATACTATGTACATGATTTTTATTGTCAATTGATGATTTTTTCCTATAATACAGCTTCAATATACCCAGGGTTACAAATATCAACGAGAAAAGATTGCATAAGACAGATGGAATGGAGTCCTATAAGTCATCACTGTGTAAGCTCTTTTTCTACGTATTTGTTGTTGTTTGTTTTGTCATGAACGTTTTTCTTATGAGTACTTTTCTTGCTTTACATTAATGCTTGTTTAACAATTAATTTCATTTAATTAGATTGCCTGCGAAATTTTTTCTTTTATATTTCTACGTTGATATGAGATTTAACACAATTATTACTTTAATTAAATTAACTTAATTAATTTCATTTAATTACCTTGCCTGCTAAATTTATTCTTTTATATTTCTATGTTGATGTAACAGATTAAACACAATTATTACTTTAATTAAATATTTCATTAATTGATTGAATTGAATGATTTAGTATTTAAATATCAATTATGTTAATAATAAAATTAAAATATTATAAGAAAATATTTTATTGCAGTAACATTGTTTAATCTGTTATTTTGTAGGGTGTGGAACATTATAATTTAGTTTCTTTACATGTATCAGTACCTTCTTGAAGACGTAACAATATTGAATATTTCATTTTTCATACAAAATTAAAATTTTCTTTACTTAACTATGAAGAAAACTTAAGGGAATAATATTTTAATTTTAAAAAATAAAGAAACTTCATAGAAGAAATGTAAATAGCGTTCATAAACAACATCGAAGATACAATTAATTAGTGACCTAAGAGCTCATCACAGAAGATTTGCGGAATAGTTACTGCAGTATTTAGTGTTTATTAACCCTTTTTTTACTTTTTAGTTAAAGTGGGTGGGTGATACATTGATTGTTTGTGTTTTTAAAACCTAAATTTGACCTATAGTGTTTCGAAAAAGTGATTGTGCAAAGTGTCTAAAGATTTATTTTAGAAATTTTTAATGAAAATCTTTATTCCATTTTAAATTTTGCTAATTTACTCTAATGATTCTACATAAATAAAAATCTTAAATTTTTAAGTTCTAAATAAAAAATTAAATTAATAAACAATTTTAATTAAAATTTTGTATGTAATTATTAATTTAATTTGATCATTGAAGATTATTACTTGAAAAAAGTTCAAACATAGTAATGTCATCTGTGATAATGATATCATCTGTGTGATAACTAGAAATTAATTATTTATCGTTGTCCGGAAGATTTAATTCTTTTTAATATAAAATCTGTGTTTTTGTTGAACAATATTCAGTGTTACATAATTATTAAAAGTGATGTTTTGAAAGCCTAAATTTTAAATCACTTTTCGTTTTAAAAAATTCACGCTTGTTTAGTGAGTAATTAATTTAATAAAAAAACACTAGCACAAAATGATCTATATGACAACTGAAGATTAATTACTTAACATCATCGTGAAGATTTAATTATTTATAAAATAACATCTGCGTTTTTGTTGAACAATATTCAGTGTTACATGATTCTTAAAAATGATGTTTTGTAAGCCTAAATATTAAATGACTTTTCATTTTTAAAAAATTACGATTGTTTAGTGATTAATTAATTTATTAAAAGACACTAGTACAAAATGATCTATATGAATGACAACTGAAGATTAATTACTTAAGATCATCCTGAAGATTAATTCTATAAAACAAAAATGTTGGGGTTTTCACTACTAAACAAAGATGCTTAATTAGAAATAATTTTTACGAAGAGTATATTTTAAATAGTTTCAAATTAAAAATAAATTTCCGATTATTTTCTGACAATTGTAGAAAAATGTTTCACTACTAAATCATATAACAACATAATGAAGAATATCACTTAATGCAAAAAATATTTGAATTGATTATAATAGGAGAAGGAATCAAGCCTATATTTGATCGGGAGGAATTGAAACAGGCGGACGCTAAGCCAGTTGAAGTAGAAGAACATCGCGTAGTCGAAGCCATAGGAAAAAGTAGTTCAGGTGCGTTAATACAATATTTTAATATTATTTTAAGAATTCTTTCGAATTAAATTTGTCTAGAATTATCTTAGAGATTGGAAACCTTCAAATTAAAACATGTTTAATTTAAGGTAGTCCCTCACCCTAAAATGGTGTCTTCAGAAAATAATTTTTGTTATGGTTTGGTTAAATTTAGTCGGACAAGTAACGATATATGTAAATGTGGGACAGTTTAGGCGTTAGCAAAAATTTTTTGCGCGAAAATTGTATTTGTGTTTTTCATCCGATTTTAATGAATAAGGACTCATTCAATCCCTTAAACTATTTTATATGGAGTTACCCAGAAAAAATTTCAGAAATATTCGTTGACTCCGAAACTATTTAAATAGTTTATAACCTTACAGACTAATTTGTGTAAACTATAGTCCTTCACGCCGCACGCGTAAAATATTTCCGGAATTTCCTATCGGTAACTCCATATAAAATAGTTTAAGGAATTGAATGAGCCCTTATTGATTAAAATCGGATGAAAAACAGAAAAGATTTCCGTATTTACTCGATACTTTTTCCCATTATATCTACACTTGCAAATACAATTTTCGCTCGAAATTTTTTTTTTCTAACGCCTAGACCATCCCTTATTTACAAATATATCGATACTCGTTCGATCAGATTTGATCAAACAATAACAAAAATTATTTTCCAACGGCACTTTTTCGGGTGAGGAACTAGCTTAAACCAAACCGATACTTCTAAACGGACAATATATTAAATAAAAACTTTTCCTTTACTGATTCAGCTAAAAAAAACTATATGAAACGCCGTTCAGCATCCTTGAGTCCTCGAAGGCGTCGCAGTCCTAGTCCGCATGTGCACCCCAGCTCACGAACGCCCCATACACACCGGTCGAGGTTTGTCTCTACAAGTCACAGAAACTTTGTGTATTAACTTTTGCTCTTTAGCAGAAATTCACTTTTTTCATAGCTATAAGTGTTTAATATACAGATTCTGTTCCTTCGTTAAATGTTTAAAAATAACACTATGTTATCAGATTTATAAAGAAAAAATTGAAAGTACGAAAATTTTCTAATTTAAAGTCAAAAAGTTTGAAAGTACATACATTCGCTTTAAACACTTATGACAATTAAGCTCTACACAGTATGTATTGTTTAAAAAATATATTTGTATGTTGGCTTTCTGTAGTAGTAATATTTGCGTATATATATATATATATATATATATATTATAAGATAAGTATTGCAAATTATTATTGATACGAAAAATACGTTTTACACAAGTATTGCGATGACAAGGTATGAATTTTACACAAGTTTTAAATATGAATTTTACACGTATATGAATTTTATACAAGTCACTTGCTGATTAATAAAATATGAATGTTATCCAAGTATTGCCCAATGATAAGTACAGATCTCTATACTTCTCAAGCTGTAAGAACAGAACACAGCTACTATACCAAAATTAGACAGTAGCAGATAAAAACGTAGTACTATACGCAATATTAAGATCTTCTTTGAGTTTTCTTTGCATGGTGTGAATGATTTTTGCTTTTGGTGTTGGCTTTATCTTTAAGTAATACTGTTGGTTCTTGATTGTTATAAATGTTTAAAGTCTGTGCATGGATTCAAACTTTGTTGACGAATGATGGAAATTTGAGAGTTTTGTAAGATTAATCAGAATTAGGATCGCTACCATTTTTCTCACCTATCTATCTCGCTTCTTGCACTCTACGTCATATATATTAGCCTATTTCCCCAAATCCTTCCTAAAAATACGAAAACTAAATTTAATATAGGTTTATATGTCGCAATTAGAAAATATCATAAATACCCCACATTTTTACCGTGATTCTATACCTATTACTTTTAAGTAATAATTAGAAAAAATGCGTTTTTTTTTTCTTAATTAATATCGTATGCGAGGTTTTATAATTATCCAGTGATATATTAACAATTTTATTTTTTAAATAGTTTTAAGAAATTTGAATCTCATTCAAATTAAGTTTTAGTACTCTAAGCGTATTCGTATTTGATCGTATGATTTTTTAGGTTGTTGCATATATTATCTAATATTTATGATAATCGTGAAATATATACTCGTTATATTATATGCAACAATCTTCCTTAACTTACGTTTCATATAGAAATGTATGTAATTAGTTTTAAGTCACCTTAGATGTAAGTTACATTTTAGCATCCTAAAATGTTTAGTCATAAGTATTTTTTTTATAAACAACTGCATATGTTACTTATTCTAGCTTAAATATAACCATTATCGGGAGTGATTTTCATCACTTGCATAGAGGAAGTTCGTGCGCAATCTCTGTGCGAGAACGGAGCACCGTTGTCTCAGTCCCCCCTAAATCGGTCGTCGAGCGGGAGGTGTAATTGCTGCGGTTTGGCGGAAGGGACTTACCGAGACCTTACTCATTTAATCCTTTGCGATCCGATTCCAGTCATTTCGACCTACCATTTTCCATTTCCATCTTCAGAAAATTATACTGCCATGTATTTTTTTATGTTTTGTGGGAATTTGCATTTTTGTGTCACTCAGTTTTTTGCTTTAACGAGAAAGGCTCCAATAGAATCACCCTATTTTTAATTTCAAGACACAGGAAATGCTTATATATCCATTTCTACGTATAAAAATATATTACTTTTTAATTTTCTGAATATGAAGATTAAAGCGATCGAAGTGACTGAAATAATCGCAATCATTGAAAAAAATTCCGTCGCACGAAACACCTCTCGGTCGACATGAACCTGAACGTTTAGATGGGGGTGGGACTGGGGCATCGGTGCTCCGTTCTCGTATACGGGGATCGCGCACGGGCTTCTGGAAATATTTTTTTTTTTCGTGTACGCCTAATCATTTTGTTTCAGCTAACGTATGTTTCCCCGAGCATAGGAATATGCTATGGGGCGACATTCGCAGACGAGGACGTCGCACTTCTAACTCACACATTTTTCACATGCTTGCTCCTATGCAACACAATGCTTTCGTTCTAATGATTTTTTTTCAGCATGCGTTTTCTATACTAAAATTTGTACAACAAGCATTGTAGCGATATGAATGAAACTCTCTTAATATAATAAGCATTCCTGAAATGCATTTGAGTAAATTAATGTTTTCATTGTACGTTATATATCAATTATATGTATTTAAAAATAGCGGTTGCATTGCATACATGTGAATGCTTGTGTGTGTCTGAGAAATATAAGGCAAGTAACCATTTTAATACATCTTTTATTTTTTCATGTAAAATTTTTTTTTTTTCATCAACATGCAAATATATTAAAGCGTGGTAAGTCGTTAGCTTTGATTGGTTTTTTAACAAGTCAAATTCATACTAAGGTATTCACACCCTTTCTTCTCCATTACTCTTCTTTTCTCAAGCTACTTTTCCACACCAAAAAATGTATATACTTCATTCTTTTTCCTTTAATTAGAAAAAATATAAGAAGGGAATAAAATTTGACAAAACTAAAAAGTCGTTTAGTGACTTGATTGAAAATAGAGTTGTAGAATCAAAGTTAAAATAGGTACTGAATTAAGATTGTAACAGAAACAAATTTGTTTAATCTGATAAATGATGTAAAATAATATTATATTTTTGAATATATAGTTAAATTCTTTTTTTATTTTGTTTTAAAGTCAGTTTTAACCTTAACCCATTTCTTCTATAAGCGGACATTTTTATATCGATCTGTTTTTGCCTAGGAAAATATAAAAATTATATTAAAAATTTTCTAACAGTCACTATTCTCATGTAAAAATTTCTGCTTTCTACGAGTCTGCAGTCAGAATTGAAAATTTTCATGTGGAAACGTTCAAAATCTTTCCTTGAATATAGGTGAAAATTCAATTTCGTTCAATATTCGGTTTGAAAAATGGATATAAAAATGTCCGATATAGAAATGAGTTAAGGCTTTAGATTAAATAGCAAATTTTTGAACTAATATCATCTAAATCCCTATAGGTCGGATGTACATATAAGGTCTCGTCATGACGACCAACATAGGGATCACAAAAGTGATAGGTATGTTTAGGAATAAAATTAAATTTCAATCGATGTTGACAGAAAAGAAAAAGAAACGCGTATTTTCAATTTTTTCAGACGTCACTCTCGTTCGCGAGACAATAGTCGAGAAGACAGGCGCAGGCGCCTTAGTCCTCGGCCTTCTAGGGCGCGATCTCATTCCCGAGATCGCGATCGTCATAGGTCAGATCGTGATTATTCTCGGTAATTGAAATTCGATTCTCACTCGATCATCTAAAATCGGAAGTCATTAACACATACATTTTTAAATTGTTTGCAGTTCCAGCAGAAGCGAGAAAGATTATAGAGATAAAGACTACCGTGACAGAAGAGAGTACCGCGAAAGATCCTCCGAAAGATCCCACGATCGAAGAGAAAGACGAGACTCGTCGCGCGAACGACATCACCCGCCAGTGCCGTATGCAGACCCGGTGCCGTATCCTGTCTATTACGGAGTGAGTTTCATGATTATTTTCAAATCAATCCATCTTTATTTATAAACTTGATGAAATAAATGGTATATTGCGATTTTTCTATTTCTATAGCCATTCCCACCGAGGCCAATGATGTTAGGCCCGCCTGTAATGCCGCCAATACGGGGACCTATGGGTAGGGGCCGCGGGCCAGTTGCGCCTATTCGGCCCCCCTTCCCGCCAAGATTTGTCGGCCCGCAAGATATGTATAGGCCGGATGTCCTTCCTCCCGATCCACGTAAGTGTATTCATTATTGTCAATTTTTTTTAAATCTATATTTTAGAAATATATGTATTTTTTTTTCATAGTTTTTAATTCAAAAAATTGTTAAAAGTCAACGTGACATATATCTGAGGTTTGTGTTTTACTTTGTGTGTTATAGGGTTTGGAAGAATGTATTGAATCGCATTGATTGCGAATTGATGAAGATGCGTCATTTTCGTACAAGTCTCAAGAAGAAGAACTACGAAGTGGAACTATAAAATGAGAACTGCTTGATGTTTGCAAAAATCTTTATTTGTCATCGCTTGCCTATATATTCAAGCAGGATATCTATGTGATTTTAATTCCATTAAGCTTCGTGAAACCGTCACGATTGATTTCGAGTCTTTTAAAGATTTTTATTATGATTGTTAAGATTTTTCAAACTTCAACGGATGAATTTTGAATATGTCGATTATATTTTAAATCGACTGTAAATATGATTATTTTAATTTTTTACTACGTAACTGATACTTAGCTGATTGCTTGTCTTCGTTTTAAAATTTTGGACCAAATTAATTTTGTAAGTAATCTCTTTATTAGAAACATTTAAGAAAATACATTTTTGTTATTTATTTTGTTATTATTATACTACAAAAGTGATTTAATTAGTATTTTTCGTTTCTTAAATTTTTCTAATAAATTTTGAGTCTACAATTGTTAAATAGTCACTGTGCCATGGAATAACGTACCACTTATTAAAAAAAAAAAGAAAAAAAAAATTAGCAATAACATTTTTCCACGTGTGCTCTAATCTACAAATAAAATACCAACTATATTTTAACCTTAAAAAAATGTCTATCAATTTAACCTATACATCTCCCTTCAAAAGAACGCCATATTATCGCCTCCTAACTACAAAAATTAACATTGAATCAATCAGACGAGAAACCGCGCCCCGTTCACCATCGAACCAATCAATCGCTATTGAACGCGTCTCAATTATTCACAATCAAACGACGCGCTGACGACGTACATATACATATCGCAATGTCCGTGTGAATCCACGACGTGAAAGCCTTCCGCTATATACCTATTTTCTCATTCATGATCGATTGAAAAAATCGAGTAAAACCTCCCTACAAGCGCAGTCGGGAAAGGCTTGCGCCGTCGTGATTTTCAGTTGCTCGCGCGCGCACGCACGCGTCGCAGTCGCATTAATTATATAGGTAGAGTGCAGTGTGGTTTGACGGTGACAAATTGCTCGTTCGCGAGATCTAATAGATCACAGGCACATCACGTAATGCGTTTTTCCAACCCCTTTTTTGTTATTATTATTCGGTGCCCGCGGTCTGGTTGACACGGCGGACGGTCGTCAAAAATTCATTTTTCAATTTTCAAACTGGAAACGATAGGATAGTAACAGCTATGTAGTGATTTCTGAGTATGACATACGTCAGAATATCTACAAAGAATATTTGTTAGATGTAATAGAAAAGAGAAAAGTAAAAATTATCATTTATCTTGAAGAAAACGAATTTCATATTTCAAAATGACAGTGACCAGTGATTTTTTAGTGAATAAAATATATAAAAAAAATTATATTATTATAAAAATATTTAGTCGCATATCGTCATTATATAAAAAATAAGACAGAATCTATCTCAAATCGAATGACCCGACTATGTCCATATCACCGATCATTTTAAAATTTTAGTATATTATTCTTCTCTAAAATGATTTGACCCATTACTTTTTAATTTTCAAATGCACTAAAATTGCATCCGGTTTATATTCAAAAATTTTTACAGAATCCTGACTTCAAAATTTAATTTTTCAAGGTTATTTTTAGTAGTGCACACGCTCTGGAAAATGGATTTTAACGGGACTTTGAAAGTCGATTTCTGGTATCTATAAAAATGAAGCCCAGTGCTCACAATTCCGTTAAATGAGTCCTTTTTCTTGAGATATGGGTAATCTAATCTCAAATGTGCTTTATTTCGTTAGAAAATGATGTCTTCTATTGACTGTCACTTTGCAATTATTTATGGTACAAAGATGAGCAAAAAAGATTACAAAAGTAGACAGAAAAAGCGAAAATTTAAGCTTTGTTTCGTTAAAAAATATTAATTTTTTAGCAAATCACAAGCAATTAAATCGTATAAGAAAAAGGAAATTTTTTTTCAATTAGATTGTAGTATAAAAACTTCGCAAACTAAATTGAATACTTCATCAAAACAATTCAATAAAAATCCCCTTTTCTAGGATCAGCATGCATAGTCGTCTGTTTCAAATGAATATTTATACAATAAGTCAACGTCTATACCTTCGTTTCGCCATATAGACCCTCGCCATTCGTCCCGCCTCCACACCCCCTTTTTTCACGCACGGTTGACTCCTCAGAGCTCTTAAATTCAATCCTTAAGAAAAGAACCACGCGCATTTCTTTCCACCTTACTCGCGCGAAACGTACTTTCACACGGGCCTAAGCAAGTGCAAAGAGAGAGCGACAGAGAGAAAAAAAATCCACCTGAAAGACCGCGGCACGAAATAATTAAACGCTGCGCGCTCGCCGTCTAATCTTTCCAGCTCCGTGGAAAGACAAAAGCGTTTCCCGTTCACTTGCCCCCATACATCTTCGTGCGGAGATCAAAGAACTGCATAGCAGGGCAGTACGCAACCTGCCTCCCCTTTCGGGAGGAGAGAAAGAAAATGGAATTACGCAACGCTGTTTCCAAACACGGCCATTGTTCCTGCCCGTTCGCTCAGGGGTTATTGTTTTCTTCATTTTTTTTTAGAAAGAAAAGGTTCTGGCGACAAAGGTCGAAACGCGCTGCATCACCCGACTGCGAAATCTCGGGTGAACGAGAAAGAGAATGAGAGGAGTGAGCGGGAGAGAGAGGAAAGAAGAAAGATGCCAGTGAGAAAATTTTTATCGTTTTTCCGATTGCGCGAGCGATTGCAGGTGACGCGTGATAGTAGGAAGGGCTTTGTCGAGAGTATATACCCTGAACCGCAAAATGTGCCCTTTTGGGTATAAACATGCGGAAAGGTAAGAAAGGTTTGTGGGTATAAAAGGTGTGATATGCTGTGTTCGCAGGATTCGAAAGAAATGTGTTTATGAATGGAAAGTATTCGGGAAAAACAATTAATAGCAGGTATGGGAAAAGATCGGTGGCTGTGGTTCCGCTTGCGATCTCGGTACTGGGATCAAGATTATATGTTTAAGAATATTATCAGCAAAAAGTTTCTTTACCACTTAGTGGAAAAAACGATTTTAAACATTATATTCCTTTCATGAATGAACTGCTTTCGTTTTTTATATACTTATTTTAAGTTTAGAATAGAATTATTTTTATTTTTTTTAAAGAGATTTTAATAGTATTTCTTCTACAGTTTCGAGGAAAATTCAGGAATAGTTAAGAATATAAAATAAACTTTTTTTAGTGTACATTCTACTATTTGATTAATATTCGCAGCTAAAACGTCATGATTTACATTTGAATCGTAAAAAGTTCGTGTCTTTTCTCGTAGGACATTGCGTAAATTTGAATATCGCGCTTGACTGTTCGAAATGCTACTTCGCAGGCTTTTCTACGCTACTCGTGCTCCGTTCTAGTGTAGTATTGCAAAACACACGCATACACACAGAAATACATATATAAATATATTTAATTAAGTAATAATATGTGCCAATGCATACGTTTCGATGTAATTAATTATTTATTTATAAAATGCCGTACAAATAAATATTAAAAATAACCATTGTAAATTTCTCGCCTTAAATATATTTTTTGGAGCAAATTAATGCGTTAAATGTTAATATTTTTCGAGCTACCACTAATTAAAAGAAAATGAAGTCTTTAAATCAATTAGTTACCGAGATATAACAAATTTTTGAAGCGCGTCGGATTTGAAACGCTCGTGCCCAAATACGTTGAAGTTTTTTCCACTTCTTTACCTCACGCGTTTTTAATTGTTTATAATAACGTAATTTTGGAGTTAATGAACCGCAATAATTTTCTTATGATAATATAACTATTGATTCAATTTAAAAAAAATATCTCGGTCCCTAATGAATATAGAGCATTCTTATAAAAAACTGCAAAATTTGCAGAAAAATGTCAGATTTTCAATGTTTCTAACGTCGTTCGTCTGTAATGAAAAATAAAGTAGCTATTGTAATTTCAATAGTTAATTTGAAAAAAATGATTTTTTTATCGCGATTTTGAACAATTAAATTAAAAAAAAATTAATTGTTGTTAATTATTCATGAAAGTAGAGATGTTGAACTTCCAAAATTACCTTTGGTTATTACCGTAGGACGTGTCACTTTTGCTACAAAAATAGGCAAAATTGGATAAATGAATTTTTGCAAGAACTATTAAATATTTTGAGCTGAATATTTTCTGCACACATTTACTACCAAAAAAAGCTATACTTTTACGTGTTATCAAGCGCGTATGTACTATTTTCGACAGAGTAACAAACAATCGTTAAAATGGTCATTTTTAACTTTTTTATGAATTCGCAGATAAAGAAATGAAGAATTCAACCGTACACATCTCATTTTGTAGGTCTTTTGAATACCTATTAACTTTGTTTCGAGTATTTTTCTGCAGGCTAAATAGTTTTTTGTCGGTGGTTAAAAAAGTGATTTTCCGAGCCTTCATTTGTTCATAAAAATTTTCCCACAGAAATTTTTTGGCTGGTACTTAACCCTCCTGACCATTTTTATAAATAAAATTTTAACTTACAATTAAGTTGTTGGAAAACTGTATTTGATTGTCCTACAAAGGGACGTTTTTTTACGAGTGAATGACTCCGGTATAGAGAGAAGTCGCGAGCAACAAACAAGTTCTTTCGACGACGACGACGAACGGCGAGGAGAAGGATAAAAACGCTATGTTTTGCGGTCGTGCTCTTTTCGCGACAAACGCGGTGTATGTATGTTTGCGAGAGAGAGAGAGAGAGAGAGAATTAAGAGAGGGAGACCCCTAATGGAGTCACCCGCTGAAAACTGATTTATTCTTCGGGGGTAATTGATGAAGTGGCTTTGAGGTGCGAGCGCGCGCTGTTGGAGGCAATAAAGCGTACAGTGGGTTTCTTACGTAGACGGTGTTGTAAGATATTATTGAGAATAAATTTACTTCTCATAAGTGTGTAGTTAATCCTAGGAATATTTATATATAATTATTTCGACTATCACTGTGTTACTTCAATTTTTATGTAATATGATATTTTTCATGGGTTTGTTATTTATTTGTTATTTGTAATTTTTCTTACAAATTCACTGTATCATATTACGCTTTTTTTTACGTAAGAATGAAAATGTAAAACAATAATTTTAGCAATTTAAAGCCAAATGCAACGAAATGCCTGTTATTCTATAACACGTCCCGTGTAAAAATCGTTAGTGTTGGATATACAATATGTGGCCAACATATTGCAATAAGATATTGGATCTACAATTAGCAATATGCAATATGTTGGCTACATATCATCGCGCGGTACTAAGAAAAGCTAACTTCAAAGTTTCGTAGGAAGAAAAGCCAGAGGGAGGGCTCATTTTTAGCTTTTCTTCGCGCGAAACTTTGAAGTTGACTTTTCTTCGAACCGCGCGACGATATATCCAACATTGAAGATTTTTAGGCGGGCATCTGATTTCCTCATTCACGTTATTATTCAATTTTCAAACAACAACGTTCCAATAAATTCCGTCCCCCCAGAAATTTAACTTCATAACAACAATCCAATTAATAAATCAATTAACGCGTACTCAAATCCTCGTTGTACGTTTTTGCACCGCGGTATACACACCTAACAAGGAAGAGTATCGAACCCGAACTCACCGATTTCAAAAATTTCGATATATGTTGTAGATCATGAAAAAATATGAGACACGTGTTTTTTCTTATCTGCGGAAAAACATATTTAGGGGGTGAAAACCACCCCTAAAGATAACCCCCAAAAACGGGTTTTTAAATATATCTCGGCTTCTACTGCGTATTTCAGAGTAAAACAAAATAGAAATTACTTCTTATAAAAAAACAAAGATAACTGAAGAGATTTTGACCCTAAGGGTTGCAACCCTTATTTTTTATTTTCAAAAAGCTAATTTTTTGATCATATATATTGAAAATAAAAAATAAGGGTTGCAACCCTTAGGGTCAAAATTGCTTCAGTTATCTTTGTTTTTTTATAAGAAGTAATTTCTATTTTGTTTTACTCTGAAATACGCAGTAGAAGCCGAGATATATTTAAAAAACCGTTTTTGGGTGTTATCTTTAGGGGTGGTTTTCACCCCCTAAATATGTTTTTCCGCAGATAAGAAAAAACACGTGTCTTATATTTTTTCATGATCTACAACATATATCGAAATTTTTGAAATCGGTGAGTTCGGGTTCGATACCCTTCCTGGTAAGTAAACCCGCGTAATTTCCCAATTATTGCATATTAATAACTCGCAAATAAATATGCCGACGTGTTGTGCGCTGCTACGTTGTATACACTCCCCAGCCGACAAATATCCACTGCGCTTATTAATTAAAGCTCTCGTGCGAGCACCTGTCAGCTCAAACTTGCCCGCTCCGGCGGCGATAACATACTTCAGGGCTGCCGCCGCCGCCGCTAGCGCTGTCACCCGACGAATACAGATTCAAACATACATTTATCGAACGACAGAGGCATAAGAGCGAGGAAGAGAGAGCGAGGAAAAAAACCGTCTCTCTCTTTACATATATATAATACGGGTGGTGTATAAGTATCTGGCACAAGGCGTTTGGCATCGCACCCGTGTATCATTCCTTTACCTCGCGGCAACGGTCACTCTCTCATATTATGTAAAAATCATAAATATCACGGTGAAAAGTATCTCTCTCTCTCTTCCGTCATACTAACTCATCCACTTTGCGATTGTCCAACGCGCGCTGGACAATAGTGGTGTACGCCTCTATCTCCCCCTTCTTGTACCTTCGCCTCTGTTTACACGGCTTTCTCCTGATTATCAGATTCTCTCAATGGAGAGCGCATATAATTTATCCCTCCCCTCGCGGCTTTTCCGTCCGCGTCGGGACATTTTCTCCACCGGGCTTTTTCGCCCCTATGTGAGTGTAGACCGGATCGACCGACTGACCGACTCTATATGTTGAATGGAGAGGGGATGGGGACAGCGGGATGCGGATTTATACACGGAAGTCGGTATAAGGAGGATATTCAAGGCTGCCGATGCTAAGTACAAATACACGCGAGCGTTTAGGGATATATGTATTATACACGCGAGAGGCTGAATTATGGAGGCTGCGGCGATTTTCTCTTTTTTTCGGAAGGAAAGAGAGAGAAAAAAAGATGTTTTGATCAATTGTGCAGAAAAGAGGCGCGTGGATGCGGGATAGCTTTGGACGTGCGCTGCTACATGGGGACGATGATCTGATGCTGCGCGGATATGCTGATAGATGAATGTTTGCGGAAGGTTTTAAGGAGAAACACGGAGCTTAACGATCTTTTTATGGGCGAAAAAACGATGTTTTCACGAGGGTTATTTAAAAGTCATGAATACGAAGTCGTATGGTGTTCCGAGTATATTATGCGGCTTTTGTGAATGGAAAAATCTGCGTTTTGGCTTGAATGAAAGTAAGTCGGGACGGTCGGAAGCTAATGATGCCAGCGCACTACGTATAAATCATCTGGAGCGTCAAAAATAAAAATTATTCCTAGTGCATTGCAACTAGCTTTACTTATATTTAAATTATGTACAATTCTTCCAATGATCATATCCAATTATCGAATAAACAAAACACTGCACCGACCACCCTATCCTACCTCTTTTAAATCTTCTGAGCTTCAACATTCTCACCATTTTTCAAAATAACAGACATCTTCTCTTCTATTTCCGTTAAACCATTATTATATTCCTGATGGCACTTATTACTACACTCAAAAAGAGAAAAGCCAGCCAGTTCTCCTCCTTTTCGACATTCACCCATAACCCTATAAAAATTCAACATGTCACACGCACACGCGAGCACTTCCGCTATTTCATTGTAGCACGGCATTTATTATATATATAACGCACGACAAACGTATCGCGAAGCGCGCATCTCACATGCCCGCAGCAGTCACTATACAACGCGCGGGAGAGAGAGAGAGAGGGAGTCAAAGGTGAAAAATCATCCCTTTTCACCGTTTGCCGGTTTGTATACGCATATAAGTGCGATTATCCTCCCCCCTCTAAAAAGTGCCTCGCGTCCCCTCTCGCACAGTGGGTGGTGCGTCGCTCTTTATATAACAAAACACTCCCTCGCTCGCTACTCGGCGAGGACAACACGCTCGATTGTCCGCCGGGCGATATTCGCGCGATTTTTTTTCCCATGGATCTCTCGCTCTCACTCGCCACACTCGTGTGTGTGTGTGTATGTGTGTTTGTATGCGCGTAGGAGATCCATTCACGAGGGATGGGCGCGCGCGCGGGGGAGCATGAGAAACTTCGAGAGGCCTTTTCGGCTCGCATTAAGGACCACTTTGTAGCGTAATTGCGACTACGCGTGAGTTATAGCGTCTCATTAAGCGCGCGAAGGTTTTTCGTATTGTGTCATATGACGCGTAGAGAGATAGAGAGATTCTGCATCTGTGAGAATCTTCCGGTATATATACGTGCTTTGAGCGCTGTGGGCGATATGTCGCGATCATAGATAGACAATATAGTAGAAAAGAGAACAACGTCGCGCGCTGATTTATAAGGGCTTTTAAGGAGACAATATCGCGTGGGGGTTTCGCGTCGCGACGATGCGACGATATGATGGGTTTTCGAATCCGAAGTGGAGGATTATTTACGTGTGAATCTTGGCCGTTGATGTGTGTATAACGGTCTGACATGACTCCTTACGACGTCGTCTGACAAAACGACGATATTTATGTCTTTTCGAAACGTACAAATGTGCGCGTTAAAAACTCTCTCACCTTTATCAACGTATTTTCAAAAATACATTCCATCACATATACACTAGAAAGAAATATTTGAGACAAATTGCTGTGACTTGACTGTTAATACACGAATCTAAAATTATTAAAAATATGATGATGTTATTAATAGGTAAGTCAAATTGAATTAAGTAATAAAACTTCAACTGTTTACAAAACATTTCATGAACTTTTCAGCGTTTGTCAATATTTTATTTAACGTTTAATTTGCATATCTAGTCAGTAGTTATTATTTCGTATTAAACAATTTAAAACATCAAAAAAGCATTTTAAATACTGATAATGTTAGTATGATTATTAAAACTTTGAGAATAATATTAATTCTTGTTTATTTATTTGTAAGATCAATTTATTTTTAATAATTTTAGTTTCGTGTATTAACTGTTGAGTCACAGGAATTTGGCTCAAATATTTCTTTCTATCAGTGATATACACACCGCCGAAAGTAACCGCGCCGCGTGTGCAAATCGCATGTTCCGCAAAGAAGGCTCTTCCCTCGCCATCTCAATCCCTTATATTACACAGACGCAGATAAGCGCGCACAAGACCTTCAGCCCCGGCGCCAGGCGCCCATAACTCAAAAACATACGCGCGCGCGTGGAAATTCAGGCCATAAATAAGCCGCCCGTTAGCCGCACCCGCGCACTCGCTCTCCCTATATATTTTTACGCATCTCTCTCACTCTCTTTTTCTCGAAAAACTTCAACTTCGCCAAGAGAGCGAGATTTCTTTGTCGTCCAATTAGCCGACGCGCATGCGCCGGATACGCTTCCTCGTACATAAATCAGTTACACCCCGCCCTCGGGGGTTGAGACGACGCTTCGACGCTCTTGTTGATACATACACACAGAAAGAGAGAGTGAGAGAAAAAATAAGCTGCTGATATATATTGTTTCCTCTTTCGTCGCGAGCGAGCTGCGACGGTGGACAGTTGGGGCACGTCGCTGAGGGCGGCTTAATTATTTTAAAGCTGGATTTTGCCGAGCGCGGCGCATGCACTCGTATAGGTGTGTGTGTGTTTGCGAGCAGCTTTGAGATTAAGGAGAGAAGTTCTTTGAAGCTTTTGAGGTGCGCGCGAATTAGCGCGGCATAGTTTTGAATTATGACGCTTTTAAAAATAGCATTAGCATAGGAGGGAGTGTGAGACGGGGGTGGAAGGGTAGTTATTGTGTGTGTGTGTATGTTTTTCTTTCTTTTTTTTTCTTGAGAAAAAAAGAAACAGATTTTAAAGAGATGGACATTTTCTTTTGTAATGTATATAATCTTCCATCAAGATAGATCTATTATTACAGTGTGGTAGAATAGATAACATATACATTTAAGTTGATCTTCATCGATACATCTCTCAATTTTATTTCAGCAAGACACGTGCTTCCGAGGTTTCTAAATACAATTTTACAACCTTCTAACTGACCACGTCGTTCAGTCACTCTAATTCCCATAAATCGCTCGGTCATAAAACGCATACTAATCTTCAAAGCTAGATACAACCTTACGACCGTACAGTCATCGTAAAAACTGTTCAAACATCGTACGCAAAGCTCGTCGTCGCATGCAACAATTACCCGTGCCACCCGAGGTCCCAATAATCTCTCCCTTGACAAGCTATAAAAATCAGTTCATTCTTACTACAACGCACACACGTACACAGCAGCTCATATAATTACAAAAATAAAGACACTCGCGCTACCGCGCACTAAATCACCAAAGGCGTCCCTCCCCCTCTGACAAACTGCGCTCCTCGTTTTTTCCTCCTCTCTTTGCGGCACAGCGCTTTATTTTCGTAGCGGAAGCGCCTCGACTGTCCCACGCGCCCGCGCGAGAGATGCATGCAGCAGGGTTCTCGCTGCGCTGTCCTTCTCGATTATATCCGCGAGACGCCGCGCATGTGTGCGTGTGTGTCTCTGGTTCTCGTTTTGATTTCGTGAAATTTTCGGGGCGCACGTATTATAGGGGGATGGGAATAGTGTGCTGCGCGCGACGCTGGGTATATATATATGTGTTTTCTTTTTCAGCCGAAGCTCGTGTGCCTGTATATATGTATATATATTCTTACGAGGCGCGCGGTATTTGATTGACTGACAATACGGACCGGGACGAAGATGTCCTTTTTTCGGAGTAGCCTTTCTCGCTGTCTGTTTTCAATGAAAATATAAGAGATGGAAGTGTGGGTCTGTGCGTGAAAAAGCGTGTGACCTAGAAAAAGTGCGTGAATTCTTCAAGTGCTTTTCCACATTTGAGTGTGGCGCGCGATAATTTTTAAAGTGTTTAAAAGTTTATATGTTAGGCAAAAAAAAAAAAAAATCCGCAGGGAAAATCCCGTGTTATGTAAGGGTAGAAAAAGTGCCTCGCTTTGTTATGAAGTTGACTTACTCAAATAACAAATTTTTCTCCATGTTTGCGCGTATGAAAAATTGTACGATCTATTTTTTTGGAAGAGAGAGAGAGAGAGAGAGAGAGAGAGAGAGAGAGAGAAACTTTTTTTGGATGAGTTTATTAAGAAAAAAGTGTTCAAAAAGTCAACGAATCAGAAAACAAGTCTACTCATACGAATCGAATACGTTACGAAATTCTAATTTTACCGGTACACAACGGACGGTTCCCACAACCGAAACTTTATACATCACATCCCAACGTACTTCGCGCTCCTAATCATCATGCCAATTCCCTTACCCGCAAACTATACCACATACATCTCTCTTTCACACCAAATTCGTCTCTGCGAAAGCCTCCCCAATTAAGCACCGAACCATATCACCTAGCCGCGCGCGAGTCTCAATTAAAAAGAGATTAAACTCAAATCGCACGCGACGAATCCTCACCGGCATTTGCATTACAAACCGTCTTCTCTATTTCTCTCACCTACCTGCTTGTATAAGGGAAAGAAGAAAGACACGGAGAGAAAATTCGAAAAGCCAAAGGAGAGAGGAAGATGTATGGATCTTGGCACGTCAGGGGGTCGATAATGAGCTCGAGTCTCTGACGCCCGTTGTTGTCAGAGGGTATACACATTCAGGCGCCGCGGTGTATCGGATCGACCCTCGCGCGCTAAGCGAGTTTAGGATGCGCGGTTGATTCGGCGGTTTATTTTGGCGTGTGATGGTTGTGAATATGTATATGCGGGTACGTGATGTGCGTTGAGAAAGTACACGGAAAAAAATGAAATTAATCTAACTTGTTTGCACGAGTGGAATCAACGAATCAACTGGTTTAAGAAAAAGTTAAATCAGTATTAAAAATAAAAAGGAAAATTAACTTTATTTAAATAGTAAGAACAATTTTATATTTAAAATTAGAATGCAGATTCCACTTTAATAAAAGATAGATTCTACTTTTTTAAATGTTTTTTTCTATACCAATATCGTTCTGGGTAGAATTAACTTGCCATTTCCAGGTTAAATCAGTTGTGTGAAAAGCAGAATTGACTATTTATTTTTTTCCGTCTAGATATCGGTTTTTGCCTGTTTTTAGCTGTATAAATTATATTTCGAAATAGAAAATGAAAAGAAATCTCGGTCTTGAAATACAAGTACATTACTCGTACACTGAGAAAAAAGGTGTTAATAATGTTAAAACGGAATATTCTTACCTTAAGTATATTTTCTTATAAAATAAACTATAGTATGTTAATAACAAATATATCCGTGTAATCCAAACAACTATAAATTATAGTAACTATATTATTATAAAGCAAACCACATTTTATAGAAAGTTTAGTTTTTACCATATTTTTATTGTAAATTTAACATTATTACATAGTTTAAAGCCGAAGAGCTTTATAGTAAATTTAGTAATATTTATTGTAAAAGTTAACAAAAATAAAAGTTGACGTTACTTCTCTTAATAGATAATATGGGTATTGCAAAAAAATGTATTTGGAATAATGTAAAAGACTTCGAACAAGTTGAAAATTATATGGCAGACATTATGCATCATTTTTTTAAATGGCATATGTAAATATAAATTATGTTTGTGCATTTCAAAATAGATTATCAAGAAGCATTTAAGCTTAGAAATCCTCCACAGCAGAATTAAATATTTTCAATATCCAACTAACAGAAACGTTCCGCCTATAATTTTGTCAAATTATACTTGAAAACAAACAAATTAAAAATGACTGCTAGTGGGGTCAAATGTGTAATGGATTTTATCCCATTACTAATTGGCGATTCAATTCCGAAAAAAGACAAGTACTGGAAGTTATTTTTATTCTTAAAAAAAAAAAAAAAAAACTATCTATGTCCATGCAAACGTCTTTTAACGAATATTATACCATAAAAATAGAAAATATTATATTGTTTAAATGTAATGTATTATAAAAACAAATGATAAAAATATAACTATTGTTTTATATTTGTTCTTATTTAACGAATGTAATGAATTTACTTTTAAATACCCAAAATACTTGCCCGACACACTCCATAATATCCATTAAAAACGCACTAAATTTCCTACAAAAACATTTCAATCCACCGGCCTACCCCAACATTAAATTTAACGCTCACTCGAAAAAAAAAACATCGCCAAAAACATGGATGCGCGCCTCGCACATGGCCCTCACTAAATTAAGAAATCATCCTCCCTAACTCACAGGCTCACACTCCCATATCCCGAGAAAATCCCTGACTTATTACTCTCCTATAATCACTGTAATCAGCTTAGACCTTACAGCTCGCCATCCCGCGCCTCCGTTTTTCCACATAACTTTCCTTCCGCAAACATCGCCATACACACGCCTTTGCGCCCGGCCTTTCTCTCTGTTTACCCCGACGAGCGCACCTTTCCTCTTTCTCTCCCTCGAGTGTCTCTCTCTCTCTCTCTCTCTCTCTTTCTGGCCTCGCACACCAGCTGGAATTTCCCCTGTCTGTTCCATAGCGCACGTGCGCATCTTGTGGGAATCCCTTCGCGCGAAAATCGAGACGATAATCAAAGCACCGGCGATGCTCGCTGTCGCTCCGATTCTAATTGGGATTTATGGCTGCTCGGCGTCTCACTCCCATGAGCCATCGGCGTGGTATATAGTAGGCCACACGTATATAGGAGAGAATGCAATTCAACTCAACGTGAACTCGTTCGACACTACAATGCAATATTTTCGTTCGCCGCCGCCCGGGAGCTCGCGGGTTATCTATTTCACATGTGTAGAGAGGAGCCCGAAGCGAATTTCGGATGTATAGCAATGGTGTCGCGACGCTACCGCCGCGGCTGAATTGTCTTTTATCTCGATTTTTATTCGAGTGGATGGGTGGAGGAAAGTCGTAAGGTGCAAGTTTTATAACGGGCGCCTGCAGAGGAAATGCAATTGCGGCGGGTTCGGATTCTTTTGCTGCGGGTTGTTTTGCAGCTGTATGGAATTGGGGTTGAATTTCTATTGTACATAGTTTCAACTTTTATTACATTTATATAGAAATGTTTATTGGTTTTGTAATGTGAAGAGAAATTAGAATATTTTTTAGTATTATTTACTTATATATCAAAATTTAGTATGTAATTTGTTGATTTTCGCTCGATATTACACTGAATAGTGTAGGTATAAGTGTATTAATTTTTTTCGGCATATTGCGAGTCTATTTTTTCCACAATACCTTTTTCTCCGCGCAGCTATTTTAGGTATACAGAAGGGAGACATTTTATCTTGGCATAAACTGTGACTTCATAATAGCTTCCAGTTCATAAATGCTTATACTACCTGCGCTCTAAACCTTTTACTATACATTTCAAGCTTTCTTACGCTCCGAAAGGCCCATATTTTTACGTACCAGCCGTCACCCTTTCATTTTAAACGTCTTTCCAAAATATTTTCCTTACCCTTCCCTCCCTCGTTAATATATTTAGGGTTGAAACTCTCAACGACGCCACGTAACAATACCCGAACAGTTGCGTCGAAAATTTTCACAAAACCCGTAACAAACGCACACACACGCGTACATATCCTACAAACAATAATTCATTTCGATTAAAAGGGTTAAAAAACACCGCGTTCTCGCCTGTTTTTCCACGACATACTCTGCCACCTCTTCCTATACACACTTTTCCCCGTCTCTTTGAAAAAGTCGCGCGGAATACCTGCACGCCGATTCCCCGACAATGGAAAAAGTCGAAAGGGGAAAACCCAGACGCACACGCGAGCGTGACGGATCTCATATTGATGATCGCGCGGACACGAATTTCGCTGCGGGAAAGGCGTGATTGAGGATTCACGCGAGGTAATCCTCGCACCTCGTCCCCGCAAAAGTGCGAGAAAAATCTGTGCCTGTGTATTGTACATATGTACCTATATATACACGCGTGTAAGGTGATGCACCATTTTTCAGTGTCACACACGTGCAGCGTACGACGACAACGACGACAGACGTACACGGCGTGTCCCCTCGGTTAATGATAATTCCATACTCGTCATAACCGCCGCCGCCGTCCGGAATTATAATTTTCACGTTTTGCCGGCCAACGGCCGACGTCGACGACTTATTCTCGAGACTTTTGCATTAATTATGCGCCGCCGCCACCGCATCCATCATTTTTCCGACTGTATATACATGCGTATACTGCAGTGGGACGAAAAGTTTTTCATGCTGCCGTGTCATTACAACGGGCGTAATTACCAGCCGAATTTTTTACGTATACTCTGTATATATGCATTTGCGTATAGTGCGAGGTGGCGCTATGTTGGGTGCTGATTTGAATAATGACGAGCACACGCGCGCCCCGGTTTAACGGTTGTTATGCGTGGAGTTGGTGATTGCAAGGGCGGCGCGGAGAGTGGATGTGATGGAAAGCGTAATTCGAGTGGAGTTTTGTTGGCTCGATCTTCGGGGTACATTGAACGGAGCCTTTTGGTGGATCGCATAATTAGGATAATGATTGAAAGATGTGTTAAAATGAGATACGTATATAGTGTTCCTCGGAAATTATTGAAGTTATTGCAAAAACTTTTTTGTTGTAAGTAATTTCACTGTAATTTAATAAACAGCAATTTGTGAAGTTAAAGTTTTCGTTTTGGTATAGCGGAAACTTGTACACTCATGGCCAGCACATAAAGTCGGTCACTGCATGTTTCTCGCATCAAACGATTTGAGACGGCATCGGACAACTATAGTTAGATGAATTATAAAAAGAAAGTAACGTCTGATGCATATTTAATTTCGTTCAAAGTTTTTGAAAAAATGACTTGATATTTCGACACCAAACTTTGACTGGATGGTAGAACGTTACAAAATACAGAAGAGTATTCTCTTGATCTTTTATGATTCGAAGTATTTTATTTTTAATCAGCTTGAAACTCTGAATTGCTCGATCGGTAATGGTAGGACTATGAAACCCCGTGCCACAACAATAACTGTAGTATAGTAGGATCCCTGATTTACCGACGAGAGCTCGGGGCGCGAGCGACCGCGTTCAGGCATTCCGCCGGCAACCTCTGTACTGTATCTAGTGTAATGGAAGCAGTGAGTAATAAAGAAAACTATTTAAGCCACTCATACACTACAAATTATTTATTTATAACATATTTGTAGGCTTTTAAATAAGCAGTGCATGAATTTGTTTCGAGTCATGAAGAAATTGTGAGAGAATTGGAATTTAATTGTGGCTTAAAAGTTATGGAAGACAAACGATACGAAGATGCTTTTTTTAAGCATCTAGTGTAATGGAAGCAGTGTAAAGTACTATTTAAGTTTACCCAAGTGTCTCGTACTTATTCCGTGTCTCACCACCCATACATTACAATAACATTAATAAGAAGGAAGATATATTCACTCTCAACAAATCATATTTTCTAGTATTAAGAAAATTCAAATGTTAGAGTATTTTTATGTGTAATATTATTTGGAAGAAAGGTGCCAATACATTGGCACTTAGCTTCCTCAAATTTTCTCGGTCAGTAATAATTTAGAACTCTTCCTTAATGATTTGTGATTGTGTTAGTGCCGACGGATTCCCTGCATTCAGGCGTTCCAATAGCACTTTTCATACACTTCGATCTCTTAGCCAAAAGATCGAAAAGCGATGCTGCTGCAACGTTTGCAGGCTCTTATATACCCTGGAAAACGTTTTTTCATGTGCGGGATTGTTTACGCCGCCTAGCGGTTACGAGCGGTAGACGCGAAGTGGTCCGTTACGCCTGCGCAGTGGTACTGAGCTGACCTGTGCCGCAAACATTTAAACGGTTAGAGAGCTCTCCTTAGTATTTTCTACAGTATTCCATCAAATAAATTTGATATAATATAATAAATTAAATATCTATTAAACTAATTAAGTATATTCACTATTTTTAATGCTTCGGTAAAAAACTTTGAACATCATATGTCTGTTAAATTTGTGAACAAAAACTTTAGCGAAAGTAATTCATACAAAATAAATATACAAACTTTACATATCTTCAAAATGTCAAAACAATTAAACAAATTTTACTCCATTCATCGTGCGATAAAGAAAATAACTTTTTAAAATAAGAAAATTTTAAATGTTAAATATTTCCAAAAATAACAGAATGATCTTGATAAAATTTTGCACAAATATTGCCTATGTAACATACAAAATTGTCTATAAATTTCAAGATGATACGAGTACATCAAGCCGTTCTCGAGAAATTACGATTTGAAAAAAAGTTTAAAGACCTTCCTCCAAATTGATGTATCGTTCCTATATGTATAGTATATATTTTAAATATAAAATATGTTTATTCATTATACTTTTTTTCCAATGATTTAATAATTCAATAATATTTAGAAAATTGCATATTTTTTTCTTATTATTGAAATTATTTGTTATTTCACACTTATTTTATTTAATTTGTTTAAGAACACAAATAATTAATTTTAATATTAACGCATATTATCTATATCACACAAAATTGCCTATAAATTTGGAGCTGATTCATCGAGCCGTTCCCGAGAAATTATGATTTAAAAAAAAAGGTTAAAAAAATTTTAACCTCGAATATCTCTGAAATTTATTGACCAATCATTTAGCCCAAAGAACTCAGAAGAACCCCCAAAACGCATTTTTTCATTTTTTAATTTTTTTCTCAAAAACTAGTCAACAGAATAGATGCAAATTTCTACAGATTATAGCTATTTATATTCTGCATTATCATGATTTTTGTCAAAAAAATTGCCCGATTATTTTTGGAGTTATAAGCTTTAAAATAAAAACACATTTTTGTTAATAACAAAAGAACCGTAACAGCTAATGTAATTTTTTTTAAATATAAGTTTTTTATGCTCTTTCGAATGCTATTTGTCCGATTCAAATATCTCAATGTTATCATTAAAAAACGCAAAAATAAATTTTGCGAAAATCGAAAATTGTATACAAATTCACGTGTAAGAATTGTCCCGCGACTTATATTGGAGAGATAAAAAGAACCTTAAAAATACGTATTAATGAACATAAAAACAACAAAAATTAAGATTCAGTAGTTGTTATACACCAGGATTTTTTTAATCATCAATTTTATTGGGAAGGTGCTGAAATTTTGGATAATGAGAGCAATTTCTGTCAACTTCTTATTATTATAATATTTTAAAAGAAAACTAAGCCACTTCTGTATAGGGCTAGGGAGCTCATCATTTCAGTGCCACCACTACTCCTCTACAATTTTCATAACGGATTCTCTTTACAGATCACATTTTAAAACTAGCATAGTAACCGAAAACTTAGAGCTATTTTTAACATAAGCCCACAAAATATCGTAATACACTTATCAAACCGGCGATTCACACAAGATCGACCGATTTTCAGTACGTTACGCACACAGACACCAGTCATTTTTCTCAAACGCTCAGACGCATGCATAATTCAGCGCGTTTAAAATCGTCACGCCGACTCGAGCCACTTACCGCGCGAAAAATCGACCGCATCAATATACATACAACATACTTCATAAAGCCCCAAAAACTCACGGTCAAAAACACACACACACAGGAGCGCGCAGTCCAATCGGGCGGAAAAAAATGACCTCGAATAAATAAAATCCCATTTTCCTCTCCTATACTCTCTCTAACGAATCCGCTCGGAATAAGCGTACACGGATATAAAAAATGTCCGGTAATTTCACGGGGACAATGGAGCCTCCGCAGCACGCGCGGTCCCGATAAGCGCATCTTTTGTCATTTCCATATATACGCGCAGGGAGAAGGGAAAAAAGACGCGTATATATGTATATGAAGGTAAAAGTTGCAGCGCAATCGTTTGCCCATGGAGAGCGCACGGACCTCGATTAATCGTTTTGCGCTCTCTCGAGTGTGACGCTGCAGCTCGCGTGTACCTACAGCCGTCTGTCGCTGCGCAGGGCTCTTTTCTTTCACGTGGTCGCACCACCGGTGTGCACGGAGGTGGCGTTTATGTATGGAAATTTGGCGGTGTAATTGGAGATGCGTTGGGTAATGGGAGAATTTTTAAGTAGGCTTAAAATTAGTTTATTTGGGTCGTAACGTGCGGTATTCTGAAGTTGAGAAAATTTTCGGTTTTTAGAGTTGAGTTATGGTTATGCAATTGAAAATTTTATCTATATGTAAAATTTTATATGTAAAGTTTTAGTTACGAGTGAAATTTAATTTGATCAATGGGATAGTATTCGGTACAGTGACATTTACAAATTACAGTAGAGGACAATTTTGTAAGCCTCTGGCATCCATATCTTGTTTTCTATTATATATAAAAGAAAAAAATAGATTTTTCATCTAATTGTATAGTAAGTTATACAATGCACTGAATTTTCTCTTTACAGGGAAATAATTGAGATCATCAACCTTACTGTTCTATTTAAACGACATATCTACATACCTCTCAAAAAAAAAACTCATTAATTATGCAGTTCTCGTCAACCGACCCTACAGAATTTACCTATACAGACAGCTACATTTCAACCATTAACCGTTCACCTATACTCCTGGAAACTAAAGATTCGAAAAAATCTCATCAAAAATCATTTTTTAACCCAAACCATCGCCGCATCATCTCTCTCTCTCTCTCTCTCTCTCCTAAATCAGATCCACGCACATCACGCGTCAGCCGCCTCGAAAAATCCCGCCTCCCCATGCCCGTTATCAAATGTTCCCTGCGCCTATACATAGCTTCCTCCACAGACGCGTATATTTCACGCGCGGAATATCTCTTTCTCTCTCTTTCCACACAACGATCATTCATCATCCGGTCGGGCGAAAAATGTGAATTGGTCACACGCGCGCGCGGTCGTTTCCACTTTCCTGCGCTCTCTCTCTCTCTCTCTACTTTCGTGCGGGAAAATTCTTCGAATCATCGGTTCTCTTTATTTACGACATATATATATGTATATACAACGCGCCGTACATCTCGCGCGTTTCTTTTCTATACATTCCGGCGTATATTATACGCGATAACAGCGTGCGCGCGTAACCGGAAGTGATCGATGATCAGGCAAATTAGGCGGCATGATTTTGCAGGATCCTTAGAATACACTGTCCTATCCTTAGGATACTACACGCGTGTCGCGCGCTACTGCAGTCTCAATCTTTTTCTTTCTCTGTATATATATATATATATATTATATACAACTATACTGTGGCATTGTGTCGTGTCGCTGCGCGGCGTTTTCTTTTTTACGCCGGCCACGGTAGCGGCGGCGACACGCGCGCGCGCGCAATTCGCTGGAGAGAAAAAAGGCCGCCTTATGGCGCGAGTTAAGTGCGATGACGTTTTCGTTTGTATTATTTTTTTTTCCTCACTGGCTTTATTCGCGCCTCACGTGTGCGTGTGTGATGGCTTCTTTTTTGTGTGAGAGTATATAGCGCGCATGTGGCCGCGTTGTAACAAGCTTTTGAATAAGCCGAGAATTACCGCGTGGATGCGTTTTACCTTTTTTATTAATTTAGATGCGTATCGCGGGAAATGGAATGACATCGTCGGGAAATGTCCCGACGGTCGTGGCGAGAGAGAGAGAGAGAGAGAAAGGAAGAATGCATTATTCGAAATGTGGCGCTGCTGGGGGAGGCGAGGGTGAATCGATTTTTCGCGTGCATCAGATATACGTATACTTATATAGGGAGAATATTGTGAGCGCGGGCTTTGACTTTTAGATAAGAGTAATGGTGTGTGGAGATGGTCGACTTTTTGTACGTTGACGTTTTTTCCTTCTTTATTAAAATTATTTGCTGAGTAAGTCGCGGTATGTCCTGTTATATTTTTTTTTCCAACTGACATATTCGTTGTGAAATGGCCAGTGCATATTGTAAGTGCATAATGCTATAAAATAATCTTTTATCAAAGTAATTTTGTGCAATTATTGTTAGGTAAAAATCAAATCAAATCCGTCATCGAAATAAGAGATTTGCGATATAATTTAATTACTGACAAACAAACCCTGGTAAAAAATTGTCGGGTTAATATCGGCATTTTCCTGGTTATTAGATAATATGGGCTGGATAATATTAATGAAATAAATTAGCTAAAAACTTGTTTACTTTAGACGGCACCATAGATTTTTTCTACATAGTCGGATGTCACATCCTTGAAAAAACAGTTTCAAAATGACGCTTTTAAAATGCCCATACGCTGTTTAAAAAAGTACTACGAGAAAATTATTCATTTAAACATATCATTAATTATAATTCAAAATTGCAAATTTATTTTTATCCAATTACTAGCTATAAAACGTAATAAGATAATCGCAATTTATCGCCATCAACTTTCGATAAAACTCGCTAAAGTTTAATTAATTATCGCTATAATAAAAGCTGGCGATAAACCCGCCAACATTCCTATTAGGGAAGTATCCTCAGTCCTCCCCATTTATACACCTCATTCTACACCTCGTTCCCACTCTCAACACCGCCAAAACCACTGCGAATACGCGCGGTGGCATCCCCGGAATTTAGGACCACCAGCACGCGGGAATTCCTAATACGCCGCGGCCCTAACCCTGCACCACATACCTACACACCTTAAAACTGCCCAACTGTATAAACGTTACAAAACTACCACCTCGTCACATGTGTGCGTGTGCTACACTCTATCCTCCTTATGTCACACCTCCTATCTCGACATCGCAAAACGCACGCGCATCCGATAAGCTTTCTCGGCACCCTCCATAACATACACGAAAGAGAGAAAAAAAAAGGACATACGCCCCACGCAAAGTAACTTAAAAAGTTAACCCTTCGGCCTCGTGCATCGGTAATAAGTAACGAGCGCCGGAATATACCCCTGAATGCGTAATTATACGCGGCAACCGCTGGCACGCACGCGAGGGCGACTTCACGCTCCGGTTACTCTCGCTGCATATAATACACATACATATAGGGTCAGAGCCTCGACTTTGTAAACTGCCGTTATACGCAACGAGTGCGCGTCCACACACGGGGGTATAAAGTATATATATATATATATATATATATAAGTGTCGCCGTATGCGTCGGCACGATTCCGCGTCATCGCGGGGGTCGCCGCTGGAATGCTACGGAGTTTTGCCAACGTGACCGGAGGTGGCCGGGGGAGATTATGTACATATGTGTGTCTGTATACTTATGCGCGCGTGGATTGATGCGTCGAGCGATGAGTTGGCTATTTTTTTTTTGACGCGTGCCGTACGCAAATCCGGAGATAAACTTTGGAAGAGTAAGAGTGATAGGGGAGTGAGGTGCGGGGAACGTGTTGGGATATAAGGTGATGGGTTTGGCGGACTCTGCGGATGGGAGCGAGGCTTTTTGTTTGGGGTATAATGGTCGAAGGTTTACTTGCAGTTTTGCACATGGCTGGTAATGTAAATATGATGGATGCCGGGGAGGGGGTGGGGCTAGGGATAGTATCTGACGAAAGCATTTTATTCGTTGTAGTTTTGTTTAAAACAGCAGATATGGATCGTCTGCAAACAATTTTTATTGCGGTGGTATATATAGCCCTTTTGAAAAAATAAAATTTATAATATTCAAAAAATATTCGGTGTAATAATAAAATTGCAGAATTTCCGGTATAATTATTATCATATTTTGTACACAAAAAAGAAAACTATAGATAAATCATTTTCGGAGAATTAATTTTTTACCCTCTATGCTTACAAATTAAATGATTTATTTTCAGCTATCAGCGACGAAAAAAAAAAAAAAATACGCGACAACCATTCCTATGTATTCAAATCCAAAAACACCACAATACACATATGTCGCTTATACACAGCATTCGTATATCACCCGATTATACTCGAAAACCCCGATCGAACGCGCGTGCCCAGAACCCAGCGCAAACACTACAAACACGCACACCCAAGCAACAAACAACCCTAGATCCCCAATAAAAAAGACGAACCTAATAATAAATTATCGAACCTCCACCTTCGTCCACTCCACGCGTACCCAAGGAAAAAAAACAAACTCTCCCTTATGCAACGGAGAGTGCGCCAGCGCCGCATGACTTTCCTTATTTATTCACCGCTATACCTTTTTTCTCCATTCCCCCCCTGTCTCTACACATACACACACCCCCTACCCACGTGGCACGCGCACGAGCGCTGCACCGTTGCACCCCATGCCACGCATGCATATTTATGAGCACGCGCAACGCGTATAAGTGTACATATATATATGTGTGTATATACACTTCCCTTGATGCAATCTCGCGTGGTTCCGCTTCCTTGCCGATCCCCCGCCGAGGTGTCGAGGAAAGACGGTAGGTGGGTGGGTCGGTGCGCGTAGGTCTTGAGCGTCCGAGTCGATTAACGGTTACGGGATAGGTGTTATTAAGGAGGGCGTGTGGGTAAGGGTAATCTTGGGGGAGAATCTTGAGGGACGCGCTTATTAGGTGAATTGGAGTTTTTCAATTTGTTTCAATTTTTTTTGCCGCGCTGTGTATATAAGTAAGCGCGCCTGTGAGCGATTAGGATTGATTGCTGAGCGCGCGGGGAGGGAAGAGGGCTCCGGTTATCTGGTTTATCTATCTAATTGAGTTCTTTAATGGATTCTTCATTGTTGCGGTGTGGTGGTGATGGTGGTAGATGGTAGTAGAATAAATGAAAATTGAATTTAGTATGTTAGGTGTCCCAACGTAAAAAAAATTACGTTTGGAAGAAGTTTATAAGAAAAGTTTTGTTTGGCTTTAGGGAGCTTAATTTGGATTTTGATATCTTATTTTTCCGACAAAGAAAGAAGATTCTATTACTTATATTTTGAAGTAATATATATCCTAAAGTGAAATAAACCAAGGTAGAAGTTCATAATACCATTTTATGCAGAGATACAGCATTTATAATATTTTAACTTTGGTGCAACTTTCTTTGGAAGTTCTTGGTGGATTTTCACGGGACTCTTTGTATCTTACGTAGTTATGATCCAAAGAGTTGCAAATATAAAAATGATTTGAGTAAGTAATATTTAAATGCTAAATATCACAAAAAAATGAGAAAAATCTTAAAATTAAGCAGTTTTATGTGGTTTTTTGAGTTTAAACATTACTTACTCGAATAATTTTTATATTTACAGGTCTTTGAACCATAATTCTACAAAATACAAAGAATTTAAGCCTTGTCCCATAAAAATCGATCAAGCAATTCCAAAGAAAAGTTACAACAAAATCAAAATATTGAAGATGCTGTAACTCAGCATAAAATGGGTTAACTTCTACCTTGGCTTATTTATTCTCTAAATTCTCTTATGAATTCTCTAAAGTTTTTTCAACATCTCCAAATTAAAGTTGTTCTGAACTTTTACAAACTTTGGTCAACGTTTCGGAAAACATTTCACATATAAAAATAGCATATAAAAAGTTTGGAAAAAGTTTTACAAACTTTCAAAAAGCGTTCTATCATAAATTGAGAAATTTAGCACTGTCTCATTGCATACGTTTTCCCAAACTCAAACCTAAAAAAACTTTTCCCAAACGTCTCCTAAACGCTATTTTTTTACGTGGGTTAGAATAAATTATTTGCACAGTTACAAAAAAATAAGTATCATAGTTAAGGTTCACTGAGCAACTAGCAGTACCAACTTATTTTAAAACAATTGAGGATATACCTATAGTTTCATTTCATAAAGTACAAATTCGATATTATAAACACGAAAATCTTCCAATTTGCTAAACAAACTCAAGCAATCACTAAAACTAACCACCAAAAACAATCAAGAAAAAAGAGCTACTACAACAATGCTAAAATTAATGAAGCACCAACCACGAGAGCTTAATTACCATTAAACCTCGATTTAACCGCCTCGCCGGACCTCTCTCTCTCTCTCTCTCTCTCTCTCTCTTCCGCCAAAAAAGGATCACCTCCGCGACACGCGATTTAGCACCACGCGACCGTACCCATACAATCTCAAGCGCTCACAAAAAGCTCAAAAAAAAATCCAAACTATACAGACACGCGCGGGCGCGCGAATCTTTATCTTGCCCTCTTGGCATGAGCGTTAGCTCGCGCTCGTTCGGCCAATTACAAGGGCCATGCGTCATCCCCGCCAATTAGCGCCGCTGGAGAGAGAGAGAGAGAGAGTGTGTGCGGTGGATTCCTTCCGGGGATCTTTTTCAGGGCGCGAGATGACGGAGTGCGCGACGATTTTACGCGCGCGCGCGTGGCTTAATTTCTTTGGAAAATGACTCTGTCGACAAGAGTGCAGCAGGATTTATTTCGATCTCGATGCTTGGGAGGGAGAGCCAGGAAGTTATAGCTTTTTTTTTCAAGGTGGTTGTCTCTGTGTATCAATGTTTAGGGGTGAAGCAAATATTGTAAGGAATAAAGAATCATTTGTTTATTATATATAGAATGCTAAATTAGGAAAGACATGTGGTCGGTCTACCGACAGTTTTAAATTTATTAGCATAATATGATAGTAAGATGTAGTTTAGAATATCATCAGGCTGCTATGGCATTAAAATTATATTGTATAAAATACGTGAAATATCTTTCATAACGAATACATTTGAATTTCGAGACGATTAGGCGAAAAGCGAAATTAAAAGATACTTCATTAATATTAATATGTTAAAGTATACGCATCGTTACAACGATTATAATTTAAAGAAGAAGAAAAAACAACGACTACTGACAGATGTTAAAAACGCTTAAACGAACCCTTTCGCAGTACTGCACATTGCAGTATAGACGGTAATTTCGAATATTCAAATGCGCTCGCTATCATCCTTTCGGAATCTCCTAAGTGCATCGAGCATTAACCGAAGTCATACGCGCAACTGTCTTATCCCCTTGAGACTCCTCGCTATATACATGCCATCGTCGTAATTAATCATAAGACGTATCTAAAAGTCACCTATATATATATATATGTATATACGCACGAACATCTGTTATTCTTCGCGAGTCGCGCTCTATTAATTACGCTTAAACGTAGAAAAATTAGAAACTCGTATACATAACATTACTCCCCCCCTAGTGTAAGAAGGAAAAAAAATTGCATCGCAATGCGCGTGCTGCTCGATTTCCACTGAATAAACAATGCCGCATACTGTACAAACAGGCGCGCATATGTCGGTAATCCGGAATTCGCTGATAATCACAAATCATCGCTGCGTACACACACATACATGCACACGTGCGCGCGTATCTGCTTTTTTCGTATACCGTACACACACATACATAGACGCGCGCGCGTATAAAACGCTTATAAAAACGTCGTTTGCGCGCGGCGCGAATCGGCCGCATTTGTAATTTATTAAAACGTAGCGTCACGGTAAAAGGAGAGCCCGCGCGCGCACGCGCATGAGCGTCGACGTAAAAAGCAAACATTTTTCGGAAAAGCGCTACATCTGTTTTTTCCCCCGCAGTCGTCTTACCCTACTTTGGCGCTGTAAAAAACGGCGTATTAAGGTGAAAAAAAAAGTGCGCGCGGCAAGTGGGGAAGTTTCCCCCGCGCGATATAGGATAGATGTATGTGGGTAATGGAGAATGCTACGCCGATAAATAACGAGGGCGAGCGACGTGTGTGGATTTTATAGAGGAGATAGAAGGGAATAAGCGTCCTGCGAGGCGACTGACGAAAGGATTTTTCAGGGAAGCTGGTAACGAGGATCATTAACGGATTAATTGATAACCCGGGACTTGTTGGTGAGAAGATCGATTAGCGAAAGGAGTTTGATGCTGTTTCTCAGGATAACGATTGATGATGGGCTATTGATAGATTCTGGAATGGGGTATTTTTTTGAGCTGTTGGTGCTGCGTATAGTGTTGTAATGGACAGTTGCGAATTTTAGCGTCGTGGAGTGTGTCGATGTTTCGATATTTTTGAAAAATTGTTTTTAAGATAAAGGGGGTTTCTTTTTTTCAATTCTGACTATATTTTTTAGATAAAATCCCATGACAAAGCAATATATAGAATAAATCTGAGATTTGATCGATATGAAAAAAGTCCGTGTAATGATAAGTAAAAGTAATTCGTCATTTTTACGGTTTTATAATTTTTAAAAACAAATTATATATTTTTAAATAAATATGATATTTACTGCACGAACATACCTCGACGTAAAATCGATAATAAAATATAGAGTTTACACACGAATATATCATCGCTTTATACACAAAGTATCATAATAGCGACCATTTTCATCCTCACAAAGAACAGAAATATTTTTCTTCTATTCATGCGCCTCTATACCTGGCAGCTCATCCGTCTATCACCGAGATTAGTCTTTCGAAATTACACGTATAAGATTACCTACACAAAAGGGGTTTAAGGCAAACAACATCATTTACCCATGCCAAAACACACTCCATATACACGCATATACCTGCCAAACTTACCCCATTCGACGCAACATACTCACCTCCTTACACCCAACTCCTTTTACCTGCACTTACCCGAAAAAAAAACTCCAAAAGCTAGCAGCAGCGGCGGCAGCAGCATACTTACATCCCGACCTCCTGCAGTCCCCGAATCTCCGTGAAATCGGCGCGCAGTCGCCTTCGGTCGGAGCCCGGAGCTCGTAAATTCACCGGCCAACAATACACGGGCGTGCGCACGACCGTATTTTAAGGAAACGCGCCGCTCGCTAAAAAGCAGGCGCCGGAGAGAGAAAGTGTGTTCTGTGTTCTCTCCTGACTTATTTACGACGTCACGCGGTCCACACGCGTATATATATATATATATACGGTTTAGAGTATATTGAGACATGATCGAATCGAACGTGCGGATGTCCGTTGGCCGGTACAGCAGCTTCCTTAGGAGCTGTGTGCAGCTTGCGAGAGTGAAAGGTCAAAATTATGCCTCTCTACCGGAAAATTCGCCGCCTTGTACTTTACAATGAAAGAGGATAGAGAGGCTACTTTCGGACGAAATTTATGGAAAAGGTGTGCTGCGCGCGAGTTAACCCGTGATGCTCGTAAAGTTTAGCTGAGAAAGTTGTCGGCCGCGATTGTGATATGGTTTGATCTGGAGTAGTGGACAATGATGGACAATCTGAAGAAATTTATGGCCCGTGCGGAATCGCGCCCGAGTGTGGGCGGCTAATTAGCTGGATGGAAAATTTTTTTAGGCACGAATACCGTACGAATTTTCCGCCTACGGCAGTTATGGCTTCGCGTCGATCGTGGTTTACGATGATTGAAATGTAATGAGAGGTTTTTTATGGTAATGTATGGAATATTGCACAGGATGTTAACTTTTCAATGGTGAACATAAACATAAATCTTATAAAGTATTACAAAAACTTTCGATCATTGTTAAAAAAAAATACTTGTAAAAAGCATATCAAATAATTAGTCGGAGCATTAGTATGATAATTACTCGAGCTTTCCAGAAAACACTTAAACCTTGAACCACTTTACCGAAAAAACTCCCATATGTAAATAGGCCCGCCTCGAAAAAAAAACCCAGAAACCAACCCCTAAAAACACGGAAAATCGTTATACATATATACTACTACACACACACCTATACAACATAAACGATGCCACTCATCGCGCTCACCTCCTGCGTGTCCCTCCCCTAAGTAGCCGCACACTTACACCCGTATATCCAAGAAAACCACCGCCGCTGTCCAGTTGTTACATACCCCGTATTCACCTCGGAAGTCGTCGTCGTCGCCGCCGTCGTCGCGAGGCGTCGATCCGGCTAATTCCCCGTGACGCCTTAAATTTCAGGCCGCGCGCGCGCAGGGGCCCCAAGAACGTCGCAGATGTGGTCATCGCCGTGACGCGATCGAATTATAAAAGCCGAACGAGAGTCCGGTAAAAGTGAAGGCGAAATGGAGTATAAGAGCGCATAATGGGGCATACATAAATTAGCGAGAGAGCGCGCGTGACCGACGAGTTGCGCTTTATGAGGTATAATATAAGGTGGCGTTGCGAGCTTCTTTTCTTCGCTGTTATATACGTGTAACGACTTTTTACGGGCTATAGTTACGGTAGCCGCGCGGTGCGCATGAGGTACGTGCCGTGAGTAAATTATGGCGGAGGAGAGGTTCGCGCGAAGATTCGATTTTCTTTGGGGAAGGCGCCTTTGTGCAAGGGTTCATAAATAACGCCGGAACTAACGAGATGCAAACGCGCGCGTAGTTCTTGTGATGGACCGGTGGCTGATAAGTCACTTAGGACTTAGCGAGATACGAGCGCTGGTGATTAACGGTTGTTTGATGCACTTTTTGGTGTAATGGAAGTGCAGAAGAATGGACGTCTGGCGCCGTGGTTACTCGCGGATTTTATTTTGCGAGAAAACAGAACTGCGAGTCACGATTTATTTTTCAGATTCTGACGTTGACATATACTTGGTTGGTTGGAAATAAATGGAGTCATGGGAGGAATTTTATAACTGATTTTGGAGACTTTTGTTTTGTCCGTGACTTTCAGTTCGTTCTGTATTTGATTTAGTCGTACCAGTTTAGTTGACCATTTATAATCATTCTGTATCCACGTTTCTTTCAACAAATTTAAAGCGCATTGGATGCACGCTGTTTATGAAAAACTCGAAACTCATTTTCATACCAGCTCATAGTTAATTACGGAGGTAAGGGGGTCATTCGAACGAGACAGAAGTAGACTTGGTTTGTATGTACCATAGAAACCAATTTTAGCTACTTAGAAAAAATGGCAACTATTATACTGTACTTAATTTTACTTACCCCAAGATTCATACAAGAGTCATACATTCATCTGGAAAATTTCAATTTCCATGTATTTTTACTTCCTAATTAATTTTTTTTAAATTAATTTGCTTACAATTTCTACATTTTCATAGGTACATGTTTTATTTCGCGTTGATAAGTACAATTATTTTCCACGAAAATATTACCTGATTTAGGATACACAATAACTTTCTATTCAAAAAAATCTTCACCACAACAGGCAGGAATGTTTGAAATATTTTATTTCCAAATACTCCCCACCATACCTTTCAACTTACAAACAAATACGAATTCGCCATTCCCTTACAAACGCTTTCAACTCAACAACGCAGCACGATCGCATGTTCTTTTTTTCTATTTTTTAATTTATTTTATGGACACGGAGAGAAATATTTGAATAAAAATTACTATGTTTTATTGTAACCAGGAGACAGACTCGCATTCTCAAAAAATTTACAATGTTTTCTAGCAAAAATTGCTATGTTTCTAGTAATTTTTATTATGTAGCAATTTTTGCTAGAAAACATAGTAAATTTTTTGAGAATGCGAGTCTGTCTCCTGGTTACAATAAAACATAGTAATTTTTACTCAAACATTTCTCTCCGTGTATAAAATTACATTTAAAATTATTTTATATATAGCATTATTTTCATTTTATAAGTTACATTTAAGCACCACTGTAAATTTTAAGCAAATCTAAAAACTCTATTTTTTCACTGATAGTCTGAAATACTTACTTCAGTTTTTTTTAATAATTTAGGTATTCTTTTGACTTTAGTCCAAGCCTCAATGTGTGATTACATAATAAAATAGTACATAGATCGTTTACAAAATGTTCGATATTTTCGCGTATTCCAGTACTTTTGGCGTTTTATTTGTTATGAGCCTGATTAACATAATCCTCGCGCTAAAAATACGTAAATGTTCATTTTATTGACTTGAAAAGCAACTTTACTAAATTTAATTTATCCCTGAGACTGATTATGTTATTTCGTAGCGTGAAAACTCAAGCTATATGATATTTTGCATTCAGCTAGTTCCACTAAAACTGCATCTAACATCGTTATAGCACCTTCGTACAAAATTCTCCTTCAACTAACCAGTTTCCTTTGAGCTCTGGCGATGGTTACAATCAAGCGAACTTCAATTATTTCTTTTCTTTTTATGCAGAAACACCTTGACTCATTTTATATCATGATTAATCAATAAAAAGATGAAGTATTACAAAAATTGTAATTTTTATCCAAAAATTAAAGTTAAAAAAAAGTCAGATGTAGTTGATCAATTAACTGTTTCATGACGGTATATTATCATTACATAATTTTTATTTAAGTACATTACATTTTCTATAAAAAACAAAAATTTATTGATTCGTTATTTGAACAAGCTTTTACATAAAAGTAATTTTTAATTGCGATGTATGGTCATAAAATAATAGCACCAACAATGCAAAGAAATAAATAAAACATCCACAAATCACAAATTATAATTAAAGTAGCGAAGCTCAAATTAGACTGTACAAACCCTGCTAGTAATTTACTAAAGTGTTGTATTATCGCGTTTCTCTTATCTCAGAAATACTGTTGAATTAGTTCTCTTTATATTGTTTAAGCAGTCAGTTTAATGTTTTGCCTTAATTACAGTGATTCGTGTACTTATAGAACTCTTGTCAATCAGTTAAAAGTTGATTAAATTAAAGGAATCATCTCGTATAACAATTACAATACTTACAAGAAACATTTCCGAGTACTCAATTAATTTTTGAATGACGGATAATGCTTAAACAATATAAAAAGCCATTGCAATTAACGTTACTGAATAGAAATCTGTATCATCCAGCTAAAAGTAATTAAAAATCCAACTAAAACAAAGTACCTTGTACGTATTTCAATTAATACACAAAGGCTGGTATTTACAATATCCTCGCAGCTAAGTAAAGTAAAGATCGCTAAAGACCATTCGATGTGAACGAATGCTACACAAAGTGAAACATGATAAGAAGTATATGCACGCGACTCCATCTTGCAACTTATACATAAGACTCGCGCGAAAATGAAAATGTACACTGAAAACCGAATGAAAAATATAGATAAATTACACGACAAAATCTTAGTTGGTAAGACAAAGACTACTAGTGGTCGCTGCAACAACGCTTCTTAGCATTTGCTGATACTCTTAACATTTTCTCCCTAATCATTAATAACGAAGACTTTGGAAATTGGACCATTAAGAAAAGTTTTATCGAATGATGAATAAATTGAATTGTACGAATAAGAAAAATTAAAATAACAAGACACAATTTTTTATTTCATTATTGTCATCTTCAACAGTACTTACTATATTGTTTAAAATATTTTGATAATCACGTAAGACATCACTGTTCGATCAAAACAGTAAAAATCAATAATTAAATATATTATTAAAATATTTTTACTCGAAACAAAATATTCATGCTTTATATAAAAAGTTTCTTAATGATCCAATTTCTATTTGATTAAGGCCAAACAAAGGATTTTTCGTAAAACAATATACCCGAGAGTACCTTTGAGTTTGAGTAGCTTACACGGAAACAAGAAAGTAATTCCAATAAATGTTTCGTTCCTAGAGAACGCAGTAAACGAAACCGTCAGTTACTTGGGCGTTTTGTCAGTTTTCACATAAATGCGGTTGTAACCAGGAGACAGACTCGCATTCTCAAAAAATTTACTATGTTTTCTAGTAAAAATTGCTATATAGTAAAAATTACTAGAAACATAGCAATTTTTGCTAGAAAACATAGTAAATTTTTTGAGAATGCGAGTCTGTCTCCTGGTTACAATAAAACATAGTAATTTTTACTCAAATATATCTTACTTTGGAAGGCAATTGTATCTTTTGGTAAATGTTTCCTAAATGAATCAACACCTTTAGTCATTGCCTTGTAATCTCTGGCATCTTGTTGAGCTTGCAATTTTTTCACTCTTGCATCTAATTCAGGATTTCTCGGAGTAACTTTTGGTTGAGGTAACTTCACATCAATTCCCTCTAAGAGTTCATGAATGAAGACTTTTTTATTAAAAGTATTTTGTTGTTCTGACAAGTATGTTTTGAGCCACTTAATGTCATTCAATGTAAGAAGACATTCTGCATATTTATTTTTATAACTGCTTTTTAATAACCGTTGTTTACGGAAACGGCAGTTATAAAGCGTAATATCAACAACCGTGCATGTATTCGCACACACATACACGATCTCGCGGAACGCGTTTATGATCGCGCGAACGAAATAATTATCGCGGGCCGCCCGTGCGGCCGCTGCACCGCGATCGCTTTATCAAAATATCTCCGCGTCCGCGCGTGCGTTAATGAGACTGCAGCAGCAGCACACCTCGCGCTAAAAGCAAACACTCGATTTCATGGAACGCGCGTAGCCCATTATGAAGAGATTACTACTTGCGCGCTTATTTAATCAAAGCGGCAATGCTTACTACACGCGAAGGGCGAGTGTAACACGCGGCGGTGGCGGCCGATTAAGAACGTTATACGTTCCCGATCGGTTTTCGTTCTGGGAACCATATAACCACGTAGCAGCAATACACCTATCGAAATATTATATACATACGCGATCGCACCATTGCTATACACACTCGCGTTGCGCAATAATATATGCCGATCGCGGGTGCTTTCATCTCTCGTAATGGGTATAATATATATACACTCTCTTTCTCTCTCTCTCTCTCTCACTCTCCGTTGTTATCATTTCATCGACTCTATATACTAGCGAGATATTTTTTTTGCTCGCGGCAGGTTATACGTACTATAATACTATAAATTGTAGTAAATTTTATGATAATTCGAGTCTGTTCCAAAGTTCCTATAGAATATCGACGCTCCTTACGAAAACTAGCACGTTTTTTGGCCTCCTTACGAAGACTAGCACATTTCAGAAATCTGCAATGAAAACTAGCATAACTCACGACTTTGCCGCGAATACTAGTACAATTCGCGACTTTGTAACGAAAACTAACACAACTCACTACTTTGCCGCGAATATTAGTACAATTCGCTATTTTGCAATGAAAACTAGCATAACTCACGACTTTGCCGCGAATACTAGTACAATTCGCGACTTTGTAACGAAAACTAACACAACTCACTACTTTGCCGCGAATATTAGTACAATTCGCTATTTTGCAATGAAAACTAGCATAACTCACGACTTTGCCGCGAATACTAGTACAATTCGCGACTTTGTAACGAAAACTAACACAACTCACTACTTTGCCGCGAATATTAGTACAATTCGCTATTTTGCAACGAAAACTAGCATGATTCGCGAGTTTGCCACGAAAAGTAACACGATTCGCAAGTTTGCCGCGAAAAATAGCATGATTCGCGAGTTTTCCACGAAAAGTAACACGATTCGCAAGCTTGCCGCAAAAACTAGCACTTTTCTATTGCGAGTCCATAATTATTTTCTTCGTTGAAAATTCTTTTTAAAAAACTTAATAGCAATTGTTGGTAACGTAGATATACCTTTCTAACTGTTGCACCCTTAACCACGGTAGAACTTTCGAAATATTCAAGATGGTAAACGTTTTTTTTAACTCTGTGCTGGATGTAACGAAAAATTAATAAAATGGATGATGATGATGATTGTAAGTAAAAGAAATCACTTATTAACATATTTTAAAAAATGAGGTATTACAATATTTGCAAAATTGCAGATCTTTCTTATTGGTATAACAGTTTCTCGAAGCCGGTGGAAAGAAATAATTATTAGACACTCTCATTTTTTCATGCTACGATCTCAATCGCGCCAGCTCCGCACGCTCATAACATTGTCACAAAAACATTATTGCTCACTCGCACTTTAAACACTAAATTCAACAATATTTAAACAAACTCGTCCACGCAAGCACTTCATCATCAATCTCCTTTTCAGCATTGACGTTCGCATAAACATATATACACACGTTTCTGCGACCACCGCGCTCGGAGTCTTCTTTTCCTCTTTCTCATCATGTATATATACGGACAATGCGCTGGCAGTGAATAGATGATCTGTGCGCGCATCGAACGAGGTCCGGCGCGTCGTGTGTTAAATTAATTAATGATCCTACAAACCAAATTAATAAATGTGACTTTCCTAAGCAAATAATATTATTGATAATTTTTTAATAAACAATTGAGCATTGAAATTTCATTACCAATAAGATAATAATGACATATTTTTCTCATCCACCAGAAAATTCTGTCTATATTGAATTTTTTTACCGAAGCATTAAAAATGGTGAATATGCTTAATTAGTTTACCAGATATTTAATTTATTATATTATATCAAATTTATTTGATGGAATACTGTAGAAAATACTAAGAAGAGCTTGCTAACCGTTTAAATGTTCGCGCCACAGGTGACAGGTCATACAGCTCAGTGCCACTGCGCAGGCGCACCGGAATCCTGCACCTGAAAAAATGTTTTACAGGCATATAAGAGCCTGCAAACGTTGCAGCAGCATCGCTTTTCGACTTTTTGGCTAAGAGATCGAAGTGTATGAAAAGTACTTTTGGAACGCCTGAATGCAGGGAATCCATTGGCACTCATACAATCACAAATCATTAAAAAAAAGTTTTTCCGCCGTTTAACCTCAAAATGCCATCTTAAATGTCATTTTGCGGCCTCGGACGGAAAAATTCGTTACTGAAACGTGGACGTAAGAGAATTTTTACCTCATGCGACTTTTCGACCTCGCTTCGCTCGGCCGAAAAACGTCGCATGAGGTAAATAATCCTCTTCCGCCCGCGTTAGTAACATACTATTTCCTCACACCGGGCCGAAAGTGCCTCATTCCCTCCCGGCTCCGAAACGGAAATATGGCATTTTCGGCCTCGATGTGAGGAAAAATACTGTCCAAGTTTTTTCCTCCCATGGTGCGTAATATACTATTAAATTGAAGCTAAGTGCCAATAATGTATTGGCAGCGGTTTTATGTGTAGTATTATTTTTTTGGTTTTGTATTTATACTGGTTCCAGCTGTATATATAAGCGCGAACATGTTCATGTATTTCGTCACATTTCCGAAACATAAATTAGACAAAATGAGTCCACTGACTGGTTAACGTGCGTTAACATTTATAATTTTAGAGGTAATGTTGCGTTGTCCTACGTATTTTATATTTATATTGTTGCAAATATTGACTTGTATATTTTTGTTTCTAATAAAACACTAGCCTAAAGAGGTTGGCAAACCCGCCAACGAAACGTCGCTCACTAATTATGAAATAGAAGTCTTGGTTTTTGTTTCACACATTACCTTCGCTTCATCGAGAAAAACACTTATAATACTAAAACTGACTATTATGACAACTTTATACATCCAATATTTTACACGAATTTCGTTAGATCAGAACGTTAAAAATAATTATTTTTATACAACATTGACGAAAGTCATTATTTATTACGATTCAACTACATTTTAAAGAAGCACAAAATTAAAAAATTATTAAAATGAAAATGAATGCACAACTATTTAAGGGATCAAGGTTAAGCATCCATGACATTGACGTTTCTTATGTGTGGCAAATGTTTTAAAACTCAAAGTTTATCATTGCTCTTTGATTCATGAAGTAGATTCTACAATTTATAAATCACATAAACTAGAAATAAGAGAAATAATAAACAAGTAGTTTTTAAAAAATGCTTTCTTAAAATAATACGTGAAAGTATTCGCGCACGTAATAAAGAAGAACGCAAAGGTAATTATCTAAAATAATTAACTGAAATAAATGAAAAAGACTGATCAAAATGGAAATTTGACTACATAAATACAGATAATCGTGCAAATGAAAAACGCTTTTTATTCTAAAACATAAATAGTTTTTTATTCTAAAACATACACGCACGCACAACAAGAAATTACATTATCAGAATCTAAAGATGTAGAAAAAAATTTTTCTGCCCAACTTCCTGGCCGCTGCGCGAAACGAAGTTGCCGCTTTCCGGCGCCGTCGAGCAGAAAAATAGTATAAACACCTTGGCCAGTGAAAAAGAAAGCCTCAGACCACATGCTTGTCAACCTCTGAGACATTCTAGGTCTGTAATATACTATTTCGAAGCAATTTTTATACGAACTTTTTTGTCGCCACTAAAATACTTTCTCCTCCAAGAAATTAATATTAAGTTTGCCATATCGATTTATTCTTTCTTCCACACATTTATCGCGTTTTATTTATACTGATATTAATTTTTATCAAAATTCACAGCATTGAAAATGTTTTTTATAATGTTCACTTGTGTTCTTCAAAGCCGACAATGGAGGCATGCATAAATTAGTGAGAGAGCGCGCGCATTTCTTTCTTCAATACGTTACACGTGTGACGACTTTTTACAGAATATATGGCAGCCGCACAGTGTGTTTAAGGTTGACTAAATTATGGCAGAGAAGAGGAGCTAACGCGCGGAGATTCGATTTTCTTTGGGGGACCATTGTGCACGGGTTCATAAATAACGCCGGAACTAATGAGATGCGTACACGTGTGGTTACTTAGGACAGCTAACGTTGCAGCGAAAAACCAAATTCGAGGAAAGTCAAAGAATTTACCGTGCAATGATCTATTATAATGATCGAAAATATAACGTTTAAAAGTCTTGCAAGACTGTCACATTTGGAGCAGAAGATGAGATTTTAAAATTGATTATTCAATCCATTCTTCAGGAATCCTCAAATCCACTGAACAAGTCTCACATTCACCTAATTTCACTCAAAATCAAATACCACACGCAGCTTCATAAATAATCATTTCGCAACGCAGCTCAATACACACCATCTTAAAATCATTAACTGACCTGCCGGACAATAGCCCGCGCCTCTACACACTCAACTATTCAATCTTCATCCTAGATTCTCGAAAGACCATTACACCTCTCGAACCGATCCATCAAGCGCGCGCGAAAATCGCGGTGAAGATACTTTCATACACACACGACACGCTTCTCCAACGGTTCCTTTAATTGACCCGAAAAACCGTCGCTGCGTTTATTCCCCAAAGACTCAGGATTTCCCAGAGCGAGAAAGGGTCTTGATTGTCCCGTATGTGAGCCCCGGGAGACTTTAGTCGAATTCCGTAGGATGACGGGGCAGCGAGCGCGGACGCCAGTGATTAAGGATCGTTTAATGTACTTTTTCGTATATAGACGAGGTGTTGAAGAAAGAACTTCTGACGCCGTGTTTACTTGCGGGCTTTATTTTGCTAGAAAGACGAAGTGCAGAGTCACGATTTATTTTTCGGATTGTGAGGTTGAAATGTGGAAGTACTTGGCTGGTGGAAAATATAAGGAGTCATGGGGAGGAGTTTTGTAACTGATTTTGAGAACTGTATTATGTGCGACTATTTTAGCTCGTTGTATGTGTATTAAATGTTTTAAGCTTTCTTTAATTTCATTTAATTAGAGGAGTGAAATTCTTTGTAATATTTATTTTATTTATTGATTTATTTATGGTAGTAAAGTAACTTTACATAAGTAAATCCTACAGAGGCAAATAATATTGCCTGTGTGTAGGTCTGGTACATAGAAAAACAAACAAAGTATATATTCTTACATACTTGGCAATGACAGGCGCGTAAAGATTGGACAATATCGCATAGAGATTTATTATAGTGTAGCAAATAAATTAGAGTTAATTAATAATTTTGTTAAATAATTAAATTATTAAATTAACTTTGGTATCGTCGCTTTTGCTATGAACATTTTTAATGTTTCCGGGGGGGGGGGGGGGGGGTCCAGAGTTTAGACAACTCACTTGAAAATTGAAGTCAACTATAGACGTGCTCGGTTTCGATATAAGCTACTGCAGATTGTGCAAAATTTCGAAATTCTAAATTACGAAAATCATATTTTCGAATGTAACAATTCACCTACTGTCCAAAACATCGAATTTCATTAATAGAATTTTAATAGGGATACAATAAACACATTTCGAAATAAATCATTAGAAACAAGTTATATTTGCTTTGTAATCGTATTGATGAAATTCGATGTTTTGGACAGTAGGTGAATTGTTAGATTCGAAAATATGATTTTTGTAATTTAGAATTTCGAAATTTTGCACAATCTGCAGTAGCTTATATCGAAACCGAGTACGTCTATAGTTGACTTCAATTTTCAAGTGAGTCGTCTAAACTTTGGACCCCCCCCCCCCCCCGCGCTGGGACAGTTGACGTGATTATTTCTATATTAGACTTGAAAATTGTACTATATTGACCAGTGAAAGTAGTTTTATAAATATGCTTGGATTTCTTTTGAATATTTGTTGTAACAAGAAATATTTTTTACTTATTAAAAAATATAAAGTTATTAAAATTTATATTTAATTTTTTTATTTCTTACAGGCATCGCATTTAATAATTTTGTTTGATATCCAAATAAAAAAGTTCCAATACATTTAGAAATATATTGAGTAGAAGTCGTAATTAGTAAAACAATGATAAATCTTCATAATACTGTCAAATGAATCGGAACTCCATCCAAACAATTATATTCAATCAGTCATTCTGCAAAGAAAATTATATTCATAAACATTTCAACATGAAAAAGTATTCGAATTAGAGACATTTATTAGCGTAGCCAAAATAAGAACTACGTTTATATAAATTGTTAATCACATTAATACTTCCAAAGTTATTGTCATACACATAAGTGCGCTATATTTGGGCGTTAGGTCTAAAATTCTTAGTCGTAAAAATCTCTTTCTTATCATATTCAAATAGAATACAAGGTCACATGTCGATATTCGTGTATAGAAAAAGAACTTCAGTTCTTCGTAAAATAGAATACAAGTTTATAACACTTACGAAAAAAATTCTGGATAACAGACAAAAGCTTTAATCGCTATACAACTACTGATTCACTCGAACAATTCGAAAATTGCCATATGTATTTGTATCTTAACAGTCATAACATATATTAACTTGTTTATTTGTAAACATTGCATTTCACTTTATACCTTTTAGGTTGTGGAATGAAATAAAATATTTTAGAAATACGAACATTAATTGGTAGATTGTTAAAAGTAAATCTTAATCTAAAAAATTAACATCTTGAAATCCTTATTTGTTATCATTTCTTTTTAATTTACATAATGGAGAAATTGTATTTGACTCTCTAAAATACCATTATTATTTGTTACATAAATTCAGGGCCGGCCTTGGGGGGGGGGGGGGGGGCGAGGTCGGGCGGCGCCCGAGGGCGCCGAACAAAGAGGATGCCGAGGCGGGCGCGAGATCCACGAATATGAGAGAGTCATGAAGACATAAAACAATAAACAAGACGATTATTTAAATAATTTGTAAACCCAAGTAGGCAGGGAACACGAGGTCCACGCATATAAGGAAGCCACGTAGACGTGCAACAATAAACAAGACGATTATTTAAATAATTTGTAAACCCAAGTAGGCAGGGAACACGAGGTTCATGCATATAAGGAAGCCACGTAGACGTGCAACAATAAGCAAGACAATTATTTAAACAATTTTTAAACCCAAGTAGACGGGGAGACGAGGTCCACGCATATGAGGGAGCCACGTAGACGGCACAACAATAAGCGAAACGATTATTTAAACAATTTTTAAACCCAAGTAGGCGGGGAGACGAAGTCCACGCATATAAGGGAGTCTTGTAGACATGAAACAATAAGCAAAACGATTATTTAAACAATTTCTAATCCCAAGTAGGCAGGGGTCACGAGGTCCACGCATATAAGGGAGTCGAGTTAAAGAAGTTAAGAATTTTTGAAATAAAACGTGGACCTCGTGTCCCCAGCCTACTTGGGATTTACAAATAGTTTAAATAATTGTCTTACTTCCGTCGCACGTCTACGTAATTCCCAACAATAAGTCGAAACTTATTGTTAAAAACGTTCAAATGAAATGGAAAGTGTTATATTAGATTTATATATGTATAAACATTGCAATTTTATGTGCTTAAGAAATTTTTTTAACCTACATGCCATTTTTTAATGCAAAAAAGAAAAAATAAAAATATGTCGAACTATTCGGTTACTACCCTATTGGGATTTGAAATTATTTAAATAATTGTCTTGCTTATTGTTGCACGTCTACGTAATTCCCTAATATGCGTGGACCTGATATCCCCCGCCCACTTATAGGTTTACAAATTATTTAAATAATCGTTTTGCTTATTGTTGCATGTCTACGAGACTCCCTGACCTTATATGCGTGGACCTGGTGTCCGGTCTCTTCAAAATTTTTATGCATTTTGAATTCTTTAAGAGGGCGCCGGTGCAATTTTACGCCCGAGGGCGCCTGGTAGGCTAAGACCGGCTCTGCATAAATTCTAATAACGAGTATTGTAAAGATGAGTTTTATAAAGAGAAAAAATCTGTGCGAACTCTAGTTTTTTAAACAGACTCGCCGGATCGTACTGTAATTTGCCTCCTAAAAATGTATGCAATAATACATAAATCGAAGATAATTACAATAGTGTTATATTTATAATATGTAAAGTGTTTCAATTACCATACTTTTCGTTTTCTACGTTACCTTGAAACTAAAAACCGAATTTATGAATAAGTGTGTTTTTATTGTCTAGAGTAGGTACTATATAATACGTAGTAATTTATAATTTTATCAATTTCTTACCATTTTAAAAATATTCCGACTGAAATTATTTTAAACAAAAAGCAATAAGATGTACTTAAAAGTTTCTTTTCAAATGAAGGAAATCTAATTGCTTGTTAAATTGTTGGTAAAGCAAGTTTTGGTTTAATGTCACATATACGACCAAACTTTAACAGCTGATATTTTTTTCTGTCAATTTCCCTCTGATTCCGCATTAACACAGCGTAAACAGAACGAAAGCATCGGCGGGATTTCCCGACCATTTATTAAACTGGCCGAGTGATATTTGAAGATAGGAGGACGCCTAAAGCCCTTACAAACTTTTCCACAGACCACGTGACCATATAATACAATACAATTCGACAATGCCAGCGCCTATCAATGTCTACATAGGCACTCAAGTCCCGCTATCGCTTCAAGCTGCCTAATATACAAATCAATAAACAAAGTATTTGCAACCACGTCGTGTATCTACGTCTAATCAAAAACTTTAAAAAATCGTCTTCAACAAGCACCGCCATGGCCTCGACCGCCTACGACATTCGGCTACTACTGGACTCGGACATCCTGAACGCCATTACTCTGATCAGAGACCACTACATACACGAGGAGACAATCTACCGATCCTTCCTCGAGCACAACCGCGGCAATTACTGCAGGAACGTCTACAGCCTGATCACCCATTCCCTGTCGAAATTTCTATGTCGAACCGTGTTCAAAACCCAACCGGCCTTCATCGCCGTGGACAAAGCCGACAGGTCAGTGGTGGGCCTCGTGTTGATGCACTTCGGCGAGTTCCGGAACCTGAAGTACCGCCGGGACTGCCGGAACTGGCCCACCGCCACGCCCGACGGCATCTTCCAGAAGCTCACCTACTACCTCTGGAACATACACGAGAACGCGGATGTGCTCGTGAAATTCCCCAACGCGCGACATCATATATACTTCATGTATCTGACTGTCCGAAGCGATCACAGGAGGCGGGGTGTCGGGACGGCACTGGTGCAACGAGCAATGCAGTGGGCGAAGGAACATAGATTCGATCTTGCCTACGGAATCTTCACCTCGGCCCCGTCGAAGAAGATCGCGGAGCGCGTGGGCATGCGCAGTATATTCGATTGCGATCTGAGGGCGGTGAGGAGTGTTGAGGACGAGGTCGTGTTCGACGACGCGGGGGTGAACAACATCGTGTCGGTTATGGCGGTCGAGTTGAAACCAATCCAAGAGAATGAAGTGTCGATGACAAATTGAGCGGGTGCTGGTAAATATATGGCGTAGATAACAATTTTTATTAACTTTTTTTAACCGATCGAGATGTTTGTTGGTAATCTGGAATATACGTAAAGTTATTCGAAATTTTCTGTTTGCCAACACTTGGAGCATGATCGTATATTATATCTTCGTGTTTACAAGTCACGTGACCGCCATCATCATACAATACTACTCGCCAATATTGAACAATGTTCACTGTACCTGCCAGCTTCAATCTACTACCGCTCCTCAATGTAAGTCTAAAAAAATCGTTTGAAATAAATCAACAAATAAACAGTATTCACAAATTTCAGTGCAGTATTGAATGTCTTCAGCCGACGTCATGAACACGAACACCCTGATCGACTGCAAATACTCGCCAGATGAGATACCGAAACCTCTTTAATATCATACGATTTGTTTCTACAAGTGACGCACAGCTTCAAAATTATAATTCACCTTCATGAAGTTAAACGTTAAAGTACTCACGTATAACAAAAAATATGCAAAGGGTATTGAAATTCTCTTCTTTAAAATTATGTGCGGCAATTACTTTATATAATTATACAACAAACCTGCTGTCTCTAAAAAAGATACATGTTAACGTAAAAAGTTATCTATTGCAATTATTTGTAGAAGGGAAGAAAATAAAACACGTAGAAGACTCAATAAAATGTAAATTTGATTTTATAAAAAAATAAAATAGAATAAATAAAAAAGACTTACAAACACACGCGCGCACGTAAAATAATAAATTATATTTTTAAAATCTAATCTATGTGTACCAAAATGTTTCATCTCTAGGAAAGTAAGATTAATTTTCTCTATTTCTCATATTAATCACTTTTTATTTATACTGATATTATTTCCTACCGAATTTCACAGCATTAGTATATTTTTTTTAATATTCATTTGGTTTTTTTTAATATTTGAAATGAATTTATGTAATTTATAAATCTGCTGAAAACAGTGCCCACTGCTTCAGAAAAAATACTGTTATGGAGATGTTAGCAAGATTTTGATTTCCCCCTCACCCTAATAGAGTTTTAACTATCTCCAGCAAAAAATAGCTCGATACATCTCCATGGGAACTTTTCATTTCTTTCTTTGTGATACTTACCGTGTGCTGCATAAAATGTTTTATGAAAAATTGTAAGGTACATATTATATACATATCCATTTTAAAGTAATGATTATTTTTATTTTGTTAATAAAAACAGTTTCTTAAGACAATACGTTGATTTTTATAATTTTTTCCTTCTGATTTTTTTTTTCTTTTTCACAGATTCAGTGAAGGAGAAACCTTAATTATATTTCTAAATAGTTTATATAGTGCTCACAATATCAATTAAATTGTTACATTAAAAAGCATAATTTTGTTATTTGTTGCATGACATCGACGTTTTTTTAACATATTCTCGCTGAACCCGACAACGCAATAAAACTAATAATCCATTAATAAAGAAACAATTAAAATCCAATCACGTCGCATTCACCAACACAACAAACCTCTATTCATCCATATCCACCAAAATCTCTCCAATCCAATCCTAACTAGACACCCATACCACCAGCCATCCACATCCTAATAAAGTTAAAACGTTTTCCACCAAAAAAACGACACCTCGCCGAAAAAAAAACCCCACCTCGACACGTTGGGAAAACTTTTTCGACTTTTCCGCAACGGGGGAGAGGGGAAGATCCACCGAGCGAAGCGCCTCCTCGCCCTTGTCCCCCTTATTAGAGCGAGCAAAAAAACGAAGCAAGCACGACCCCCTTTGTGCAAAGTATACCGCCGAGATCTCACGTACACGCGGCGGCGCTTTTCTAACACGCGACTGACCGTCGGACGAGCGACTCTTGGCTTTTTTACTAAACACGCGATGGGAGAAAAAGTGACCGGCAGGTTATATAACAGCACCGGGCGAATTAAGATCGAATTTCCCACGAATTAGAGAGGAGAAAAAAATGTGGGAGTCAAGGATGGTGGTGTATATAGTGGCAAAAAGGTCCGACTAAGTTATGAGTGGAGATATATCTTGTTAGCGGTGGACAATGGCGATGTAGCGGCGTTTGTTGGGTAAAAAACGGCGAATGAGGACGCAAAAAATCGCGCTTAATGAAATTGTCTGCGTGATTCGTGACAGGATGAGAGACGCGTGAGTGAGCGGCGTGTCAGTTTCGCGTCAAAGTACGTTGGGATTCTCAACGTAAGGCCTGTAGCGTAGTTTTCTATAGTACATACAGTGTTTTGTCAAAAAGTGAAATGCTTTTTTGTAGGATAAGATAAATAAGATTTTCATCCGTGTCGGTGTACGCAAAAAATAAGCATCGGATACGCTATAATACGTATAGATATTACATTAAGTAAAGTTAAAATATTCTTCATTATTCCACATATATAACAGTTCACTCATTGTAATTATATCATATTATTGAATTAATTTCAAGAATCTGAATAATCAATGAGTAAAACAGTTACAGCAATTCATACCGTTAAACATCAAATATAAATATCAAAAGCCAAATTAGAAGCACACGCAGAATTTTAATTTAATTTAATATTTTCATCCGTCTTCGTAACCAAAACTCTCTACCTAATACACAATCTTATATAAAACGTTACATCAACTCCGCGCTTAAACATGAAAAATTATTTGTTCTAACCCCCGAAATTCATAGCCGCCAGCCTTATATATTACACTTCTACACACGTATTCGACGGCACCCAGCAGTGCGCGTGCGAATAAATCATACCATATACCATAACTCCGCTCCTCGTTTTTGCGGCACTTCCAAGAGAGTCCCTCTCGCTTACGCAATCGCGCATATGCACAAAAAACTCATACGAGTATATGAAACCGCCGGCGGCGGCTGCATCGTCCACTCATATTTACTCTCTCACCACCGCTACTATATTCTCCTTTATCTGTGCCCAATGGCGCGCGACGAAGTGTAACTTCTTGGATATTCGGATTGAAAAAAACAACAAGAGGCCGCGAAGATATTGCCGCGCCGTGTTGAAATTCATCGATTTTTTTTTCTCGAGTCGAAGACGCGTTCTTTTTTTAAGGGTATTTAGCAGCACGGGGCCGGCTTTTCGCCGCGCGTATTTTATGATTATGTACTCTTTCGCTTTGTGCCGCGAGTCGCGTCTTATTTATTGTATAGAGAAGCGCACGCGTAGTGCGATGCGTATATAGGGAAGGGACGGTTATTTGGTGGAGGAACGCGATATATAATGGTGGAGTCTGTGGCTATTATGATTCGGAAGGAAATGTGCGAGAGGCGCGTGCCTCGTGTCTGCGGGTATTATATATATTGATTCATTGCCGTGGAAGAAGATGATAGGTGTGGAGGAAAGCGAATGGGTTGGCATGTAACGATTTTATTGGCGGATGATGACTTTTTATTTCAATTTATTTTTCATTTGCATCTGAGGAATTCTATGTGAAAATTAGGAACGAGTTTTTGTGATTTTTTAAATGTATTTTGTCAATTGTACATTCATCTTGTAACTAATATAACTTTTGAAGAAGTTAACATTTTTTATAATAAAATTAGCGAATACACTGACAGAAAAAATCTGGTAAAAATTCTTATGTTGTCGTGTAAAAATTACCATGTTGGAATCGTAACTCGACCATATGTCGGATTTTTAGCAGAATTTGCAATACACGTAGGAAAAATTCCAAGTCTAACATGGGAATTTTTTTATAACTGATTTTAAAGAGCGAAAAAAATTATTTCATCTTTTTTTTAGGAGTGGGGGAGGAGCGAGTATCAGACACATAATTATTATATTTAGACAATACAGAAGTTATTTTTGAATTAAACATGATTAAAGAAAATTTATTAAATAAATTAAAAATTTTTGACGACATCGAGACTCGAACCTGGAACCCTTGGCACGGTAGTCGGGAGCGCTAACCACTTACCTATAAAGACATATGTCCTACAAAATTTTGGAACTTGTATATCCCCAAACGTAAGATATGCGCGCTAATTTTATAACAAATTATGCTTTAACTCGAATAATACTATTCTCTATTTTAGCGTAATTTATTACAAATGTTATATATTAAGAATATTGTTTAACATTTTATAAATATTACCAATACCTTAAATTAAACAAGCTCATTTATTTATTAATGAATTTGTATTTTCGATATAATAGTTTTTCACAACCTTCCTTAAAAATATTACAAATAAACAATTATTTTAAAAATTGTCTCATCATAAAAAATAAAAAAAAAATAAATAAAAACAAGTATATTGGATTAGAACGGCACATTCAGTTGTTGCGTTTAGCGTTTGTGTTTTGTCTCGATGTTGCCAAGGTGGATTGAGTTTGTTGACATGTATCTGTCTGAATCTTTCCTATTTTGACATTGAAGAGGTCAACTTTTCGTGCACTCGCGGGCTGTTTACGATTGAACGTGTGAATTCTTATTCTAAAACTCTCTCAATTTTTACCATGCTAGCCTGGGAAAATGTACAAAAGATAAAGTTCCATTAGCCACGTGTTAATTTTTACTATGCTGGCATAGGAAGTTTTACTTGTGACATTGGACTTTTTCATATAAAAGATAGTAAATTTTTCGATTTTAAGCAGTTGTGGGCAACTTCCAAGAGCAACATAGGAATTTTTCCCCGGGTTTTTCTGTCAGTGTATGAAATCGAATATGAAAGTGGGTTCCCTAGTTTTATTTGAAAGGAGAAGGTTCTCCATTCGATATTTCTTTTTTTTTTTTAATGTTTTGTATAATTGTTCCTGGTGAAATGATCTTCATTTAAAGTATAGAAATACTTACCTTTTAACATTTACAAAAAATAAAGTTATTTTCGGCAAAATGTTTACTATCTATTCAACGCAGTCATGATTTTTTTATATTTAGCTTAGTCTAAAGAACCAAAAAGAACTGGCCTGATAGGTGCGTTAGTCAAGAAAGTTTTATTTGAATTACTCATTAATGTATTTATAGATATATTATATTAGAAAAAAGGTGTGTAAAAACTAAAATTTTGAATTTTAAAAATAAACTATAATCGCAAATTCGGAATTTTGAAAAAAAGTTAAAAAGCTTCACATCAAATTTTTAATTCCAAAAGTATTTTCAACTACAAAAATATTTTATTATCATTATTCTGTATAATTTCCAAAGAAAACAATTTTAATCTCAAACCATGTGAAAAGTTATCCCATACACCGCTAACATATTCATCAACATAACAGTCTTCTACAAAACTCTTCACACACTCGCACCAAACCCCTAAACCCACACAAAAAACTTAACAATAACAATAAATTTAAAAAGCCTCTCTCCTCCTTCCTTCCTACTTCCCGCTCTTCATCACCCACCAATCCGTCATCCGCCAAATCAACACGCACCGACAAATGCTCACCATCACCTCTCTCCCCGGGGAATAATTAAAATAGAATCCTCCGCGCACTCCCGCGGCAATGATTTAGAAAGTGAAAAGTGGGTAAAATTGGCCCGCGACAGAGAACATTCTCGGAAGCGAGCGAGCGAGCGCGCGCGGGCGAAAAAAGCGGCAGCAAAAAGAAAAGAGACAACGACGTCGAGAGGAAGGTGCCAAGAAGAGGAACGCGCGTCGCGCTCCGGGAGGACACGACACGACACGAAGAAGAGAGAAAGAGCAGGACACTCGCTATAGCGCAGTGTGTGTGTCGTCTCCCGCGGGATGTGTGTTGTGTCCGCCGGGAGGAAGAGATTTATAATTTCGCCCGGGGGCCGCTGTAGCAGGAGTTTTTGTGGTAAACATTGCTGGTAAAAATAATTTATTCGTGGCTGTGGGGAAGTGTGTAGTCGATGCCGAACGAGTATACAGTTTAATTTAGCGGTACGTAGGGTTAATAAATACAGTATTGCGTGTATATTTCGTGTAATTAATGTCCGGGTAATTGAATTTTATTAACTTTATAGCTCTGAAATGTCTACGTAATACATATTTATTAAAAACTAAATTCATTTCAGCCAACCTCCAAACACTTAACAAACATCGTACTCGTAACTCCGTTCCAAAATTATTATACCAACCATCGGCCAAAAATAACCATCACTTTCCCCGAACCACTACTCCAGCTCTCGTCCATCGATGCACCCAAAACCTAATGCTAAACTCTTAGTCGCCCACTTCGCTGCCTCATAAAGCCATCCTCTTGTACCTACACACACACACGCACCGCTGCGTTTCGCGCTCATGCGCGCAGGCTCCCCTAATAATTCTCCAGGAAGCCTCGCGATGTTCGCGTCGCGGCGCCGCGACTACCGCGTCTGTCTCTCTCTCTCTCTCGCTGGCAAATAAAAGGCGGGAGAGAGGATGGCCCGCCCGGTGGTTTATACCGCGGTCAGCTGTCGTCGTCGCGCGCGCACGCGCGGCTTTTAGCGATGTTGATGGCCCACTAATATTAGCGACCTCCCATCGCGACGTATATGCAGACTTTTACGCGCGCGCCCGCTCGAGCTCCGATTCGCTACTCGCGCTTTTTGCGCAAAGTGCGTGGGGCTTTTTTCTTTTGGCTGTGGGTTGGAGTGCGCACGAGTGAAGCAGAGGCGAGTCATTGTGTAATGTTTTTTAGTTGGTTTTGCAGTGTGTGGAATGCTTGTGAGTGGTTGATGAAATTATAAAATAATGTGTATATTTTATGAGGGGGTAGGTATGACAGGAAAGTCGGAAAATTAAAGGCTTTGTGTATCAGATTAGAAATTATTGATTGAATAAAATAACGAAGTTATCGTACTTTTACTTAGATGCATTTCTAGATGATTTTGATTATATCTATTAATATTAAAATTGTATTGTTAATCTCAATTTTCTTTTATTTCTGATTTTTCATCAGACTATCAATCACTTCACTGAAATGTTACATAATCCGACAAATATCCAATCAACCAATACCACGGGCGCTTCCTCACGCGCGCGACCGAATCATCAATTAACCCCGGAAAAATCCTCTCAAACACTATAATACCCAATCCGAAATCATTTATAACAAAAAAAAAAAACTAATACGTAATCTGAAAACCTCGACGCACCATTAGCGGCTCGTGGCTGGCACGTACGCTCCACAAGTAAAAAAGCTGGAGAAGAAAATTGGAGCTAACGAGAAAAGCATAGACCGGAACTCGGAAGGCTTCTTGTATGCAACCACTGCGATGACAGGCGCACTTTTTCCACACCGCTCTAATCTCGTGTCAATATTAGCATTGCCAGCGGGATTTATGTATGCGCCAGCGCTTATACTTTATAGAGGGGCTGCGCGCGATCGTTTTTCGGGAAGAGAGGATAAGCGGAGCGATTACGAGGAGTATATCGAGGAGTCGAGCGGCACCCGGTGGGCTTTTGTGCGCTGAGAGTGCGATGAAGGATTGGAGGGAGATGGTTTTTTGTGAGAGGGTTGATAGTGTTTTTGAAAAATAAAGAGGAGGATGGAAAGAATGGTTATAATATGGGGGTATCGATTGATTGAACCTTGGTATAGGTGAAGACCTTTTAGAATAACACAGAAATGAGTTGATAAAGTTTTGCAATATTTGAAAGTCATATTTAGTTATTTATTTATTTATGTATTTATTAAACAGGTTACATTTCTTGAAAACAGGTGGGCACAAAAAGGTTGCCAATAATGTATACCTTTTAAAGCTTGCACGGATGCACATGATATTAATATTTTATTACTAACTATAATAGGTGATTTACGTGCCCGAGGGCCGGTGTAGCCGACCGCGTAAAGTACAACTTTACACCCGCAAAAGAGGGCGTAATGTGCGCACTTTACGCCTACTGCGACGAAAAAATTATTTCCATTATTAAATAAACAATTTATCATCACATTGTTTTAACTAGTTACATAATGAAACATAAATATTCATATAATATTGAAACTAGCAAACACATTACTATTTCAACATTTTTTTGTTTATTGAATTACATAAATACATAATTATTTTGTGTGTAGATTGTACATATATATTCAAATCATATTTGTAAAATGAAAAAGTAAAAAATGCATACATATAAACGCCAATTACAAACATTTTAAAAAGATGAATCATATATAGTATAGACATAAAATTACGTATAAAATTGTTGTAGACTTATAAAAAACTTTGAAAACTGTACGGAACTATAGAAATAGTACCGATCGTTGTTATATGTGAGAAAGAAATATAAAATTCACAAAAAATTATTATCCATTATAATTTTATATATCCATTATAATTATAATTATAATGTAAAATGAAAAAGTAAAAAATGCATACACATAAACGCCAATTACAAACATTTTAGAAAGATGAATCATATATAGTATAAGACATATAAAATTACGTATAAAATTGTTGTAGACTTGTAAAAAACTTCAAAAACTGTGCACAATTCTAAAATAAATGCACAATCACTAAAATAGTAATTTTTTTGTTACTCACTCGTTTTATTTGAATATATATTTGTTGGCTTTTAAATAAATTTTATCAGTTATTAAATTCTTTATAATTATAGATGAATCATCTTTGAATGGTGAAACTCGACTATTAAAAGTAAGCTTATAAACTAATAATAAACATAAAGATTTACTTATTATTTGTATCACGGGATTTCAAATACATCTTGTTATAAGACTTGACGAGTCGCTCCTGGCGTGCTATGGCGTGCTATGCTTTACGGGGTTCACAATAGTTTGTCAAATTAATTTCGAGATTTAACACATCACCTGAGACAGTTGAACCAATGTATCCAAGTCTAAGTCTAGGAAGCAACTCCTCACAGACAAAATTAAATATATTCCACTTTTTCCAGTTGACCGTTGTATTTTTAAACTCCTGGAACAAAGTATTTTTATTTTATTAAGTATTTATGATCATGATGACGTTATATGGTCGTGCGATACAAAAAAAGCCAACTTGCAAGTTTCACACGAAAAAAGTCAACGTATAGGTCGAAGATGAAGAAGAAAGAATAAACGGCTAAACCGCGAAAAAAGTCAGTTTGCGCCGTCCGACATGAAGAAAAGCCAGTTTGCGACTTCTTAGCCTTCGACTTATACTTTGGCTTTTCTTTGACTTTTCTCGTAACCCGAAATATTATCTAAAGGATTTATAAATAATTACAACATCGAAAAGGCGACATTTTTTTTTATCAATTATCAAACCGATTTTTTTGATTAGCTAAGTCGTATCTATATTCAATCTTGAAACTATCTAAATAAAGTTTTTTTTTACCATTAATTGATCGTGGTCGATATTCAACTCGATGGCCTCTAAAAGATATTTAGCTGCATTTATGTAATCTTTTTCTTCATAATAATGCATTCCTATGTGTAATAAAATTTGCTGCTTACATTTAATACTAAGTTTATGTTTTGTTAGCATCATTTTAAAATGTTGGATATAGTCAAAATGTTTATCCAACTTGTTTTTACACACTCCCAAATCTAAATCTGCACCATAATTTGTCTTTTTCGCAGCCTCTTCTAAATAAACTGCTGCTTGCTGAAACATAATCAAAAGTTATTGTAAAGTTATTAATTTGCATTGCATCGTTTTTGTTTATCATTTTCGATTTGTGTGTATATTATTTATTGATATGCTATTTTTTGGCATAAAACATAATAGTACATTACGATACTAGTGGTATAAGTTCCACTTTACGGCACGGCGTGTATAAGCGCCCGAGCGTAGCGAGTGCGCTTAACGCCGTACCATAAAGAACAACTTATGACACGTGTATCGTACATTATTTTTTGTGTCGCAAGCACGATTTTCGCGTTTTTTTGAACCTATTAATAGAGCCAAAAGCGACTGCTTGTCGACCAGCGGGCGGTAAAAACTGAAAAGCGTCCGCTGCTCGCCGTAGCGGGCGGTAAAAATCGAAAAGTGCCCGTTGCTCGCAGTAGCGGGCGGTAAAAATCGAAAAGTGCTTGCTGCTCGCAGTAGCGGGCGGTAAAAAATCGAAAAGCGCCCGCTATCGTTTTTAAATGGAGTTTCCAAGATTGTTTAAGAAAATCATCAATATTTTGAAAAAACGCAAAAATCTATACTTGCGGTACAAAAAATATGGTATGCACCGCAAGGACTAAGTGAGTTTTTTGACCTCGTGTGGTTGCAGTACTCGACTTTGGTTCGCAAACGCACTCGCCTTCGGCTCGTGCTAGCTCACCTTCAACTCGTACTGCAACCCCACACTCGGTCTAAAAAGACCCACTTTACTCCCTTGGCATACAATATACTATTATAGCACTGACTGCATAAATCCGCCATGTTACGCCTATTCGTGCCATTAACAGTCCATTTTTGCATCTTGCAGTATCGCCCGAGCGATAGCGAGGGTGATAAGCACGGTGCAATAATGGACTACTTATGTCACGGATAGGCGTAACATAAATGCGGATTTATGCCACGCAGTGCTATAAAATAATTAACGCAACAGCTCCACAGGTTTCGGGAATTATACTCGCCTGCGGTACATTACTGCGCTCCTTGATATGTATATGTTTAACATCCGTTTATTAATTTTTTAATATACTTATAGACTAATATACAATACATTTTGGCTTGGGCTGAACAATTTAGATACAGTTATTGTATCTATTTGTTTGTTTGATGTTTAAAATATAACTTGGATGGTAATTTGAAATTTTGGAATTCACATGCTGATATTTAACCGACTTAAGACTCACCTTGAAATCTTTTACCAGCATTAAGTACTTTCCTTTATAATGTAAAAACCTTAAATGTTTGGGACAGATTTTCTGCGCGCGATCGAGACATTTCTCCGCCCTTAACAAATCTTTATTCCTTATGAAAATGAGGGCCAGACGCAGCGCGATATTTGCACAGGTGACCTCCGGCTTTCTCATGCACTCTTCGTAAATGTCTATATAGAGTTGCTGAGAGATCTGGTAGTCACCGCCTTTTCGGAGCATCATCGATAAGTGGAACGCGTAAAATGGCCGCGCGGACAATTCGCGACAGCGTAAAATTGCTTGGCGCTCCTTTTCCGAGGGCTTTTTTGATAACTTGGAAAGCATACGGGCGTACTGGTAACCTTTGCATCGCAAGTAGTGCCACGACGGACACTCAGGGCTTCCGGATGCTGCCAGTTCGGCGTGTTTCAGCCCAGTCTCGTGGCGTGCCTCGTAGAACGACAGCCAGGCGATGCTCTTGCAGCCTTCCAGGGTGCTCCAGTCCGTTGGACTGTTCAGAGTGCGCGGGTCCTCCAGGGCATCCATCACCAATGCAGCTGCCCATGTATCGCCAGCTAAAAGATGGAGATGGTATTCCGTCGCCTGCTTCACATGCTGCAAGACTCTCGTCGAAATTCCTTCTTTTTTTATCTGCCTGTAAAACGATTTGAAGTGTTTGTTTATTATTACTATAGTCGCCGCACAAAAGCTTATATCATATTATGAACATCGAAATTCTTACTCTAGGTCCATTTTATTCCAAATTTCATGGGTTTCGACATTTTTTACTTTGGCTGCATTATAATCTCTATTCTTCGCCAGAATGAATGTCAACATTATTGATTTCACGAAGGCCAAGATAGGTTCCTCATCAACATCGACGGCCAGTTCGTCGGTCTCGTCAAAGCTGCGAACTAAACCTTCATCAATTTGCCAAGTAAAAGGGCATTCTAATGATTTGCTACTCGAATTCATGTCTTTTTTTGCTGTGAATAAGATACATCCGAATGAGTTATACTACAGGAATAGGTTGTAAAAATGTTTGACGAATAATTTACACTTAATAAACTTACGTTATTCACTTGCCCTCACTATACTATAGGGTGAATATGTTACCTATATGTACGATGGATGCAGTAAAAATATGACTACTACGAGGTTTTATACAACAAATGACAGACGTTTCTTCTTTTTCTTCTTTTCTTTATTGGCTATGATTGAAGTGAAATACAGATTTTATTATAGCAATATTCGTAGAACAACTCTGCCATCCATCCGTCTCCGTCGATCGTCTTTTTCTGACGTTATTGTATACTGTAGCGTTAATGAAAGTGCTACGCGCGCAACCGTTCGTCTTTTGTTTCAAGGTGCGGTCTCCGTAATCGAGGTACACGCTAGGGGTGGGCGATATTCATTGTAAATATCGATATTGTGATATCGATAATATCGAGATGATGAAAATCGATCCGAGAGATATCATGTATTTATAATATAGAGTTCGACACGCGCGCTTCGCGCGCTGTTTTTTTTTTAAGTTACGAAAGAAGCTGCATAATTAATGAACGGTTTGTTTTTTATTTACAAGAGAAATGTTATTATTCAATTCATTATTTAAGGTTGTATGGGATATATGTAAAAAATAATGTCAGATCAATAAAGTTTCGTCAGTATAAGGTCAATAATATCATTATAAACGTCTCTGCCAAATTTGAATATGATTTGCGTGCTAGTTTTCGAGATATTGTAGTTTAAAATTAACGTGGGTTCTTATGGAGATTCTCTGAATGTGGCTAGACTCGTCGTAGTTATTGAAAAAATTAAGTTGAAAAAATAGTGTTTAGTTCTTGTAAATTTGTGTATACGTAAAAGAAAACCTTTATAATCGATTGCAATTGAAATGAATTGCTTTTGCGAGCTAGTATTAAGGCGATGCAAGGCCCCACAGTTACCGACGATTGCAGGGATCCGTTTTTCTCATTCAATTTTGAATTTTGACAAAAAATCTCTCTGACACGTTATAGATTTGATAGTCAACTATAATGTACCAGAGCGATATTTTCTTAAAATTCAAAATTGAATGAGAAAAACGGGTCCCTGCAATCGTCGGTAACGGCTGGCACTCACAGGGGATGTACCGACGTTATTTTTCAAACGAGCACATCTCTCGAAAATACCAATAGAATCATCCAAAAAAAATTGTGGGTTTACTATTTACATATACGGAGCGCTTGACAAACGTGTTTTTCCAAAAAAATGGTGGGAATTTATTTAGTTAAATAAAAACCGTACTGTCGGTAAGTATAGGAATCTGCATTTGACCTACTTTTCAAACGAGCATAACTAATGAAAATACTAATAAAATCACTCAAAAAAATTCCTGAATATAGTGTTTACGTGTACGGAGCGCTTGATAGCCGTCTTTTTCCAAATAAACGTTTGAATTTTGATTTAAAAAATATTGAAATTAGGGTTTCACATCATCTTAAAGTTATAGCATAAAAACTGTGTAATAAGGCGTACAGTCATACTAAAAAGTAAAAGAAATGAGCAATACAATGTTCTAAAACCGATGTAAAGTTTTCTTCATAGTTCTAAAAAACATTTTACATATTTGTTTACTCTTAGTACTGTAGAATATTAGTGTTTTTGACAAATTATACGACCAAAATATTTGTCTTAAATTTTTAAGTGAGACCTTACGGCCAATACAACCTTAATGCACTTATTTTGAATTCATTTAAACATTATGATGTTTTTCATCAAGCTATGTTATAGTTTTATTGACTAAAAAATGTATGTATGAAGAAGTATTTGTTATTTTAATATATGATTTGTCTTTATCTTTTGAATTTAGTTCTAGTGATTCATTCCATTCCATAGTTTCCTGCTTTAACAAATTTAAAGGTTCACTTAATTCTATAGTATCAGAATGTCACTACAATAATAGAGATTAATCAAGTTCAATTTCATTTAAATAATAAGCTTTTTTCATGTTGTGATTTTGTTCAATAAGTAAAATTGCCACTAAGATAGATAAACAATAACATAATTATGAAAATATCTGTTTTCTTTGTTTAATAATGTTAAACATATTATTCATTACTTGATCATTACTTTTTACCTTGCCTTTTTATTTGACTTTGCCTTTTTATATAAAAAGGCAAAGTGAAAGTATAAAATTCAAGATGAATATTTTTATATTGAGAAAACCATGTTTTTAATTTTAACTAAATAAAAAGATCCTTACACTAATCCGACCATCATCACTAATAAAAAACCGCTCCCAATATACATTGGCACTTAGCTTCCTCAAACTAATGTATTTATTCCTCTTTTTAATTTTTTATATGACAATAATTAATTGTATTATACAAAAGTTTCTCTATCTATCAAATATTGTCTGAAAAACGCTATTCGAAAATATTTTTAAAAAATTTTCAACCTCAAATATCTTTGGTCGTGACAGTTCGATTTTTTGCGCAATGAACAGTTTGAAGATATAAAAAATCTATATCCTCTATACCAAATTTCAGGACGATTAATTGGTTTTTATTCTTGTCATCGTGTGTCAGTGAAAACGCATTTTTTATTTTAAATAATTTTTTTCTCAAAAACAAATGAAGATAATCTCTTGAAATTTATACCAAATATTATCTTCAATAAGCGTAATAAGTAAATAAAATTTTGAGTCGATAATCAAATATTTTTTGAAAAATTAATTTATGAATTATAAGAACATTTTCCATGACATACTAAAGATAATTTGAAAATTAAAAATAGAAAACGTAGGTAGTTTAAAGATTTTTTGATTATAAAAAAAAGAAAATCGATAAAAAATTAAAACCGAGTATTTTTTCGGGACCAAGAGAATAAATAAGCTTTGTCCAACGAAAATAGGTGAAATGGTTTTCGAGATATCGAGTGTTTACACACACACATCCACCCACCCACCCACCCACCCACACACACACATACACACACACGCATGCACGCACGACGCACGCAGGCACGCGCACACACACACACACACATACACACACACACACACACACACACACAATTTTCTCAAAATTGACAAATTTCAACATTATCGCCTTAAACTATCTTTTTGAACATTTTTTTCTCGAAAATTTTTGTCACCGACAAAATTTGTCAATTTTTGTTGCAAAGCTTCCTCTAAGGGGAATCAAAATAGATATAAATTTACATTTCTACTAACAAACAATAAAAAAAAAAAAATAATATAAACATAACTCTATTTATCTATAAAAGTCCCTCTAAAACCATTAAAAAAAAAACATTCTCTATATAAAAAATATGTATGTACAAATATAACGTAGAAAATGAATTCAAAATTTACCAATATTACTTTTTTGATCAAGTAATGAATAAATATTTTTTTTAAAATAAAAATTTTTCATCGATTTATCAATTGATTATCAATTTCTATCAATTAATATATATCATATTTTCCCGCTCACAACAGATGCGCTATCTGGCTATCTCTATACCATTCCACCATAACTCTAAGGGTGTCTCTATAACTTTGCGCGTGTATATGCCCTCCCGTGTATAAGGTATACCTATATATAGTGCTCTCCTATAAGGTATATCTATATATAGCGCTCTCCTATATATAGTATACCTTAGGGAGTATCTACACTGGGGGCGCATCATGGGGCGCGTCGAGATGCGCGTCGGGATGCGCGTCGAGATCTGCGTCCAAACTGTGCGTTCCAAGCGTGTTGCAATCCGTTTCAAATCATGGATATAGGGTCAGTGTCGATGTAATTAGAAAAGTGAAACGATGTGAAACGGATTGGAACACACAGTTTGGACGCGCAACTCGACGCCCATCTCGACGCGCGCCATGACGCGCCCCTAGTGTAGATACCCCCTTATACACGGCGAGCGCACACACGCGCGCTGCAGGCTGCACGGTTGTAGAGACTCCCTAAGTCACTATAGGGCATTTGCGCATGCGCCAAAAGTTCGAGATTTCGAGATATTCGAGATATTCGAGAAAAAATCAACATGGCGTCGCAACATGGCGTCGACCATGCCAAGGATGCATTTTTTATAGAGGGACTAGCGTTAATCAGCGCGCTACGCGCGCCACTGTTTCGTCTTTTGTTTCTCTCCTTTAGAGATTCGAGACGGATTCGATTATTCGAGATTTCGAGATCGTTCGAGTTCAAAATAGATTATCTCGAATGCTCAATTTATATAAGGGATCAATAATTCAAATATCGATATCTAAATATCAAATTTATTTAAAGAAATGTATTAGGAAATTACGTAGACGTGAAACAAAAAGTAAGACAATTATCCCTTATATAAATTGAGCATTCGAGATAATCTATTTTGCCCTCGAACGATCTCGAAATCTCGAATAATCGAATCCGTCTCGAATCTCGAAAGGAGAGAAACAAAAGACGAAACAGTGGCGCGCGTAGCGCGCTGATTAACGCTAGTTTTAATAATTTTTAAACCCAAGTAGACGGGGGATATGAGGCCCACGTATATAAGGGAGTCACGTAGACATGTAAAAATAAGCCAAACGGTTATTTAAATAATTTTTAAACCGAAGTAGGCTGGGGATATGAGGAACACGCATATAAGGGAGTATTGTAGACACGAAAAAATAAGCAAAACGTTTATTTAAATAATTTTTAAACCCAAGTAGGTGTGGAACGCGAAGCCCATGCATATTAGGGAATGACGCAGACGTGTAACAATAACCAAGCCAATTATTTAAACAATTTTTAAATCTAAGTAGCCGGAGTATATGAAATCCACGCATATAAAGGAGTCATGTAGACATGAAAAAAACCGCTGCCAATTCATTGGCACGTAGCTTCCTCAAACTTAATTTATTGATCCCTTTAATTAATTTTTACTTCTAATATTTAAAATTTAATACTTTATCTTGTACGGTTAGACTAAGTAGGAGAAGGTCATGGGTCCAGATTCAGCTTAAACTGTGCGTTATATCTTTTTTCGTAATGGACTGATTTTTTTATTGGGCAACGAACTTGATCTGAAGATATATAAAAGCTACATCTGTACCAAATTTCAGGACGATTGGGTAATTTTTGCTCTTGTTATCGTGCGACAACGAAAACGCAAATTTTTTCTAAAATAATTTTTTTCTAAAAAACAAATGAAGATCTCCTGAAATTTTAACCAAATATAGTCTTCTATAAATTTAATAAGTGGTTAAAATTTTAAGTCGATAAATCAAGTATTTTTTGAGAAAACGCGATTCGAAATTAAAAAAAAAAAATTTTTAACCTCAAATATCTTTTTTCGTAATGGACCGATTTTTTTGGGCAACGAACTCGATCTGAAGGTATATAAAAGCTACATCTGTGCCAAATTTCAGGACGATTGGATAATTTTTGCTGTAGTTATCGTGCGACAACGAAAACGCAAATTTTTTCTAAAATAATTTTTTTCTAAAAATCAAATGAAGATAATCTCTTGAAATTTTAACCACATATAGTCTTAAATTAGTGTAATAACTGGTTAAAATTTCAAGTCGATAAATAAAGTATTTATTGAGAAATTAATTTATGAAATATAAAAAAGTTTTCCTTAATAACAAATGACAGAGTGAAGATATTTTAAATTTTAAAAAAGGAAAATATAGGTAATTTAAATACCTTTCAAGAAAAGTTTATTATATTATGTAATAATGGCTATAAGATATGAAAAAATCAAAAAAACTAAAAATTCAAAATTCGTTTTTGGAAAATAATTTTTTTTCTAAAAAACAAATGAAGATAATCTCTTGAAATTTGAATCACATATCAACGGCTGAGAGGAAGAAGAACGTATCTCGACGCGCGGATGAAGAACGACGTATCTCGGCGCTCGGGTGAAGAACGACGTATCTCGCCGCGAAAATGAAGAACGACGTATCTCGGCGCGCGGATGATCTCTTACGGCCAATGCACGGCCAGTATAGCGGCGAGATACGTCGTTCTTCAACCGAGCGCCGAGATACGTCGTTCTTCACCCGAGCGCCGAGATTCGTCGTTCTTCATCCGCGCGCCGACATACGTCGTTCTTCATCCGTGCGCCGAGATACGTCGTTCTTCATCCGCGCGCCGAGATACGTTCTTCTTCCTCTCAGCCGTCGATATAGTCATCAATTAGTGTAATAACTGGTTATTTATTTCAAGTCGATAAATAAATTAGTTTTTGAGAAATTAATTTATCAAATATAAAAAAGTTTTCCTTAATAACAATTGACAGAGTGAAGATATTTTAAATTTTAAAAAAGGAAAATATAGGTAATTTAAATACCTTTCAAGAGAAGTTTATTATATTATGTAATAATGACTGTAAGATATGAAAAAATCAAAAAAACTAAAAATTCAGAATCGTTTTTTGGTTATAAAACAAAAGAAAATCAATAAAAACTCAAATCCATTAAGGTACCTTTCTTTTCCCGCGAGACGAAGAGAATAAGCTTTATCCCACGAAAATCGGTCGATTAGTTTCGGAGATATGAAGAGTTCAAATACACACACACACACACACACACATACACACACACACACACACACACACACACAGACACACACACACACCCACGAAAACAAAAATGATCAAAATCAACTAATATACACATATATCGCCTTAAAACATCTTTTTGAACATTTTTTTTTTCGAAAAATTTTTTCACCGTTACAAAGCTTCCTCCATGAGGAAGCAATAAGCCAAACGGTTATTTAAATAATTTTTAAACCCAAGTAGCCGGGTGATGCGAGGTCCACGCATATTAGGGAATTTCGTAGACGTGCAACAATAAGTAAGACAATTATTTAAACAATTTTTAAAGCATAGTACGCGGGTGATATGAGGTTCACGCATATATAAGGGAGTTACGTAGACGTCCGACGGAAGCAGGAATTTTATTTCAAAAATGTTTAACCTCTATAATTCAACTCCCTTATATGCGTGGATCTCGCGGCTCCGGCTACATGGGTTTAAAATCATTCAAATAATAGTCTTGCTTATCTGTTCATGTCTACATGACTCCCTTATATATACGTGGACCTCATATCCCCGGGCTACCAGGGTTTAAAAATTATTTAAATAATCGTTTTGTTTATTTTTTCATTTCTACGTCACTCCCTTATATGCGTGGACCTCATATCCCTCGCCTACCTGGGTTTAAAAATTATTTAAATAATCGTTTTGCTTATTTTTTCATGTCTACATGACTCCCTTATATGCGTGGACCTCATATCCCCCGTATACTTGGGTTTAAAAATTATTTAAATAACCGTTTGGCTTATTTTTTCATGTTTACATGACTCCCTTATATATACGTGGACCTCATATCCCCGGGCTACCAGGGTTTAAAAATTATTTAAATAATCGTTTTGCTTATTTTGTCATTTCTACGTGACTCCCTTATATGCGTGGACCTCATATCCCTCGCCTACTTGGGTTTAAAAATTATTTAAATAATCGTTTACCTTATTTTTCTATGTCTACATGACTCCCTTATGTGCGTGAACCGGTTGACCTCATATCCCTCGCCTACTTGAGTTTAGAAATTGTTTAAATAATTGTCTTGCTTATTGTTGCACGTCTACGTAATTCCCTAATATGCGTGGACCTCGCATCCCCCGCCTACTTGGGTTTAAAAATTATTTAAATTATCGTGTTGCAGTTTACGTAACTCTTTTTTTCTATCTTTTTTCTTTGTAAATTTTTCTCATCGATATTCGATATTTCGTTCCCAGATATCGATATCCTAATATATCGCTTCTGAAAATATCGATTCAAATATCGATATATTTAAGAAGAAAATATCGATAAATATCGCCCACCCCTAGACTACACGCGCTCTTGCTATCGACCAATGAGAGAAGCACGTGACACGCGCACGCTATAGTTACCCGATTGCGGATCGACACAGCCGGGGAAGTCCAGAATAGGTGCAGACGTGCGTTTGCGTTCATGCATCTGGCTGCATGCAGCTGCTTCGAGCAGAAGTCTGGAGGGTGTACTCTAGCTGGTGCCAACTGCGAGAAAAAACTATGAAAATCAAATGCGCAAAGTACGTATAAGCGAGATACATGTAGTTTTTTTCCCGCAGAGTACACCCTCTTGACTTCTGCTCGAAGTAGCTGCATGCAGACAGATGCATGAACGCAAACGCACGTCTGCACCTATTCTGGACTTACCCTTACTGACACACGTCGGGACGCGTTACTTAAAATACTACCAGCGTTGTCGAGCGCAAGTGTTGGATTCGACACTCGACTCGACCATGCACGGCCAGGCATCACCACCGGCACGCAGAGGAATGGTGGGGAATCACCGCCGCAGTTAGCAGTCTCCTCTTACCAAGAGATGTTTAATGTAGCTATATGAGACTGGTAGATTAAATGCCGAATTCGCGATAGCAGTAAGTCAGCAATCCGCTTTGGTGGTAATTTATACGTGCTCTGGACTGGCCAACTCTTTATCTCTCTAGTTGCGTAATACATACTTTTGGCCCGCTAGGCAAAAAATATTTTTTTTCACTTTTATTCCCCAGGTGCGTAATATACTGTATCATCACATCGCTGTAAATGGTTACATAATCAAATATTAATATTCATATAATATAATGTAATATACACATAATATAATATAATATTCATATAATACCTTAATTCATATAATAACGTTTAATCTCGAAACTGTGGAACTTTGGTGTTCGTGGAAACATTCTGTCTTTACTTGCGTCTTATTTACCCGATCGATCTCAAGCTGTAAGAATTAATAATTGCATTTCCACGCCCATCTTAGTCTCATCTGGAGTCCCTCAAGGTTCGCATCTCGGCCCACTATTGTTTTGCATTTTTATTAATGACTTAATACCTCTTATTGATGATCAAACGAACTTACCTGTAAGTGAAGTTCGATCGTAATTATACGAAAGCTTCACTCGAAGAGATTATATCAAACTTGTAGTATGACTCCAGCTGCCCGCCAGATGGCACAACGTATTTCAGAGATTTTAAAAAGAGAGCGGGGTGGGGAGACCGAGGCCTCCGCTCTCGCGTGCGCGCACTCTCTCTCCCTCTTCATTATTTTGAGAATTAGTTTAAATGTTAAAATTAAGATAAGGGTAGGGTTAAGGGTGGGATATAATCTCTTCGAGTGAAGCTTTCGTATAATTACGATCGAACTTCACTTACAGGTAAGTTCGTTTGATCATCAATTATACTTCAGCTTCACTCTCGAGATTATATCAAACTTGTAGTTATTTAGAGTATTAATTTATAACAATTTTAAACAGATAAAATACCATTTTGATACAAAGGAACTTTATTCAAAATTGCTTAAACAACATTTATTCTCTATAGAATTATAATTTAAACTCTATTCTTGCTTAACAAAGCAACGCTAAAATTACTTGTGTTCTTTTCGATCGGTCTATTATAATACTTAGCAAAGATGGTAGATCTTTCTGACCATCCTGCCGTCTTACGAATTGTATCTAAGTCCATTCCACTAAAAAATGCCTTTGACGTGGCTGCGTGTCTTGTGGAATGACCTGAAAAAATTCCAGTATTTATGCCTGCCTTTTTAAGAACAACTTTTAACCATCTACTCACTGTTTTTGAACCTATTCTAGTATGTGGTTTTTTAATTGATAAAAATAAAAAATGTTCATTATTCCTTAAAGTACTAGTTTTTTCTAAGTAACATTTTAAACACGAAAAAACGCAAAGGTTTGGTCTTTCTATAAACTTTGGTAAAGATATTATTGGGTTTGGAGACCCTGGACGTGAGGTTTTAATCACCTCAGTTATAATTATATCAATCTTATCTAAACCAGTCTTTACGTCACATACCTTTATGCTTGCTAAAGTCTGCGCTCTTTGCGCTGAAACTAAGGCTAACAACATTAAAGTTTTTATAGAAAGATCTCTTAAAGATAAATTACTAGAAATACCAAGACCATCTAAATAGTCTAACACTATATTAACGTCCCACGTTGAACAATATTTCGGGGTTGTAGGTTTTAGCTTAAAACAACCTTTTAATAACCGTCTTATTAAACTACTTTCTCCAATCTTATTAGAGGAAATAAGAGATATCGCGCATCTATCAGTGTTAAGTGATCCATACGATCTACCTTCGTTAAAACCCTGTGTCAAAAATCTCAATACACAGGCTTCATTTGGCTCAAAAATATCATAATTATTCGTTGAACAAAAAAGATACCATCTATCTAAACTAGATTCATACTGCTTTAAAGTAGATTTACTTAAAGATGCTAATAACAGGTCTAAGGCTTCTTCTGGTACATTTTTGTTGCGGAACGCTTTCCCGATACAATCGCCACAAGCAGTTTCAGATGCGCTGCCCTTGGATGACACTGTTCTCTGCACACAGATAATAATAATTCATTACATGGACCGAATTCAACAATATCAGATGAGACTAATTTTAAGAATACGGGATACCATGGTTGGTTAGGCCATTTAGGTACTACCATGATACCCTCTGCCTTCTCCTGTTGAATTTTATTGATTGTTCTTAAAACTAAGACAAAAGGAGGAAAGGCATAGAAAAAAATACCTTTCCAACAGATAGTAAATGCGTCTATAGCTAATGCTTCCGCATCTGGCATCCATGAGAAATATCTTTCACATTTCTTATTATTCTTTGATACGAAAATATCAATATCTGGGAAACCAAATTTTCTAACAATTCTATCATAAAATTGAGAACCAAGTTCCCACTCTGTGTCTTTATTTAACATCCTAGATAATCTATCCGCATCCTTATTCTCTTTTGATTGAATATATGATGCTCTGAGAAAAATATTTCTTTTTTCAGCCCACTGCCAAATAGATCTTGCTAATGTATTGAATTTTTTAAATCTTACACCGCCCATTTTATTTAGATATGCAATGGCTGTTGTATTATCCACTCTTAGTAATAAATTACAGTCTTTCATTTCATTAGCAATTTTTATTAAGGCATACTTTACTGCAAGTAATTCTTTATAATTTATATGTAAGCTAAGTTCCTGTTTATTCCAGAATCCAAATATCTCTTTTATGCTATCTGTTGCGCCCCAACCACTGTCTGACGCATCAGTATAAATAACTTTTGCAGCATCAGAAAGCATCTCCGTAAAGCTTTCATGGTCGATCCCTTCATCATCAAGAAAAGCAAGTCAAGTTTTCATCAAAACTTTCTTAAACAAATTGATATTGCGCCGTATTGGTAACTCGTATCATAAATTTTCCCATCGATACTCCCCCTGATATTTCTTAACGAACAAAATAAGCTTTATTTCGTTAAGATCGGATAAAAAATAAAAAAATTTAAAGAACTTATTGAAGTTTTTGTCTTTAATTGTAACAATAGCATAGTGACTATTGCCTAAATTTGTCTGAAAATAATTGTCTTATGTTCTTTCAAGTATATATTTGTTACATGTACTTACTCTTGGATTATCAAATTCATAAAACATTATTTAAAAATATAAAAACTAAAATTGCTGTTTCGTCCTTAAAGATCTGGGAGTCTTTTTCGACTCTACGATATCTTTTGCAGGGCACATTCAATATGTTATTTCAAAGTCGCTGAAAACACTAGGATTTATAAAACGCATCACATCAGAATTCACTGATGTAAATTCTATTTTGTATCTTTATAAAACACTTGTTTTACCTAATTTAATTTATTGCGCACAAATATGGTCCCCTTATACAGATGTCTCCTTTAAGGAGCTTGAATCTGTGCAACATAAATTATTGCGGTATATTGCGTTCAAAATGAATACACCGATGTGTCGTCTGGACCATGAATATTCTGAAATTGCGGAGAGGTGTAATATACAAACGATTAAATCACTCCATTACTATCATGATTGTTTATTAGCATACAAAATTTTGTATAAAAATTTTTAAAAAAAATTATTTGAACTCTGAAATCGTTACGTCTCTTTTCCAAGAGAGACAAGTCACTTATACTCTACGCAATTTTAGAGTCCTACAGGAAAGTACGCTAAACTCCAACATAGGGTTTTATTCTACTGTTAATATAGGTTAAGACGATCGTGGAATGCTTTCCCCCGAATAGCTTTATATTCAACCTCTATTGCGGCATTTAAAAATACTCTTAGAGGTATTTCGACACAATATTAATTCACTGTTTCTACTGCATCACTATATGCACTAAATCACATGTTGTAATATTACTAAAAGGCTCTATTTGTTGTTTATATTCCTGTAAAGGGCAATTTGCCCGTCAAATTATTAAATAAATAAATAAATAAATAATACAATATAATATTCATATAATATAATATAATATTCATATAATCAATGATGGATCAAGTCCATGATCTTGAAAACTTTTTACAACAAGAATGTAGTTATGATAATCTGGAAACTCTCAACAAGAATCTAGCAGATATATTTAACCACATTATGTGTGTCAATATAGGAGGTATCAATGCTAATTTGAGAAATCTAGAGGTCACTGTTGAGAGTCTACTGGTTAAACCATGTATACTTGTATGTATAATACGGAAACTAGGAACTTAGAACACTTTAATAGTATATTACATACCTAGGCCGGTAAAATAAGAAATGTCTCAGATCACATGTAATTGTCGGCTGAGGCGAAGCCGAGGTTGATAAACATGTGATCTGAGGCTTTCTTTTTTAACGGCCAAGGTGTGTATACTATTTTTCTGCCCGACGGCGCCGGATAGCGGCAACTTCGTTTCGCGCAGCGGCCGTAAAGTTGGCGCTTTCCGGCCGAAGGACAGAAAACAATATTAATTACCAATTTATAAAATTTTTTATAATAATAGTAGAATAAATCAAAATGATGGTGTAGTTTTATACATAAAAAGTGATATAATTGAAGACACAGAAACGATAGTAATTGCTGGAGTTAGTTGTCTACGTTCTACAATTAAAATAGATAATAATGACGAGCTAATTATTTCTGCCGTCTACAGATGTCACGACATTCTTAAAACCGAATTTATTTGGAGTTTAAAAAAATACACTAGAGACCTTATAAACAGCAAGAATCATTGTTTAATCGTCGACTTCAATATTAATATAATGAACAAATCCCCAAGCTATAATAACGTACACACGATATGACTATAGACCAAGATGTTTTGAACCATCTCTTAGAACATGAATATACTCCATGCGTTCTTGGAATCACTCAGCCATCTTCAAATGGCTGAGGAGGTTCGTGTATTGATAACATATACTTAATAACAAAATTTTTGATTACGAAAATAACAATACCATTTACTGACCATTACCCATTATTCTTAACTTTTGGTGAAAGATACATTAGCCACACTATCAAAAAAAATAATAAAACAATAAATTATAAAAAACTAGTTACCATTGCGAGAAAATTAGATTGGAACTCAATACTGACAGTACAATATCTTAACACCGTCACCTATTTATTAATTAAATTTCTGAATGAGTTTGTTAACAGAGCAATAGTCAGTAAAATACAGAAAACACAAAAAAATATGTATGATTCCAAAAAAGAGATGGATTACAAACGCAATTATGATGTCGCGTAAAACAAAAGAAACGCTATAATATATGGAAAAAAAATCCAACCTGTGAAGCCTCTAAGACACAATATAAAAAATACTGTAAAATATTAGAAAAAGTCATGGAAGATATTATTTATTATTTATTGATTATAAACTTTTCATATAATTTTTCAGCAAAATCCAGTAATATTTCAATTCTTGTCCGCCATTTTGAATTTTCAAAATCCGAGTTGAGATTCGTAATCATCGAATCCAAAAATTCCGTACATACATTTTTCAGCAAGATCCAGTAATATTTCAATATTTGGCCACTATCATCGATCCGCCATTTTGAATTTTCAAAATCTGAGTTCAGATTCCTAATCAGTTCAAATTCTATCATCCAGAAATCCTAATACGCGAATCTAGAAATCCTCCATATACAATTGTCAAATTCTGTAATATGTCAATATTTGGTCGCCATTTTGAATTGGCAAAATATGAGTTCAGATTCGTAATCAGCGAATCCAGATACCCCTATATACAATTTTCAGCATAATCCAGTAATATTTCAATTTTTGTCCGCCATTTGGTATTTACAAAATCAGCGTTCCGATTCCTAATCAGCGAATCCGGAAACCCACAATATACAATTTTCAGCAAAATCCAGTAATATTTTAATATTTGGCCTCCATCTTCGACCCGCCATTTTGAATTCTGAAAATCTGAGTTCAGATTCGTAGTCATCGAATCCAGAAATCCGTACATACATTTTTCAGCAAGATCCAGTATAATATTTCAATATTTGACCGCGCCATCATCGATCCGCCATTTTGAATTCTCAAAATCTGATTTGTGATTCATTACCAGCGAATCCGGAAACACACTATATAAAACTTTTAGCATAATATGAGGAATGGATTAGGTATGTAGGGATAGGTGGAGGGGACGTGGAGGGGGTGACACCCTTCAAAATAACTTCAAATTTGAAAGAATTTTACGATAAAAAGTGGAGGGGAAGTTGAGGGGGTAGGTACCCATTTGAGCTTTACAACTATATAATGTAGGAATATATATACACTCATGAGTAAGCCGTAGTCGTTAAGGATTAGCTTGTAAGTCTTTTGTTAGTATGTAATAACCAGACTATGTACTATTTATGTAAAATGTCTGGTAAAGAGTAAAGAATTGTAGCTAGCAAACACATATTACTATTTCAAAATTCTTTTGTTTATTTAATTACATAAATACATAATTATTTTGAGTGTAGTTTATACATTTATATTCAAATCATAGATGTAAAATGAAAAAGTAAATCATGCATTACATATAAACGCCAATTATACACGAAGTATAAGACACATTACGAATAAAATTTTTGTAGAGTTGTAAAAGACTTTGAAAACTGTGCACAATTCGTAAATAAATGTACAATCATTAAAATGGTCATTTCTTTATCACACACATGTTTTATTTGAATATATATTTTTGGCTTTTAAATAAATTATCATATACATGAATAAATTTTAGAAGTTATTAAATACTTTATAATTATATAGGTGAATCATCTTTGATTAGTTAAACTCGACTATTAAAAGTAAGCTTACAAGCTAATAATAAATATAAAGAATCACTTATTATTAGTACCACGGGATTTCAAATTCATCTTGAGAAAAGCGTTGGCGAGTCGCTCCTGCAAGCGTACTACTTTACGGGGCTCACAGTAGCTTCTCAAATTGTCTACACGTTTTAACACGTCAACTGAGGCAGTTGAAGAAATGTATCTAAGTTTGGGAAGCAACTCCTCACAGACAAAATTAAATATATTCCATTTTTTCCAGTCGACCGTTGTATTTCTAAACACCTGAAACAAAGTATTTTTATTTTATTAAGTATTTATGATCATGATGATATTATATCGACGGTGCCTACGAAGATAATTACAATGGGAAGTGCAGCGAAAAGAACAACGCTTAAAAAATTGCGGCGAAAATTATATCTTTCAAAGAATTACGGCGAAAAAAATAACATCCTCAAAATGTGCGGCAAACAAAATTACATCGTCAAAATGTGCTGCGAAAAAAATTACTCTTGACAATGTGCGGCGAAAAAAATTGCTCCTCAAAATGTGCGGCGAAAAAAATTACTTTATAAAAAATTAATTAATTATAATAAAAAAAAGATGGTATCTCGCTCCGTAGATTATACTTACACTTAATTCGAATTATTGCAGGATCATAATCGACAATAACGAGATAAATTTACTAGCGTAGTATAACCAAGGGCAGTTATTTTTATAATTTAGAATTCAGTACTAATGTAATTATAGATAATGTTGCAAGTTTAGAAATATTTTTAAAGAGAAGAATTGAAAAATCTGCGCTCTTTTTTGGTGTATCGCAAAGTTGAGTGCGCTAAAGTCTGCTATTTTTTTCCGCGACTTTGCTGAACTTGCAGCGCCTAACTTTCCATTATACCTATGAGAGAAAAAAAACGATACTTTTACAACTACATTTTTATTTATTTTGTTTTCTTTTTTTAATTTGTATCTAAAATTTTTGTATAACCGATACTTTCACATTCACCTACATTTTAAATCCATATCAAATACCTGAAGGTGGATGACACTTTACATTCTAAGGAGTCATTTTTTTTTCGCCGCACATTTTGAGGATGTCATTTTTTTCGCCGCATTTTTATGGCTGTAATAGTTTTCGCCGCACTTTTATATGCTGTAATAAGGTAAAGGAGGCAGTACTGGGACAAAACCTATTTTGGGACCAGAAGTGGGACAGCAGTAAAAAACTATGATGAACGGTTAAGGTGATAAAATCATTACTTCATTAGTATTCTTTATGATGTTAGCTACGTAGTCACTTCATTATTGTGTTGATTTACTTCTTAAACTAATGTATAACAAGATTCAAACTTTTTGAGGTTATGTTTGAGCTGTACGCATAGCGAAAACTTTATCCCACTATAGGTACCTCTTAATTCCCATATCGTAGTAGTGGGACACGTTTAAAAAGTATTGTCCCACTACTGCGTCAAATGGGCGTCCCACTACCGGTCATAAATAAGTTACCGTGTCCCACTACACTAGTCGATAGTTATTTTCTTTTAATGAGATTCTTTTAATACACCAACAACGGAAGAAATCATCTTTTTTTCTTAAAATAAACCTTGAGACACGAGCTACCTGCTGAGGTAATTAGTTTTTATGTATTGTGCTTAGTTTTGGCAATAGAAAAGATTATAAAAAAAGTATGGTCAAAACTGTCCCACTACTACCCCTGTTGAAAATATCCATGTGGATTTTACACTGATTTCCACATGGAATCCATATGGAATCTATACGGATTCCATATGGATTCCATGTCGATTCCATGTGGAAATCAGTCCCAAATCGTCCTGTGGACTTCCACATGGAATTCCATATAGATTTCTATATGAATTTTTCTACAAACATTTGTAAAACAAAATCCGTATGGATTTCCATGTAAATTTCCATGGGGACATCCAGGTAAAAACGACATGATCCATATAGATTTCCACATGGATTTCCATATGGTAATTTTAATGTTTATAAAAATGTTTATTTATAAAATTGTTATATTTTTTTTTACTAGGATACATATTTTTGACAACAAGTACTGTAGAATCTTTTCGAAGAATTACATAAGAGGAAATTATAGTTTATAATTTTGTATGCTTTACTGATATGGTAAAAAACGTATCCCTAGTAAAAAAATTTAAAAATTTTATAAATAAATATTTTTATAAACATTTAAATTACCACATGGAAATCCATATGGAAATCTATATGGATCATATCATTTTTACCTGGATTTCTCCATGGAAATCTATATGGAAATCCATACGGATTTTGTTTTACAAATGTTTGTAGAAAAATTCATATAGAAATCTATATGGAATTCCATGTGGAAATCCACAGGACGATTTGGGACTGATTTCCACATGGAATCGACGTGGAATCCATATGGATTCCATGTGGAAATCAATGTAAAATCCACATGGATATTTTCAACAGGGACCTACTTTACCTTAGTTTTCGCAGCACTTTCTAGTAAATAATTTTTTTTCGCCGTATTTTTAGAGTTATAATAGTTTTAGTCGCGCTTTTGGAGTTGTAATTTTTTTCTTCGAAGTTATAGAAAAGTAATTTTTTTACACAGTAAATTTTGAAAAATAATAGTATTCGCCGCACATTTTAATGAATAATTTTCTTCTCCACATACTACTTCACTGTAATTGTCTTCGTAGGCACCATCGATATGGTCGTGCGATACAAAAAAAGCCAACTTGCAAGTTTCGCGCGAAAAAAGTTAAAGTATAGGTCGAAGATGAACAAGAAACAGTAAACCGCTAAACAGAGCGAAAACCGTGAGTTTACGCCTTCCAACATGAAGAAAAGCCAGTTTGCGTTTTCTTGGCCTTCGACTCATACTTTGGCCTTCCTTTGGCGTTTTTCGTAACCCGATATATTGTCTAAAGGAATTATAAATAATTACAACATCAAAATAGCGTCATTTTTTATCAATTATCAAGCCTATTTTTTCGATCGGCTAAGCCGTACCTGTAATGAATTGTGAAACTTTTTAAAAAATAGTTTTTTTACCTTTAATTGATGGCTGTTGATATTGAACTCGATAGCCTCTAAAAGATATTTAGCTGCATTTATGTAATCTTTTTTGTTATAGTATTGCATTCCTATGTGCAATAAAATTTGTTGCTTATAATCAGGACTATGTTTATGTTTCATTAGCATCATTCTCAAATGTTGGATATAGTCAAAATTTCTGTCCAACTTTTTTTTACACTCTGCCAACTCTAAATCTGCTCTATAATTTGTATTTTTTGCAGCCTCTTCTAAATAAACTACTGCCTCCTGAAACATAATTCAGAGTTATTACGTAAAGATATTATATATTATAAATATACATTGCATCGTTTTTGTTTATCAATTTCAATTAGTGTGTAAATTATTTATTTATATACTATTTTTTGGCCATAAAACATAAAATAATTAACGCAATACCTCCGCAGGTTTCGTGAATTATACTTGTCTGCGGTACGTTACTGCGCTCCTTGATATGTATATGTTCAATACCCGATTATTAATTTTTTTATTCCCATCTCAACAAATATGGCCACTTTTTTCCCTGAAAAGCGAGACAAAAGTTAGATTTGTTTTCCTCTTTCAACAAATTTAACGTTTGCGGGAAATATGACGATATTTCCCGCAAAAGAGGGAAATATGACCATATTTCCCGCAAAAAGAGGGAAATATGGCCATATTTCCCTCTTTTTGCCGGCCGCCGCCCATGTTTACAAACACTCTCCATATTTTCGTCGGTCCCACTTTCCAAATAAAAAAGTGGACACAGTTGAAATGGGAATAAAGTACTATATGCAACTCGGGAGAAAAGTCAACGATTCCCTCGGATGATCACTGCCCTCGCTTCGCTTCGCTTGCTCGCTGGGGCAGTGAACCTACCCGCGGGAATCAAGAGCGACTTTTCGTGTAAATGTACTATAATATACTTATAGTGTAGTACAAAATATGTTTTGGCTTGGGCTGACGAATTTAGATACCGTTACTGTATTTATTAGTTTGTTTGATATTTAAAATATAACTTGTGTTGTAATTTCAAATTTTCGAATTTACGTGCTGATATTTAACCGATTTTCAAGACTCACCTTGAAATCGCGTATCTTCATTAAGTACTTTCCTTTATAATGTAAAAACATTGAATTTTTTGGACAGATTTTCTCCGCGCGATCGAGACATTTCTTCGCCTTTGACAAATCGTTACTTCTCATAAAAATGAGGGCCAGACGCAGCATTGTATTTGGCCAATTGATCTCCGGCTTTCTCATGCACTCCTCGTAAATGTAAAGATAGATTGGCTGACAGATGTCGCGGTTACCGTCTTCTCCGTGCATCATCGCGACGTGTATCAAGTAGAATGGCCGCGAGGATAATTGGTGACAGCGTAAAAATGCCTGGCGCTCCTTTTCCGAGGGTTTCCACGAGAACTTGGAAGACCTACGGGCGTACCGGTAACCTTTGGCTTGCAAGTAGGTCCACAACGGACACTCGGGGCTTCTGGATGCTGCCAATTCGGCGTGCTTCAGCCCAGTCTCGTGGCGTGCCTCGTAGAACGACAGCCAGGCGATGCTCTTACAGCCTTCCAGGGTGCTCTGGTCACTTAGACTGTTCAGAGTGTGCGAGTCCACCAGGGTATCCATCACTAACGCAGCTGCAGATTTATCACCAGCTAAACGATGGAGATGGTATTCCGTCGCCTGCTTCACATGCTGCAAAACTCTCGTCGAAATTCCTTCTTTTTCTATATGCCTGTAAAACGATTTAAAGTGTTTGTTTATTATTACTGTAGTCGCCGCGCAAAAGCTTAATGACTCTCATACCTTTTGCAAAAATGCAACTAACAATTAAAAATTTTGATATGTTATTCCTTAATTTCATGAATTTTTTCAGTATTTTTCATCGCGCACATTTTAGAGAGAATTAATTCTTGAAAAACGAGTTTTTAACATAGGCTCTTACGGAAGATTAAGATTATATGGTCATTAAACATAAAAATCCCTTACAAAAAAGCAGAAATAAAGTTAAAAAAATCTTTATTTTAATAGAAAAATAATCAAAGAATAGAAACGCAGAGGGATCTTGATTGCTTGTCAGGCATTTGGGATTGAAGCAAGTGAAAACGTAAACAAAACGCCGAGTGTTTGTTTTTATTATTACTATAGTCGTCGCGCAAAAGCTTAAGGTTATCATATGATGAATATCGAAATTCTTACTCTAGATCCATTTTATTCCAAATTTCATTTGTTTCGCCATTTTTTATTTTGGCTGCATTATAATCTCCATTCTTAGCCCGAAAGAATGTCAGCATCACTGATTGAACGAACGCCAATACAGGTTCTTCACCAACATCGACGGTCAGTTCTTCGGTCTCGTCGAAGTTACGAACTAAACTTTCATCAATTTGCCAAGTAAAAGGGCATTCTAATGATTTGATAGTCGAATTCATTTTTTTGCTGTGAATAAGATATATCCAATTGTAGATACTACAAGAATAGATTGTAAAAATATCTTTGACGAATAATTTAGACTTAATAAACTTACGTTATTCACTTGTCCTCACTATAGGATGAATATGTTATCTATATATACGATGGATGCAGCATGAATATGACTACTGCGAGGTTTTATACGATCAATGACAGACGTTTCTTCTTCTTTTTCTTCTTTTCTTTATTGGCTATGATTGAAGTGAAATAAAGATTTCATAGCAATATTCGGAGAGCAATTCTGTCATCCGTTTATTTCCGTCGATCGTCTTTTTCTGACGTTATTCTATAGTGTAGCGTTGATGAGTGCGCTAAGCGCGCCACCGTTGGTCTTTTATTTCAGGCCTACCGACCAATGAGAGAAGCGAGCACGTGACACGCGCACGCTGGTTATCCGATTACGGATCGGCACAGCCTAACTCCTTTCGAGATTTGAGATGGATTCGATTTCTCAAATTTTATAAGGAACGAAATCTTATAGAGATTACTGAAAAACTGCTATAATAGGCTTGAGCTACAACAATTTTCTGTGATGCATTTAGTGACACGCGTCGGAACCGTTTCACGTACTTGCCAGCGTTTTCGAGGACCTGGCTTAGAGCTAGAATACCTCTTATTCGAAGTAAAAAAAGATCACCAATCACCCTTTGCCGTGCGCAGGTAGTGTCACAGCTTCGAGACTCGAGTATACTCGACTCGACCATGCCGGCCGAGCATCACCACCGGCTCGCAGAGAAATGATAAGGAATCACCGCCGCAGTTAAACATTCGTCTCCTCTTACCGTAAGCGATGTTTATATATGAGACTAGTAGGTAAAATGCCGAATTCGCAACAGCAGTAATCCGCTTTGTTTCATAACTGTCTAGCTCTGTACTAAATATAACCTCACCCTATTGAAAAATATCGCATGATGATCGTGCCAGTTTATCGACCATTTCCTGGCGCGATAATCGCGCGAGTTAACCGAAATTCAACATTAAAGAATAAGTTTTATTTCCACAACTGTGTACGTGCTTGCATAATTAGACAAACATTATGAGTGTATAAATGTATCAGTGCGTAACTGAAGTGTTAATGTACGTGTGATTATGTGACTGTATATGTACACCCGATACTTAATCGTGTGTGTATGTACCTAAATAAAGGATAAGGATACATTAAAATAATAAATGATCTTTAATAATTAATAAAAACACATTAAAATAATTAGTGAGCTTATGAACCATTTATTTTTATTTTCATTTTCACAGCATGTTTATGAATTTATATGTTGTAACGTAGATGCTTGCGTGCATTGGGTGCGTTGTTACCTGCTCGTCTTTTCTCATCTGCTCGCAAGTCTCTAATTATGCTTCGTGTCTCGTTCTCGAGATCACTAGGTAGTACCGCCAGTGTACACAGATGTCGCCACAAACTTCAGCTATCCCCACTTCTAAAACTCGACTGCTGGCTCACCCCGCCAGGTCGGCCGGTCTCTCTCGTCATAACGCTTTTTGTGCGCGTAGAGTGTGCCACGCTTTAGCTACATGGCGGTAGAAGAGAAGCCTTCGTTTTTCATCCTTTACGGAAGGATTATTGATGAAGATTTCCCGACCGTCGTATTCAACTGTGGAAACAGATAAATAGTGCTTAACCTTTCGGACGATGTCTCAGATTCAGAATCATCATTATTTGGATTAATAAGTAAGTATACGTTCCAGGACGTTTTTATGCGGCGGCGTGTTAACACGAGAAGTTATAGACATGCCGCCCAAATCTCAATGGACTGTAGTTATGCATGTGTAAGAGAAAAGAAAAAATATACTTCTCTTATAAACTGCATAAACTATAGATCTTTATTGTGTTCTTTTTAAGCCGTTAGACAGTTTGGGTTGTAGTCTTTGTTTTACGGCGAGCTCACACGAGAGGTGAGACAGGTCGTATGTTTGACATAACCTGTATTATCATGACTACATGATCCTTTGTTTGGCAGTGAGCTCACACGAGAGGTGAGACAAACTGTACAATTTGACTAGAGTTATGTAATGCGTCTGGCTACAGACAGCACATAACCTAGATCTGCATATTGCTCTTCCAGATTCGCAAGTGAGTTGATAGATGGCGGCGAGGTAAACAAGAATCACAATCTCGCAACGCTTATGCAGCTTATGCTTACAAGAATCTGGTAGAGGCAGAGTCTGAAAAGACAAATTAATTTTCAGAAAAACAAGGAAATGCTCGGAATTTAGTTACCGGTAATTTTCCTTATCTCATTTATAATGAGTAAAAATAAATGATAGGCTTTTTCATTGAGTAAAAGACTATCGGTTTTATGCGATTACATTGCCAACTTATTCAAGGAAGAAACTGCCGAAAATTTCGACGGTTTTTTCGCTTAAGCGCACTTAGATGGCTATGCCCGAATGTACGATTAAAGGAATATAATCTTCCTCCTAATTTCCTCAATGAGTAAGAGGCCGAGAACCATCTCAAGCGAGATACATAAGGGCGATGGGAGGAAAAAAGTCCCTGCACCAGAGAAAGCAGGTTCGTTTCCCAAATCAGGATCGATTTTACAGCAATACACAGTTCTCGATCTACTGTTTGTCTCGCTGAATACGAACGATAGGCGCATGCAGCTAGTGCTATATAACTCATGTACTGAATGGTCATGAAGTTTAACCTTAATGCTGCGCCATTGGAGTGTTACATTTTAAAGCATATTCTTAATATATAAAAATATATAGAAATATAAAAATCCTATTCTTGAACTGTCGTCTTATCGATCATGTAAGCAATCGAATAAAATTTTCGAGGAAAAGACAAACACAGGTGTGCGTAGCGCGCCAGTTAACGTTAGCCATTATAAAAAAAAAAAAAAAAAAAAAAGACAAGCCGTAAGGACTGGTTCGTCTAAAGAAAATTTTATTTCTAATTTGAAAGCATTTGGCAAGAGTAACATTGGCGCGTGAAGCGTGCATGAATCTTTCTAGCCTGATCAAAGAATTGATAGAATAAAGTATAAAAGGTGCTTTGCGACCCCGCTCACTTCCTTTTCAATTTCTTATATATATATTGCCAAGCAGTGCGCTGTCATGTTTTTGATGATCGTTAATTCTTTTTTTTTTTCATAAAATAGTACGATTCAAGATTATATCAATCGATTGTGAAATAAATTATTGAAAACAAAAAATAAATAAATAAATAAATAAACATTTGTGTGCATAGCACTCCAATTAACGCAAAATTATATAATAATTACTATGATTATAATATTGCAGGGTTCCTACAATTTTTAATCCATGAAATTCCCGGATTTTTCCCGGATTTCCAGGTGTAAAATAGAAAAATATCCAGGATTATTTAATGGATTAAAATGTTCAATTGATCCTTATATTTATTGTGTGTGGGTGTGTGTGTGTGTGTGCGTATCAAATCAGCTTAGAGATCATATTATTTCAAAAATTTTTATTTGTAAAAAGATTACAATCAATTTACACCAAAATATTAATTGCATCAATTTTTTGTTATAAAATTGTCAAATAACAACTTAAATTAAAATCTCTCGGTTATTAAATTTTTAGTAAACATAACGTGTCTTCTTTTATTATATTATTTTGTTATTAAAGTCATGTCATAACTTATATCATTTATTTTTTCTAAATGCTAAGAACTTAATTAATCTAAATCTTTCAAAAACTTATATAAAACTAATATTTTACTGTTTTTTTAAATCGCAAATCTCATCTTCAAGTCTTTGGATTTCTCTTGCACTTACTTCAGCTAACTTCTTTCTTTGGCTTTCCAAATCATCAATTATTTTCTTTTTTCTTTTTTTCTCATCTTCTTCAGATGACTGTTTTAGTCTGGTTTCTCTTTGCTTCTTGAGATCTTCTTCCCATAAACTTCTTGAATTTCTAACAGCATGTATCATGCTTTTACAAATTTGAATATTTTCAATACCACCACAATCGTGAACAGCGTGCCAAACGTGGCTTATAGCTACGAGTGATTTCTCTTTTTGATTGTCAAATAAGCATTGTTTGTTGATAGAAAAACCACGTTCGGGGGTAGCATTGCTGTGATATAAAACAAATATCATTTGTAAAATTTTTGCTAAATCTTGAGAACAATCATACTGGTCTATTGATTTCATCCAAAAATCGTCAAGGCGATCAGTTTTCCGACTAAAATTTTGTGCAGCTTTTTCAAATTTAGGGTTTTCAATTAACTGCTTGAAATCTCTTTCAACTTTATCAGCATCTAATCCGCTGATTCTGTTGCATTCAACAAATACGCCTAATGCTTTAGTTAGTCGAGAAGTACTGATCTTTTTGTTTCTTAAAATTAGTGCAGGATCACAGAAACTTAAATATCTAACCAAAGGATACTTAATAGGTGATTTTTCCAATATCTTTTGAACAATAGTTTTCAAGATAATGCGACAGCCTCTTTGAAACTTCTGATGACTTTCTTCTTGACTTAAACCTTTACAACTACGAAGAGCAGCTCTAGTTTTATGTCCTATATTTATTTTGCCTAACTTAAGTAAATTTTCTTCTTTATTTAAATCAATTTTCCAATAATCAGTCTCCTTTAGAATAACCTCTTGCTCAACAAATCTTTCTAATAAATTTTTAACAAGAATTTTAAGGTCTGTATAAAGAAATGGCATCATTGGCTTTTCATCTTGAAATTCTTTTAAGAATATTTCTACATCGCCAGCGATAGTAGCAAAAAAAGCTAATTTAGCTTTCAATAATTTGTCTGTCAAATGTTGCACCATAATTACAAAATTTTTATTTGTTTTCACATTAACTTTTGATTTATCTTTGGTATTTTCTATTTCTTCTTTATATTTATATAAACTATCAAGTTTACGTTCAGCTTTTTCAGCTGCTATTAAATTTTCAACCCATCTAGTTGGACAAAATTTGTGCGGCCCGCTTGAGCCTGTGTATTTCATGTAATCGCCTCTCCGACCTGACGAATGATTAAATAAATAGTAAATAGCTTTTAAGAACTCTGAAATCTCCCATTGACTAGCAATAAAGCCATTTTTGAAAGCATTATGAATTGTATGTAAACCACAGGATCCAAGTTGAAATAATTTAGATTTACCGTCTGTCTCCTTACTTAAATCTTTTTGAAAATCTTCAAAAAATTTGAAGTTTACGTTTGGTCCATCCATCGAGATCTGAGTTAGATTTTCAATATCTAGCGTTTTAAGTTGATTTTTAAATTCAGCAAGTAAATCGGAAGCTTTTGTGTGCGTAAGAAAGGCTGATCCCAAATATTTATTCTCAACTTGTTGAATATCTTTATTCCAAAATTTGACATGTATATCCATTTGCTCTTTTTTTGTAATTTTATTAAAACATTCATCAAATGAAACAGCATAAGTATCACTACTTAAAATTCTATTTATAGTATTTTTCGAAAAATATGGTCCTAAGCCATAATATATCGTGTAAGCAATTTTATCACTACCTAAATGTATTTTATTAACGAAATCTTCATTAAAAGATTTTACCATTAGTTTAATTGCTGTGGCACATTTAGCACCTACATTAAATGATAAATGATTATACACCACCGTAAGTACCCAGATAATTTCAGACTTAGTAAATTCGTCCTTTGCAAGGAAAGGCAGGATATTCTGTGAATGAGTTAGTCGCTGAAATGTAGAATCACTTGTTTTACTTATATCTTGTAAATTAGACGTAGCTCCTGCGACTAGATTAGTAGATATATTATCTAGATTATCATTTTTATCTTTAGATAAAAAATAACATCCAATATTTGCTTGTTTTTTATGAATTTCTTGTTTTTCGACATGTTTTAAACCTTTTGCATGGCTTTTAACGGCGGTTATGCCCATATTACTTAAATCAAACGATTTAGAACAAAAGGAACAATAAGCTTTATACTTGCTTTCTTGTGAAGGTCGAAGCCATGCTTCAAATAATTTATCTTTAGTCCACTCGATATTAAAGGCTACTCTATTGCCTACTGACATTTTGCTTTTTATTAAAATAACTTAATAGATAATATCACAATAAATTGAGTGACTACATTTGATTAGTTAACCTACAATCATATAAGAAAATTAATTTCAATTGAACCGTAATAAAAAACGCGCACTTATAAATAATTTTACTTACCCATTTCAATAAAAATTACCGCCAAACATTTAAACAAAGTACTAATTTATTACTATGTACCATTTTGGTGGATCAATGCTTCGAGATTCTATTACTGCAAGAAATTTTTGTATGTGTAATTTCTATCAAAGAAATCAACCTATTGAAAAAAAAAATATTTAACGTCAAAATAAATACATAAAAATATTTAAAATATGCAAAATAATATGATAAATAAATGTATTTATATTAATTGAAACAAAAATTAATTTTATAGAAAATCATTAGGAATGATAAAGATTACGAAATCCAAATAATACCAATAAGAATAAACAACTTATTACGTTTATTGAAGTTAAAAAAAAGTAATAATAAAATATAGTTCTATTTAATAAAAAATAAATGAAAGGACATTAAAACGCGATATTATTGTAAAAAATATTGCATTCAAGAAAAACTCGTAAAAACGGATACAAGTAAGAGTATTTAATTGAGGTTATATGATGGTTAAGTCATTATTAGTACATAATTTCTTTTTATACGGATTTTGCATAATTATATTATACATGCACGAATAACGCAAATATTTATGAATAATAAGAAAAATTCCTAACCTCTAACTTTCACTGAGACTTTTCAAGTCTAAAGAAAGATTACCAAGTATCCGAAATCAAATTCACTTCAGATCAGCTCCGCATACAGCTAACGATGAATTCACATAAACAGAAGAAGTAAAGCAGTGCCGCTTGCCAGAGAGAGTATAGCCACTACAAGTTCAAAACACGGGAGCCGGCCGGTGACCTAGCGTGTTGGGGCGCGCTCTTTGTTTACAAGAAATACTTATACCGGACACGGCAATCACGACACGACTATAATAGAGACGTGCGAGTGCGACTGAGCACGCAACGTCGCAACCATGCGGTGCCCGTGCGTAGCGACCTCTCTGCGCAGGCTGCACTATGTAACATTATTTTTGTCTGTATATGTACGAAACCGCACACACACATTCATACAAAAACTACATTATGTAAAAATTTCCAGGATCAGACTGGAAATTCCCGGATATTTCCCGGTTTCCCGGAGGTAAAAAAAATATCCCGGAGAATTCCCGGATTTCCCGGTTTTCCAGGGTCTGTAGGAACCCTGTATTGTAATAAAAAGGTAATTGGAAATGCATAGCATCAGATTCTTTAGAACGTTTTAAAAACAGGCTGACGTTCGTTGGTTATTATACTGCTCGTATATATGTAAATCAAAATGTGTCAAAATTTTAATTTTAAGTTAATTAACGATAATTATCGTGGTTTGATTTCGAGTCTTTCAATACGGATTTCTTGCGGGTATAAAAGTTACTCTTCAAGAATTACGAGATATCGAATTCAAACATTTCTGTTACTAAATTTTGTCAACGCAATTATCAACACAAATAATAATTATATTATTATAAAGAGTATAATTTATTCTTTACTCCTATGTATTACTGATAATGTTTTGAGTCAATTCTGACTAGATCCGTTGGGAGCGAGGAAGAAAATAAATCTCCAAAGATGTTAAATATTTGCGACGTTTCGTCGACGGATTTGTCGACCGTGAATACGATCAACAACTTAGATCATATTTATTATTCATTAGCTAAGGCTATTTACATTTAAGGTTATTTATATATTTTTCATATTTATTAATCAACCAAGATATCATAATCTTAAATTTTTGACTTTAAGTATTTGTTACGCTATTTAAAGTATATATACTGCCTAATTTCTTACTGACCTATGATATGGGTTCGAGTAATCGATGAATATTCAATTGTAGTTAATGTCTAGGTCTTATAAAGGCGTTTTTAACAACCCCTTCACAATTCTTACAAAGTGATATGGATAAACTATTATTTGAATCAAGTAACTGGTGGTTTCAGTCAACACCAAATCTATATCAAAATGTTATTTCGATGCTTTAGTTCGTCTAAATTTTTCTATAAAGGTAAAATATCAGGTGAATTACCGTAGATTATTCGTTTATACACTGAAAAAAAAAAAAAAAAATTTCCAATTGAATCATTTAAATACATTTTATTGAAAGAAAAAGTAATTGAAAGAATTGAGGCGTCATTGAAGTTATTACACGACTCATTAATTCAAATATATATAATGATTGTCTTAATATTATATTATAATTCTCTTCATTTAATATTTGAATTGGAACTTTTCCTCTTTATTCAAGTAAAATAGAACGATAGTAGTGTCTATCCGTAATCTGACTTTAGTATTACTAAATACTTAGTATTTTGTGTATTTAATCAATATATATTTATATAAGAAAAAATCTCGCGAGTTTGTTGTGATAATTTAACATAATTATAATTCTTTTTTTTTTTATTACAAAATTCTAAAGATATATCGTACATAGTCTTAGAGAACAAAGATATTCTACAAGAGTATGAGGTATGGTTGATTTCAGTTGGGTTAATCAAATTATTAAGTGAATAATAATAATAATAATAATAATAATAATAATAATAATAATAACAACAAGTTTTGAGAGACTCTAGTGATTGAATAATAATAATAGTCGTTTACTGTACATGTAAAAGATTTAAAAAGTTTTAAAACATTGCGTAATAATAACATCTTTTTCAATACGAGAAAATTACATAAAAACATAAGAAATACACAATATCCCTTCTTAAAGTGATGAGCGGCCATGTTGAAGCATCAAAAGGCTTGATTTTGATTGGTCGATAAGAAGAAGGCGCGAAAAATTTACTGTTTGGAATTTAATGTTGAATTTTTTAATGGAATTTTTACATTTAGGGTAGTATAAAAATGATTAAGTTCTGACTTTGAAAAAATACTTAAATACGTTAAAAGTAAAACGTAATGAAGATAGCATACATAACCTCAAAACAGAAAAGTACGCGCGAAGCGCGTTTGAATATCGCTTGTACATTGAGATTTCAATGTGTCAACGACTAATTTTCAGTCTCCTCAATATCGTATCTATGTTATAATATCACAGTCAAAACCTAGAAACTAAAATGTTAGGTTTGAAAGTGTTTTAGTTCAAATGATTTAATTATTAAGATAAACAATGGGATGTAGTTCGATTTTATAAACATAACTATTACATGTGGTAGATTCTGATAAAGCTAGTCCAGTAGCTGATTCTGATACTTAAAGTACTTAAGTTAAATAGTTTTCTTTTTCAAACGAAGTTCGTAATTATCTAGAATTTAGAATTACTGAAATAAAAGACTGAATAGTCACTCTGAACATCTACCTAGTGATCTCGAGAACGAGACACGAAGCTCGATCATAATTATGCAGAGGGTCTCGTTCGAGAAGATCACATCCCACCCTTAAATAAATTTTAATAAAAGTTTATAACATAAAAATACATATAATAACATATATTATTCATTTAACATTATCTTAAGAACGTTCCCACCCATTGATAACATATGGACAACATAGCAACTGTAAACTATATGACGAGAGAGACCGGCCGGCCTGGCGGGGTGAGCCAGCAGTCGAGTTTTAGAAGTGGGGATAGCTGAAGTTTGTGGCGACATCTGTGTACACTGGCGGTACTACCTAGTGATCTTCTCGAACGAGACCCTCTGCATAATTATGATCGAGCTTCGCCCGCCTTCGGCGGGCTCGCTCGATCGTCCAATTTTATGGCGCACTACATAAATTGAGTCGAGTAGATACTTCATTCTCTCTACACCAGTATAATTATTGCGCTTCAAGTAATCATTATATAGACCTATAACAATGTTATTATTAATATAATATATATTTATATATAAATGTGTGCATATGCGGTGTGTGTGTGCGCGCGTATCGTATATGCGTGTATGTAAAATGTTTCTTACTGATTAAAAGGCGCAACAAATGTCCTTCTATCAATTTAACTGGAGACCTTCCCGGAATACTTTCGATGGGGCGAGTCAAATCGAATGCTCTGTTGCATAAATTTATGTCTGTCCATACATTTGTTGCTAATTCTGTTAAGAAAAGCGACGGTTTATGAATTTGCATCATCTCCCAGCGTCTAATGCATATATAAATGTCTTCACCAAGATAAACCTATTAAGTATATAAAACATGAATTATTTATTTATTTTTAGTATGGGTGAATATATACGTATATCACGTACGCTGTCATCTTCGTGCTTATAACGTTGCTGCCTTTGTCGGATTCCACGATCATTTGTCTCATAATATTTCAGACAATTCAATATGAATTCTGCTTTTTTTTACCCTTTCTCTTCATAGCTAAAATTAAAATGAATTGATTAGTTATTTTATTCTAATTTATATCAGAATTTTTTATAACTGAGTGCGTAAAACTCGACTTTATATATTAATCATGGAGCATCACGAACACTAACAGTATATAGATATTTTATCCCATTTTAATAGTAAGTGTTGTATTTTTTGCTTCCTCCTAGAGGAAGCTTTGTGATAGTAAAAAAAAAAGTTTATGAGATAATGTGTTAGAAATGTTATTTAGCAAATTTGGAATCAAAATACACTATTTTTAGAAAATGTCCGTATGGATGTGTGTGTGTTATCTTTCAGTGAGATCTATTTTTATTTAGAACAAATAACTAATAATGTAATCATATGCAACAATAATAATCATATGCAACAATATTCATATGGAGAAGAAATAATAGATTATGTACCTAGGAAGTAAAGTAGGCTATGTACGGCTGCGAGGGATTACCATACTGTGCAAAGAAGTCGGCCATAGACTGTCATACGTGACGTATTTACTAAAATTACGGATATATTTACTGTAAAAATAAGAAAAATTACAAGAAAAATAGTGTAAAAACTAATATAAAAAGTTCTATATATTCCTAAACATTATGGTAAAAATATAGGTAATTACAAATTTTATACTACGACTGTGGAAGACTTGAAGCGCGGCCTGTATACTAATTTTTCGGATATACATTAATATATAAATTGATATAAATATTATATAAATAAATATATCAATTCGGATACATAAATTGATTTTTGCATGAGATTGTAACAAAAAACAAAACGCTTAACTTTTTTCTCTTTTTTATTGTTAACTTTAATTGTAACAACGTCACATTTATTAGGACTTTTTCTTGAACAATTAAAATCATCATTTATATAATATTCCATAACAATTTTTTCCATGTTTTCATCAATCGGATGACCTGAATATGCATCTGGTTCTGAATAAATTCCTTTTACTTTAGCAAGATTTCTCGATTTGTTGATCAGATACATTGTTATTTCTGGAAATAAAGATAAAATTTCATGTTTTGTAAAGAATGAAGGTAGCAAAGTCAGAATTTTTATTTGTTTTGTAACCGTAGAACATTTTTGTAGGGCTAATCCAATATTTTGTATCCATTCCGTACAATGACATAGAGCTATGATTGATTCATTTGATTCAACAAAAACGTCATAGAGTGTCTTTAACTTAGCATCGAGGGTACTAGAAAATGTTGAAATTAGTTTTGTTTTCTTTTGGTTTACGTAATTTTCAGTAGATTTTTCACGTATAAGGTTTTTTCTTTTAAGTGGTGACACAGAGCCTAAAAATGATGTACTCATTTCATTATTAAATTCTTCGATGCGTTCTGGAGTACTTGGTAAAAAAATCTTCGTCTATGTATATCAACTTCAATATCGCAAATTTCATTCTCAGTTGCTACATCGACTACGATATCGGCAAATTCATCGTCAGTGCCATCCACCAATTTTAAAGCAAACTTATGACAATTGTTACATATACTTGTAAACGGTGTCGAAAGTAAATTAGGATAGCGAAATTTCAATGGACGAACAAGATCATCCAAATGCTTGAATCGTGTTTTATTCGCTAGATAGTAGGCTTTCTTATGTCTCCCAAAGAAATTGGAACATTTAATTCTATCTTTTGAAAAATACTCAGACTTAGTGGTTGTTTTAATATAATAGAGATATGTAATAAATTTCAAAAAACTGTGTATTGTATTAAACAATACTAAAATATAGCTAAAACCATACAATTATTGGCAAGTGTTAAGCTCAACGTTCGCCATCTAGCGTACAAATTTATAAGTACATAATAAGCTCATACAAGCACGCACATATGATTCTGTATACCGCTTATACACTGTATACTGCCTACGCGTATGTGCGCGCGCGCGCGTGTGTGTCTATTACTTTACATATATACAAATATCCGTTTATATTGAATTAATAAAATTTTATTGTATTTTATTTTATTTTTTTTCTCATTCTATGGGCAAAAATACAATATCCGACACACACGATTTGGTAGGTATTAACACCCCCTATCTTCATCTAAATTTTCATAAAAAAAAAATGGGGTTTTTGAAAAAAATGCATTTTTCCAAAAAGTGCATTTTTTAGTAAAAACTGCATAACTTATGCATTTTTTTATTTTTATGCAAATTTCATACCGGACATGAAAGAAGGCGCTAATCTGAGTAAGATCGCGTATAGTTTACTCAAAAACTTAAAAAACTCGTAAATTGGCAGCTGTTTGAAAATGACCTTGAAAAATAAAATTTGTAAGTTAGGGTTTTGTAAAAAATTTTTGACATTGCCAACCGGATGTCATTTTAGTGCAATCGAAAAATGAAAAAATACGTGTCGAATCATTTTTCGAGAAGAACAGCATTACTTTGATTCCAAAATGATCGGTGTGGTAGGCATATGCTGGCTGTTCGATTTGAGATGGATTCGGCCATTGATATTTCAGTATACATATATACATTATTTCGACAATGCCTGACTTTACACTCTAAAGTAGTGATTTTTCACTGATTTTAGTTTAGAGAGTATATAGAATGTTAATTTTTATTTGATATTTTCTGCCCAAAGTCATAAAATAGTTCATGAAAAAAATACGTAGTTTATAATATAATTAATTTCAGGTTGTTGATTTTTTCACCCTTCATATGTGAATGTAGATAGGTATTTTTCACTCTTGGTTTTTTTCACCCTTCATGTGTGAATGTAGATTCACACGATTAATAGTCGAATAAAAACTAGCGTAATACTTTGTAGTTCCTTAAATTATAGGTAATTGTTAGTTCAGTGTAAAAAATAATATAATAAAATAATTTTCTCAATTTCCTTTTTAACTTGTTTTTCATAATTTAAATTATTACTCTTTTAGAAGATCAGAAATTTTCCGTTCGCCACATTAACAAACCTATGCGGAAAACGTCCAAAGCACACGAATTATAAGAAACAATTAAATTCCACCGAGACATTAACCATGTACAATACGAAAACGTTTATCCAAAAGCGACAAAACAACGGAGTCTCGTCTTCGCATGAAATTAGACCTCTAAATACAAACGTTTCATCTTCCACCGTGACATCTTACACACACGCACATACATATACATATACACATACTGACCACCTATAATTACACTAAACCATCGACCCGTTCTCCTCGGGCGCTCGCTCATAACCAGCGCGTCGCTCTCAGCACCAAAATCAAAACGACCATGATCTCGTGTCTCGCTTAACGAAATCCCAAGAATTACGTTATACACTCTCTCCGCTGTTCTTTTTTTCCTTCCCTTCACCTCATCCCTCGAAACACACACACGCGCGCCTGAACTCTCGTATACAAATAAAAAGAAACGAGAGAGAGGGGCAAAAACGGCTAGCCGCGTCGCCGGATTTATCTCGAAATTATAAACGCGAGCGAGCGCGGAGCACGCGTCGCTGGCCAGCGACAATGGCCGCACTCATACGGTTTCGCGCATTCTATATGCGCGTACCTACACTGTCCAGTTTTGCGCGAGCACAATGCGAGTTGCCGCCGCTGACCGGCAAGCCGATTCTTTTCGCCGGCCCCTCGCGAAAAATTTTGCGTGAGAAAGAAAGGAGGGCGATGTGTTTGTAAGGAGGGTATAGTAGGTGAGTTGTATATATATATACGTTCTGAAAAAATGTTGACGACAGCGCGATCGTGTACGGCTGATGGCTCTATCGGGTTCGATTAATGGTCAGTCGAGTGTTTTCGGGTACTTTTTTTTTAAATAGGGGAGGGTCGGATGCGTTGTTCGCGAGCTTTGCGGAAACGAATTTTTCATTGAGTGCGTGAATCGTTGGGGATATTGGATGAATTATTTCGAAATGAGATAGTGCGTGTCGGGATACTATTATGTGATTATTGGATTTTTTTTTATTTTTTTTAATGATTTTTGTTTAAGATGGAAAAGGTAAATATTTCCGACTAGGTAAGAAATTTTGCATTTTTTAAGTATTTACCCTGGTAGAAACGTTAATGACATGTTGGCTAATTGTTGGTTAATTTTGAAGTTAAAAACGCCACACTAACATTATCTCGTTGTTAAAGATAAATATTCATTTTTCGTCGATAAGAACATATTCTATTGTCAATATTTGAACATGTGATTATAATTTTCGATACTTCTAATAAGGTTTAAATATTGATTTTCGTCGAAAATGCTTTCATTTGATTAATACGTTAATCAACAAAAATGGTTAATTTTCTGCCAGGGTTTTAAAGAACTTTTATTAGAAAAATAAAATTAATTGAATCGTTAATTTCGGTTTGATCCAGTTAAGTACAAATAGATGCGTATAAAAATATATATTTAATTGACATTATATAAAGTTATCCGTAGTAACTAATTCAGTGGTATATTCACTGGTTCGGTTGTAGATTATCTATAATACTTTACATCCACTATTAACTGATTTGTTGCAAAAATACTACATACTTTTTCGAATTAATTAATGAAAAAAAATATATCATCGAAAATTAACTTAGAGTCTTTATCATACACATTATGTACACTTTACAAATACAATATTTCACAAAGAAATCCACAAATAGTCCCAATCCAAAACACACAATCGGATGATATCGCAAATCCCCTACATATACGCTCCTTCCGCATTAAATCATATCGTACTATACACATAAACGCACACATGCATCCTCGTTCCCGCGCATATCCTTTTCAAAAAATCCGCGAGTAGGTCGACGCACATCCGTTACATCTAACTCCCTTCTGCTGTTTTCCTCTCTCTCTCTCTCTCTCTCTCTCTCTCTCTCTCTCTCTCTCTCTCTCTCTCTCTCTCTCTCTCTCTCTCTCTCTCTCTCTCTCTCGCATCACATAATGCCGAAAAAGACGTTCCGACGGCAGCGGCTAAAGAAGCTGTCTATCCCCTCGCCTCTCTTTCTCTCTGTCTCCTTTTTTTCTGCGCGCAACCCTCCTTCGGTTTTTGGCTTTCATGCCGCACCGCGCGAGCGCGCGCTGCTTTGAAGGCCGATAAAAAAACGCGCGCCACTGCCGCCAGTTGAGTTGGAAGAGCACAGCTCATATACAGAAGTCTGCGAGAGATGTGATTTTTCGGTTCCTTATATTATACGTGTTCATATGTGCACGTGTTTGTGTGCAGGTTTCGATGATGCGATTGGTACCATGGGCGAGAACGAAGATGGAATTGCTGTTGTTAAGAGCAAGTAAATGAGAATGTGCGTTTTATTGCTTGTCGCGGTATTTATGGAACACAAGTAGCAAAGTAACTTGTAAAAACGTGGTTAATAGCGAGGTGTTGTTTCGTAGCGATGTTATCCATCGGGATAGATCGTTACATAACGTTGTGATCCGTAACGAGGTGTTGTTACAGAGCGGTATCCATAGCAAGGTGTTGATTTATAGGGATACCGTATGAAGGAAGGCGATACATAGTTTGAGGATTCATTGAAAGACGATCGATAACGCAATTAGTGCAGAGAGAAACGTGGTCTATAGTAAGATGGTAAACTATACGCATATGATACATTGCAAGGTAATCCGTTTGATGTATAGCAAGGTGTTACATATCGATTGTATCCATAATTTCTAGATCCATTGTACCCGTAGTATCTATGATCATACGACGAATTGTAAGGTAACACTCGCGTGGGATTAATGAATGGGCGTTTAAAGTGCGACATAATTGTAGACTTGGCCGTAATAATCTCCTTAACTCTGTAACCCAGCGTCTCGGTGAACCTGTGAGCCGTTCTATCTCGCACGGTGGCTCTTAACCAGCACACCAACTCGTTGACCTCGCAGTATCGATAGTGTTGTGACGCTGCAACCTCTGGATTCACCTCGATCTCTTTGTAAACTGCGCGCATGAAGGAAACAATATATTTATGAGCAATCATTTTGAAGTAACTTGGATTGGATTGTAGACGTATAGCGACAAGTCTTACCAGTCCGGAAGACCCATGAAGTCTTCCTGATATGCCAAACTCTGTGGTTTCCCAATTCAACTACCTCCTGGCCTCTGACGATGTACTTGCTACGATCGTAAACCGGATTTACGCGCACCGCCCTCGTAGTCTTGGTGTGCAACAATAGCTTCGGCATGTCTGTAACGTAATTCATTCGATGAATAACTTTATTCGGCAATAATAGATACACAAATAATGAATACCTGATGGAATTTGGGATAAGGGATCGTCATCGTGCATCAGGTAGAAAAACATGTTTCTGAAGATGAAGACCGCGTTGTCCTTGCTGTCCAAGACGGGATCCAGAGAGTTCATCATCTGCCCGAAGTTGTCGGCCTTTCTCGGCACGATGAATTCGTCAAGGTCGACGTTCACCACGTACTTGTAGCCACTCAGCATGGTGTTTCTGTAGAGGCAGTCATTCATCGATGCGAAGATACCGTTGTACCTTGATTGTAAATATGTCATGTTTAAAAATTTATTTTCGATAACTATAATAATATTTTTACATCTTTGAGTATGAGCAACAGAAAACTATTTGGCGATTAGTCGGTCATTTCTTCATTGACATATGTGTTAATAACCTAACTGTTACCGCTAGCAAAAATTCAATTCAGAAAAACCTGAAGTTCCAAAACCGTCTTAAAGTCTACCAAAATACACCCTACAGAACATTCCAATCTCACCTCAAATTTCTCTCGTAGACATATCGCGCGGGCAACCGCCACTTCATAACCGTCGCCAGGCCTTTCCTCTCGTAATAATCCAGCACACTCTCCACCTGCTTCGACACAGAGGTCTTATAAAACGTGAAATGTTCCACTCCCATCATCCTATAAAACTCAACGAACTCAACGAGATTCGTCCACTTATCGAACCCATGATGCAGACTCGGCACGCACACCGCCATGAACTTGTTCTGATCCAGCGTCTTCGTGCGATCGGAGTAATGCACATCTACGAAATCCAGGATCTTCTTAGGACCGGTTGACGGATCTGCAGCGAAGCTGACCTGCCAGGGTAACGTGGTACCATCCTCGAGAGTCAACGCCTCGCAGAGTACGAACGCCGCCGAATTCGCCATACCAAAGTTCTCCGTTGGCGCGATGATGTGCGTTGCGATCGCCGGCGCCTCTCTGATCAGCGTCTCGTTGTATCTGTAGTAGCATGTAAGCGGTGCGTTGTCATAGGTTACCGGCAAAATCGCTATGATTCGAATCTGCGGAATTCCAATCTTACAATTAGTTCCCTGTGTTTAAACAAGTACATATAAGTAAAAGGAGAAAGAGATGGTTACCAGTGCCCATATGCTGCGAGATTCGGCATCAAAGACTTCCTCGAGCACGACCTCGGGCCGGGCGTCCAGATACGCCGAGAATATCGCCGCCCTGGCCAGGCCCGGCTGCCTCCACGTGTCGCGTTGCCGCGAGTGCTCGGGCCATCGCGCGAGCGCATTGTCGATACTTTCCCGTTGATGCTCGTACCGCTGTCCCAGACTCGTCAGCTCTTTGCCGTACTACGATGAAAGATTCACATCACGGATAGAATGTTTTAAAACGAATTACCGTGAAATTCTTATTTAGTGAGGAGTAACTACTTTTTACGCGTGTTTTCTATAACTATTTATGTGGTCTTAGGAGTGTTCTCTGCCCTGACCGGATCAATAACAGTTGTCGAAACTTTTTTGGTAATTGAAATTATTTGGAGCAAGTGTATTAAAAAAATAGAGTTTTTGCATAGGTATTAAAGAAATATTATAACAGTTTTTACAAACTAAAGTTAATATAAATATGAGTTTTGTAGAGAAACAATGCTGGAAGCAGCTATTACTATAGTCGCAGTTACAATCAGTCCGGTACAATTTTGTCCGTGTCGAGTACTTATACTATATTATTAATTATATAATAATGCACTGACCTTATAGTTCAAAAACGAAATAACAACGATAGAGCAGATGAAAATGAGTATGGCGCACCTTAGCCAGTATTTTTTTATCACTCGATAGATTCCCCGGCCAATTTGTTTGATTATAGGGGCCATTTTGACCGCTGCTCACTGCGATCGCGGAGTGAGTATAACTAATGGCTCGAGTCTCAACTTATCAGCTGACAGGTTTCTATTATCTCGAAGAGCGGACGATAAATAAGTCGATAAGCGGTGTGTAACGTGCGATGTGCGAAGTAGTATAGTATAGGCACTGTGTGTCGTCTTGATTCAACACCTGTGCGGGAAGGGACTTCAATATAAGACTTCTTTTTGCAGTTGGTCCAGATGACAGAACGGGTTTATCAAGTTCGAATTAACGCTACGTATATTCTGATAGGTAATGTAAAAATAACAAAGTTCGGTTACCATTCAATTCCGGCAAATGATGCCGATGTATCATCAAAGTATATTTGCCATTAATACAGATATCATAAACTCGATAACAGCCGCGATTACGAATACCTACCATACGATTCACCAGCGATAAGCCAAAAAATCGGAAAATAACACGAAATCATAAAAAAAAATCTAAATCGCGTTCTGTAATAAGCCTTATCTCCTTCCAACGGGTACACACAACAGCTCTATATATACATATATAGTAGAGTTACAAACCCATCCTTCACTGCGCGAACCCGCCTCTTCGCACACATGTTGCACACGATCGAGAACCTCGCGGCTCTTTATACGCGACTTCTAACTTCCTACGAACGAAAAAGAGAGCAAGAGCGAGAGAGAGAGAGAGAGAGAGAGAGAGAGAGAGAGAGATACTCGACACCCCTATGTAACGAGAGACGAGCCGCGAGAGATGGAAGCATCAGTAGCTAGCTCGACGACGACAAAGGATATAAGTATATATATATATATTAAGTGCGCACGGAGATCCGACGGATCTTGGAAGAGAGAGAAGCGCCGCCGCCGCCGGCGCCAGTGCGGCATGCATCGCGGGAGCGAGGTTCATCACTCGTGATGATGAGAATTATGTGCACGGTGGGTGGAACGAGAGAAAGATAAGGGTTACGGTGGGTGGAACGGTATGTATGGAGAGTATGGTGCGCATGGTACATGATTTTTTGGAATGTAAAAATGGGGAGTTTATTGGGTTGTTTGTAACATCATTAGCGTTTTCAGATAGTTATATCGTCTCAGGGTTGAATGATAAACAAGGGTTGTAGTTGCTGGTGTTGGTAAATGTATTGGATAAGGGTTTTGTAAAGTGATTATTCGATTTTTACATTGATAATTTTATTTAAATTAAATTTAATCCAATGTTTTTTTTTATAATAATATTGGGGAACACATGAATTTATGTATGCATAATCGTTACTGGATAATATTTAAATACAAAATTAAAAATAATGTTTATGCCCGCGCTAAAAAAATTTGTCCACTACAGAGGTGGAAAAATCGTGTTTACATTGTTTCCTATATGAAAAGAAAAACCTCAGATTATAACCAATACAGTTAATTATACTCACTTTGCATTCATCGAAACATTTCCCAATCATAACTTTTTCAATCCACTTAATCGAATCAGCCCTATAACCATTTGCACATACCTTCGACCCATCATACCTTATATACCAGCGCGTCTCGAGAACCAATCATCATCCTCCTCCCCCATCCTTCGCGCTTGCTCATTGGAAGATTGAAGCTCTCTCGCGCGGGTAGAATTAGCCCGGCCCGCGCGGCTAATTCGCACGGCTAACGACGATAATTGATTAAATCAACCGGCGACGCGCGGCCCGGCCGCGGCGGCTGCCACACGAACTTAGCCTCTAACAATTCACTTTGGACAACAAAATGACCCGCTCCGATTCAATTCTCGTCTCTAATTCGCCGTCGTCGCGCAGAGTGAGGGAAAGCGCGAGGTGCATGCCGCAGCTCATCTGTATAACGACCTCGGCGCGTATTTAATTGAATTAAAAAGAGGGCCGCGCGAGAGGAGGTATGGCGTTAATCGCTCGTGGAGTCGGGAGCGCGGCGCGCGCTGCTCGATTAGGCCCGTCGCAGGTCGGTAGCAGAGTGGTGATGGGTCGATGAGAATGGCTCTGGACCGGAGAAAAAAAGAGGAGGCGCGGAGGTGCTAGAGGTCTTGAGTTTGAACGTGTTATTTTTAAAGTGGGATGCCGATTATTTTGAAATAAAATAAAAAAGGGTAGAAATATCGAGGTACATTATATAGTTCTCTTCTTGAGAAAACTGAAATGATAGGAATTTTTATAAATAACGTTGCCATTGTTGTCAAATAAATATTTATTTGTGAATTATGTGTAATGTTGGAGTAATAATACGCGGTAGTATATTTTACTCCAACATTACACGACCATACTATCAATACTTTCACTGTCATTTATTGCTTTATAAATAAGTTTCCAGCTTTGTCATCTTATTTACATTCAGAAAAAAACAAACAAGTTATAGTAAAACCATTTTCTCCCTCTACAAACACTAGATAAAATTCAATAAATCACGAAAAGAAAATCTCGACACAACAATCGCGTATTAACTTTATACTTTCCTCTCAAATTAGCAACACTCTCTCAACCCTACAACTACTCTAAAAAAAACTTCCGACCTTCCGCTCCGTACCCTCACCCTTTATTTAATTAAACAACACCCACGGTCCTGCAATTAACCTAACAAGCATATTAATCCGCCACATCCGCTCACACCCAAAACAAACTTAAAAGCCACAAAAACTTCCTTCTCCCCACCCTGATGACCGCAGCAGCGCCTTATAGAATAAAGCATCACCCGCGCCGAGAGAAAGAAGTCTCTCCGAACCCCCGCACGAAAAAAGAAAACCAAACACACACACTGAGAAAACTGTCGTAGGAAAATTTACTGAAAAGCTAATAAAAATTACTATTTTTTATAGCAACGATGGGATATCATGGAAATTTAGGTACTTTTGCTAACTAATATAGTAATTTTTGTAGCCAAGCTTAAACTTAAAAAAAATTGATTTTCATGATTTTATATCTATAGGATACCTAATTTTATACAATATTTAATATATTATTAATTAAATTTAGCTATACAAGAAATAAATAAGGAAATAAAAATTTTTTTTTTACGGTGGTTGTGTATTCGAACCCTGGACCCTCCGCACGCTAGGCAGACGCGCTAACCTCTTACCCACGTGAGCTTCTTGAGTACAAAATTTTGGAACTGATACATTCGCTACCTTCGCTTACGAGAGAACTTTGATGATTATTTGATAGCAATAAATAACTATGATAATATAAAGAAATAACTCATAGCTCACCTGCACAACGTAAAAATAAAACAACTGAATCGATATTGTCGATGTTTTTGATAACTTAAAAGGAAGATAATCTCAAATTGCGGGAGAAACATAACCTCAATCAGACACGTGCTTCCGGCGTGCACGCAATAAGTACTACATGTAGAGGGCACTTTTTGCTATGTGTAGTAGTAAAAATTATTAAGATACCTTGTAAATATTCCTGAACTATAGCAAAATTTTTTATAATTTGCTTATATCCCCGCGTTGCTATCAAATATAGTAATTTTTGTTAGTTTTTCAGTAAATTTTCCTACGACAGTTTTCTCAGTGCACGCGCGTACGTAAATCCAAGAGGCACCACGCGGCATCATCATCATCAGCGTCATCGACGCCCAATGGGAGCCTAATGAGGGTGGAGCCATCGCCGCGGTATCTCCACCTACTCGCCTCTCCAAAACGCTCTATTTCTCGCCGCGCCGCGGAGAAAGACGAAGAAGAAGACGAAGAAAGACGCAATCTCTCTCTCTCTCTCTTGCTCTCGCTTTTGAGTACGTCTTAACTCGTCGCGAGTCAGTTGGCATTCTGCCCCGCGCGAACAGCAGCAGTGGCGCGCGCGCGCCTCCGCCCGCTCGCGGACAGACACAGTTTTTCGGAACCTCGCGCGCGCTCGGAGTTTATAATCGAATTAGCCGGGGGGATGAGAGGGTGCGTGGGGTGTAATAATCGATGGTGCGGAAGTGGCTGCTGTGTGGGTACGTGAGATCTGTGGGGATTGAGGAGGGCGGAGATAGGGGGTGAGAGGCGCGGAAGGGTTGGATTTTGGAGCAAGAGAGCACTGGTGAAGAAAAGTGTATATATATATATATACAAAGATATGATGTAAAATGTGAGATATGAAAGGTAACAATTGAAGCTTGCAGATTTATAGTGTCGTTCGTGGATAGAAAAAAAAGAAATCCTATAAAAATGACAAGGCCCTTGGACGAGTAACAATTCGATCACCCGCTACTACATCGTCAGCTTCGCACGGGACCAACGGCCGATGAAGAACATGCTATCGGAAACGGAGACCGCGACGACGATGTTAACCGCGCAGAGCTCGGGCCCACATGCGCCCCAGGATTTCACCGTCTCGCGGCTGCTCTCCACGCCGAACCAGACCCTCGGTACGTATAATATACACGAAAACGCAAAATCATCCCTGATAAGCGTCGTGTATTCGCGGGCCATTTACCCACGACAAAGAAGAAACCGGGGGGGTACATTGTATGGTGCGTTTATGTGGGCTATAAAACTGGAGCGAGGTATACCATTCGCACTCTTTTTGCCGGCAGAATTTTGGATGGGATATGTGCGGTTGTCGGTTTTATGGTTAGTTTTATGGCGGTGGGTATTGGGTGTAATTGTTGTTTGGGGGAACGGGAGTTATGTTTAGTTTATGATTTATAGCGGATTGTAGATTCGTTGGAATTGCGGTCGAAGTCATCCTTACACACCGATGTATCGGTATAATAAAAAGTCAATCGTATCGATTGCTTTAGCAAAAACTGCTATACCACACTCATTTGAAATTTTTCTATTTCTGCTTTAGTCGACAAGTCTTTTTTATATACGCTAACACACATTTATCCACCGTTTAACACAATAATACTATGCAAATAAATAATTCTTACAACAAGATACCACCCAACTTCCCTTCAATTTATATAAAAACCCTCAAACCAAACACCCGCATTGCACATCCATCATTCCGAAAATTCCAATCCGACCCCATCATCTCCACCTCCGACCTCACTTTACATCACTTTACATCACTTTGCTCTCCTTCTCTCTCCTCTTCCGATTCTATCGAAATCGGTCACCGTACACCCACAAATCATGCCGTTCGCGTTATGCCGCCTTGATGGACTCGCTCGCGTGCGTACACCATTACAGAGGGTTCATTCAAAGCCGCATGTAATATACCGCGATTTCCCGCGGCCGGCGGCATAATGTGTATATACGCGCGACTCGGCGCTAGAATTCCAAGTGACCGCGAAATTGCGATCGGGAGATGTCGTAGTGCACACTCGGTGTGTGGGGTAAAAGAGTGCGCGCCTTGTTCGATGATGTATAAGGTATGTGTATGAGAATGTTTCGGTTGTTGCGGTAGATAGTTTGCGATTTTTCGGTTGGTTTGTGACGGTGGTAACGGGATGTTTGTTATTATTTACTCGTAAAAAGGATTGTTCAGTTTTATTTGTGTTATTCGGCGGAATTATTTCAAGGGAAAATGTGGAAATTGCGCAGATATTGTTTGGGGAATGTACATGTATAGTTTGTAATGTAAAAGCGATAAGTAAAACACTCCATTTTGAATCGCTATTATATTGATACAGTTTTTAATTTGATGAAAATTTAAACGGCGAAGAGCCGCTTAGCTGTAATTAAATGCTGTACTTGATCCCGATCTCGGAGCTCATAATTCAGAGCCAATCGGAGTCTCTACTGCAACACATTCTAAATTTTATTGGATTTTCTAAGCCTTAAACTACATTTGCTTATCCAATTATTTAATCAATTATTCATTAAGCTCATTACTTTCAACTGATATATAAACAGAATAATTAAACAGCTATTTCGTAAATTGAAATACTGATGAATACCAACAAGAGTAAATGAATTTTAAAATTACTTCAATATAATCAATTTATTTTATCTTACGTTATTATGTGCAAGCACAAAGCTGTAGTTTATGATGATATGGTAATCCTAATGCTGAACAGACAATAAATGTAACAAAAATGGAGTAAATAATTATATTTTTATCATTATTTTATCGTCTCTGTATCAAATTTAAAATCAACTTTACCTAAAAATTCTAAAACTTAGGCATGTTTACTTTAGAAATCGTATTACTAAAAATCCATTTGATCAAATTCCCAAAAAAATCGTTCCCCTAATTAAAGCTAATCAAATAATCGCTCTACTCTCCACTTCAAGACTGCAACGACACATCGTCGTCGAGTGGCAGCAGGCGACCGCGGCGCAGTCGCACGACCTTCTCGGCCCAGCAGCTGGCCGCCCTGGAGCGCGTCTTCGAGCGCACTCACTACCCGGACGCCTTCGTCCGCGAGGAATTGGCCACTAGGGTCTCGCTGTCGGAAGCTCGCGTGCAGGTATGTGTCATGTGATGTACGTGTGTATATATAATAATCAGAAAATTTCGACCTCTCACGCACACTATATTTTGGCTCGAGAGTTAATCCCTCACGGCGCTGCAGAAATAAATTTGCGCCCGTGTACTTGTCATAAGTATAGAATCGATGCTGACGTTAATTCATGAATCAAGTCCAAAATATACGGCCGGTTCGCCGAAAATATATTATAGAGAGAGGGGGAGAGAAATCCGTGCGCGGTTTGTGTGTACGAAAACTGTCGTGGGATTTCGAATTTTTTGCCAAAAAGTCAGCTACATAATGTTGATGATAGGTGCGGGGATTTGGGTATAAATAAAAGTGAAGAATTATAAATTTGTGGGACGGTGTCGGCTGGTGATGTGGTTTCGTGAATGGGTGGATTATTATCTTTTACCGAGGATTAACGTGAAATTGAATAATCGATAACTACACCGCGCGGAAAGAGAAATGATTTTATGAATTATCTTTCAGAAGTTAGGACCTAGTACAAATGTAGTACAAAGTACTTAATAATGTATTTTTTGAAGCGTATCAATATATGGGTGATTCTCAGCAAAAGTGCACATTTTTATACGTAATATCCGTGGTAGTATAAATAATCCTCTTTCATTGAATAATAATGGACATCTCGCAATTTTTAATTTCACTGATATTCTAAAGTAATTTACGTTCCATTCTTGTAAAAAAATGTATTTTTTGACAAAATTGCAGATTTTACATTATAATGCTGAGAATCACCCATATAGAATCGTGGCACACAAAACTATGTTCGAAATATCAAATAAACATAATTAAAAACTTGGCGAATACATCTGACAAGATACAAAATTACCCTGCTTCGCCAACCACATCTTCGAAAAAATTTTCAACCCTAACAAATAAACCTTCAAAACCCCCGTGCATTTCAAATCAAGCACTACAGCAACATCCACATAATTCCCCATCCCACCTCAAACTTCCATAAAACTTCCTCTTCCCCCCAACTCGACTTCCCTCAACATACACAGAACCCTAAACACTCTACTCAAACCTCCCAAGCGCACTTCAAAAGCCGCTGCCTCTCGAAACCTATAAAAAGACGTATATAATATCCATTTCCATCGAAAGTCTCGAAAAAGTAAAAATCGCCGGCGGCGGCGCGAGCGCATGTCCACGGGTTTGTACACTGTACGGCGCGCGCGCACGTGCGCTCTATAGATAAGACGACGACGTGCGCGCGAGCGAGCGCGGACAGCTAGGCAGAAAATCGGAGGAGACAGGTTGTCAGAGGAGGGAGCTATGATTAGCCCGCGCGCGGCTGCGCAGGCATCAAGCGTGTAGAAGCACGTGAACACGCCAGTCTGTCGTCTTCTTGACTCCCTCCCTTGTCTCGCGCCCGCAACCGTTTGGGAGAGGATATGTTCCGTCATTATATCGTGTGATCTTCTTTTTTCGTGTCTTATTGGTAAATGCTGGGATATAGACGCAGTTGTATAGTTTATGGGATCTTACTGTTTTGCATACTCTCTAAAGTTGAATTAGTGAAAAAACCACTAAACATTAGTGAAAATTGCTCCACCGTAGAATTAGTGAATATTTAGTGGTTTTTTCACTAATTCAACTTCAGACGAAGTGTCATTCGGAGCGAAAATAATATATATAAACATGCGTCTATTTGTTTCTGTAATTTACATACAGTGAACGCTCAAATAAATCTCATGTTGATTAAAACTCACTTCTATTTAAAAAAAAAAATCTGCTCCCAAAAACCCACCCCAAACCACCACACCATTCCCAACAAATGCGCAGCACAAATTACCCATCACCCTCTCTCCCTTATGCGCGCGCGCCTGAGCTCGAATCAATCACGCGCCGCGGCGACAGCCCGCGAGCATCATCATCATCATATCCCGAACGCGCCGCCGCTTCTTCCTTTCTCTCCGCAGCCTCTTGTACTACACACTCCAAATAACCGCCTAAATCCGCCGGCGCGCGTCTTTCTGTCTGTCTGCATGCGCGCGCCTGCCAGGAGCCGTCACGCTGTCCCGTCAGTCCCGCATCCATCGTCGTCGTCGCCGCCGAGAGAAGTGAGCGCGCGCGATGATCGGCCTTTTTCGATTTTCACGACGATGCCGCCGCCAGTGCAGGCCCCTTTGACGACGCGGGCTGCGAAGTTTTTTGCGAGACTGTGCGACGTTTTTTTTTTGCAGTGATGGGTTGTCCGCGTTTGTGAGATGGAGGAAACGGTTTGATGTGAAGGCTGAGAGGTAGTGGCGGCGATGGAGTTTGCAGGTTGGGCGCGGTGTTCGAGATTCGAATTGATTAGGTGCGGATTATTTTATTGTTATATGCGGGAGATAGGTGGTTGTGAGAAAATGTTCCGGAATGTATATTTTAGGGAGTGGTTAAACAAATAAATATTGGTACGATTAAAAGTGTCTGTTGCTATACGTTCACCATTACTATATTGTTAATGCGAAACAACACTTCACTTTCTTAATGTATAATTCAAACGCTATAATTAAAGACAAGGGACACCACTCGTACAATTAGTAAATTTTCTTGAAAACGCTTTTCTTGTCAAAATGCAGAAACATTAGTATAATATTGCATTTGTATATATAGGTATACTACAGGCATAATTCCATACACATCAAGCGTTCGGGAATTTATGATCGAACCTTTTTTGTGACACTATCCGGCGCGACTTGTAGTTAGCACACATGGCCGAAACCTTTTCCTCGAAAATCTGTCTGATGATCAGATTAACCAGTAGCAATTATGCAAGTTAATATACCACTGCTTTGCTATATATACTTCACAGCAAGACTCACAAAAGGCTCCGAAAAGTCAACATATTTGTCTTGATAACTACACTTTGTCGGTTGGGAGGAAAAAGGTGGCAACTCGGCTGCGCGCTATAAAAAGTATCAACTCGCGGGTTTTTTTTTTTTTTCATTGACCGTTTTTTAATTGAGAACCACGAGAGACACACCATGTAATATTTGTTTGAAACATGGAATAAAGTCGATATTTGAAACTTTATAAACAGATTTATTTTTCCATTAATTTAGAATTGAAATTATACATTTCAATAATGTTTTAATCAATAAAATTAAGGTAAAATAAATCTTTTGTTTGTAAAATTTTAAATATCGATTTTATTCCATATGTTTCAAACAAATACACGGTGAAAAATTTATTTGCTATAAAATCATAAAAATTACTACTATTTAAAAAAGTAAAAATGCCACATGTCGAAAGTGCCCCAGCGCTACTATATATAAAACTAATAAATTTTCTTATAAAAAAAGTAAAGTTTAAAAGTAAATTTTTTCCGTACATGAAAAAATTTCAAATCTCTACAGTGGTTCTCGACTAAAAAGTCAATGAAAAAAAAACCCCGCGAGTTGTCACCTTTTTAGGGTGTAAACGAGTTGTCACCTTTCTTAAAGCGCAGCTGAGTTGTCGCCTTTTTCCTCTCAGCCGACGACTTGTATTTCATGACATTTCATATTTTATATATAGTTATAATCTTTAGTTGACATACACGCGATCTATGCAATCATATAAACAAGTTTAGAAACTCGTATTTCAGCCCTTAACTATATCAAAGTACAAATTTCAACTTTTAAAACAATCTTCGTTACATAAGCTAACTTACCCATATGCCATAAAAAAGATGAATTTATTTAATAGATACCTGAGTACTCCGTATTGACAGACTACGATATTTATTGTAAAGCTATATAGACTTGCAACATATAACAAAACAAATTTAAAAAATTACCAATACATTTACAAATTTCACGGTTAATGCGCATACAATGTATTACATACAACACAATGAATTCCACCATCCCTCGAAGCATTCGCAATAATACACCTAATCATTAAAACTAGCCGCAGCGGTCATTCCGGTCCGACCTCCAATTGTAATCCAATCATTGGCCTATATAAAGCAACCCTTTCACCTCCTCCCCTACCTCCACCTCATCAGCCTGAACGAAACGTAGGTGTGGACGCGCAGATGGACACAGAAACGGCCACGCGCCCGCGGTATAATTAATTCGCCCGTGTGCTGCATAATAAAATAAGCGCGCGCGGCTAATTGAAGGTGGAAGAACCGAGAAATTCGACTCGGCGCCAAGTTTCTTTTTAATACAGGAGGGTGTAGTACTTATATGCATGCGCGTCGAATTACGCGGCCACGCGACTCACGGTAATGGATTTGTGTGTATGTGTGTGCGTATTATGTGTCTCTTTTTGCCGTACGTACATACGTATACAAATAAAAAGGAAACGGTACGTGCTGTAATGAAATAGGCGGTGGGCCCCCTGCGGCTCGACGTAATTATACGAACGTGGGCGATGGGTAATTTCGTTTTTGAAATAATACGGATGCGGAAAGGGGTGATGTATAGGTATTATATGTTTGGACCGTGAAAATATATTAAGCCTTTGGGGGTCGATGGTGTTTTTTTTTTAATATATGCTGTTCCCCGTGATGATTGCGGAACCGTAAAAGGATTATATAGGTGCAGGATGCGCTTATGTAATTTTGAGATATTAATGTTTTTGACGTCGCTGCAATGACAGAAATATACGTTGCAGAGAAATATTAATGATATGCACGAAGCGAAAATTAATTGTAGTTTTGAGTTGGGACAATTTATCAAAACTATTTTCATGTTCGAATTATGGGAATGGTATTAGATTATGAACGTGTATAATTAGTCATTTTCAGGGGAGTGCAGTCAAACGGTTGAAATTTCTTTTAATTTGTTTTAAAAATTAGCGTGAAATTAAATTTTATATAAAAAAAGTTACATTTTAGAGTGTGTACCATATCATTTAGAAACACATTTAAAATTTAAATTTTACCGATTTTTATCAACGAAAATTGAAAAATGGAGTATATTTATATGGTATATTTGGCTTAGTTTAATGAAATGAAATAATGAGTAATTTTGAGTAATAAGGTAAATTCCCAATATGACACAGCGCCTAATAGGATGGACCATCGCGATATTTCCAAACCTATGTAAGTAGGTCTTTTTTTATAATTGTTTCATTAGATCTATTTGGAATCAAGTTGAGCAGCTATATATGTTTTCGCATATAGTCATTAAACGTATTCTTGAAGTGGGGAACATGATTGTTTCGAATAGCTCAAAACTTTTCGAGCAGTCAAGATCGAATCCCCCCCCCGAATTAGCATAGCTTCTTGAAGGTGACTGACATAGGCTGTAGTATAATACACGATTCTTATTCTAATATCAGTACAAATTAAGTATTTTATATCCATTTATTTTTATTAAAAAATATTTGTATATATTACATGATAAAACGAACTTAAACTCAACAGTTTCTAGTATGAACTACAGCTAGAATTTTTAGTATGCATGGACTATGTGCATTCTATATTTATTCATATTTTTACTTTTTATTGCTAAAATAACCATTTGAAGTTTAGTGTGCCTTATTGGTCGAACCATTGCCCAACTTTATTTTCATAAAACAAATTAATGTTGTCACACTGATACACCTGTTATTTTTTTACAGTTTTGGAGACAAAACAGGCGTCGTATAATTCATTTGCAAAAATTTTTCTTTTTTTTGGGGGGGGGGGACTTTCCGAATCCGACTCTTATATCTAAATTTATTTTTCGAATCTGCAGTCCCCTGAAGGTACAAAATAGCAATTGCGGTGTGCAATTTTAACAATTCACCAACAACACCAATAATTCCCAAGAACCACTACAGCATTAACAAAAACCGTCTTCCAGGTCTGGTTCCAGAACCGTCGCGCCAAGTTCCGTCGCAACGAGCGCAGCTCCGCCCTGAACCGGGGCTCCTCGGCCTGCCGCGAGATTGAGGCAACCCTGCCTCTCCGGCCCATCCGCATCAACCCCAGCCACGACAGCATCACCGGCGGCGGTGGCAGTGCCAGTCCGGAATCCGCTCTACAAACCGGCCAGCTGAACCAGTACCCGTACAGCGACTACTGGCGCACGCCTCAGCATTACGCGAGCGCCTCTGGCTGCCACCACGGCTTCGTCAACGGTGGCCTCAGCAACGTCAGTCTACCCTCATATCATCATCAGTCCGAGGTGCATTCGAACCTCGAGGGCACAGCGATTAACGGATTGAACGCCCTCAGGTTGAGGTCGCACCCCTACGGGGCGGCCTACTCTGCGATGCACGCCAGCATGTGATTGAGGGAATTCATGGGAGTTAAAGATTGGCCGTTGAAGTAGTCACATGATGAAGGACAGTTTACGGGAGGTGGGAATTTTTGCGTTGAAAAATTGTAATACCAAAGATTATAAAAGGGAGAGATGATAGTTTGAAGGGAGAGGGCGAGGGGAAAAAGATGTAGTTGTGAATTTTGTATTCGAAGCTGTTGGGAGGGCAAACTATATACGCGCAGGACGATCGAGGTGCTCTTATCAACGCGATTGTTGTAGATTAAATTAAACGAACAGAACCAAAGCCTTATGTTATATGATATTTGAAACGATTGTAATGGATTGCAAACAGGGTAACGATTGTTAGGGATAATGTTTACGTGTAGTCACGTTTGAGAACCTTGGAATGAAAAATTTATTGAAAATATTATTTTTTTAACAAAATGTAATATTTTTATAAATTGCTGCTATTCATTGTATTTTACTTTCTAGACTCTAGTCCGAGGTTTACAACTGATGGCTATTAACCATTAGGTAGAATAGATCAGTAATCAAGTAACAGAGTAATACTTATTAAGTATTGTATGAGATTACATTAATTAAAGTGAAATACATAGCAAACAACTTTTCACTTTATAATAAATAATAACAAATTCAATGTAAACATGCAGTTCTTACGGCAAGTTCAATACGAATCAATGTTTACTCACAAATTAACATATATAGCTGTAACAAGTAATGGAGCTTGGCACACAAGTAAATCGTTAAAAAATTGAAAAATGTGATCTGAAAATCGATGTAACATTGTATGTATTCTACTGAAGTTTTCACAAATTTCTTAATAAATTATTATGAAATATTTCAGTCATTCTTACTTTATTTCTAAATATGACTAGTGGAATTCTTAAAATATTATTAGAAATATAGCATCTAAAAGTCTTTTTAATATATTTGGGTACTTTTAAGTTTATATTTGATTTCCTTTGCTTCATTGTTTAAGTAAAATTATCACTTAAGCACTTTAGCTCTGTCTCTAAATTAGAATTTAGTAATAACTTTCTTGTCATAATACTCAAGAGAGTAGTTTGTACATATTTTATGATAAATTTCGTAAATATTCAACGAGTAAAAATACAGAATATTCAACTATATCTTAATTACAAATTTAACAAATGCAAAATCTTTTAGAATCATGATTATCCGTCCAATGTTTTCTAATATTAATATAACCATTCCTTTACCAGAATATCTTACTTATATTATAATTATAAAGTTTATATAGCAAAACTATACAGTTGACTGAACATTTTGCACCGCATTACTCCAATCTACTTTGGAGGGTACAAGGTAAAATGCAGGTGCTATTTTACTGCCACATGGACATTGACACCCTGATATCCAACTGAAAGAGCCAAGTTTGGAAGTACATTTAGGACAATGAAGTTTGCCATCAACTCTGTGCAAAATGTCAGGCATCCAGGCCAATGGTTCAATAAAATAAGTCTTATTACAAGGTTCAGTACTGACTTCTTCCTTTGGCTTTTCCTTTTCCTGCTCTTTGTCCTTCTCCTTTTCTTTCTTCTCAGCTTCTGCACTTTTCTGAACAGCTTTAAGTGCTTTTGGTGTTTTATCATAACGCTTAGAACTAACATGCCTCCAAATTTGTTTCTCTCTTGGCCTATGAGGCAATATATTACTTGCATTAGCAACAACTCTGCGACATTTTTTACAGCGATATACAGTTGGTTCTGGATGGGTGGTAAGAAGGGCTGGATCTGGTTTGATAAGGTCGATATAGTTCTGAGGTAGAATCCTAGCTTTCCTAACTTTATCTGCAGCAATTTGCAGTCTATACATTTTAAATGGGATGTTTGAACAGTCAACTGTAAAGCCCATATCTTCATACAACTGCAGTTGAGCCAAAAAACCTGTATTTGGCCCAACAAATCGACGTTTTTTCTTCACAGCCTCAAAAGCTTTAGCAAAAGGTAAATTGTACTTTTTCATAATATAAGCTATAACAAGAGTAGCTGACCGTGATACACCAAAATAACAGTGTACAAGTATTTTACCATCAGATGTCAGAGCATTATCAATAAATTGATTGGAGTCTTCAAATGACGTCAATAAGTCTTCTCTAGGCATGTCTGTCATTTGCATATATTTTAACTTTATATCTGGAAGAGCATCTTGTATTTTCCTTGGTAAAGGACACGAGTCCACTGTTAGAATATGGGTCATTTTTTTCTGTTTCAGCCATTCTACATCTGTAGCAGCTGTTAAATTTCCCAAAAACAAATTTGGTTCCACTTCATCAGCGCTTGAAGGACCAGCATCGAAATCCTCCCTTGTTAATGTGTCATCTTTACTATTAGCCATGTTTGCCAGCTCTGCAACATTTTATTACAATTATTAATATACTCAATTGCTACAAACATAAACAGATTCAGACTATACTATAGTTTTTATACTAACCTTCAACAATGTCGTATTTGATAAAAATGTTGTAACATTATTTTTCATCAATTTTTCATATGACACAGGCATCAAGCATACCAATGTTAACACCCAAAACAGCTCCGTTATGAATTAAAATCGCACAATCACTATTCCTGAAAATAACAAATCAATATAAGCAACAATACTAATAATGTCACACCTTCAATTTAAAAGAAACAAATTTATCTTATATATATATATAAGATAAATTTGATAAATTTCTTTATATAAGATAAATTTCGTATTTTTGTTTTATTTGTTGATATACATATATGTATATCAACAAACAAAACAAAAACATGAAATAACCTCTCAACACTCCAAAACGTATCTATGCAAAACATATATTCCGTAATCGCAATGCAACGCAAATTATCACACAACTCACCGATAAAGCTCTAATAATTTCATCCTTCTCCAGCTTCAGAACAAAAAATCCTTCTATCTAACAAATTTTATCCAAAACACTCCTACACGAACTATATAATACACCCCGCCGAGTTAAATCAAAATATATAAAATAGCGGGAGAGTGTATAGCATGCGGGAAATCTAGTCGTGCGCGAGACGGCAGCCATAGTATTGATCCCGCGCGCGCTCTCGCACCGGCGGCGGAATAAAAGAACCTAGACGTTTTAAATTCGGTAAGTATGTGATGCGCGCGTGCGAGTGTGCATACAGTGTCGTAGGACTGAAAAGTGAAATTGCTGGCGCTCATGGAAAAGCCGGAAAAACTCGAACTGGAACGAGCGATGATGACACTGTATATAAGCGATCTGTGCACGTTTTTACTCACTATGGAAAACTCGCCGGGTGATGAGACAGTGAGACTTTGAGTTTTCCGCGCGGGGTTTGTTCCCGTTTGTTGGTATGGTAGGTGTGCGTGGATACCGATAAGATGCAGTACCGACTGTTGCTGTGCTACTTTTAAATTTAAATTGTTATTATTTAAAATTATCATTTATAAGTAAGTAAGTAGTTATAAAAATATAATAATGACAAATTTTAATTATAAATTACCTATTTATTAATGTACATACCTATAAGTGCATATCATAAACAATAACTTGACAAATCATTCCTCTAAAGTGATAACAACAGTCTTAAATTTAAATAACCTGATTCATCATGAATGGGACAGATAAACGCGTTTAAATGTATAAACTGTATACATAATCGATTTGCGCGACCTTTAAATCAGCTATATAATGTAGGTACTCCGTACAATAACAACAATAATATTTTTAAAAATCGCTACAGCACCGGAGCCCCCACGTGACTCAGCAATCCCATAACAACGGCACGTAGCCTCAAAATGGTGACAGCCTTCTATAACGTGCTATTATCTATTATGCATTTTCTATGCCTCTATTACATAGGTAGGTATATGCATTCACCGCGCACGACGGCGAGCAAAGCCTCTCTTTCTCCCTCTCTCTTTCTCCTCGGCATCTCCATTCTCCAGTGACCTAAATAATAGTCGCGCGCATGTGTGTGTACAGATGCATATACTGATATACCTATCTCGCGTCGCGTCGTCGCGTGTGTGGATGCATTTTTGTACGATACACATCGTGGGTCCGCAGTGCGCTCGAAATATCAGTCTAAAAATAGTCGCTGCTCGATGATAATGAAGTAAGTTGTCCATTGTTTTCCCACTTTATCTCTTTGCGTTTGTGAAAAGTACTTACGCGCTCTTGAGTACGTGACTCTGTAATGCAAAATTATAACAATTTTTTTCTGCTCTGACAGATCTACAAAAACACGTTTAGTGAGTTTTCCCGGGTGCTCCTTTCACATATGCTCATGTGCTGCAGTTGCTTGATGCAGTCTTTGAATGTGGGGCAGGCTCTGCATGGGCAGTTAGTCCTATTAGATCATGGTACGGTGAATGGTGATAAGAGAGAAATCATGTACAGTGATCACGTATTACACATGGGAGGAACTAAGAGACTGAGTTTTGCATTCGAGATAGCTGTATCAAAATAGCTCGCAATATTTTTTGTACTGCCTATGAGCAACTCCATAGTAGAATAGCTTTAATCTACTTCAAGCAATCAAAGTGAGTATGGTAACTGCGGGTTAAGTTAGGTCCTTCAATTCAGATTATGTTTTGACAGTATAGCCACTTGTGTACATCCTGTTATCAGTTTATTACTACCAGTTAAATATTGTAGTTATCAGTTACTTGGAGGATGGTAAAATCACAAAATAACATTTAGATGTTTCATGAATTTAAATATATATTTTAATAGAGTTTTGTTGAATAAAAAAATGATTTATTTGTAGTTTGTAACAGTCTTTATGAACAAAATTGTTTTATATCAATTAATTAATTTGTTTACAGATGCATATGAGTTTTTGGTTTGGTACTAAACTAAATGATTTTTTATTTTATGGATATAATATAACAACTACATGGGGTTTTATATCAACATGTTTG